>JARCFY010000004.1:140908394-141508394 GCA_029233225.1 Lepidodactylus listeri | reverse complement strand
ACCTCCCAGAAATTTGCTGGCGGTGGAAAGTGCCATCAAGTTGCAGTTGACTTATAGTGACTCTGTAGGGTTTCCCAGGCAAGAGACATCCAGAGGTGGTTTGCCCTTGCCTGCCTCTGCCCAGCAACCCTGGACTTCCTTGGTGGTCTCCCCTCCAAGTACTAACCCGATCCTGCTTAGCAGCCGAGATCTGGTGAGATCAGGGAGGGCTGGGCCATCCAGGTCAGGATTGTATAACCTCCAGCTCTCTACGCGGATCAACTGCACACAACAATAATTACCACTGCATTGAAAGTCTGGCGTAAATAATAATTAAACGAGTCCCTCTATGCACACTCAGCTTTTTGTTTCTGAACATGGGACACAACTCTGCTGCCGGGCCTTCCAGTGACTTCCAAGGAGAACTGAGCCTGGTACACCTGGGTATGCTATTAGATCCTGGGTTCGAGAACTTGTCGGGTTCTAGAAGGCAGGCTGGGCAGTGAAGTGGCTAATTCTGTGCTCTCCGTGGGGCTCACTTCCCTATAAGGAGCCATCAGTAGCTCTGCGTGAATGTGAGTCGAGGAGTCCCTGGTTCAAATGTCCCCACACACATGGAAAGTATGTCCGAGGTTGCCATTTCTAGCCTGGGAAATTCCTGGAGATGAGGCAATGCCTGCGGAGGTGGGAATTTGTTGAGGGGTTTCACAGAATCGTAAGAGTCAGAGGGGGCCACACAGGCCACCTGTCCTAGCCCAACCCCCTGCTCAGTGCAGGATCAGCCTAGCCCTAGAGCATCCGTACCCTGACAAGTGTTTGTCCAGCTGCTGCTTGAAGACCACCAGTGAGGGGGAGCTCATCCCCTCCCCATGCAGCCGATTCCACTACTGAGCTACTCTAACTGTAAAATGCACCGAGACTCTATGGTATACCACAGAGTCTGCTCTCTGAAGCTGCCACTTTATCCCAGGCACCGATCCAAGTCCGTGGCCGTAGCGAGAATTTTGTTTTGTTTTGTAGGGCATATTTTTTTCTTGTGGGGCAATTATGAGGGCGGGAAGGGCTTTGTAAAAATAATAAGTTATGTCTATGGAAATATGTACCATATGTACCAATGCTGCATGTGATCAAGAGAAGAAGAAGAGAAGAAGAGATTGGATTTATACCCCGCCCTCCACTCCCCAAGGGAGTCTCAGAGCAGCTTACAAACTCCTTTTCCCTTCCCCTCCCCACAACAGACACCCTGTGAGGTAGGTGGGGCTGAGAGAGCTCTTTCCCAAGCTGTCCTTGAGGGAACAGTTGGTATAGAGCTATGGCTTGCCCAAGGTCATCCAGCCAAGTGCAAGTGGAGGAGTGGGGAATCAAACCCGGGTCTCCCAGATTAGAGTCCGCGCACTTAACCACTACACCAAACTGGCTCTGTTCAAGTAACTAGGTCATACATAAATAACATGCACAATGTTGTTTCACTCACACACCCCTTCATAAACACCCAACTTGGCACCCTGTCCTTCTCCCAGCCTTTCCCACGTTGATTCACTAGTCTATTGCTTAAAAATCAAAACCCTATGAATCTTCCTTACCCTCCAAGCAACCAAGCCACCTGTTTCCTTCCCCATACCAATCCCCACCCATGCCTCTTGAGGGGCATGGCTGTAAGTTAAAGGGGCAGGGTCCTGAGACGCCCCACTGTTGCTATGGGCCCCCACTGGTCTCTGTAATCTGGAGATCAGCTGCAGTTCCCAAGGGGAACTTCAGGTCGCGCCTGGAAGTTGGCAGCCAAACGTATGGCCTGAAGCAAGCCTTCCAAGTTCGAGCCACAGCTCTTTCTTTTTCTTCTTCCTCCTGTTCTTAGTTCAAGTTTTGAACAATTAAAATTTAGCAAAAAAAACACCCACCAACACCTTAAATTAAAAAAATGGTTTCCTTTGCTTGAAAGCCAGTCGAATCCGACTCTAGGGGGTGGCGCTCATCTCTGTTTCCAAGCCGAAGAGCAAAAACCACAACACCTTAAATAAAACCCCTATCTAAAAAACATCTCCGATATTTCTCTGCAGCCTCTAGAAATCTAGCGTCAGAATGAGTACGTTTAAAATCTGAGTCAGTCCTCTAGGAGGTCTTGAACAGCTGCGCAGTCTGGGGGTAACAATGGTATCACGGGCCCACCTTACAAGGGGGTTGTAAGAATGATAACAGTGCCGCCAGCCCCCAGTACCATTCTAAATCTACGGCCATGCTCAGTACAAACCCACGCCTTTAAGATTATGGCCTGAAGATCGCTCGCTCTCCCCCACCCTTCCACCGCCCTGTTTCCCCCACACCCTAAGTCCGAGGCAGAGTTCCGACGCGCTCGGAGGCGTGTGAGCATTTGCGTTGCGTCTTTCTGCTGGCTACTCCGCCTGGACCTCCTGCAACTTCTTTCCACTCCGCGCGGGAATCTCACGCGAAGTCCGCCGAGTTCTTGGCCGGCAACCCCATCCCCGGACAAAGAAACCTCCGTCTGGAGGCGAGACAGGAAGGCAGCGGGAGGCGGGGCTGGAAGGGACCTCCCTTCCCCGGGCAAACCCCCTCAACCCCGGGCGGCAGCGCGCAGGGACGGCCCCCCTCTTTCCCGGAGACCAGTGACTCTTACGGCAGCAGGGATCCTGTGCCGCTGCGGCGCTATATAAGCCAGGGCGGACTTCAGTCGCCAGAGTCAGTCGCCCGTGCGGGGAGCGGAAAAGCTGCGCTGTCTTCCCTTGCCGCTCCACATCCACACGTGGTCCTTAAACGCGCGTCTGGACCGCGGTCGCTGCCTCTTTCCGCGTTTGCGACCCTTCCTTTCGCCGCCTCCTTCCCGGGATGCCTCCCAATCTCACCGGTTACTACCGATTCGTCTCCCAGGACAACATGGAGAATTACCTCCGTGCCTTAGGTAAGCAGCCCCCCCCCCCCCATGCCTTTTGTCTTGTCCCCTTTGTAGTCTTCGTCGCAGCGTTAAACTCCCAACCGCATCATCGCCGCTGGAGTTCAGCTTTGGAACAGTGGAAGTAATTTTTTTGGGGCTGCGATTGTCTCTGGGCATGTACAGAGTTGCTTTCTAAGACTCAGTTAAGGCCAGACCCGAACAGATAGTCCGGAAGCAGGGATTTCAGGGCATCTTAGATCCCTGGGCAGTTTTAAACCCTGATACTTAGGAGTTTAGTTTTTAAAAACGTTAGAACAGTAATGATGAGTAATATGTTATAGGATGGCAGGATCTCAATTTGTTAATCTCAGCATTCCGCAGTTAAGGATACATCAATCTCCAATTTTGACATACCGGTATTTCTTTCTTTCACTGTTTCCCCACAGAACTGAACCTGAACAAATGGTAACCATATAAACTAAGCTTATTATTCCCGTTTGACCCTTGAATCTGTTGAACATCTTCATTATGCTGTATGATAATTTACTGCTAGTCCTCTACCTATATGTATGGACTGGTAACTTCCATTTTTGTTTCTGTCTCTGTCTTGGCTCTTGATTGGCCCTTCCTGGCAACTAACCCCCCCCCCCCCTTCCTATATGTAACAGTTAAGGAAATTCTTTTTCACTGTATCTGAAGAAGTGTGTGTGCACAAGAACTCTTATACCTTGGATAAAACTTTGTTGGTCTTAAAAGATGCCACTGGACTCCAGCTTTGTTATGTCTGCAATACTTTTACAGTGCTTGGCATACAATGTTTCTGTTACCTTAAAATTAGTGTTTTGTACATATTTAGCACATTTCATCCCATCCTCCCTCCTCACCGCACTTTATTTTCCTCCTCCATTCTATCCTTACAGCAACCCTGTGAGGTAGAACAGAGTTCGAGTCCTGTGGCACCTTTAAGACCAACGTAGTTTATTCAAGGTATAAACTTTCATGTGCACACACACTTCTTCCTGTGGTGGGTTAGGCTGAGAGAGAGAGACTGACCTCAGATCGCCCAGCAAGCTTCCTTGCCAGAGTAGGGTCTGAACCCCAAGTCTCAGCTGCCTAATGTATTTTTACAGCTCTAGTGTATTTTTACAGTTCTTCTGATGACTACACCACACTGTCTTCCATACTGCAGATGGAGCCGAGAAGGAGAGTGTAGGTTGCCAGTTTGGTTTAGTAGGAGCGCAGGCTCTAATCTGGGAGAACTGGGTTTGATTCCCCACTCCTCCGCATGCAGCTGCTGGTGTGACCTTGGGTCAGTCACACATTCTGTCAGAGCTGTTCTCTGAAGGGCAATTGAAAGAGCTCTCTCAGCCCTACCTACCTCACAGGCAATACTCCCTCTAAGCTGTGGGGTCTTGTGAGCAAAAATTCTGCTTTGTCAGCTCCTGGCATTAAAGTTGTGAGCAAGCGATTTGGCTACTGCATAAATTAAGTTGGCTCTGGAGCCCTCCTTCCTGAGCTGAGACAAAAATGTGTGAGCTGGAGGCTAAAGAACCGTGAACTAGCTCATACTAACTCAGCTTGGAGGGAACACTGCTCATAGGGTGTCTGTTGTGGGGAGGGGAGGGGAAAGGAGATCCTCCTCCTCTTCCTTCTACTCCTCCGAGTAATTGTGTTTAAAGTGTGTTTTAAAAAATACTGATCTGTATTGGACTCCTGGGTGGCCAAGTATATATATATATATATCTGAAAACAAATATCTGCAGTTGTGTTTTGGGGCCATGAATCCAGCCTCTTCCCATCTTCTTTACCACAGGCTGTAAACACCGGGGTGGTTATGAGGGAGGGAAATAGCAGCCACTCTCTATTCTTTTTAACTTTTTAATTTACTTTGCAGTCTGCCTTGCCTCTCCCTCCCCCCCAATCCCTTCCTTGGTCCTGCTGACGTGCTCTTCCCCTTCTGCTCAGACATTAATGTCGCCCTGAGGAAGCTGGTGTGCCTCCTGAAGCCAGACAAGGAGATCATCCACAATGGGAACCACATGATCATCCGCACATTAACTTCCCTTCGAAACTACATCATGGACTTTGACTTGGGGGTGGAGTTTGAAGAGGACTTGGGGCCGGTGGACGGGCGCAAGTGCCAGGTGAGAGAGAGGCCTCGGCTGGGCCGGCTGGGCTGAGGGAACAGACTAGATCATTGTCCCCCACCAAGGATGCCAGCCTCCAGGTGGGACCTGAGCATCTCCCGGAATTACAGCTCCTCTCCGGACTACAGAGATCAGTTTCCCTGGAGAAAATGGATGCTTGGGGGGGGGGGGGGGGGCTTTCTCGTAACTATCATGTAGAAACATAAATTTGAGTTCAGTTGGCTTGTTAGTTTTCTTTCCGTTCTAGTGCTTTTTCGGCAAATGTTTAGCCTGTATTCTCTGAAAGCGGGCATTGCAGGGGGGAACAGAAAAAGAAGAGAATTAGAGGTGCCTCCTGCGCAAAAGGCAGTTTATTTGAAAGAGACAAATGTTTTTCTTTGCATCCTGTAGAATCCAGGCATGGGGGGGAAAATAGAGGCAAAGCAACCCCCCCCCCCCAAAAAGCAGCATGCATCTGCAGAGGGGGAGAAGATACAGGTGTTGGTTGTACTCCATGGAAGGCAGACTGGCTGTTGCTGATGGGGGAAGGACAGAGACAATTGCTCCCCCCCCCCCCACACACACACAAAAAGGCATGTGTTAGGATCTAAAATCACAGGGTACTGAGTGGTGGAAAAACAGGGTTTTTTTTTTAGTTGAGTTTTAGTTTACATGTTCACATATAAAGGCAGTGTGGGAGGTGGTGTGTGTCTATTTTTAAACAACACCACAGCTTGTGGGCGAGGGCTGCTCAGTGGCTTTCGCTACTTGCCCAGTTACCGGCTAGCATCGGAATCAAGCTTCGAGAAAAGGGATGGATTAGGTTTGGCTTCCTCTGTGTGTGGGTTCTGGCTTTGCTTTTTTTAAAAAAAAGATGACCTAGAGGGTCTTGGGAAAGGAGGAAAAACTCTTCAGTGTCGACACACCTCCCTGTGCCTGCGAGAGCCAGTTTGGTGTCGTGATTAAGAGCGGCAGACTCTAATCTGGGAGGACCGGGTTTGATTCCCCACTCCTCCACATGCGGCTGCTGGTGTGGCCTTGGGTCAGTCACAGGTTCTCTCAGAGGTGTTCTCTCATGAGCAGTCCTCGAAAGAGCTCTCTCAGCCCCACCTCCCTCACAGGGTGTCTGATAGGGGGAGAGAACATAAGAACATAAGAAAAGCCAATGTTGGATCAGGCCAGTGGCCCATCCAGTCCAACACTTTGTCACAAAGTGGCCAAAAACACCAGGTGCCCTCAGAAGGTCCAGCAGTGGGGCCAGGACACTGGAAGCCCTCCCATTGTTGACCCCCCCCCCCCATCAAGCACCAAGAATACAGAGCATCACTTGCCCCAGACTGAGAGCTCCTATCTATACTTGTGGCTAATAGCCACTGATGGACCTCTGCTCTGTATGTTTATCCAATTCCCTCTTGAAGCCGTCCATGCTTGTAGCCGCCACCACTTCCTGTGGCAGTGAATTCCACGTGTTAATCACTCTTTGGGTGAAGAAGTACTTCCTTTTATCCGTTCTCACCCGACTGCTCAGCAATTTCATGGAGTACCCACAAGTTCTTGTATTGTGAGATAAACCTCGATCATGTCACCCCTCAGCCGTCGTTTCTCCAACGACGAGAGGAAGGGAAGGGGACTGTAAGCTGCTCTGAGACACTAAGGGAAGGGTGGGATATAAATCCAGCTTCTTATAGAAGAGGATAATAATTTCTTTAAATAGGGGTTCTTTCTTCTGCCTGACTGAAGTATAGTGGGGAAGGTCCCTGAAAATGTCATCCCAATGAGGTGGGGCCCGACCTGGATAGCCCAGGTTTGCCCTGTCTTGTCAGAGGTGAAAAGCTAAGCTGGGTTGGCCCTGCTTCGTACTTGCATGGGAGTCTGCCAAGGGACGCCAGGAGTATTCTGCAGAGGCAGGCAATGGCAAACCACCTCTATCTGTCTCTTGCCTTGAAAACCCGACGGTGTGGCCCTAATTGGGCTGCGACTTGACAGCACTTTTCATCACCATGGGGCAGAGGTCAAAGAGCGGATACAGATTGGGGAAGAGCTGTGTCTGCATGGTAGAGCGCATGCTTGGTGCACAGAGGGTTTCAGGTTCAATCCCTGGCCTCCCCAGAGAGCCAGTTTGGTGTAGTGGTTAGGAGCGTGGACTCTTATCTGGGAGAACCGGGTTTGATTCCCCACTTCTCCACATGAAGCCAGCTGGTGTGGCCTTGGGCCAGTCACAAGTTCTCTCACAGTTGTTCTCTCAGGAGCAGTCCTCGAAAGAACTCTCTCAGCCCCACCTACCTCACAGGGTGTCTGTTATGGGGAGGGGAAGGGAAAGGAGATTGTAAGCCGCTCTGAGACTCCTTTGGGTAGTGAAGGGCGGGGTATAAATCCAATCTCTTCCTCCTCCTCCTTGTTAAAAGGATCAGAAATGAGGTGATGGGAAAGCTCTCTGCCTGAGACTCAGGAGAGCTGATTCCAGGGACAATGATCAGTGCTGACTTTGTAGAAACAAAAAACAGAAGACATACATAATAAAAGAGCAGATTTATAAAATCATTGACAAATCAAGGGTGAGCACACATGCCTAATGGGCCCTTGACTTGAGGACTTGGCAGTTGGCAGGTCTGTCTCTTGGGGACCAAAATGGGTTCAGGGCCGGCGTCAGACATTTTCACATCTGAGGTGAAAAGCTGTCCTGGGCCCAGAGCTCCTTTTTGACACAGGGTTGGGTGCTGGAGGCAGTGAAGTTGCTGCTTTCACTGCCAACCCCAGAAACTTTTGTCTAAAACAACAGCTCTGCATTCCTTTGGGGTAAAGTCAGCTCTGAAAAGCTTTGCTGGGTTTCTTCCCCCCAAACCTGTCTTTTAATATACATATATTTTTAAAGTAGCCGTAATAACAGAGCAGCTGGTCACCAAGAAAGCCATTTTTGGCTCTTTATTATTTGTGTAGCTTCCTGTTTTAAGTTTACAGTACATAAATATGGCTGAGGAGGGAGAGTTGTGACATCACTGGCAATAGCCAATCAGGGCCTGTGATATTTGGATCACGTCATTCCATATACCATCTGTGCCATTAATAGATGCAGTGGTTTGGACCTCGCCAACTTTTTCACTTGGTTGTCTCCTCAATCAGTTATTCTCCTTACTATAACCCTTGTCCACACGAAGTCCCATCTAGGGTTGTCAGCTCCAGATTTGAAAATACCTGGAGATTTGGGGGTGGAGCCTGGGGAGGGCGGGGTTTAGGGAGGAGAGGAACCTGGGTAGGATATAATGCCATGCGGTCCACCTTCTAAAGCAGCCATTTTCTCCAGGAAAAGTCGAATGAATGTTTTAAATAAATAAATGAGCAAGCAAGCAAATAGTCTGGAGATCAGTTGTGATTCCGGGAGATCTCCAGTCCTTACCAGGAGGTCGGTAGCAGTTTTTCCTCTAAGCTGAGTTAGTGTGAGCTAGCTCACAGTTTTTTAGCCTCTGGTTCACAAGATTTTTGTCTCAGCTCAGGAAGGACGGCTCCGGAGCAAACTATTTGATGCAGTAGCCAAATCACTCACTCACAACTTTGATGCCAGTAGCTTACAAGGTAGGATTTTTGCTCACAAGACTCCACAGCTTAGAGGGAGCATTGGTGGGGAGTCCTACCAGCTCTTACCAGGAGGTTGGCACCCCTACCCATGAGCTCAAGTGTAGCCATCATTGTGGTCAAAGGGAATGCCCTCTCCTCACTTTTTAACTCCCACATAAGCAGGTTGAATCCAGTCCAGTGCCTGGAGTGTGTGTGTGTATGGGGCCCAGAATTATTGCTGGGAAAACAGCACAGCAATAGCGGGAAAATAGGATGCTTGCGTGACAGAATTCTATTGGTTTTATCATTCACAACGTGATGTTAGGAGAGTTGTACCTTCTCTCTCTGCTGAGAAATATCTGAGACAGCTTATGCAAATGTAAAACAACGACAATGCAGGAGCAAAGCACTAGAGATCCCCAAAACTGGCAAGCTAACGACAACAAAGGCTCTCAAAAAAAACCACACAAAAAGAGCGCCAGGTGCTGCCTGCCCATCAACAGAAGAAAATAAAATCGGCCTCGGCGTGAAAGACAAAAGCAACGTCTTGATGGGGAGTGCTTAGATACGATAAGGTGAAGGATTGTAGCGATGAAGGGAAGGATTGTAGTGTCTCTGTCTCCTGCACAAAAGAGAATTGTGTGGGAAAGCCCGTGGGAGGAGGATGCCACTGCTTTTGATTGCAGGAAGCTGATCAAGTCAAACAAAGGTGTACCTTTAAGGAAAGGGGGGTGGTGAGAAAATGGAGTGCCCAGGAGAAGCCGGGCAGGAGGGAGAAGAAATAAAGTGAAGCCAGAGCTGTTTCTCCAGCTGAGCCCCCCATGCTTGGGTAGCATGAGAAGAAGGGGGCTGATGTCCTTATGCAGGCTGAGCGCCAGCCATCAGTGGCATGGGGAAGGGATGACTTGGTATTCCCTCCTTGGCCTACGCCACCACCAGCTGGGGATAAGCTAGTCTCTTGCAGCTTGTTGGCTTGGACCCAGCCGGTGTTTCCCCAGGTGCCTTTCTTGGGGCCTGTGGAATAGCAGCCTTTCCCCTCAATCAAGCATGCACAGGTTATCTTCCCCGCCTTGTTTCTTTGGGAGAAGAGGTTCCTTCCTTATTAAGGCATCCTTTCTGGCCCTGGCTCCAGCCTGGTGGAACACTCTTCCGGGAGAGAAGATCAGGGCCCTGCGGGACTTGCTACAGTTCCGCAGGGCCTGCAAAACGGAGTTGTTCCACCGGGTTTATGGTTGAGGGCTCCTTTCTGATGGGTTTCATTTAGGATTGGCCTCCCACTCCTTCTTCTTCTCTCCCCTCCCCCTCCCCTTCTCACCAGACCGGTATATATTGCCCTTCTCAGGCATAGGCGTCAACTTCAGGGGGGCTGGGGGGCTGGAGCCCCCCCGAACTTTTCCAGGACGTGCTGAGCCTCCCCTGGAGACAATGGCCTGTAATGTCTCTGGCCCAGCCCCAGCCCCCCCCTTCCCCCAGGAAATTGGAAAGTCTACGCCCTTGCCCTTCTGTAGGATTTTACACCATCTTTTAGCTGCATAGTGGATGTATTTTATGGATCTTACTGTTCTGATTGTAATTGTTATAACCATTAGTGTATACATTATATTTCTTAATGTTTTAGAATGCTGTGTGTTTTACAAATGGATGTTACCTGCTCTGAGCCGGTTCCGGGGAGAGCAGATTATAATTCCAATTGAATGAATGAATGAATGAATGAATGAATGAATGAATGAATGAATGAATGAATGAATGAATGAGTGAGGAAAGGGGGCTTTCCAACCTGTCGTCTTTTAGAGCTTAGCACCTGTTTTAGCAGCTTAGCACCTGGTTTGGCATTTGCTATAACAGCTTTGTTGCCGCGAAGGTAGAATAAAATGTATAGCAGAGCCTAACCCATCATAAAATAGAACATCTTCAGCTTTCAATCCAAGGTTCACGATTGCCCAGAAATTCTTGTTGCTGCTGCTGACGTCTTCTAGCAGCAGAGGCCGAGGTTGCCATGGTTTGGGTGACCTCCGTGGTTGTTTTGCAAGGAAAGATTCTAATTTCTGCCGGCCTGGCCACTTGACATGCTTTTTCAGGCGCAGGAAGCCATTTGTTACTCGGTTCTCGTCAAAGGTGCAGAACAGCATGGAATGTCTTCCACTCGCATCTTGGCCAGGCTTGTGTCAAAGGGGGTAAGGATGTCGAACACAGCAGAGGGCGTTCCTTGAAATCTCAGCAATGTAAAGTTATTTTTGTTTGGACAGTGCTGAATGGTGATATTTTAAAATGTAAACCCCTTGGATTCAACTTTGGGGAATCAGCATGCAAATATTAAAACCTTTAGTGCAAATCTAGGTCTTCCTCTGTGTTGACCCTCTGCTTGTGGAACTCCCTGCCACCAGAGGCTTGCCATATTCAGGAGCTAGGCCTGTGCAGATGGGCCACATTTGGTTCAGTTAGGCATTTGATCTTTAATTATCTTAAGAAAATATGTTCTGTATATTTCTGCTGCTGCACAGTTTAGCTTCTGTCCCAACAGTGGTGGAAAGTGCTGTCAAGACACTGCCGACTTATGGGAGGGGCATAGGGTTTTTAAGGCAAGAGACCTTTAGAGGTGTTGCCTGCCTCTGTGTCACAACCCTGGTATTCCTTGGAGGCCTCCTATCCAAATAGTAGCCAGAGCCGACCCTGCTTAGCTTCCGAGATCTGATGACATCGGGCTAGCCTGGCCTATTCAGGTCAGGGTTGTCCCAAAACGTGTATTTTTCCCTACCCTGCTGAGTTTTTGCTGTTTCTCTGTACTCTGCTTTGAGAACCTTGTGTCTGAAAAGCAGATTGTAATTTTTTGATGTGAAATCTGTTCAAGAATGTTCAAATCCACATCGGTGACACTTCGTTCTGTGCCAGAGAGCGGTTTGAACATTTGTCATTTGAAGACAGACAAACTGGGGGCCCTTGAGGAATTATGGGACAATTTGATCACTCTTCCCCCCCCCAAAAAAAACCCCTCCCCTCCAGGAATCTGTAAATTCTCAGAGACCTGAATAGGCGAACTTCTTGCCTCCCCACCCTTTTAAATAAAAATAATCTTGACTCTGAGCTGCTTCTTAATATTCTGTGCTCTTGGAGCTTAATTCTCATCACCGAAGTCCCCCCACTGAGGCTGGGGGATGGGGGGTGGGGAGGCTTGCCAGATCCATGTTGGGAAACTGCTGGAGATTTGGGGATGGAGCATATGGAACACAGGAACCTCAGTGGAGTACAATGCCAAAGAGTTCACTCTCCAAAGCAGGCATTTTCTCCAGGAGAACTGATATCTGTAGTCTGGAGATGAGCTGTAATTCCAGGGGATCCCCAGGTTACAACTGGAGGCTGGCATCCCTGCATCAGACTCATTTTGTTGTTGCTGTTTTCAATCGACAAAACCATATTTTCCTGGGAGCTCCCTTCCTTGTCTGTGGGCGGCCCCAATGCATGATGCTTTGACGATTGTCACAGGCCCAGCTAATTCACTATTTTGAGACATACTGATGATTCGGTGAGCAAACGTTTCCGACCCTCCTCTTTAATTCCTCTCGGAGGCTATGAAATAATTTAGAGGGGAGCGATACAGGATCCGCTGAACTATTTCTTTGGCGACCCAGCGAGCAGAATTGAGGAATGAAGACTAACGCTCATTTTCGGCCCGATGGGTGAGTTTTAACCAGCCGTCAAAGATGGGCACGCTCTTTTATGCCTCTCAATTCTCCGTTCGCATTTCAACTGCTCACAAAACCAAATCCTGTTGGGGTGCCAAAAATAGCAGTCCAAAAGCATGTTCAGAAACAATTCCAGCCTCAGCAATAAACATCCCAGCCTTCAGCTCCACAGAGAACCTGTGGGTATAATTTAGTTTCCAGGATGTCTAAAATTGGAATGACTTTGGGACACATCCCCTGGTAGCCCTACAAAATTTCAGGACCGAGTAACAAAGTCTTCTGTTTTTTTTTTAGCTGTGCTCGATCCAAATCTCCTTTCCGGCCACCAGAAAATAAATTTCCCAGATCTTGCTATTTTATATGGCGCTTTTGAATGTTCAGAGACCTCTGTGTACACAATCTTGCTTTCATCGACAACAACACTGAAATAGAGGAGCACCTTCGTTCCCATACTGCAGATGGGAAGCAGAGAACTGAGAATTTGCTTAAGACCATCTGCCAAGTTCATGGCAAAGTCCAAATATGAAACCGAGACTTCCTCATCCATAGCTCAGAGCCAAATCAAATGTATGCAGGGAATTCAGGGCAGGGCTCAAGATGAGAAAGGAGTTTAAAAATATTTCTGGAAGAACAGAAGATATTGGATTTATACGTCGCCCTTCACTCAGAGTCTCAGAGCGGCTTACAGTCTCCTTCCCCTTCCCCACCCCACAACAGACACCCTGTGAGGTAGGTGGGACTGAGAGAGCTCTTTTGACAACTGCTCTTGAGAGAACAGCTCTGAAAGAGCTAGTGACTGACCCAAGGTAACACCAGCAGCTGTATGTGGAGAAGTGGGGAATCAAACCTGGTTCTCCCAGATTAGAGTCCGTGCTCCTAATCACTATGCCATACTGGCTCCTAACCACTACACCAAGCTGTGGACATAGAATGCCCAGCATGCATCTGGTTTCTTTGCCACTGTCTACTCTAGGTTTTAAACTGGACCTTTTTTTCCTAGGAAGCAATCTGCTGGGCCTGTTGCCTCCTTCTGCAACTGTTGCGGAATCAGGGCTGGATTGAGCCTCAGTCCTCTGCTAAACCTCTGGCACACTTATGATACTTTAATTTCTATAGCAATTAGCCTCTATAGTTGAGTCTGTGGTACTCTTTCCCTGGAGGCTTCAGGACTCTGCTAAGCACTGTGGCCTTTGGGTACCGATAACCCTGTACATGATTTTCATCTCACATGACTTTTACCTTCTGGGAATGTCTATACTTTGCAGAGGTCAGGAGCCACGATCAAATTCTAAATTGACAGAGCATCTGAAGCTAGCTTCCTGGGACTCTCTGAGTCAGCCTTGACTCTCTGAGGCACCCTGACTTTCCTTGACTTTTCTGACCCCAGAGATAGAAAGAAAGGGCTGATTTTGTTGTATATGTCAGATGTATGTCAAAAGCTCGTCACAGACTTGACTGACAGTTAGTCCCTATGGTTGGAAAGGGTACTTAAAACCTGAGTTTAGTTTTGTTCCTTGTTGTTCTGGCCAACCACCCTGCCGAGATGGGTCTTGACAGAGCAACCAAGGATATCCTTCGTAGAATTACAAGCGCACTGTTTATATATTGGGGTTGTGTTGAAATATTCTGTGTGGAATGTTGAAATGCTACAAAAGTGTTTTCTGACTTAAGAGTGGGTAATAGAATAAACTGAGTTTTGGTTTAGAATCTCTCTCTCTCTCTCTCTCTCTGTGCAATTGGGAAGCCAGCTTCTCTCCCTCCCCAAAATGAACACAGTGGGAATGGGAATGCACGAAAAGGTTCCTGTACCCCTCATTTCCCCAACAGCAACTAAAAGCAGTATAATTTGAGTCCAGTAGCACCTTAGGTCAACAAGATTTTCGGGGTATAAGTTTTTGAGAGTCTCAGGGTGCGTTGAGATGGCACTTTTGAGCCACGCCAGGGACAAGTGCCTGGTGGATTTAAAGTGCACGTCCAGACAGCAATGTCTGGGAAACGTGCTGCTTCCGTGATCAGCCTGTTGATCCCTGTCGGAGAGCCGTACTTAAAAGATAGTGGTGAAAGTCCAGTCCTAAGCTTGCCGACGGGCCAATGGCGGACTTTCCCCCATCTGGTCATTCCACCAGCATGCAATCAGCCCATAGGGATGGTCTCCAGACCACCCTGAACGGCTGCCATTTTAAAAAGTCTTAGCAATGCATGCATAACTGCTTAAACATATGACGTCCACAGAGCTCCGCTCAAACGATCTAGACAATTTAATGTTTCTGAAGGTTCTGTGATATTTATGCACTTTGTTAACTGAAATGGTACCTAGAGGAAGGTACCGCTGGCGGTGCTTTTACTACTTTTGTCTGCGCTTGCGCGGAAAAACAAGTAGACAGGCATATATGCACATGTGCAAACAGGATTTTTTAAAAAACAGCCGACTGCACAGCTCCTTAAGGTGGGTGCCGTCTAGACAGTCCACAGCGGAATCACGTACTGGGGAGCTGTCTGGTCATGCAACGCTGGATAAAAAAGATCTAGATCAAATCACAGCTGGGCCAATGGCGGGATTAGCACTCAAAGATCACTTTGTTGCTAGACTCCAATCTAACTGTTTGCCTGAACAAATCTAGAGTCCATGGGCCCCTTTAAGACCAATGAAGGTTTATTCAAAGTAGGGGCTTTTGTGTGCATGCACACTTTTTCAAATAGTTGAATATCTGAAAAATACCACACTATTTGAAGAAGTGTGCATGCACACGAAATCTCATAACCTTGAATAAACCTTTCTTGGCCCTAAAGGACTCTACATTTGTTCTACTGCTTCAGACCAACACAGCTGATCAACTAGATCTGTTCTCTTGAAGACCAACATGGTCACCTTCTGAAACTTTCTTCAATCGAAAGCAGGTTCCCTTTCAACTGATGCTGTTGCCTCTCTCTTTGTGCACCCCCCCCTTTTTCCAGACTATTGTTGACTGGGATGGAGACCAGTTGGTGTGCGAACAGCGTGGAGAGAAAAAGAATCGGGGCTGGAAACATTGGCTCGAAGGGGACCAGCTGCATCTGGTGAGGAGGGGCTCCCTGACCCCAGGCCTTCCCCCCCCCCCACATACCCCAGAGCTCAAGAGACAGGAAGCCATAGGAGATAGCAGGCAGGAATTCTCAGAAGCCCAGAATGGGACAGCCCTGCTCTTCTCTCCCCCCCCCTTGGGAAATCCAGGCTGGGCCCCCATGAGTTATGTCTGCCTTCTCTGGGGGCAACAGCCTGCTGCACAAAAACATCCTTCCCAAGAGTTCAAAAGTTGACTTGGCTGAGCTCCGTAGGAATCCACCCTTTGTCATATCCTTTCCTTGAAATCTGAACGCGCACCCCCCTCGCCCAACTGCTCCTGGGGCTCCGGGAGAAGGAAGGAGGATGGAATCCATCAAAACACGACCATCTCAACTTACCATACGTAGGATACTCTTCCTAAAGCCCAATGAGTACATTGTTGATGGAGGTCCATGAATGAGTTTCCTCCGTCACCAGTTCAGAAATTCTGAAAGACACTTTGATGTGGATGCCTGCAGGCAGAGGTGAAATGGACACGGGGAGGGGGAAGGCGGAGAGGCAGACAGAGGGGAACGAAGCAACAGGCCTGTTGAAAAGCAAGGCATAGACTTTCCCTCGGCTTGTATTCATGCAGAGTCATTGGCAGTCGGAGTGTATCTGCAAGTCATTGGCAGTCGGAGTGCTGTCCTATGCAGAGCAACGACCTTTTAAGCCCCTTGGGTGTGACTTTGCTTTGCAGGGCACAGGGTGAGGCCATGGATTTTTGGACTGTGTGAGGTGGAAGTTTACCACTTTGAACTGTTGCCTGCACAGGGGGGGAGAGAAAGATACTAAAATATTTCAAGGGCCCTAAAAAATCCCTCCTCTTAAATTGTATTTTAAGAGGCTACAAAATGGCTTGTTGATCCAATGACACAAGCGTTTAAACCCTCACTTTAAAATATAAGGCCTCTATAAAATACAGTGGTGCAGAACAGCTTGAACTGATAAAACTAAGTCATCTTGGATGATATGCCCACAGCCGTCGTGAAGAAAGAGTATGCGTTAATTTACAAAAATGTATGCCTGAAAAGTGTTGATGTACATCCCCCCTCGCTTAAAGACCCATGCAAAAAATGCTTCCGTTCGTCAGGGGCAAATGGGTTTGCTGAAATGACAGGCGTGCGTGAATGTAATTTCAGGTGGCAAAGCTGACTGCCTTCCGAGTGCAGAAGGCAAATGGAAAAGGTCGAGGTGTTGTGTGGTGGTTTGGCGTGGATCTCTTCCTGACTGATAGAGAGAATCTTTGAGCCAGGTGTTCCACAGGGAAGCCACGTAAAGCAGGATTCCCCAACTTCTCAGAAGCTGTGGGCTCTTCAGAATGTTAAGAAGTAGTCCTGGGCGCCACAACAAAATGGCTGCCATAGGAGACAGGCACAATCGCCAAGGGGAAGTTTAGCAAAAAGACCAGTGGCAAGCCAAGTATCCTCCTGTGACAGAGGCAGCTATTCCCAAATGGGTGCTTCCTGAAGACCCAGGGATTCCTGGGCTCTTCCGAATTACCCCCTGCCCTAAGGAGGCCAGAAAAAGCCAGGGTTGGTTCTTTGCTTTGGGGAAGAAGCAAGTGGGCCCCAGGAAACACCTCAAGCATCACAACACTCAGAGGCACCATGGGGATCACAGCACTAAAGTAACTTATTCTTCTTACACAGATTTGGGGTGTTGTTAAGGGGGATCAGCAAGCTGAGGCAACATCTTCTGAAGGCCAAACTAGACACGATGTCGTCTACAGGTCCGACCTGTGGCTGCCACTGCCCTTTTTAAAGTGATTTTTAAAATGCCATGAGGGCCCACTCCTGATAGGGCCCACACTGCGGCAAGCTGAGGTAACTCTTCTTCTCCCTTCCTGCATCTTTTCAAGTACCAAAACAGCTGAGGGGAGGGTGTGTGGTCATTTTGACCCTTGAAAATGTGTGGGGTGGGAACATGAGTGCCTCAGCCTGCTGCACTGCAGGCCCAATCACGCTTGAGTCCTCACAGCATTTTCAACTCACTTTAAAATGGCAGCAGCATCCATGGGTTAAACCCCTGGATGCCATCACATCTAGTTTGGCCCTGAGCAAAGTACCTTCAGTGGTGCCCGGGGAGCATGATGGCGGAGTCTTTTCAGAGCCAGACAGGAAACAAAGGTGGGGGACTGAATCCTGTCTTGAAGTGTTTCCCCAGGAATCACCTATATCCACCTCAGGACCTAGGTGATTTATTATTCTTTTGGCACACCTAATACCTCTGGTTATCGGGAGAGATAAAAATATCCTCTGCACAGGATCTTAAAACAAATAGCTTTTTCCGCTTTAACCTTGGATTTATTGAAGAGTGGGCCGCTGAACCTTGCTGTGAATCTTTCTCTCCACAACCTGGAAAAAAATACTCCTTTTTTTTTTTAAAGAGCCTTTCGCACACTGTTTGTGCCAGTGTGAATGAAAAAAGTTCACAAATGTAGGTTTCCCATAAGAGCTGGTTTAAGTATCATCTGGGGAGGGGGAATTCCCCACAAAGATCCAGATCTTTAGATCTTTTTGAAAAATAATAATTGTTCTCCCTTTCTTATCTCCTAGCGCTTGACTGCAGAGAATGAGGTCTGTGTCCAAGTTTTCCAGAAAGTGAAGTGAACCCACCAGCCATCCCAGTACCCACCTGATACCAAGCACTGACTTCAGGCTACAGCAGACATTAGACCCCAGAGACGAAGGCTGTCCTTTCCTCGCAACTTGCCCCAAACCTTAGTTTTTGCAATAAAATAATCCAGGTGGCCGGCGTCTCTGTTTGTCTGTTGCTGTTAACTGTCATCTCTGCTGGTGCATGCTTTTGTTGAATTAACATGTTACGTCCATTCTGCATGTATGTGCATGGTGGTGGTGGAAATTGCCATCAAATAGCAGCCAACTTAGGGTGACTTCATAGTGTTTTCAAGGCAAGAGACCAACAGAGGTGATTTCCCATCGCCTGGCTCTGTGTACCAACCCTGGACTTCCTTGTTGGTCTCCCATCCAAATACTAACCAGGACCAACCCGTCTTAGCTCCTGAGAACTGATAAGATTGGCTAGCCTCAGCTATCCAGGTCAGGACATACATGGGCATACACCTGTTTGTAAGAAATAGCCAATGCTTGTTCACTTTACAAATGAAACTGGGGACCGATACCTGGATAAACATGTGGTTTCAGTTACACACTCAGCTGTATGTCTGTTGAACATGACTCGGAAATTACTCGACATGCGTATAAAGAAGAATCAAGGATACACCATACATGGATTGTACGTGCATTTACTGTAATGTGAATGGGGCTACGATCCGTGGGCAAGGAGCTACAGATGTTCTACCCCCCCTTTTTTACTGTGATGGCAACCACAGACAGAGCTCTGCCACCTCAGATTGTATGTGGCAGCCCATGCAATTCCTCTGTCCCCCCATGCAATTCCATGAACGAAGCAAATTGCTGTGTCATAGAGAAGAATTCGGTCTCTTACAAATGGGTTGTTTGCCTTGGTTCGGATGCTAATAGGAGGTAAGGGGTTCCCCCCCCCCATTTCCCCACAGCACTGTGGTGCTTCTGTGCACCCCCTGAGTTTTCCTTGTCTCCAATCCTTCCCAAACCCGCTTTGCTGTGGGGTCAGTTGCTGATTTTTAAAAAACCCTGCAAAGCCCCCAGTGTAAGAGGGGAATGGCCACCATGGGAAACTAGGCATGTTGTTGTTTAGTCCGACTCTTTGGGATGCCCATGACCACACCACGCCAGGCCTTCCTGTCCTCCACTGTCCCCCCAGAGTTTGCGCAGCTTCATGTGCGTTGCACCAATCACTGTCTAACCATCTCATCTTTTGCCATCCCCTTCTTTGACCTTCAGTCCTTCCCAGCATCAGGGTCTTCTCCAGCGAGTGCTCCCTTCTCATTTGGTGGCCAAAGTATTTGAGCTTCAGCTTCAGAATCTGGCCTTCCAGGGAACAGTAAAGATTGATTTCTTTTAGGACTGACTGATTTGATCTCCTTGCAGTTTAAGGGACTCTCAAGAGTCTTCTCCAGCACCTTAATTCAAAAGCATCTATTCTTTGGCGCTTGGCCTTCCTTATGGTCCAACTCTCGCAGCCATACATTACTACTGGGAAAACCATGGCTTTTGTTTGTTGGCAGGGTGGTGTCTCTACTTTTTATTATGCTGTCTAGGTTTGCCATCACTTTCCTCCCAAGGAGCAGGCGTCTTTTAAATTAATGGCTGCAGTTACCATCTGCAGTGATCTTGGATCCCAGGAACGTGAAGTCTGTCACTGCTTCCATGTCACTTTCCCTTCTATTTGACCTTCCCTTCTATTTGCCAAGAACTGATGGGGCCGGACGCCATGATCTTAGGGGTTTTGATGCTGATGCCATCAAATCACCACCAATTTATGGTGACCCCAGCAAGGTGCTGTCAAGTGAGAAGCAGAGGTGGTTGGCCATTGCCTTCCTCCGCACAGCCTTCCTTGGTGGTCTCCCATCCAAGTGCCAGCCCTGCTTAGCTTCTGAGATCTGATGAGGTCGGGCTGTACCATACCATTCCACACCCCACAGTTTAGACTGTGTGCGTGCAGTGCCCTCAAGTTGCAGCTGACTTTTTGTGATGCCCCCCCCCCCAACAAGGGGCTTTTAAGGCAAGCAGGAAGCAGAGGTGGTTTGCCACTTCCTTCCTCTGCAGAGCCTTCCTTGGTGGTCTCCCACCCACGTACCGACCCTGCTTAGCTTCCAGGATCTGACGAGACGGGGCTATACCATCAGGCTATGCCATACCACTTTCCCTTCCCCCAAAGGAACTGGAGCAGGGGGAATGTGGGGGAACCTGCCATGTAGTCCCCCCATTACCACAGCAGCGCATCAGTCGTCGCCACAGCAATGGAGAAACCGCACAATTCCCTCTCCAAGTGGAAAACCCTCCTGACTCCAGTCCTTTTTCTGCAATGCCAGTTTTCTACTTGGAGAGAGGACCCTTCCGCCCATGACCTGAAGTGGCCCTGCCCCCCAGGGCCCCAGCCTTCCCACTTCAGTGGAACCAGACCTGTGTCTAGCGTGCCAGAGAGACCCAGAGCTTCATTTATTCATGGGCTGCCCTTCATCTTCCCCAGCGCTCGAAGCCTTGACTCAGCGCCAAGGTTGGTGCTTGGTTAAGATGTCCTGGCCTGCCCTCCAGCCGCCCTCCTTGACATCCCACGTAAGCTGGAAGGAAAGGCTTTTTGTGGCGGTGGGGGGGATTTTTTGGTGTGTTGTTTTGGCACGCTCTGCCACAGGCGAAGCCGTTTCTGACTGCTAGACGAACTTTTTGGAGGAGGAATATTTTTACCGTGCGATGCGTGGTGGAAAGGGGGAAGGCGAGTCAAGAGTACACTGGGGAGAGCTGATCTTCTGGAAGGGGAGAGACGGAGGGCTGACAGAGGAGAGAGCGGGGTGGGGGGGATCAACTGGGGCTTCAAGTGGCAGCGCGGGGCCGTCCTTTCAGAATAAGAGCCCGGGCACCCCAGGCAGAGCAGAGGGCGGAGCCGGCTCATGACAAAGAAGATTCTCTGCTGTGATCCGAGTGTGGATCTCCGGTCTGAACTGAGCCCTGCAATCCTGTTGATAGAGAGGGATGAGGAGGGGAGGGGAGGCAATGCGATGCGTCCCCCCCCCCCCCCCCACCGGAGGCTGCTAAAATTCTGTTTTGGGCGGGAGGCTGAAATCTTGAGAGGGAAGCGCCGGGGTTCAAGCTCGGGTCGCCAGGTTCCTCCTGGCCACTGGCAGGAGATGGAGAAGTAGGCTTGCCAGCTCCAGGTTGGGGAATTCCTGGAGATTCGGGAATGGAAGACAGGGACCTCAGTGGAACACAATGCCCAAGAGTCCACCCTCCAAAGCATCCAGTTTCTCCAGGGGATATTATAGCATTGGGGAAAGTGCAGAAAAGGGCAACTAGAATGGTAAAAGGACTGGAACACTTTCCCCGTGAAGAAAAGTTAAAGCACTTGGGGCTCTTTAGCGTGGAGGAACGATGAGGTTTACAAGATTATGCATGAGTTAGAGCAGAGAGAGAAAGAGGTACTTTTCTCCCTTTCTCACAGTTCAAGAACTCGTGGGCACTCCATGAAATGGCTGAGCAGTCGGGTTAGAACAGATCAAAGGAAGTACTTCTTCACCCAAAGAGTGATTAACATATGGAATTCACTGCCACAGGAGGTGGCGGCGGTTACAAGCATGGACGGCTTCAAGTGGGAACTGGATAAACAGACGGAACAGAGGTCCTTCAGTGGCTATTAGCCACAAGGTACAGATAGGAACTCTCAGTCTGGGGCAAGGGATGCTCTGTACTCTTGGTGCTTGGGGGGGAGGGGGAACAGTGGGAGGGCTTCAAGTGTCCTGGCCCCACTGCTGGACCTCCTGAGGGCAACTGGTGTTTTTGGCCACTGTGTGACAGAGTGTTGGACTGGATGAGCCATTGGCCTGAGCCAACATTGGCTTCTCTTATGTTCTTATGTTCTGTAGTCTGGAGATGAGCTGTAATTCTGGGGGATCCCCAGGCCCCACCTGAATGTTGGCATCCCTAGAACCATCAGTGTCTTATTGACTCCTGTGTTGTACCCGTTCAGAATAGAACTGATTCCCTCTGAAAAACCTCTGGGTAGGGTGATTTTTTTTGTCTGCCACTGAAGGTTTCCTTTCACAGGATGAGCTTTAGTCCAGGGTCAGAATCGCTCTGGGATCTGATGAGGACTGTGCTCCCTTTCTAATGGTAAACTAAGCAGCTATGGCTGTGTGGCGGAGGAGCATCCGTTTGGCATGCAGAAGGTCCCGGGTTCAATCCCTGGCATCTCCAGTTCAAGAAATCAGGCAGGAGGTGATGCGAAAGACCTCTCTGCCTGAGACCCTGGAGAGCCGCTGCCAGTCTGAGTGGGCAATACTGACCATGATGGACCGATGGCCTGATTCAGTATAAGGATGTTTCAAGTTTCAACACTTTACAAAATGTATTTTATTTACATCCATTATAGTCTATCTTTCTCACATAAGGCAGATTACACAGAGTAATTAATTACCTAATTAATCAATTATCATATGGCAGTGTGTGTGGTATAGCCAGGAGATCCTAAGATTATCTGGCAGCCAAAAGTTCTAGCTCTTTAGTGTTATGCACCACTAGGTGGTGAGCTAGACTTGGTTTTGAAGGCAAGAGTCATTTCAGAGGTGGTTTGCCATTGCCTGCCCCGTGTCATGACCCTGGTCTTCCTTGGAAGTCTCCTATCCAAATACTAGCCAGGGCTGACCCTGCTTAGCTTCTGAGATCTGATGGGCTCAGACAAGTCAGGGCTATCCAGGTCAGGGCAGAGTGAATAGGGCAATAGAGTCAACAGGATGGGGAATTCAATCTGCTAACCTTATTGTGATTTCCTCTCTGGAAGGAGTAACTGTTTTGGAGAAGCAATGCATTACCTCCTGGCCATCCCATTCAGAGTTTTCAAGCCCCCCCCCCCCCCAATTATTTTAATGATGCACATCTGTTCCCAAAATACCCGTCTCCCTGTTTCTAACCTGCTGTGGCCCCATCCAATGTTCCCTCTAAGCTGAGTTAGTGTGAGCTAGCGCACAGTTTTTTAGCCTCCGGCTCACAGATTTTTGTCTTAGTTCAGGAAGGATGGCCCCAGAGCCAACTAATTTATGCAGCAGCCAACTGGCTCGCTCACAGCTTTAATGCCAGTCGCTCACAAAGTAGAATTTTTGCTCACAGGACTCGACAGCTTAGAGGGAGCATTGGCTGCATCCATCTACATCTGCCCACTACGTTTAAAGCACTGCACAATGCCACCAAAGTTGGCAACATCTAGAGGGCACGGGCCTGTGGCAACATCTGTGGCTGTTTTTGAAATCTTACGCACCCCACCCAACAATTCGCAGAACAAGCCAATGCGTCTGAAAATTAATCATTTGAGGCACTGCAGAGAGAGAGAGAGAGAGACAAAGAGGAAAGAAATGAAACATTATGAATTGCCCAAGGGGTAGGAGGGAGATTATTGATGTAATTGCAATTATAAGATTTTGTTCTTAGCAAGCGACTCATGGCAACTCTTGGACGGTGAGGTTTTCAAGGCAAGAGACTTCCAAGGTGGTTTGCTGTTTCCTGCTTCCGTATAGCAAACAGGGTTGCCAACTCTAGGCTGGAAATTTCCTGGCAAGGCAAGACACAAGCTCCTCCGCTCCAGATTCCCTGCCTCTTCCCCTCACCCAGGTTCAGGTAGGGCTGCCCCCTCCAGACTGGGAGATTTTCTAGAGGTTTGGAGGGTGGAGCCTAGGGAGGGCATGTTTGGGGAGGGAAAGGACTGTATAATGCTATACAGCCCGCCCTCCAAGGCAGTTATTTTCTCCAGAGGAACTGATCTCTGTCACCTCGAGCTCAGGCCCTACCTGGAGATTGGCAACCCTAACTTGTCTCCCTTGGTGATTTTCCTATCCAAATACTGGCTGTGCTCAACCCTGCTTAAAAGAAGAAGAGGAGGAGATTGGATTTATACCCTGCCCTTCACTACCCGAAGGAGTCTCAGAGCATCTTACAATCTCCTTTCCCTTCCCCTCCCCACAACAGACACCCTGTGAGGTAGGTGGGGCTGAGAGAGCTCTCTGGAGAACTGCCCTTAAGAGAACAGCTCTGAGAGAACTTGTGACTGACCTAAGGTCACACCAGCAGCTGCATGTGGAGGAGCAGGGAATCAATCCTGATTCTCCCAGATTAGAGTCCTAACTAACCACCACATCAAACTGGCTTAGCTCCTGAGCTTTGGTGAGATCAGCTTAGTCAGGGCTATTCAGCCTGCCTATGCTCCAATCTCTGCATATAAATATACTGTTGTTAAACTTTAAGTTGCTTTTTTTATTGTGGCTGTCAAGCCACAGCCAACTGATGATGATCCCTTAAGGTTTTCAAGGCAAGAGACATTCAGAGGTGTCTGAGGGCAATCCCATGGGGTTTTCAGGGCACGAGCTTTTCAGAGACGGTTTGCAGTTGCCTTCCTCTGTGTAACGACCCTGGGCTTCTTCAGTGGCCTCCCATCCAAAGACTAACCAGGGCTGATCTTGCTTAACTTCTGAGATCTGACGAGATTGGGCTAGCCTGGGCTATTCAGGTCAGGATGAAGGTGTTGTTAGACCCCTGTTTATTTTCGCTGCCACTGGCTAACACGGCCACCCTTCTGGAATGGTCCCCGACTCCCCGCAGGTATCGTTTGCGTCAACCAGGTCTAAGAGCACGAAGAAGATACCACTGTTTCCTTCAAGGGCCATTTACACTCTGACTAAGATCGCATTGCTAAAAAATGCCACAGCTGCAGCGAAGCATGTTCAGCTACTTGGCACAACACGTTCGGAAACTATTGTGGAAAAGCTCCGTGTCAGCAGTCAGTCAGACGCAAAGTGTTCCTTGCGTCACGCAGATTGTTCCTTTGTCCCCACGCTGTCAGTTCCAACCCCTTTGACACCCTCTGAAGGCAGGCAGAGCAGAAGAGAATGAGAGGGACAGTCGTCCCCGAGGCTCGACGATACCATGCCACTGTCCCCTTAGCTATCATCTTGTCCCACAAAGACCCACAGCTAGAATACACACCAAACCACACCATAGACTCCAGGGCTCCTGCCCCACTATAGTTAGATTTGTGTGTGGTATAGTGGTTAGATCAGTGGACAAAGATCTAGGAGACCCATGTCTGAATCCTCACTCTGCCTGGTGGTGACCTCAGCCCAGTCACACCATCTCAGCCTAACCGGCCTCCCAGGGTTGTCGAAAGGATAAAATGGAGAAGAGGAGAACAGCATAAGCCGCTTTGGGTCCCTTTTGTGGAAGAAAGGGGGGTATAAATCGCTTCAAAGTGTGTTATTTCTATCTTTCGAACACTTTCAGTCTTTGAACCAACTTTAAACGTCATGGTCAGGGGTCCTTTCGAGCAGGAGCTCTGGGGAGTGCAGCTCCGGGAGTTGGTGCTAGCCCCCCCCCCCCATGGGGGAATGCCTGCTTGTGTCATGGCTGCAGCAAAATGACCCCGTCCCCTGGAAAGGTCCTTGTTCCTCCGACCAGCCTTCTGAAGGCTTCAGCCACCACTGAAGCTATCCTCCCAGAATAGTGGTATTTCTGAGGCTTGGATTCGTAGCTGTCCCCTCTCTGCCGGTTCTTTCTTTCTTTCTCTCTTTCTCTTTCTCTTCTTTCTTTCTTGCTTTCTGACATACTTCCAGTGATGTCAGGTGGTGTAGCATACGCAAATGAGTTATGCTAAGGGGCTCCTGCACCTCTTTTTCTACAAAATGACCCCTGGTCATGGTAATAACTGACTCACAGAGCTCTCTCTGGTTTGACTTTCTCTCCTTCCTCTGAGGCCCCAGCTGAGGAGAAACAGAAAGTGGGTGACTTAGGGATGCCAGCCTCCAGGTGGGACCTGTCTGTAAAGCACAGTCAGGTCACAGCTTAGAGAGACTCCAGCCAGGGGCTTTCAAGGCAAGCAAGAAACAGAGGTGGTTGGCCATGGCCTTCCCCTGCAGAGTCTTCCTTGGCCGTCTCCCTTCCAAGTACTGTGGCAATGATTAGCTTCTGAAATCTGACAAGACCAGGCTACGCCAGGCTGCCTTCCCTCCCCACATCCCTCCTCATGAGGCTAGAGAGGGTTGCTGTTGGATTACCCAGCAGGCTCTTTGTCTCTGAAAGCAGATTTCCAACTTTTACAGCCAAACGCTCCCATGCTTGAACAGAGGTGATTGTTCACCACCACCCTGGGTTATATTTCTGAACTGGAATGCTTGGATGATTTCTTTCCTTTCCTAGACTGATGGGTATGCTGAGCAGCAAGGCTAGGCCGAGAGGTATTTTGCCATTGCAGTCAAGGGACAGCCATTCCCTCCTGGGCTGGTGATGCAGGCCAGAGAAGGGATGCCTGAACAAATGCCTTTTCTTTTGCTAATGAAGAGAGCCTGTTTGATGTAATGCTCCCTCTAAGCCAGAGGTGTCGAACTCATTTGTTATGAGGGCCAGATCTGACATAAATGAGACCTTGTCAGGCCGGGCCACGTGTGTCATAAAATGTAATGCCGGGTAGCAGAGATATAAACTTTATAAAGGACATAGACAAACACAATTAAAGATTTTTTTAAACTTTAAATAAAACATGCTTAAAACACTAGCAATTTTGCAATATTTTGCCTATTTAACAGTCTCTGACAACTGACACCTCTGCTCAGAATTATTGCATCAAAATGTCTGTGTTGTACCACAGCACAGCAATCTTGAGTATGCTGGTCCAGTTTGTATCTGTAAGCTGCAAACCTACTTTTGATTTATTGACATTTATTACAGAAATCTCACACTCAGTGTTCCTAGCCTAGGACCCAGGGGGAAACATGAAATGGCTGGACATTGCAACCTTTTGTACATAAGTTGCTTCGTGTGCTGGTCAAGAACATGAGAAGGCATCCTAACTCAGACTGAGGGCCATCTGTTTGTCTACAAAACTATACTGTTCCCCAGAGAAATAACTACAACTTCCAACAAAGGGGGTGAACTTGGTCTGGACACACACTCTCGGTCTCACTGGCTTGTTGTTAATCCTCCTCTAAAATAGTTCACATTGCTTTCTTACTGAGAAAGACTGGATCATGAGGGCATGAATACAGCGAAAAGGGGGAGGGAACCCAGTTGCACCCAGGAGAGCCCTGGCATAAAGAGCCCAACAACACACGCACACGCACACACACAAGCTCATATCTTGAACAAAACTTTGTTGAACTTAAAGGTGCTTGGTATTTCTCCCATGTGACTGAGGCAGCCCAGCAAACCAAACTCTCCCTCCTTCCCTCCCTCCCTTCAGGGAGGAGCCTCCGCCAGTGGAAGGAAAGCCTTTGTCTCCTGCAGCCTGGCCAGGAAGCGAGCTCTGGCTGTTCCCTCCCTCGCTCTGGGAGGAGGAGGGAGGGGAGCCTCAGCCACTTCTTTACCAGAGTCTTTCAATCGCACAGGAGAGCCTTGCCTATCAATCTCTCCTGTGTGATTGAGAGAGACTGTAACTTGGCAGGCTGTAACTTGGCAGCAGCAGCAGAACTGCAAATGGAAGTAAGAAGCAGCCAGGGCCTCGCGGGCCTGATCCAGCCCCCGGGCCACATGTTTGACACCCCTGCTCTAAGCTGTGGAGTCTTGTGAACAAAAATTCTACTTTGTGAGCTACTGACATTAACGTTATGAGTGAGCAATTTGGCTACTGCATCAGTTAGTTTGCTCTGAAGCCAACCTTCCTAAGTGAAGACAATCTGTGAGCCGGAGGCTAAAAAACTGTGAGCTAGCTCACTTTAACTCAGCTTAGAGGGAACACTGACAAGGACTCTAATCTGGGAGAACCAGGATAGATCCCCCCCACTCCTCCACATGCAGCTGCTGGTGTGACCTTGGGCCAGTCACAAGTTCCTTCAGAGCTGTTCTCTCAAGGGCAGTTCTTGAGAGAGCTCTCTCAGCCCCACCTACCTCACAGGGTGTCTGTTGTGGGAGGGGAAGGGAAAGAAGATTGTTAGCCTCTCTGAGACTCCTTCGGGTAGTGAAGGGCAGGGTACAAATCCAATTTCTTCTTCTTTAATGTCCATAGCACAGTTGAAGATTCTTGCAATCTGGACATAGTTGGAGCTTGTAAAAGACCCCAGCCCAGCAGGGCACAACTGCACGACTCACACACACATACACACACACAATCATACAATCCACTCTCCTCCCTTATGGGGAACAGGACCCTGAATTAGGTTTGCCAACCACCAGGAGACCTCCCAGAACTAGAACTGGCCTCCGTATGACAGAGATCACTCCCCTTTGAGAAAATGGCTGCTTTGGTGGGTAGAACCTATGGCCGTATACCCTGCTGAGGCTCTCCCCCTCCCTAAACCCTGCCCTCTCCAGGCTCCTTCCCCCCAAACCTCCAGGAATTTCCCCAGCCTGGAGTTGGCAACCCTACTCTGAATCTGGGGGCGGAGAGGCAGAGCAGAGGAGCTCATGTCTTGCTGTGCCTGGGGGCTTCAAGGATCCTGGGTCTTCAGACAGAGAGGAGGAAGAGATGACAGTCCTGGGGTGAGAGGAAATGGAAGGGGAAGCGAAAGGCTGCAAAAGGCTCCCCTCTTTGCCCTTCCAATGACAGTATGATATTGAGGGCAGTGCAGAAACCTCTTGTTGATCGTGGTGAATGTCCAGTGTGATCTTCTGATCGATTGTCTCAGCTGCAGGAAGCCAGGGCTGGTGGCTCCCCTAGTGAATGGAGTGCAATGGCTCCAGAGCCTGTGCAGGGAAGCACTAAACCAGCCCAACGCAGGGATTAAAAGTGTGGGCCTAAGATCAGGGGGATCTGGGTTCGAATCCCCACTCTGCCACGGAAACTTGGGGCAGCCATGTGCTCTTAGCCTCACAGGGTTGCCGTGAGGATAAAACAGAGAGGGAAAGAACAATGTAGCCTCCTTCAGGTCTCCAGTGAGGTATAAATAAAGTCAAATCAAATCAATAATTCACTGGCTTTCCTCTCTGCCAGCTGGGTATTTACTTCCCCCTCCCTGAAGACAGCTAAATACAGCAATTCCCCGGTGGAACCAACTTGACTAAGATTCTAGTACAGCCTTTAAAAACTAGAGACCCAGACCATTTTTGTACATGGCATTTAATTTGTGCTTGGTGTTTTTAGAATCTAGATTGCATAGAATCAACATTCTTTTGGACCTGTAATGGGCTACCGTTGGCCAAGGTGGTGACACAGAATGTTCATGAACATTCCATCTGATCAGGAAACATGAGTTGCCAGAATGGACTTCTCTGAAGAAAGGGCATGTTTCTGGTTCAGCATGGATTGAAACCTCTCAAAAGCGCAAGGGAGCCAATAGAGGACCGGAAGGATGACTGGGAAGTAAACCAGCATGTAGACAATGGCAACCCGGTAGACATGATATACTTGGACTCCCAAAAGGCTTTTGACAAGGTACATCACCAAAGACTGCTAAGTAAACTTAGCCATCATGGGATAAGAGGACGGGTTCTCTTATGGTTGAATGACAGGAAGCAAAGAGTAAGAATCAGTGAACAGTTCTCGCAGTGGAGGGAAGTAAGCAGTGGGATCTCACAAGGATCGGTATTGGGGCCAGTCCTCTTTAATTTATTCATAAATGATCTGGAACTAGGGGTGAGTAGTGTAGTGGCCAGGTTTGCAGAGGACACCAAATTATTCAGGATGGTGAAAACCAAGGCTGACTGTGGAGAGCTCACAGAGAACCTTCACAAACTGGGTGAGTGGGTGACAGTGAGGGCAAGGAAGTTCAGTGTTGGCAAGGGTCATTTTGTAGAAAAAGAGGTGCAAGAGCTAATTAGCATAACTCATTAGCATAACTTATCTGCATATGCCACACCCCATGATGTCACCGGAAGTGTGTCAGAAGGCAACAGGCTCCACCCCAGAAATCTCCAGGTATTTCCCAACTCAGAGCTGGCGAGCCAGCTTTACACTTTTTGACTAAAGACACTTTAGGTTTCCTTTGCTCTTGCAGGCAAGCTACCCTACAACAAGCATGAACATACATATTAAGTTAGTATGCTTTTGCTTTTTTCCACAGCGCATCACCATATGTGCCCGGCTCCGGGGCTTGTTACTCCCGGAACAGTGTTCCTGCTCTTTCACTTTCCCTATGAAGAAAGGTTGAAGTGCTTGGGGCTCTTTAGCTTGGAGAAATGATGGCTGAGTGGTGACATGATCGAGGTTTACAAGATTATGCATGGGATAGAGCAGGTAGAGAAAGAAGTACTTTTCTCCCTTTCTCACAATACAAGAACTCGTGGGCACTCCATGAAATTGCTGAGCAGTCGGGTTAGAACAGATTAAAGGAAGTACTTCTTCACCCAAAGAATGATTAACACGTGGAATTCACTGCCACAGGAGGTGGTGGCGGCTACAAGCATGGACAGCTTCAAGGGGGAATTAGATAAACATATGGAGCAGAGGTCCATCAGTGGCTATTAGCCAGAAAGTATAGATAGGAACTCTCAGTCTGGGGCAGGTGATGCTCTGTATTCTTGGTGCTTGATGGGGGGGGGGGCAACAGTGGGAGGGCTTCTAGTGTCCTGCCGCCACTGCTGGACCTCCTGAGGGTACCTGGTGTTTTTGGCCACTGTGTGACAGAGGGTTGGACTGGATGGGCCACTGGCCTGATCCAACATTGGCTTCTCTTATGTTCTTATGCTTGAGGTGACCCCTGAGTGTTGGTAAGTGTAAGGTGACGCACATAGGGACAAAAAAATCCCAACTTCAAGTATAGGCTAATGGGGTCTGAACTTGCTGAGACTGAGAGGGGAAAACATCTTGGGGTCATAGTGGATAGCTCCATGAAAGTGTCAACCCAATTTGCTGAAGCAACAAAAAACACAAACTTTATGTTAGGGATCATTAGGAAAGGGACTGAGAATAAAACGACCAATATTGTAATGTATTTGAATGCCCCCACCCCCATCTGGTGCCGGCCAGATCGAGGTCGGGGGGGGGGGCGGTGCTTCAGAGCCGGGTGTTGAAGAGGAGTCACTGCCCAACTTTGCAATAATTGGCTAATTATTTTAACCAGCAAAAATAATAAAGTATGTTTGAAAATGGCTCCATTCTACTTCCTCTACTAGAGCAACGTTCAGAAAGGGCACCTGCCAGATTAGAAGGCCCTCTTCTTTGCAAAATGCTTTCCATGTCCTCCATGGAGCCAGTTTGGTGTAGTGGTTAGGAGCGAGGACTCTAACCTGGGAGAACTGGGTTTGATTCCCCACTCCTCCACATGTAGCTGCTGGCGTGACCTTGGGTCAGTCACAAGTTCTTTCAGAGCTGTTCTCTCAAGAGCAGTCCTCAAAAGAGCTCTCTCAGCCCCATCTTCCTCACAGGGTGTCTCTTGTGGGGAGGGGAAGGGAAAGGAGATTGTAAGCTGCTCTGAGACTCCTTCGGGTAGTGAAGGGCGGGGTATAAATCCAGTCTTCTTCTTTTGCATCAGACAAGCCCCTCCACTGATGCCCAGTGGGTGCCTCAATGGCAATGCAGACAGTCAGTCCACAGCTGGACTTTTGCCCGTGCCAGCTGAGGAAAGCAAACAAACAAAAAAATCCCTGAATTCTTTCCCCTTCTTTCTTTCTTTCTTTTTGAGAGAGAGAACCCTGCATAAACCTTTCTAGGGTAGTCACAGATAGGTGTGAGATTGCCCTGAGGGTTTTCTTACACACAGCAATGTTGTCTTCTGGACAGTTTGTCAGATTGGATGGGGCTCTGCTGCGCTCAAACAAGGTTCCACCAAAGAGCAACTGTGAGTAACCTTATGACCAGCACAGCGTTCTCGGTCCTCTCTCTCTCTCTCTTTCTCCCTCCCTCTAAGAAAAACTTCCTATTGTTGGTATTCAGTTCTATGAAGCTGCCTTATAGTGAATTAGAGCCTGGGTCCATCAAGGTCAGTATTGCCAGCTCAGAGTGGCATTGGCTCTCCAAAGTCTCGGGAACCTACCCCCTGCTCCTTTCTGCTGGAGACACCCGGGATTGAACCTGGGACCTTCTGCGTGCCTAGCAGATCCTCTGCCACCGAGACACAGCCCCACAGTTGCCCCAAACATATTACACCTAGGATTTTTGTGTTCATTCTATTTAGGGCATTTTTTATCTCACTCTTTTCAAGGAGCTCTAAGTAGAATGCATGGAACTCTCCTCCTCATTTTGTCCTGACAACATTCTTATGAGGTAGGCATGGCCGAATGACTGACATCATCATCATCATCATGCCTTGTGTGTAGTATAGAAGAAGAAGAAGAAGAGAAGAGATTAGATTTATACCCCGCCCTTCACTCACTTAGAGTCTCAGAGTGGCTTACAAACTCCTTTCCCTTCCCCTCCCCACAACAGACACCCTGTGAGGTAGGTGGGGCTGAGAGAGCTCTTTCCCAAGCTGTCCTTGAGGGAACAGCTGGTACAGAGCTATGGCTTGCCCAAGGTCATCCAGCCAGGTGCAAGTGGAGGAGTGGGGAATCAAACTCGGTTCTCCCAGATTAGAGTCCGCGCACTTAACCACTACACCAAACTGGCTCCCTGGTATAGCCAGGAGATCTTAAGACTGTCTGGCAGCTAGAAGTTCTAGCTCTCTTAGCATTACACTCCACTAGGTAGCAAGCTAGACTTGCTTTTAAGGCAAGAGATGTTTCAGAGGTGGTTTGCCATTACTTGCCTCTGCATCACAACCCTGGTATTCCTTGGAGGTCACCCATCGAAATACTAGCCAGGGCTCTGCTGCCCTTATATGGATAAGAGACTGGATTAAATTGGAGAACCAGAGAGTGCTGACCTTAGAGGGACATGACCTCTATATGGGATGGCACGCTTATGTATGGTATGACAAATTTAAAATACACTCCATCTTTCGTACTCATACGTTAAGAGCAGCCTTACTAAAAATTTGGATTAAAACTAGAGAAAAATTTTATTACAAGGTACCAAGATGGGTATCCCCACTGGAGGCTTTCACAAAGCCGTCGTTACTGAAACAAAGTCACCTAACAACCTATGCAGATCTTTTAGATAAAAAGGGAAACCTTAAAGCAGAAACACTTTTGAAAGAACAATCAATAGTTGAATTATCCTGGTGGGAGAATATTCAACTACATTCTAGATATAATGAAGATAAGAAAGTTGGGTTTTTTGATAACTTAAATGAGTTAGATCAAATTTGGATAAATAATGAAGAAAAATTAATTAAGAAGTTATATAATCTACTAATTAACTATAAAATGCAGAAAGAAATAATAAACTCAAACATGATTAAATGGATAAAGGATTTTGGCTATTCTATTGATACGGATAGATGGTCAAAAATTTGGAGTTCACTTAAATATCTGAAGGTGACAGGATATAAAGAAAACATATATAAGATCTTTCATCGCTGGTATTGGCCCCCCGACAGGTTAAGTAAATGCTACAAAAATGTTCCAAATATATGCTGGTTATGCAGAACTGAAACTGGATCTTTCTTCCACATGTGGTGGAGGTGTAAAAAAATGCAAAAATACTGGGAAATGGTAGGCAAATGGATATGTGAAATTTTCGACTTTGAACTACCTTTCAAACCTGAAATCTTTCTGTTAAACATGGTTCCGGAAAACATAAATAAAAGAGACCAGAAACTGTTGGCGTATATACTGACGGCAGCGTAAATTTTAAGAGCAAAAAACTGGAAAAAATCTACGCTTCCTGGTAAAATGGACTTATTATATAAACTTCTAGATTGGGCTGAAATGGACAGGCTGAGCTATTTGTGTAATATGAATAACAAAACTGACCCAATGTTGGTGTGGTCCAAAATGTATTTGCAGTTATAATGTTTTCCCTTTGTTGAGCTCTGTATACCGAAAATGTTATTACTAACTGGTTATATTGAAAAATTTAATAAAATATTAAAAAAAAAAAGAAAGAAATACTAGCCAGGGCTGACCCTGCTTAGTTTCTGAGATCTGATGAGACTGGGCTAGCCTGGCCTATCCAATGTGTTTAAGCATATATAGCTATTTTTTACTCTGCCCAGGGAAATGTATTACAACAGTAAACATGTTTCCTTCTTTCCTTGTGGGAGAGATCGCCTAAAGGATAAAGGCCTCTCTGAATGTGGCCCAATAAACTACACTGGGCTTGACGGTCTTTGAAGACACAGTGTAGGCTTCTCAAACACCCGCATCGATTTCCCTCCCATCCTTTTGAAGCTGTTACAAAGCGATGCCAGAGCACAGGGGGTTGCTTGTTTTCCTCCAACCCCACCCCCCAAAAGTGTTCAGCCTTGTGAAATCTGACTTTAAATGAAGAGAAAGTCCGTGTCACAGGCACTGTGAGATGTTCTTCATTTGATACGTGAAGCAGCCAAAATTCCACAGGAGTCTAGCGCCCCTTCAAGACTCACAAATTTTTATTCCAGGATACATTTATCAGGCTCTGTCTACTCTAGCCTATATTATTTTGTGCTAGAATAAAATCTTGTTAGTCTTGACTCTGGTTAATTTTGGCTATGACAGTCTAACACAGGGGTGGCCAAACTGTGGCTCAGGAGCCACATGCGGCTCTTTCACATACATTGTGTGGCTCCCGGTAGGGCAGCTGGGGAAGCAAAGGGGAGCCATGCTTTTCCTTCCTTCCTTCCTTCCTTCCTTCCTTCCTTCCTTCCTTCCTTCCTTCCTTCCTTCCTCCCTCCCTCCCTCCCTCCCTCCCTCCCATTCTCTCTCCCTCCCATTCTCCCTTCCTTCCATTTGCACTCTTTCTCTCTCTCTTTCTCTCTGACAGATATCATCAGCAAACAAATAAATATCATTATCAATATCTGTTTTACCCCTTTTGCTTTTATTTTTGGTAGTCTCAATGTTAATAAAAAGCAAATTTGCATATTTTAAAATAAAAACGTGTTTGTAATATCTGTTCATGTCTTGCGGCTCTCAAACATCTGACGTTTATTCTATGTGGCTCTTACGTTGAGCAAGTTTGGCCACCCCTTGTCTAACACTTCATGTTTCTGCAGCTCAAAACCTATTGCATTGTTTGCTGAATGGCCTGGCCCTTGATTGTATTGACTCACTATCTGTAACCCGCCAAGGGAGAAAGGCGGACTATAAATAACATAAATACATTTGTTGCGGTGGTGGTGGTGGTTGTTCAGTCACACAGTTGAGTCTGACTCTTTGCGACCCCGTGAACCATATCAGGCCAGGCCCTTACTGCTTCTGGTCAGTTTCACTCCCCTCCTTTCAGCTGTTAAATTTAACAGTTGATCCACAGGGAGTGAAACTGACCAGAAGTGGCAAGGCGGCTTCCCTTTCTTTCTCCAGCCTTGTGATTGCAGGGCTAGGCACTCTGGGGTGGGGGTGTCCGGCATCATCAGGAGGTGGGGCAGGGCTCATGGGTGATGGGGCTCCACCCCCAAATGTCCCACCGTAGCTACGGGCTTGACTGAGATGAAGACAGCAGAAGCCTTGGTGGTTTGTTTTGTTTTTTTCTCTACACAAGGTGATCCACATTTTCTCATCTGGAATCGGATTCTAAAATGTCCAGCCCATGCCAGATGAGGGCAGCAGGGGGCAGCAGACTCCAGCCCAAAGGGGAACCACTGTCAGATTGCCCAATTAATTTTGGACACCCGCTATCTGCCTTCCCTCCCTCCCTCCTTCCCTCCCTCCTAGCATGGTCTTGCTTCTCTCTTTGTGAATCACAGCGAGCAGGGCTGAGCATTGACAAGAGGCTCCTTTGCAAAACACAACAAAAGAGAACTGGAAGGAGGAAGAGGCAGAGATTAAGTCGACCCACCGGCCATGTGAGTGTTGAATTTGCGGGGAAGGGAGCCGGAGACTCAAGCAAGGCACAGACTTGGCAAAGGGACAGCAGAAAGATCTGGTGGTCTAGGGGAAAGGGCGGTGTTGACTCTTTGGCCCACAACTATACTAGGATGCTGCTCTAAGATCTGAGGAATCAGCTGGGTTTACTCTGGGATGGGTCTATGGAGCTATGTTTTCATGGGTGTGTCAAAGGAGACAGAAACTGCAAGCTGCTGTGCTTGCCCACAGTGGTGGACTGGGGCCTTAAACCTGCACCTGAGCAAGCTGAAGCAACTCGAGACTGGGAAATTCCAGGAGCACTGAAGGTGGCGCCCAGGAAGGGAGGGACCTCGATGGGATATAATGCCATGGCATTAGGGCTACCAAGCGCCAGGTGGTGGCTGGAGATCTCCTGGGATTACAACTGATCTGCAGGTGATAGAGATCATGACACCTGGAGAAAATGGCCGCTTTGGAAGGTGGAGTCTAGGGCATTATACTCCCTCCCCCAAACCCCACCCTCCTCAGGCTCCACCCCCAGAACCTCCAGGTGTTTCCCAAACTGGAACTGGCAATGTAAAGGAGGAGTCCACTCTCCAAAGCAGCTGTTTTCTCCAAGGGAGCTGATCCCTGTAGCCTGGAGATCAGTTGCAATTCCAGGAGAACTCCAGGCACCAGCTGAATGTTGACAATCGTATTCAGCTTGCTTCGGGCTGCTAGTGTTATCCATGGTAATGGCTCACTGGGAACTATCCTGCTGTGATTAAGGACCACTCTGTCTCTGCTGGTCCATTAAGAAGTTTTAGTTCGTCCTAATGTAAAGTTTTGCCCTACTGTTGATTGCGATCTATGGAGGTATCTGACATTCCAGGTTCTCGGTGGAGTTTCTTGTCCTGTGAAGCAGGAAAATGTTAGTAACTACAAGCAATGATCCCTCCAAGCTATGGAGTCTTGAGAGCAAAAATTCTGCTTTGTGAGCTACCGGCATTAAAGTTGTGAGCGAGCGATTTGGCTGCTGCATCAATGAGTTTGCTCTGGAACCATCCTTCCTGAGACAAAAATGTGTGAGCTGGAGGCTAAAAAACGGTGAGCTAGCTCACACTAACACAGCTTAGAGGGCACACTGACTACAAGCAACAGGGCTTCCTTTCTTTCGGCTGTCTTTGTTACAACCACAGCAGAAAAAGGCAGGCATTAGCCTTCCGAGACCCAGGGGTTCTTCAAAATGGCCGGGGACGTGTTTCTCAGACACTGTGTTCTTCAAACCCAAATAGCTGTGTGTGCGGAAAGGACTCAGAGGCACCACGAACAAAGCCCAGCAGCTGAGGAGAAATGAAAGCAAAACGGAGAGACATGCAGAAGCTTGCAAGTTGTTTTTGTATAGGCCTAAGCAGGGCTTTTGCCCTCGCTCCCTGGCTCCAGTGCTACTGAATAGCCGCCAGAAATGCAAAAAAAAAATGCTAAGTGAAGTCTCAGAAAGGATGCTAAGGAGTGTGTTCATTGGGGGCGTCAATATCACACCTTTATTTTATTCTTATTTAAAACATTAGGTTTCCCAAGGCACCTGGCTCCATGCTAGTCCCAGTAGGGATGCCAGCCTCCAAGTGGGACCTGGGGATCCTCCAGAATTTCAGCTAAACTCCAGGCTAGAGATCAATTCCTCTGGAGAAAGTGGATGCTTTTTGGAGGTTGGGCTCTATGGCACTGTACCCCACTGAGGTCCCTGTCCTCCCCAGGCTCCACCCCCAAATCCCCAGGAGTTCCCCAACCTGGAACTGGCTACTCTCCACCCCCCACCAGTGGCCAGGGGGACCTAGCAACCCTAAATCACAATAACTGGCTGAAAAAGAAGAATTCATGCAAAATTAGTGACATTTAATTCATTTTTACAAGTTGCACAGTTCAGGTTTTCATGATACGAAATTTGGGAGGGGGAGGTCCCCAGGACTTTTTTTTTGTAGAAAAAGCCCAGCAGGAACTCATTCGTATAATAGGCCACACCCAACAGCAAAAGCTCATTAGTATATTAGGCCACACCCCTAACAGCACAGCTCATTAGCATATCACGCAAGGGGGTTGGGAAAGCACAGGGCAGGCATGGAAGCTTGCCTCTTTCCCCCCTGAGCTTCTCCGCCACTGTGGAGAAGCTCAGGGGGGGAAGGGGAAAAAACAGAAGCCGTGTTTAAATGCTTTTCTCTCCTTCCCCAATCTCAGGGAAGGAAAGAAAGGTATCTAAACATGCCTGTGCTTCCTGCCTGCACCTCTCTGGGGGCCCCGCAGCTGTGGGGCAACTGGAGATGGGCAGGTACAGAGCCCATGCATGCTTCCATGCCTGTCCTGTGCTTTTTCCTCCCCTCCCCCCGGCTTCTCCACTATGGCATGGTTAAATGCCTTTCTCTCCCTCCCCCGGATCGGGGAGGAAAATAAAGGCATTTTCAATGTGCCTGGGTTCCCCTCCTGATCTTCTCGCACCTGGAGAAGATCAGGAGGGGAACCCAGGCATGTCTGCATGCCTGCCCTCTTTCCCTGTCCCGTGGCGGAAAGGCTGGGGAAAGGAAGGCAGGCATGCACACATGCTCCTTTCTTCTCTGAGCCTCTCTGTTATTGCGGAGAGACTCGGGGAAGTGCAGGGGAGATGGTTAAATGCCTTTCTCTCCCTCCCCCAGATCGGGAAGGGAAAGAAAGGCATTTTCAATGTGCCTGGGTTCCCTGCCTGCCCTTTTCCAGCTGCAACAAGTCAGCTAGAGAAGGGAAGGCAGAGAAAGGCTTTTCCTTGTCAATGTCATTCTCTGCTGACTGGTGGGGAGTGAAATTGACGAAGAAATCCTGAAGGGCTCCCCAGAGGGAAAGACTTAACATGCCGCCTTTCCTTCTTGTGTGTAAGGTGGGGAGGGCAGAGTGCTCTGTAGCCACGCAGGCTCAGAGGTTTTGGTCGTAGGTGTGGCCAGCTCAGAAGCCAGCTGGAACTCTGTTCCTGTGCGTCCCTGCACAAAAATAGCCCTGGAGGTCCCTATAAGTGCTGAGTCCTTCATATGTCTCCCGCTTTCCTTGATGTCTGCTGTGTTTACAGGTCTGCCTCAATCCTTCTCCTGCATGGAGCTTTCCTCTTTGGAATGGTCGGTTCCAGTCCAGCCCAGTTTGGAGAGATCAGGTCCCCCAATTACCCCAAGCCATACCCGAACAACAATGTCAGCACCTGGGACATTGCCGTGCCCAAGGGCTTCAGAGTGAAGCTGAAGTTCTGGGAGTTCGATTTGGAGCCGTCTGAGGCTTGTTTGTACGACTACGTCAAGGTGTGTGTGTGAAAAGAGACAGGGGTGCAGCACAGACTGGGAAGGGGATACCTGGAGATATCCATGCCTAGACCCAAAGGGTGTATGCATTTTGGAAGACTTTACGTTGCCATAAGAACATAAGAGAAGCCCATGTTCGATCAGGCCAATGGCCCATCCAGTCCAACACTCTGTCACACAGTGGCTAAAAATACCAGGTGCCAGTGGGGCCAGGACTTGGCTAGTGATCCAAAACTCTGCTTATTTTTTTTATTTACAACCTTTCTGCTGAATGAGGAACATTACCCTCCTCCTTAGTGCATTACCCTCTTTCTTATTACGCATTACCTTCTTCCTTATCAACATTACCCTCTTCCTAATCATGCATTACCCTTTTACCTACTGTGACAGACCGTAAATGGTTAATGCTTTAACCCACACTGAGAATCTTGAGTGTTGGGGATTCAAATGGAATTTTACAGTTGAGAGTGGCAGTTAAGAATGACAATTGAGTGTGAAGGAGAGTTAAGCAGAGTGAGAGGATCAAGAAGGATCCTGAGTTAGGGAAGTGGGATAAGTGGCCCTTTCCTGAGGAAAATAGCTCCTAGTAAAGGGGGGTGATTCCTATCAAGTCTGAGGGAAATAGCTCCTAGTACAATGGGGTGATCCTTATCAAGTGGTTAAGAAAGCAAATTGAATCTTGTGTGAATGTTCCTGCCTTCACCATCCTAAGTACCTTTGAGACAAAGAAGCTTATGCTTGTTTATTTAAGCAGAGACTGCCAAGAAATCTCTCTCCTTAGTTTTAAAGACCTGTGTATAACTAAACAGCTACTTGTTTCTGACAAACTATTTATTGTTTATTTTTATACAAAGCTACCTCATTCCTCTCCTGCCAACCAAGCAGTTCGAAAGCAAGAAATTGCAAGTAGATAAATAGGTACCGCTTTGGTAGGAAGGTAACAGCGTTCCGTGTGCCTCAGCATTTAGTCATGCTGGCCCCATGACCATGGAAAAAGTCTTTAGACAGTGCTGGCTCTTCAGCTTGGAAATGGAGATGTGCACCACCCCCTAAAATCAGATTTGACTGGCTTTCGAGCAAGGGGAACCTTTACCTTACCTCATTCCTGTTGCCTGTTCACCATCTAAGTCCTAACCCTAATACCTACCTGACCATTTCCCTTCACAAGTGAAATAAAGCAGTTTCTTAGTTTTTAATTACCATCAGCCTCTCATGTACCATTATCAGACAAAGACAAAATATGGATTTTAGTTGTCCCCTCAGTTTTCTAGGCTGGGTCAGCATATAACTATATACATTTAAACAACTGAGTGGGACAGACAGAGAAACAAAGAAGAAAGGAAAGGGGCTGCTCAGCCAAGAAAAAGAGAAAAGGAACCAAAAAAGTGAGAAATGTTATACCTACATTACCCTCTTCCTTATCTGCGTTTACCCTCTTCCTCCTTATCCATTACTTTCTTCATTCTTATGCATTACCCTCTTCCTTATCATGCATTACCCTCTTCTTATGCATTACCCTCTTCCTTATTATGCATTGATGGTGGTGGAAAGTGCTGTCAAGTTGCAGCCAACTTCTGGTGGTCCCATAGAATTTTCAAGACAAGAGACGTTCAGAGGTGGTTTGTCGTTGCCTGCCTCTGTGTAGCCACCCTGGAATTCTTTGGTGGTCTCCCATCCAAAAACTGATTAGGGCCAACCCTGCTTAGCTTCCAAGGTTGGGCTAGCCAGGTCAGGGCTAGCATGCATTACCCTCTTCCTTATCTTGCATTACCCTCTTTTTTATCTGTGTTATCCTCTTCCTTCTTATGCATTACCATCTTCCTTATCACGTATTACCCTCTTTTTTATCTGTGGTCCTTTCCGCACTTGGATCTGATCCCTGGTTTTATCAGAGTTCAACTTGCAACACATTTATCCCTGGTTATAACAGCATCTGTTTATCCCGGGATAAGTGTGGGGAAAACCGGGGTGACCTCAGTGTAATGTGGGAACAAAAAAATACCTGGAGATAATTACTGGGGTGAACTTGAGTGTAGTGTAGAATGTAAAAATACCCCAAGATAATTACTGGGGTGAACTTGCATGTAGTGTAGAATGTAAGTTCAGGGACAAGGTTGAACCAGGATTTAAGGTCTAGTGCGGAAAGGACTTGTGTTACCCTCTTCTTTATGTACATTATCCTCTTCCTTATTATGCACTAGTGGTGGTGGAAAGTGCTGTCACAGCCGACTTACGGCGACCCCATAGGGTTTTCAAGGCAAGAGACATTCAGCAGTTGTTTGCCATTGCCTACCTCTGCCTAGCATCTCGACTATTCCTCGGTAATCTCTCATCCAATTACTGACCAGGGCTGACCCTACATAGCTTCCATGATCTGATGAGATTAGGCTGGACAGGTCAGGGCTATCAAGCATTACCCTCTTCCATATCTTGTATTACGTTCTTTCTTATCTGCATTATCTTCTTACTTATGCATTATCCACTTCCTTGTCATGGATTACCCTCGTTGTTATCATCTTTTATCCCCTTTCTTATCTGCATTACCCTCTTCCATATCATGCATTACACACTTCCTTATCTGCCCCCCTCCCCAAGATCCACAAGAGCTCGCCAGGGTTGCTTCCACATCTGGTGTCTGATCTGGCATAGGTGCAGATAGGGAGTGGGTTATTTTCCTGTTTCTGTGCCATATGTTGGTTCTCTCGTGCACCTTCTGTCTTTTCCCCGGCTTTGATGCAATCTATCCAAAATATGCTATCCTACAATTTTTTTTAAAAAGTATCACAGGAAATCTGGGGTGGCAGCTGTCTGTATGGGAAAGTCTGGACCTTTCCCAGTTTGGTGTAGTGGTTAAGTGCGCGGACTCTAATCTGGGAGAACTGAGTTTGATTCCCCACTCCTCCACTTGCACCTGCTGGATGACCTTGGGCAAGCCATAGTTCTGGCACAGCTGTTCTTGAAAAAGAGCAGTTTCTGTCGGAGCTCTCTCAGCCTCACCTACCTCACAGGGTGTCTGTTGTGGGGAAGGGAAGGGAAGGGAAAAGAGTTTGTAAGCCACTCTGAGACTCCCTCGGGTAGTGAAGGGCAGGGTATAAATCCAATGTCTTCTTCTCTTCTTCTTCTGCTCACATAAGCACCCTTTTCCTTGCCCAAGTGCCATGGCAGCTATTTTCTCCCCTCATGTAACGTGAGAGCTATTTTGGTGGAAGTTCTTTTTTTAAAAAATGGTAATCAATATTACAATGTGAGTATTGTGGAATAACAATTACCAAGTAGATCCCTCCGCTCCAAGCCTTCTATAGGTTGGGTTGGGGTGACCTATGCAGGGGTCAGGGTAGGGAAATTGCAGGGCAAACCAGCAGGTAGGTGTTTTCTTGCCACGGTGAATGCCTCTGCATTAGCGATAGCAGCGAGAGACCCATCGCCATGTGGAAGCAATCCAAGTACGAATTTCACCTCCTCCACCTTAGAATAGCAACCCCCCCCAGCAGAAACTGATTTTTACATTAAACCTCCCTTCCTAAAACAATTGCCCATGTGACACACACACACACAACCGGACATGGATTTGGTTGAGAAGCATCTGGCCCAAATCTTTTTTTGGGTCTATGGACCTGGTTGTGCTATTCTTTCATGTCAGATTCATGGGTTCTCATGCTTCCTCCTCCTCTATGCACCCCGCAACCGGGCTTTACCAGATCACAGCGGACAAGAGAGACCTGGGCCGGTTCTGCGGCCAGCTGGACTCAGCCACTGGTAACCACCCTGGGAGTCGAGAGCTGGTGTCTTCGGGGAACCGAATGCGGCTGTTGTTCCACTCTGACTTTTCCAATGAAGATAATGGCGAGCTTGTCTTCTACAAGGGCTTCCTGGCCTATTATGAAGCTGTAGGTAAGTACCTGACCCCCCCAGAGCTTGTGGAAGAAACACGTCTTGCTAACATGAGCCTATCGGCAAAGGCCTAACCGAGGGACCTGAGTTGTGCTTAGCAGAAACATTAGGTTGGAAATTGTGACCCTTTGGCCTCCTGTTTCGCTCCAGCTACCTATGCCAATCAGGCACAGAGGAACAGCCTTTTCCATCATCCATCTGCTCACATGGAGAGAAAGCAGCCGATCTGGGAGCTTGCACCCTCTGGGTGTTGGGATATGCAAGGTCTATGGCGCAGCCTTATGAAGAAGATCTGAAGAGCATCCTACAGGGCCTTGTAGTTAGCACAGCTAGATTAGGGGACTTCCCACTTTTTCAAATTGTGTCCTTGCTGTCTCCTGATTGGCTCTTCTGGAGACTTCCTGCTCCTGTAGAGCTCTTTGTTCTTTTTACAGCAGTTAGACTGGTTAATTCAGGCTTTCTCTCTGTATGTTCTATAACAATTTGTTCTTCTTTTAATAACCACCTTATTTTTTCTCTAAACAGTCAGTGCTTCACTTCCTTGTGTATTTGAACTCTGCCAACACTGGGATCATTTGCTTTCCAAGAGCAGCAGAATTCTGGGCTGTAATGCTGGTTGACCTACTGAAATTGTATGCAGTCCCATTCCTTGTGGTCCCCCCCCCCCATTCCCATTCCCATCCCCTGCTCTGACTAGCATCCTGGATGGTACTGAGAGAACTGACAAGCTTTGCTCCTTATTGAACACAGACATCAGGTTAGGAACTGCCAAACTTTGGGCAAAGGTCAAAGATCAGTTGCCAAAAGAAGATTCCGGCACTATTGACTACTCTCATCTGGAGCGTGAGGAGTTTCTTTGAGCAATAATTCTCCATGCTAAGGACTCATATCCTTTACAGCAGGAGTTCCCACTGTGGTGCCTTTGGGTGCTATGTCACCTGCCGACATCTTTTCTGGCACCCACCGAATGTTTTTAGAAAGTAGATGGAGCAAGGTGGGTGTTTTGCCCAGCAAGGATTCTGATTAGCTATTGGAGATTTGTTTGGCTGTGCAGATTTTTAAAAATGTTACTTTGGCAGCAGCTGCCAGCACAACATAAGAATCTACACTGTGTGACTGAAGGTAAACTGTGGCAGCCATTTTGTGTCTGGCTCCACCTCCTGTAGCAGCTGTTTGGTGGCAACCATTTTGTGGCTGTGCCCACCATGCTGTGTCAGACTTCCATGGTGCCCACAGGGATATTTTTATAAAGATCCCCCCCCTTCTGCAAATTTATCTGCTAGGATTTCTTTAAAAAGAAAAGTGAGTGGAGAGAGGGAAATCCTGCCCCATTTTCTCATTTGAAAAAGCAACCCCCAAGTTGCTTCCCCCCCCCAGGGGGGAAACTGCAGCATCTAAGTTTTGTCCAAGGAGGAACTAACAGCAGCCTTGGTGTGGCTTTTCCACCACCATCATAGCAAGACAGGAAAGGGTTAGAATCCTACCTCCCAGTGCTCTCCTCCTTAATAAAGCAATCTTGGAATCTAGATTTGCTAAAGTAGAACCATATCTGGCTGAACTGGCCTGCTCTGGCCTGCAGGCCCTATTCCATCCTGCCCTCCTAGGGGGTTCCCAACTCCCTGGAGGGGCTTTTCTTCCACTCTCGGGTAGCCTGCCACTACCACCTGCTTGTTTGGGGGTTTTTTTGCAAGGAATTGCCTGCTGGGAGGGACAGGGCTCCCAGCTTCCTTTCCAAGATCTGAGGCCTTGCCTCTGTGTCTCCCACTGCCCAGTGCCTGGTTACCACAGGGACAATTTACTGCCTTGTGCATCCCTGGAAGAATAGCCACTTGCCAACTGAGTGCTTTCCCCCCCTTGGTGTTCGTTTTAAATAGTGTGTCAGTGGAGGTCTATGTGGTACAGAGAACCACGGCAAGCATCAAAAGTTACAAAGTATTTATTAAAAATAAAATGTTTACAAGCATATTTGTATCACAGCATCAGACTGAGCAAGGAAACCAAAAGAAACTGGTAAAAACACAAATCCTCTGTCCCTCTCACTATACATGCTCTATCTGATGTTAAAATAGGATAGGCTCCTTAAGCTTAGGAAGTTACCAATCCCTACAAAGGCACCATTACATTGAAGATCCCTCCTTCTGTAGGCGAGGAGATAGTCAATGGCTGCCAGCCCAGAGGAGAGGTCTGTGTGCATGCTCTCATGTCCTCAGCAGCCCATGAAAAGAGAATGTCCTCCTCATACAAGGAGTTTTTATCGTATCTGTTTCCCCTCCCATTGACCTGGCCAGACGCATCCTGGAACATCTTCCCTAGTGCCTTGCTAGCCCAAAGTCCTCCAGCTCTATGTTCCCTGCTTGGAGAAAGAGGAAGAATTTTTTTAAAAAACCCATTATCTCTCCTGCTAGATCCATTAGCATATTATACAAGTACTGAGCTGCGGACTGGAAGGTTGGCAGCTCAGCAGTTCAAGACCCTAGTACCACATGATGGAGTGACCTCCTGTCCCTGGTCCCAGCTCCTGCCAACCTAGCAGTTTGAAAGCAGGAAACTACAAGTAGATAAATAGGTACTGCTGCAGTGGGAAGGTAACAGTGTTCCATGTGCCTCGGCGTCTAGCCACGCTGGCCACATGACCACAGAGAAGTCTCTGGACAGCTCTGGTTCTTTGGCTTGGAAACGGAGATGAGCACTGCCCCCTAGAGTGGGATTTGACTGGCTTTTGGGCAAGGGAAACCTTTACCTTTACCTTTTAAAGCTGGAAAGTCGTTGCACCAACCCATAGTGAAAAGCTGTTAACATGCGAAAGTGAGGTTTGGTGTGTTCCCAACCTCTCAGGAGAGAAAAAGGCATTTCTTCATACCCTAATATGTAGCCAAGCCCTGAATAGCCACTGAAAAGAGAAAGAACAGTGAACCTCTTGCCAGTGGAAATTGGGCAGTGGTTATAGAACACCATGCCAGCATGCAGATTGTGAGTGGTTGGTCGAACACAGCACCATGCAATGATGCCATCGTGCCATGCTTGCGCCAAGTGCTTCTAGGCACTTGATAGCTATGCACCTGCATGGTCCCCCCTCCCATAACCCCCTTTCGTGATAAACTTGAACTTAATTAGCTCTTTTGCTTTAGATGGAGGTTTTTGGATTACAATTTGCAAACCAAATAGAATTCTTTCCAGTCTTAAAGCTCAGCCACCTGGAATGTTTTCATGGTTTTGCTTTTAATATGCAACTGGGAATAAGATTTAATGCAAAAAATATATACCAAATGTTTGTATGAGCCATAAACAGAGGCAATTTTGACAGTATATCAAATCTACGTTAAGTGAAACTGCAGGTTTTGTAACTGCCTTTCCCAAATTTCTGATCATTAAGGTATACTTTCTCCCCCCCAGAAACAAAACTGGAGCAAACATTATGCTTATAGCTATAAGAGTTTACTTTGAGAGTATGTCAGGAAGATGAATGACACACCTTTAGAAGCGGTTACCTCTTGTGATTCTGTATGAGTTCCAGTTCTGAATTTGCCTCCTGACAGGAAGATCTTTTCTGCAGATGGGTATTTCTGCCATCTCTCTTTATCAGGAGTGATTAGCAGCCCTGTAAATGATCCCATCACACCAGAATTAATTCTAGCTGAGGCTGACGGGAAGGAGGCAAGGGCAGAGCAGGACATCATGCAGAGATGCAACAGGCATCCCGTGTCTCACACGAGACTTTATTCATTTTCAAAAATTCATTTTCACTGCGTGCTGGCAGTACACGATTTTGTACCACATGGCTAATTACATGCTATGGTTGCCAACCTCCAAGTGTGGCCTTGAGTTCTCCCAAAATTACAACTGATCTCTGCGCCACAGAGATCAGTTTCCCTGGAAGAAATGGCTGCCGGGGGGGATGGCATCACATTGCTGCTGAGCTTCCTCTCTTCCCCAGGTTCCACCCACCCCAGGCACTATCCCCAAAACTCCGGGAAAACTCCCAATTCGGGTCGCCAGCTCTGAGTTGGGAAATACCTGGGGATTTGGGGGGTGGAGCCTGAGGAGGGTGGAGTTTGGGGAGGGAAGAGACCTCAGCATGGTATAACACCATAGAGTCCATCTTCCAGAGCAGCTATTTTCTCCAGGGGTACTGATATCTATTGGCAGGAACAGCAGGCAATCTCCAGCCATCACCTGGTGGTTAACAACCACACAAAAATGGAAATACAGTGAATAAGCTGTCACACTGTACAAATCCCACTTGAGACTACTGTCTTCTTATACAGTTCTACTTTCAACCATAAATGATACACGTAATAAATGATTTTGCCACCATGCATAGATTTGTTTGTTTGTTTATGTAGTTATTATTCAAATTGGTACCCCACCCTCCCCGCCAAAGCAGGCTCAGGGCGGCTTACTCAACAAAACAATAAATATCATCAACATTTTAAACAGGCCATTAAAACAGTATCACGTTAATTTTAAAGGGCTAGCAGTTGTATTGTAATATCATATTGATGGCGTTGTACATTCTGTTAATTAACTTGGTATCCAGCTCGTTGCTCTGTCTCAAGTACATCAGGGAGCACAGGCTGTCAGTAATACTCCGGGCACCAGGCTTTGATTGTTGTTAAGATGATGGTAATAATGATGGTAATAGTAGTGGAGGCTCCTAATCGAAGGCCTGGTGGAAGAGTTCCGTCTTGCAGGCCCTGTGGAACTGTAAAAGCTCTGGCAGAGCCCTAATCTCTTCCGGGAGCTCATTCCACCAGTGCGGAGCCGCCATCAAAAAATGACATCTGCACCAGTTGAATAGTGACCTAATAGTCCTTGAAAGTACAAGTCTCTCTTCAGAATGATGCGGTCACCGGCTCATGGTGCAGGGAAGAGTTTCCAGAAGAGAATATGCAGTAGATGGCATGGGGCTCAAGACTAGCTGTAGTGTGAATCAAAAAAGCGGTGATGGCCCGCCTAGGTTGCTTTGCCGTTTCTTAGGGCTTCATCAGGCCGCTTTTCTTAGTGATGGAGACAGATTATTCTGGTAATTTGTTTGCATTACCTGGAGGCTGGCTACTCTACTCCCAAGCCAGAGCCGTCAAGCCTAAACACAGCATATGTTTTAAATACACAAACTCTGTGAGTGAAAGCCCAGATCCCCCCATCCTTGGATTAAAATTCCCAACAGGTAGCCTGCCATGTCGGTCTGTAGCAAATGGGAGTCCAGCAGCACCATAAAGGCTTAACAGTTACATTTCTTTGCATCTGAAAGCAGTGCGCTCTGACTCAGGCTAACTGATGCTGGAAGCAAGATGCTGCTGGCCTCCTTTGGTTGGATTGTAAGAGGCTCGCCACTAGGGGTGCAAACTTCCAAGCGGGGCCTGGAGAGCCCCTGGAATTACAGCTCATCCCCAGAAGACAGAGATTAGTTTCCCTGGAGAAAAGGGCTGCTTTGGAGGGCAGACTCTATGGCATTGTACCCAGCTGAGGTCCCCTCCCCTCACCAGACCCTATACTCCCCAGGCTCCACCCCCAAATCTCCAGGAATTTCCCAACCTGGAGTTAGCAACTCCACTATGGGGTGAGTATTGCCTCCGGATCACTAACAGAAGGTCCTGGATTCCTCCTTTCACTGGTGTGGTGGTGGAAAATGCCCTCAAGTCACAGCTGACTTACAGCAACCCAGTAGGGTTTTCAAGGGAAGAGATGTTCAGAGGTGGTTTGCCATTGCCTGCCTTTGTGTCATGAGAGCCAGTGTGGTGTAGCGGTTAGGAGCATGGACTCTAATCTGGGAAAACCGGGTTCGATTCCCCACTCCTCCACATGCCACTGCTGGCGTGACCTTAGGTCAGTCATAAGTACTTTCAGAGCAGTTCTCTTACGAGCAGCTCTTGAAAGAGCTCTCTCAGCCCCACCTACCTCACAGGGTGTCTGTTGTGGGGAGGGGAAGGGAAAAGGAGTTTGTAAGCCGCTCTGAGACTCCTTCAGGTAGTGAGGTGCAGGGTATAAATCCAATCTCCTCCTTCTCCTCCTCCTCCTCTCCTTCTTCTTCTTCTCCTGCAAGGACGACCCTGGCTTAGTTTCCAAGATTTCATGAGAGAGAGCTAGCTTGGGCTGTCCACGTCAGGATCACTGGTAGAGCCTGCAAACAGTAAGCCTTCAAGCCCGGTTCAGTCGTAATCACTTCCTATCTCTGAATTTGTGAACTTCCTAGATCTGAATGAATGCGCCCGAGGAAACAGCATAGAAGAAGAGCAGAGACCACGGTGCCAGCACTTCTGCCACAACTATGTAGGGGGCTACTTCTGCTCCTGCCAGCTGGGTTACCGCCTCCAGAGTGACCAGCACTCTTGTAAAGGTGAGAGAACAAGTACTGAGGACTAGGAAGCGCAGAGAGTTGAGGCTGGGTTGGTGGTGGGCAATAGATTCAGTGGATGTCTGGTTTTGAACCTGGGACTTTCTGCACGCAAAGCAGAGGCTCTGTCTCTGAGCCACAGCCCCTTCCCAAATATACTTGGCTTTCACTAAACCTTCTTATGGTTTCTTGCCTTCCAGTGGACTGCAGCAATGAGGTGTTCACGGAGCTCAACGGATATGTGTCAAGCCCCAGATACCCTCGGCCCTACCCGCCAGAGCTGCGGTGTAACTACAGCATACGAGTGGAGAGGGGGCTGGCCATCACACTCAAATTCCTGACACCCTTCGAAATCGAGGACCATCAGCAAGTCCGCTGCCCTTATGACCAGCTCAAGGTATTGCGGATCGATTTCTCCCCAGCCAGGAAGGTCCCTCTCAGCCCTGTTTCCCTGAAGTGGATCATCAGGGAGAAAAGAAGGAAGCTGCAGGTGCCCTCGGGATCCCTATAGCCTCTCTCTGTTTGCAGTGTCTTATTCCCTGTGGCTGGAATTAAAGCAGGGGTAGCCACCCTTTTTGAGTCTGAGGGCACCTTTGGAATTCTGATAAAAGTGTGGTAGGCACTGCCACAAAATGGCTGCCAATGGTGATAGAGCCAGCCAGGGCTGTTTTTGTAGAAAAAGCCCAGCAGGAACTCGTTAGCATAATAGGCCACACCCAACAGCAGAAACTCATTAGCATATTAGGCCACACCACTGACAGCACAGCTTATTAGCATATTAGGCCACACCTCCACGTTACCAGAAGAATGGTCATCCAGCCACACCCACCTTTTGCTTCTTATTCTGTTCACCTTGTTTGTTGTCAAAACCCAGGACTTTTTTTGTAGCAGGAATTAATTTGCATGTTAGGCCACATACCCCTAATGTAGGCAGTTCTAATAAGTTTCTGCTGTTGGGTGTGGCCTATTATGCTAATGAGTTTCTGCTGGGTGTGGCCAATTCAGGAGCTAGCCGGAACTCTGTTCCTGTGCGTTCCTGCCCAAAAATAGCCCTGGAGCCAGCCACAAAATGGCTGCCACAGCTTGCCTTCAGTAACACAGTGACGATCCTTGTGTCATGGAGGCAGAGCTGCTGCCAGAGCAACATTTTGAAAAATCTGCAGAGCCAATTAAGTCTCCAGTGGCCAGTCAGAAGCCTTGCTGGGCAAAAGCTCCATTGGCTCCTGCCCGCTTTCTGAAAACACTTGGCGGGTGCCAGAAAAGATGTCAGTGGGTGCCATTTCGGGTCCCTGAATTAAAGGGTGCAGTGTCTTTCCTAGAAATGATTGGGGGGGCATGTTATCATTTTCCCCCATTTATGTTTAGTAGGCTTACCATTCCCCAGGTGGGGGCAGGGGATCCCCTGCTCTCGTGGGCTCCTGCCTACCGGTGGCCAGTTGGCTGGTGGGAGGAAATTCCCACAAATACAGCGACATCATGCGTAATGTGCTGATGTGGACATGTCGGTGACATTGGGGGGAGATGCACTGGTTTTTGGGGAGAACTCGATGGTTTGAGGGCAATTTACCATAGAGTTCTGCCCAAAAACCAGAGTGTCACCCCTGATGTCACTGGTATGCCGACATCACTTCCAGGTGACATATGCACGTCACACAACATCCCCGCCCACTCCCAGAATGCCCCTCCAATCCCCCTGCCAGCGCAGTGATCAGACCTGGCAATCCTAGTGTTTTGGAAATGATATGAAAGTTCTATTGGCAGCGTTCAGGCTGTGATAGCCCATTTACAGATGCCACTAAGTTAACATTTTAATCACCCAATAGCATGTGAGTGTAGCAGATGTGTTTGGATCTCACAAACAGGATTATGAAGTCCCATTGGTCTCAGCAGGCACTGATGTGGGTCCCTGCCTGTTTCCCCAGTGGCAAGGACAAAGGTAAAACAGCTTCTTAGGGGGAGTGAGGAATTGAAACACAATGCAAATGTGTAATTTTTATAACAAGGCAAATATAAATATTATGATGGGTAGCTGGCACACAGCCATTTTTGAAATCACCGGTATTTCTGATTTAGATGTATGTTTTGCTGAGTATGAAGTTTTGGTTTTCTCACTCCCTCTGGTACGTCCTTGTACCTTTGTTCTTTCCTGTGTCTTTAGAGGGTTGTCTCTCTCTCTCTTTTTAAATTAATGTTTTATTGAATTTTAACATTCATTGTTACCAATATACTACAGCAATACTTATCACAATCATAGAAATCACAAATCGTAACTGAGGCTTAAGTTAATGCAGTACAATAGATTCATTGTATAGGAATGAGCACAACCATCCAAAAATAAGAAGACATGCAACGCAGTAGCTAGCTTCTAGGTTTTACCATAAACCTAGATCATCTATAACTTTAGGGATTTCTTGTTGGGAAGACAAATACTCAAGGGTAGGTAGCCAGATAGAGGAGAAAGTAGAGTGTGAAGAAGGCTTATTAAAGTATGCCAGATTGTCTGTGAGTTTAGCCATAATACATAAGCTCCGTATCTTTTGATGCCTTTGTGAGAGAGTCAGTGACTTTGTTGATTTCCAGTTCATAGCAATGGTGTCTCTTTTGTATATCTATCAGGTTTTTCTCCCCACTGGGGCAAACAGCTGCTGTCTGATGCTGTTTCCAGTCAGGGAAATGGTACAGGAGAGAGACTCAAGGGTCATTTTGAGCAGGAGCGCGCAGGAACGCCGTTCCGGGAGTAACAAGCCCAGGAGCCGGCACATATGATGATGCACTGTGGAAAAAAGCAAAAGCATACTTATCCCGTTCTCAGGGAGTTTTTTTTAAACAAATTTAATAAATAATAAAATAATAATACTAACTTGATCTGTATTTTCATGCTTGTTGTAGGGTAGCTTCCCTGCAAGAGCAAAGGAAACCTAAAATGTCTTTAGTCAAAGTGTAAAGCTGGTTTGCCAGCTCTGAGTTGGGAAATACCTGGAGATTTTTGGGATGGAGCCTGAGCGATGGGTGTTGCCTTCTGACACACTTCCAGTGATGTCAGGGGGTGTGGCATATGCAAATAATTTATGCTAATGGGTTATGCTAATGAGCTCCTGCACCTCTTTTTCTACGAAATGACCCCTGAAGAGACGTAACTCTCCCCCCACCATCACAGGCCCAATCCAAATCAGGTAACACAGGTGTGATAGTTTAGAGAACAAAATGCAGGGAGCTTCATTCCTGGAACTCCAGGCCTCACTTCTGAGCTCAAAAGAGGAAGATCTGCCTCCCACTAGTCTTTTTAGGGATACCAGAAATATTAAGTTGGTGGGCACAAGAAGAGATCTGTGCTGGATCAGACTAGTGGTCCATCTAGTCCAGCATCCTGTCCCCCAGAGCGACCAACCAATTGTCATGGAGGGCCAAATAAATAGGGCACAGAGGCCAAGACCTTCCCCTAATGCTGCCTCCCGGCACTGGAATTCAGAGGTTTGCTCTCTCTGGGCATGGAGGCCTGTTGGTCTGACTTGTGAGGAGGGAGAATACTGAGGTTCACCATTTTTTCCTCACCAGATCCAGGCTGGGGGGGAAGAGATTGGCGAGTTCTGCGGCACAGTGACCCCAGACAGCATTGAAACCAACAGCTCTTCGGTGGACCTTTTTTTCCTCACAGACGAGTCGGGGTTCGGCCGTGGGTGGAAGATCCAGTACAGCTCAGAAAGTAATGTTTCCCCACCTGCCACGCTCCGATAAACAGTATCCAGCCATCTGCCGACCCTTGCCTCATTCTTGCCTTGTCCCCAACAGGGATCCGTTGCCCGCAGCCCGTGCCGAATGACAAGTTCACCATCATCAAAGACCCGCAGCCCATCTATCAGTTCCAGGACTACTTCATTGTCCGCTGTCAGAAGGGTTATAACCTAATGGAGGTGAGGCCTGTCAGTCTGGCTTCTGCATGCCTTTGCCTCTTTCTGCTTTCTTTTTTCTTCTGGTGAGCTCCCTCAAGGATTTTTCTTCCATGGCCACTTCAAGTTATTTGTTTCCCTAAGCAAGGTGAACCCATCCTTGGGCTTCCACACTGGTGGGAAACCTCCCAAGTGGCATCCTCAGTTCCCTGCTGCTGCTTGGTACAGCACCACGATGCCAGTGCTGCAATGTCACTTCCGGAGCAAACCTGGAAGTGACATCATCATGTCGGTGCGAAGCTCCAAGATTCCCCCCAAACTCTATGGTTTTTACCATAGAGTTTTGGGGAAATCCTAGAGCATCACACTGACATAAGGACATCACTTCTGGGTTCATACAGTAGTAATTTCATACCCCCACCCACTAAAGCTCCTGCTGGGTGACAGTGCTGAGCAGGTAACCCTAACCATCCCCACCTGGGTCCATGCTACCACTGGCTACGTCCAAGCCACGCCAGGCTTTTACATAGCCAGTGGTGGCGTGGGCCCAGGACGGAGTGCCAGTCGTCCGCTTTTACCACTAATGGCTGGGAGTGAGCTGAGCTCCCCACAGAGTGTTAACACCCCAAACAGTCACTTGAGTGGCTCGTCTGGAGAACCAGTCCTACATTTTGTTTTTGTCTCTCTCCTACCTTTACCTTTTGTTTTGACCTCTCTCCTTCCTGAATACTTGGCTACAGTCCTTTGTCTCTCCGGCAGAGATCAGGTAAAACACATGTTAGGGCATGAGAGGGATTTTAGAAGTCTTTAACAGAATCTCTGCCTCGAAGGCAAGTTAGAGTTGCACCGTGCTGAAGGATCTGGTTCGAGGCAGAGGGAGATATGGGGATTGCACAATATTTTGGGGGTTGGCCAGTTACCAATGCAGAAGTAGTAGTGGAAACCAAAAGTACAGCATAAAATGAGCAAACGGCTTCATTTGCCCCAGGACTCGTGTCTGGAATCTGATTTGCAGGTCAGGGCTCAGCACTGTGCAACCTCCTCAGCAACAACTGCAAACCCCTCTGAGCATGCGCAAGGTGACTTCCCCTCACATCTGAGTCACAGTTCTCCCCACAAAAAAGTTAGTGCGCTCTGGCATTTGGGGAGAATTAATTATGGCTTCCCTGCTGACTCGAGCCCTGGCAGCTCCCATCTGACTTCTGAAGCAATGAAATCAAGGAGGAGCTGTGACTCAGTGGTAGAGCATCTGCTTGGCATTGCAGAGGGTCACAGGTTCAATCCCCGGCATTTCTGGTTAAAGAGGGATGATGTGAAAGACCTCCACCTGAGACCTGGAGAGCCTTGCCCCATCAAAGTAGACATTACTAACCTTGGTAGATCAAGGTTTTGACTCAACTTCATATATTCAGCAACTGCAGTATCTTGGTTTTTTTCCTAGAAACAGGAAGACTCGCCTGTCATTCTGTTGTTCTTACACTTGAGGTAGTACTTTTGACTATCTTTCTGGACTTTTGGCAGCCACAGCTTAGTTCTTTGGCTAGGCTAGCGTGTTCAGCACTTGCACGACACCGGAAAACCATATCTGCTTGGAATTTGCAGCTGTGGATCTGGGCGTTTATGGAAAAACTTGCCCATCGAATTCATTTACCCAAGAGATTGGGTAAACACAAAGTTTTTCAAGCCAAATGGCTTTCTTTTATTTATTTGAGAACTTTTGTGATGCAATCGCCTCTAAAACATGTTCTTGTTTTTAACAGACCTAGTTAAATCTTTTTGTGTGTGTACCACTTGTCTTCATGGGGTCACGAAGAGTCAGACTCGACTGTGCGACTGAACAACAACAACTTGTCTTCAGTGCAGGCTCCTTCCATGTTCATTAGCTCTCTCCCTCTCTGTGTGTGTATAATGTATATTTCAGTTATTTTGTTCACTCATTGGATGTGAAATGCTGCTTTTACCAATTCTAAAATTTTAAAAAAGAAATGTGTTTGAGCAGTAGAACAAATTTAGGGTCCAGTGGCTCCTTTAAGACCAACAGAGGTTTATTCGAGGTATGAGCTTTCATGTGCATGGACACTTCCTCAGAGACACTGAAATGGAAGGTAGAGTCCAAACTTATAGACAGAGACTGAACAGCAAACTAACATGTAACATGGTGAAGATGTTCTGAAGCTGTGTTTGAGCAGATGAAGGAAACTAAATATCGAAGAGGCTCTTTGCAATATGCAAGAGGCTGAAGGGAGTCTGGTGGTGGAAGAAGCAGGCCCTAATTCTGCAGGAGGGGAGAGAAAGCAAGAAAAGCACATAGGGTTGCCATTCTCCAGGTGGCAGCTGGAGATCTCCTGGGGTTACCACTGACCTCTGGGTGACAGAGATCAGTTCCCCTGGTGAAAATGGCCGCTCTGAAAGGTGGACGCCACGACATTATACCAGCCAGTTTGGTGTAGTGGTTAAGTGCGTGGCCTCTAATCTGGGAGAACTGGGTTTGATTCCCCACTCCTCCTCCACATGCAGCCAGCTGGTGTGACCTTGGGTCAGTCACAACGTATCACAGAGCTGTTGTCTCAAGGGCAGTCCTCGAAAGAGCTCTCTCAGCTCCACTTACCTCACAGGGTGTCTGTTGTGGGGAGGGGAAGGGAAGGAGATTGTAAGTGGCTCTGAGACTCCTTCAGGTAGTGAAGGACAGGGTATAAATCCAATTTCCTCTTCCTCTTCTTCTGCTGAAATCCCTCCCCTCCCCAAACCCGACCCTCTCCAGACTCCACACTCCAAACCTCCAAGAACTGTCCAACCTGAAGCTGGCAGCCCTAACAGAGCACAGTCTAATTCTCTCCTCTCCTCTCTTGAGTAGGGAGACAAGCGGCTGCCGTCCTTCACTGCTGTCTGCGAACATGATGGGACCTGGCACCGCCCCATGCCCAGGTGTCAAAGTGAGTTGCTGGTTGTTAGGGGCTGCAGTGGGACCCGAGCAGAGACAGCCCTACCAGGGTCCCCGAGCAAGGCAGTGGCTCCGAGAAGCCGGCTCCGAGCTCCATGAAAGGCTCACTGCTTTTATCTGGTTGACCCAGGCTAGCCCAGCCTTGTCCCATCTTGGAAGCGAAGCAAGGTCGGCTCTGATTAGGATGGGAGACCGCCAAGGGAGTCCAGGGTTGCTATGCAGAGGCAGGCAACGGCAAACCGCCTCTGAATGTCTCTTGCTTTGAAAACCCGATGGGCTCACCATAAATTGGTTGCAACTTGACAGCAGTTTCCACCACCAAAGGGTGGCCGGCGGCCAATGACTGAACGCCTTTCTTTTCTACTTGGATGTGTAAGAGCTGGCGCCTCCTGGAGTCTCTGTCCCTAGTGCCAAAATGCCTTGTTTTGCCCTGAGGGACTGATGCTTATTTGGCCCTCTGCTCTGGCAAGAGCTGCAGTGGTTGGAGATGGAAATGTTTGGATCTGTGCTCTGCTGTCTCATACCAACTGTCCAGAGGCATCAGGTTTTTGGGGGGGGGGGGGGTTCCGTGAATAATGATGTGCGCTCAGGGCTCAGCTGCATGCTAAGGTTTCTTCCCTGTTTCATTTTTAAACAATGTATTATTTGCAAATTCAGCCCCCAAAGCTGCAGTCACACACACTAAATAATCCACTTTCAGTCCACTTCCAGTGCACTTTCCAACTGGCTTTTACTGTGTGGACTGGCAAAGTCCAGTTGGAAAGTGCATTGAAAGTGGACTGAAGGTGGATTATTTTCTGTGTGACCACAGCTTAAGATAGCTTTACCTAGAAAGAAAAAGGAAAGAGTGTGTCCATGTGTGTGTGTGGGGGGGGGGGTAGTACTTTAACCCTTTCCTGCCATCTTCTTACTGGAAAAAGCCATCTCCTCCAAGCTACTTTTACCCCCACAAAAATATGGGTACCTCTTGAGTTTTTCCCGGCAGGTGCAAAAGCAACTTGGGTGTGTGGCTTTCTCCAGCAAGGAAGTGGTAGGGGGGAAAAGGGTTATAGTTTCCATTTTTGTTGTTGTTGTTGTGGTTCTCTGTCTGTCCATGGTGCTCTCCTCCTTGATACAGAAATCCGGGTTACTTCATTTGCAAAAGCAAAACACAAAACCAGGGTACAAAATTTATCAAACTGTTAAGCCATGCAAATGTGCACCTCTCCCAAGCAGACTGGTAGCTTCCCCCGATCTGGTGGGGTCATAGAAGCTTGCAGGTTGGGCTGGGAGTCTAGGGTTGCTTGGAGAAAAAAGTGTCCTGTCCCTTTAATAGACGCTTATTTATCGGTGATGTTACTGACTGCCATATTGTGAAAAGCTTCACTTGCCCATTTCCACACATGAAGCCTCTCTTAAAAAGACGGCATTTTTTTCCGGTGTGCTACTGGCACAGTTTGGTGTAGTGGTTAAGAGCGGCAGACTCTGATCTGGAGAACTGGGTTTGATTCCCCTCTCCTCCATATACAGCTGCTGGGTGACCTTGGGCCAGTCACAGTTCTCTCAGAGCTGTCCTTGAAAAGAGCAGTTTCTCTCAGACCTCTCTCAGCCCCACCTAGCTCACAGGGTGTGGGGAGAGGAAGGGAAAGGAGATGGTAGTTCAATCTCTTCTACTACTGCTTCTAGCTGGGATTTGGCCTGGGCAACAGGCAGTGTGGTGGTACCGAAGCTGAGGGCAGCCTTCCTGCCTCTCTAAGGGGCAGCACAGGGTGCCGATGGCTGCAGGACCTTTCCCAGATGTTGCTATCTGATCATGCCCTTTAGATCCATCAGGCATTCGCAGCCGAGTCGGATTTAAAGGCACGTCTGTCTCCCTGCTTTGTATTTTGCCCGGAAGCCACCTGTGCCCTTGAACTTCCTATACTGTTTCTGGTGGGCTCCTGCACTGGGCAGTCAGGAGGCAGCTGAGCTGAGTGGCCCCATAGCGCCACGGGAGCTCCGTGGCTCAGCTTGCTGCAGGGCAGTTTTACCATCTCAGTCCTCCCTTGTCTATAGCTCAACACCTGCCAGGATGCTGGCATCGGGCCCTGATATATGATAGCCCTCAGATTGCTTTGGGACATAACTACATGTGGTGCTCAGCTGTGTGATTCCCCCCCCCCCCCCGGTGGTCTGTGGGTTTCTGTGGAGGCCACACTTGAGAGCAGAAAGAAGAGGGAGAGGGAGGAGCCACCTTTCCCTACCCAAAGTCTACCCAAAGTCATTCCTCCAAGCTATATTTTCTCTGTGAAGGGGGGAAAAGAAGATGCAGGGACCTTCGTGCCCAAGTTTTGGGGAATGGGTGTGCTTCTCAGCACACAAGCAGCTGGTGGGGGGAAGGAAGGATTGCCAGGCTTCCCACTATGGCCGGAGGCCGCCCGCTGGTTGTCTCCGTTGCCTGTCACTGCTGCAAGCAATAGTGGAAGTAAAATAAAAACGCTGCTGGCCTCTGTGCCAGTGTATCACTCAGAAGTGATGATGGGTAGCTCTAGGAACCACCAGAAACTCTATGGTAAAACTCTGGCAATTCCTAGAGCTACCTATTGTCACTTCTGGGCTGTACTCACACTGGGCATAGTGACGTCAGTGACTTCACACACCTGCCAAGCAGCCCGCCCCTCCACCCTTCCGCTGGTTGCCGGGAACTTTCAAGACCCCTCTCCCCCTTTTCCTGTTCTCCACTGCCGTTTCTGAGGCTGCTTTTAATTTAAATGATCCTGTCGGGGTAAAGCCATCGAATTAAGTATTGCATGTTTTTAGTATTGTACGTTTTGTGCCTTGGTCATTACCAGACTTTTACTTCTGGGCCAGGGATGGTGGTTCCCTGCCAGTCATTAACCTCAGCACATCTGTGGCAGAGCTGGGGCCGATGACTCCTGAAACATCAGGAAACTGCTCCCTCTGTTCTTTAGTCAGAAGGAGGAAGGACAGGACACTGTGAGCCTGCCCAGCGGGGCTTTCAGTGCGGAAGGGCGTTGTGGAGCCATTTGGCCCCTGGAAACCCTCCTGAAGACTTTGTAAAAGGGTTCTCTCCTTTCCCTACTATTCCCATAACTTGTTTTCTCTTGCAGTTGTGGATTGTGGTGAGCCTAAACATCTGACCAATGGGATCGTCGAGTACAAGTCCAATCCAGGGAAAAACATCTACCAGTCAGTTGTCACGTACCGCTGCAACGAGCCCTACTATCACATGGTCACCAGTAATGGGACAGGTGGGTTCTGGCTCAACAAGAACTATCCTTCTTTGACCTTATCCTTACCTAGTCCTGCTCCGATACTCTGCACTGAATTCTTCTTACATTCCGAGAGGGTTCTTTCAGCAACCAGCATGGCAGGCATCCGGTTCTTCCCCATCACTTTGGTCCTTTCCAGAAGATTCTGCAAGAGCATCAAGGAAAGTCTACTCCCTACCATGCAGATCACAGCCTCTGATTGTCTCTTGCCTTGGAAACCCCTATGAGATTGCCATAAGTTGGTGGTGACTTGATGGCACTTTCCATCACCGCCTCTTGCTGAGTTTATTTCTAGGCCAGCTTTCCCATTCACAAACAGCCCAAGGCAGCCTTGAATTCTTACTATATAAGTGAACGTGGCGTAGTGGTTAGTGTCAGGACCTAAGGACACCAGGGTTCAAATCTCCACTCTGCCATGAAGCTCACTGGGGCTGCGGTCAGACATGCCATTTGGTGCAGAGAGAAAGTGAACCCATTTCCCCCGGTTGAAATTGACACAGTGTTGTGTGATCACACATCCTTTGTAGCTGTGGGCTCAGCCCATCACTGCCTGATCGGATGGCATGTTCGACTGGGGGGGGGGGGTTGCCTTTTTGTTTCCCATGCACATAAAGAGTTCCCCATGGAGTATGTAGTCATGCGCATACTGCTAAGTGGGGGGGGAGGCACCAAGTCGGGATGGAATGTGCAAACCATCCCGACGGCATGAGAGCATGCTTGAGTGATCAGACGGGAAGGTCCATAGCCCATTAGCAAGCATTAGAATCAGACTTTCCCTGGTGTCTGTTAACTCCGCTTCCGTGGCAGGGGCAGCACGGGGTGCCGATGGCTGCAGGACCTTTCCCAGATGTTGCTATCTGATCATGCCCTTTAGATCCATCAGGCATTCGCAGCCGAGTCGGATTTAAAGGCACGTCTGACTGCAGCCTGGATGACTTTGGATCAGTCACTCTCTCTTTCAGCCCAACCTACCTCATAGAGATGTTTGAGGTAAAATGGAAGGGAGAATTATGTATATTGCCCTGAACTGAACACAACGCATGAGGTAGGATTTTGGTCAGCTACCAAGAAAGCCCACATGTGGCTCCCAACAGACACATCTCTTTCCTCCTGGGTTCCCACAGGTGACCTCAGAGAGCAGGCAGGCGCATACAGGAGAAGACGAGCTCCTAGGTACCCTGGACACAATCTGTTTAGGAGATATTTGTGCGTTTAATCCCAGCGAGCAAAAATACTAAGGGGTGTGCCTGCAATTCCCCTGAGCCTTGCATAGCAAAAGAGATACACTTCAGGGCCAAATGCACAGGATTCCTCCAGACCACATCATCCTGGCATTATAAGAAGAAATCTTAGGAACTTCTGGTTTGATGTTTGAACCCTGAACTTGGGGCCCGGAAATTGAACGCCCCATGCAGATGTGCTCTTATCAGATTGCCCAGCCAAGCTCAAGCTTCTGAACCTCCCCCTTTGTCCCCACTATTTTTGTTTCTTCCTTCAGGTGAATATACTTGCTCTGCTGAGGGCTCCTGGAAGAATAACAATGATCACGAGGGCATCCCAGTGTGTCTGCCAGGTGAGCAGGGCTCATGGGCCACCCCAGCTTTTGCTATCCCGCCCTTCCCATGCTGGCCTCCAAAGTAGCAATAACCTCAGTAGTAAAACAGCAATAGCGTCAGAGAAAGGGAACAAGCATGAACAAGAGGGTGATGAAGGAGAGACACGGGATTGTTGCAGCCTTTCACCTGCTGCAAAGTTTGCTTGTTGTGCCAAATCATCCACAGCATGTTCACAGCTCTCCATTTCTGTCCTTGTGTCTTTTAAGTCCCCGTTTTGGTCTTGTCATTTCATCACGCCTTCTTGTTTATTTATTTATTTAGACTTATATCCCGCCTAGCCAGCACAGCATTAAAATCATTAACATACAAAAATTCAGATAATAACTAATTACAATAAAACCACAGAACCCACTAAAAATGGCGGCAAATACAAAATCCAACACCAGGGCAGCAACTACAGCCCCACGGCCAGGAGGCTACCACCGGCAGATGTACCGGGCCAATACTTCAACTGGCCACTTACCCGTGGCCATTTCCCCCAGTGGCGGCCCCAAAAGCCTGGTGGAAGAGCTTTGTCTTGCAGACCCTGCGGAACTGCAAAAGGTCCCGCAGGGCCCTGATGTCTTCTGGGAGCTCGTTCCACCAGTGGGGAGCCACCACTGAGAAGGCCCTATTCCTGGTGGTCACCAGCCTGGCCTCTCTCGGGCCAGGAAAGGTCAGGCGATGTTGTGTGCCTGACCACAGTGCTCTCTTGGGTATGTATGGGAAAAGGCAGTCCCATAGGTAGGCAGGCCCCTGACCATACAGGGCTTTAAAGGTTAAAAACAGAACCCTGAACCGGATCCGGTACGCTATAGGCAGCCAGTGCAGTGACCTCAGCACAGGCTGGATGTGGTCTCGCACCGAGAGACCTATCAACAGCCTGGCTGCGGCATTCTGCACCAGCTGCAGCCTCCGGAGCTGAGACAAGGGCAACCCCATGTAGAGAGTGTTACAGTAGTCCAGACTCGACGTGACCAATGCGTGGATCACTGTTGCCAGGTCATTGCGTTCGAGGAAGGGAACCAGCTGCCTAATCAGCCGCAGATGGTAAAAGGCTGCCTTGGCAATGGCTGCTACCTGGGCCTCCATCGTTAATGAGGGGTCCAGGAGCATTCCCAAGCTCTGAACGCTTGGCGCTGGTACCAATGGTCCCCCCCCCAAAGGCCAGCAATGGGATCCCTACCCCCGGTCCACTCCGACTCAGGCACAGGACCTCCGTCTTCGTTGGATTCAATTTCAGTCGGCTCAGCCTGAGGCAGTCCGCCACATCCTGAAGCGCCCGCTCCAGGTCATCTGGGGTAGCCCCGGACCGGCCGCCCAACTACAGATATAGCTGGGTGTCATCAGCGTACTGGTGACAGCCCAGCCCATACCTCCGGGCAATCTGGGCAAGAGGGCACATGTAGATGTCAAACAACATCAGGGATAGCACTGCCCTTTGCGGCACTCCGCACACTAACGGGTGCCTCCGGGTCATCTGCTCCCCCAGCGCCACTCTCTGTCCCCAACCTTGGAGAAACGAGGCAAGCCACTGAAAGGCAAGCACCTGAATCCCCATGTCAGCAAGGCGGTGGATCAGTAGCTGGTGGTCGACCGTGTCTAACGGGGCCGACAGATCTAACAACACCAGCACCGCTGTACCGCCCCGATCCAGATCGGGGTCATCCGTGAGGGCAACCAGTGCCATCTCCACCCCATGACCTGGCCAGAAGCCAGGTCTAGCACGGAAGTGTCATCCAGGAAGCTCTGCAACTGAACCGCTGCCGCCCCTCCAAAATCTTGTGTTCTTGTTGTCATTGAATGGTGGGCCACATGCTCCGAATACCTGAGATTCTGAGATTTATCCACCCTCTGGTCCACTGGTTATAAAAGTGAGTTGAAGGGGTGTAAAAGATCTGTACTTAAGACTTTTAAGAAATATGGGTTCAGTACCGTAGCACAGTGAACATAAGAACATAAGAGAAGCCAATGTTGGATCAGGCCAGTGGCCCATCCAGTCCAATACTCTCTGTCACACAGTGGCCAGAAATACCAGGTGCCATTAGGAGGTCCAGCAGTGGGGCCAGGACACTAGAAGCCCTCCCACTGTTGCCCCCCCCAAGCACCAAGAATACAGAGCATCACTCGCCCCAGACCGAGAGTTCCTATCTATACCTTGTGGCTAATAGCCACTGATGGATCTCTGCTCCATCTGTTTATCCAGTTCCCTCTTGAAGCCGTCCATACTTGTAGCTGCCACCACCTCCTGTGGCAGTGAATTCCACGTGTTAATCACTCTTTGGGTGAAGAAGTAGCTCCTTTTATCCGTTCAAACCCGACTGCTCAGCAATTCCATTGAGTGCCCACGAGTGGTTCTCAGATTTTTTAAAGTTGGGCTCACTTCTAAATTTTTACTTTTTGAGACCCACTTGCAAACGAATTCCATTCTATGTTCCACTTCCCCAACATGAAATGCAATATCTAAACAAGTTTATATATTCATATTTAGTAATCTATAGCATTGCTGAGCCACAGGCTGCATTTGCACATTACACACAGGCAAACCTGAATTTGCTATCAAGCCTCCCAGAGTTTCCTCTCATGGCACACCCTGTTTCTCCTCATCCCTCCTGGCCTTGCAAGAGAGCCGTGACCCACTTGTCATTCTCAGCCCACAGTCTGAGAACTGTTGCTTTAGTATGTTCAGGATCAGGTCCTAGTGGCTGGACAGGCTGCAGATGGCCTGAAACAGTGGGCAGTGGTGACGTCTGTAGCCTAGAAGAGGAACTGAAGGGCATTGTAGGATTCACCAAGGTGTCAGATAACCAATCAGGAAGCAAAGGTGGGAGATAACAGGTGTGATGAAAGTGGAAAACCAGCTGCAGAGTAGCCTATGGTCTTTTCGCAGCATCCAACCAATGATACATGAGTACTCTTGAGTGGTGATTGACAGGCCAATGGCTGATGGAGCACACAAAACAGCCAATGGGAAAGCCAGAGGGCAGCAGACCTTGGAGGTGCTATAGAGCAGGTGCTATAGAATAGAGTGATCCCGGCTGTCCTAAATGAACTGACTCTCAGGCGCAGTAGCCCAGACTGAAACTACCTTCCTTTGAACAGCAGCTTTGGTGGGACAGTTGGTGGGTGCCCAGTATCTGACCTGCAGCCTGTAAGAGTGGACAATGCTAAGTTAAGCAGGCTCTCAGGGAACTGAAGAAAAAATTAATTGCATGGTATGGGCCTGATACAGCCTACTCAGGGCCAAAATACACGTTACGTGTGAGACAAGTTGGGTCATCAGCACCTGACTTGACTCTCAGTCACACATTCACATGGGAACTAACTTTTAAACACCTCTCCATCACTCTGCACAGCTCCAATAGCTGTAAGGGGGAAGGAAGGGCTTCAGCCTTTCCTCCTGTGCCATTTTTGCCAATGGAAACAGCTGCAAGGGGGCCTATTTACCTCTTTGGATTCTGTGTGTCCATAATTTATTTTTGTTCTATTTAATTAATTAATTAATTTATAGCCCGCTCTTCCTGAAGCCAGCTCAGCGTGGGTAACATTAGGCCATCAAATACAACTTTAAAAACTTCAAAACAGCATGCAGTTACAATAAATACAATAAATGCAGTAAAATAAAATATAGCTACAACAATTCTATACAATTCCAGATGGCTTATGGAGGGGCAATGTTGAGACAACTGCAAAGGGGGACGGGGGGGACACAAGGGGAAGGGAAAGGAAGAAGAGGGGGAAGCCAAACTTGTTACCAGCTAGGGCCCCGTACTGCCCTCAACCATGGGCCCAGTGGAACAGGCCTTTTGGAAGCATACTAAATTCCACAGGACCCTGATCTATCCTGGAAGAATGTTCCACCAGGCCAGGACCAGGGCTGAAAAAGTCCTGGCCCTGGTGGAGGACAGAAGGACGCTCTCTGGGCCAGGGACCACCAGGCATGTGGAGCCCAAAGAAAAGGCTAACAGTCCCTAAAGCTAGATCCAGGTAGTCAGCCAGGTTGTCCTGAAGCAGTAGAACAAGTTTAGAGTCCAGTGGCACCTTTAAGACCAACAAAGGTTTATTCAGGGTATAAGTTTTCATGTGCATGCACACTTTTTCAAATACCTCCCATTCCATTGTATTTGAAAAAGTGTGCATGCACATGAAACCTCATAGTCCCTGAAGCTGTTTCTACTGGGGAAAACAAAACAGGAGGGAAGGATGAAGCCTCTACTTCCCCCAGCAGCATTTGAAGCCACAGGAAACAATGGAGAAGTCCTTAAAGGTTGGTCTGTGTGTGAAGATGTGACTGAGGGTCAGGATGGGCACCTTGCAACCGGACTCATGTCACACACAACATGTATTTTGGCCCTCAAAAGTATTCCATTGAACAATCATGGAAAGCGGAAGACGAAAAAACAAAATGATTGTTGTCTGGGAAGTGGGAATTGCAACCTTTCCGAGTACTGTCCCCCTTTCTGAGTATCATCCCCTTTTGCAGTGTGCGGAAAGCCGGATAATCCAATTGAGAAAGTCCAGCGAATTATTGGTGGCAGCACAGCACAGCCGGGCAGCTTCCCATGGCAGGCAAAAACTGTCATGTCTGGGCTCGGGCGTGCCGGAGGGGCGTTGCTGGGTGACCGCTGGATCCTGACAGCTGCCCACACCTTGTACCCCAAGGGGCGAGCCGAATTTGGACCCAGGCAGAGTCTCGAAAAGATGGTTGAGAAAGTGGAAGTCTTCCTGGGCTCCATCAATGTGACCGATCTCCACAAGTTGGGCAACAAGCCCGTCCTCAGGCTCTTTGTGCACCCGGACTACAAACCGGATAATGACCAGGACTTTGATGGAGACATCGCACTCATTGAGCTACGAGACCCAGTGACCCTTGGCCGCGATATCCTGCCCATTTGCCTTCCGGATCCACAAAACGCTTCTTTCTATGGCCGAGGGCGGGTGGGCTACGCCAGTGGCTTTGGTGTGGAGAAGCACCACCTCGCTGATAGACTGAAGTATGCAATGATCCCAGTGGCCGACCAGGCATCCTGTGAGGAATGGCTAAGAGGGAAGAAGATCCAGGGGAAGGATCCAGTTTTCACAACCAATATGTTTTGTGCGGGCTCTCCTAGGGAAGGGACAGACACCTGTCAAGGTGACAGTGGCGGGGCCTACACTGTGCTTGACCCGGAGACTGGGCGCTGGGTGGCCACTGGCATTGTCTCTTGGGGCCTTGATTGTGGCAATGGGTATGGCTTTTACACCAAAGTTGTCAAGTATCTGGACTGGATCAAGGGCATTGTGGAGCAGAATTGGGTCTGAAGGCCTCCATGGCAGTATCCTGTAGCCTTCCAAGAGGTAACAGGGAATATAACCCCTTGAAGCAGGGCTATTAGAACAATTCCAGACTTAAATAAATAATACATTTAAATAAAATTGCATATTACCACAACTTCAGCATAGGTGCCTTTTTGACACATTGAACTGAATGTAAAATTATTTGTGATATACTAATTGAAAGTTATTGTTCCTTTTGTGAAAACAAGTGATTTTAATGTTTTGCTTGTCAATTCCCTATTACAGTAACACAGTAACACACTAGAACCAAAATAGCCCATAACGCTCTATTCCACCGGTTAAAATTGCACATATCACTTCATTGACCAACGCTTTAGTTGATTGATCCACCAAATTACACCAGTTAAAGTTTCAGCTCCCCTTTGAGCTCACAGCTCTTATTATATATTGCTAGACTGTTTGCTTTAGTGGTGTCATAAGAATTTATCTCCCTGTGGTCAGGAGGGATTTTATTTTCTTGTGGTTAAAAAGCCAATTGAATATGTTACCAGGGTGTTAAAATAAGCCAGGCAGAGATAGTTTACCTCAGGGAAGGCCAGTAACAATGTTTTGAGGAGCCACTCTGTTCTCCAGACAATCGTATGGGGGGTTGACACATAATTCAAGACACATTCAGAGCCAGCGTGGGGTAGTGGTTAAGAGCAGTGGACTCTGATCTGGAGAGCCGGGTTTGATTCCTCCACATGAAGCCTGCTGGGTGACCTTGGGTCACTCAAAGTTCTCTCAGAACTCTCTCAACCCCACCTACCCCACAAAGTGACTGATGTGGGGAGAGGAAGGGAAGGTGATTGTAAACTGCTTTGAGATTCTTTAAGGTAGAGAACAGGGTATAAAAACCAACTCTTCTTCACACAGACACACACTTCTGTCCATTGTCAGGCTGCAAAATAAAGTCACTATCCCCTACTGGCAAAGCTGTCATACTTGGATTGCCAACTGACCTGCTCTTCTGCTTTCAGTGGCAGCATGTTCCACAAAAATTAGCTGGTAAAGCTTTTCATAGCAAAGAAAGAGACTTTATGTCTGTACACGAAACTGTTGTTACTCGCATTTCAGTATTCCTAGCAGGAATGAGAAAACATAAGGGCTAGTTTTCGAGTCGTTATGGTTCTTCTGAAAAAGAGTTTAAAATAAAACCTCAACCTAGCTATTTATCTTAATTAACCTTTTTGAGAACCCCCCCACACACACACACACACCCCACTACTGAAGCACTGATTATGTATGAGTTTTCTTGTGTTGTTATTTGTTTGGTAAATAAAATATATATATAATGCCAAAAAACCTGTTGTTAAAGGCACAGGTACAGCAGCCAGTTCAAAAACTGGCAACCGTTCTTCACACTTTCAGAGCACATCCACAGGTCACTGAACCCTGAACGTGAAGGTAACGTTTGACTGTGGAACATCTCCCACAACTGGAGAAATATTTTGTTTTCCCTAACAAGGGAAACCGTTTGCTACCTTTTGATTTAAATTTGGTAGGGCTTCTGTAAGAGCCGAGGTACAAACAAACAAAATGGTGCAGTGGGGAAAAAAGAATCATTTTAAGGCTGCGATCACACACACTAAATAATCCACTTTCAAGCCAGTTTCAATCCACCTTCCAACTGGATTTTGCCAGTTCGCACAGTAAAATCGAGTCGGACAGTGCACTGAAAGTGGAGTATTTAGTGTGTGTGATTGCAGCCATATTCTGTTATACTGCACCCTACACGTTTTGTCTGTGCTTCTTCAGGGGGATCCATATGAATACAAATAAAAACAATAATAAGTCTATTGTCCTTATACATGATTAAAAGATGTGGTGAAAGTGCACTCTGAGCATGTGAAAAGTGCATTACAGTACTCTGTCCTTGAGGTTACTGTGGTTATGGACCAACATGGCCAGATCAGCCAAAGAAGGGAGCCGTCTTACCGGCTCAATGAAGATGCTGGAAGCATTTTTTTTTAACCACTGAGGAAACTGGAGACCATCTGAACTTAAAACAAGCTGCAGGTGGCAGTCACGTGCGTGAGATAAAGTGTGTGTGTGGGGGGGCGAAGCTATTTCTTCTGGCATAAGTTTACCCACAGTAGTGCGATCACACAGACTTTTGTAGATGTGGGCACGGCCCACCACTGCATGATCAGCAACCGCGGGTGAGTCGGGTTTGTTCCCGATGCGCTTACATGAGGAATCGATAAAGTGCACCTCTGCCCTGAGGTCTCCATATGGAATGTGCAGCAGCATGCACTGATGTGCATACTGCAACAGGGGTAAAAAAAAACAACAGCATGGAGTCAGGATAACCTGATCAGACCATCCCGACAGCATGGGAGTGCACTGGGGTGATCAGACACAGGAAAATCCATCTGTGGCCCATTGCAACCCGTTTGCTACAGGACTTTCCGAGGTGTTTTTTTACTCCACTTGTGCAGTGGAGCAAAACTGGTTGCCAATGGCTGCAGGGCACTTCTCAGATATTGGTGTCTGATTGCGCTTCTTTAATCTGCCTGGCATTTGCACCTATGTCAGGACGAATTGTGTGTGTGATCTTTAATCAACTTCAAACCATGGTTATAGATCCTGGTTTGACAGATTTTAGCCAGTGTTTCCTCTAAGCTGAGTTAGTGTGAGCTAGCTCACAGTTGTTTAGCCTCCGGCTCACACATTTTTGTCTGAGCTCAGGAAGGATGGCTCCAGAGCAAACTGATTTATGTAGTAGCCAAATCACTTGCTTACAAATTTAAGGCCAATAGCTCAGAAAGTAGAATTTTTGCTCACAAGACTCCACACCTTAGAGGGAGCGTTGAGCCTAGCCAGCCATAGTTAGCGAAGTGGTCCCCATTCAAACTATCACCCTTACTGTAGTTTGCTTGATTAATCTGTGGTTTTGCAGGAAGTCTGAATTGAGCCATTGTTGCGCTTCACTTGCTCTAACAGCGAGGTGTCTGTTTTTCCAGGTCAAATGGTGGAGAGGCTGCTTCCTTGACTGAGAGTGCTGACCTTCAGTATCTTAAGTTCTTTATGTAGCATTTTAAAGTATCTGCTCAGCTGTGGTAGTTTGGATTAGTGTGGTCATGGATAGCATAGATCACCCACTTTCATACTTTCTTTGCAGTATCCTGGGTGCTCCAAAATGGATAGCTGGTGTCTGTGGTAGTGTGCAGCGGAGTGAGAGAATAGTCATTTTCGATGCGGACCTGGCTAAGAGCTTTTAAGTTAAAGATCTTGAGGTCTGATTTGCTGCCAAGTCTTTTAAGTTTAGTTGGGAGTAATGGCGTTAAATCTGACTGGGACAGGCTAGTTCCTGGAAAATAAGTTGATCTATCTGAATGTTACTACCAATGCTCCTTCTAAGTTGTGGAGTCTTGTGAGCAAAAATTCTGCTTTGTGGGCTACTGGCATTAAAGTTGTGAGCGAGCGATTTGGCTGCTGCATAAATTAGTTTGCTCTGGAGCCATCCTTCCTGAGCTAAAACAAAAATGTGTGAGCTGGAGGCTAAAAAACTGTGAGCTAGCTCCCACGAACTCAGCTTAGAGGGAATACTGGTTACTATTTATGTGTTAAATATACCAGGGAGTAGGTTCCTATGTTGCCTGATCAAAAGGCATTTGAAAGAGTTACATTATAACAGTACCATTATAAGATCTCGTAAGGTTTGTTCATCTCTTGCTATTGGAATATGTCCCTCCCCCAAAGATCCCAGGACTTTGATACTGGCTTTTCCTTCAGCAGTTATGACAGTGTAGTTTGGTGTAGTGGTTAAGAGCGCAGACTGTAATCTGGGAGAACTGGCTTTAATGCCCCACTCCTCCTCCACATGCAGCTGCTGGTGTGACCTTGGGTCAGTCACAAGTTCTTTCAGAGCTGTTCTCTCAAGGGCAGTTGTCAAGAGAGCTCTCTCAGCCCCACCTACCTCACAGGGTGTCTGTTGTGGGGAGGGGGAGGGAAGGGGATTGTAAACTGCTCTGAGACTCCTTCGGGTAATGAAGGGCAGGGTATAAATACAATCTCCTCTCTCAGGTAGGTGCTTTGGTAAAGTGTTCTCTAATAGATTATGTGCCTGTGGATTAAAAAAAAATGACACTATTGAATGCCCTTGGTTTTTAGATGTTAGAAATGTGTCGATGTTTCTTTGGACTGGAAAGAATTTTGTTTCTGCAGAGGCCGATGTTTCGTGGTTGCTAAGCAACAAAGAACAATAAATGACTTTGCAGTTTGCAAAATATCTAATAGTAGCAATAGCTCGTCAGACCTCCAAACTCCATTAGTATTTTGTGTTTGCTGTTTATGATGTCTGTCGAATGAACAGTAATGCAAGTAGCAAGTATTAGCATTTTTTAAAAAATCAGGTTTCTAGTCCTTATGGTTTCTCAGAAAAAAAGAGCTAAAAATAAAACTGGACAGAGAATTGCCGAAGATTCACTGCACTGTACATTAATTTCCTCCTGACCTTTTGTTTATCCTCCATCCATTCAACCTCATGCCTTCCTCTTCTCTCCTCTCTTTGCCCCCCACAGCCCTCTCCTGAAATCCAAATCAAAAGGAACCCCCTTATTTTATAGTCGGGGGTTTGAGGATTTGGGCTGATCTCTTCCACCACTTGCCTCACAGTCCACTGTAGGACAATGCTTGGGTTGCCAACTCCTGGTTGGGAAATTCCTGGAGATTTGGGAGTGGAGCCTGGGGAGGGTGGGGTCTGAGGAGAGGAGGGGACTCAGCAGAGTGTAATACTATAGTCTCCACTAATGCTCCCTCTAAGCTGTGGAGCCTTGTGAGCGAAAATTCTACCTTGTGAGCTACTGGCATTCAAGCTGTGAGCAAGCAATTTGGCTACTGCAGATATGAGCTTGCTCTGGAGCCATCCTTCCTGAGCTAAGACAAAAATCTGTGAGCTGGAGGCTAAAAAACTGTGAGCTAGCTCACATTAACTCAGCTTAGAGGGAACACTTGGGAACTGATCTTTGTCGTCTGGAGATCATTTGTAACTCACGGTGCTCCCCAGGCATGACCTGGATGCTGGCAACCCTGTAAAACCCCCATAACAACTATAATAAGAGCCTTACACCAAGTATTTAGTATACCTGTGTGTGTTTTTGTTTTGTTTTTTAATACAATTTTTCTGGGTCGGGAACTGCTTTATTTGTAAATATATTTATAGGCAAAAGAGTAAAAAGCAAAGCTCTCATATTATGAAAACATTTGTGATTTATGACTCCTTCCAAACTTCTCAATCTACTAATGAACTTTTGCAATTTCACCAAAGAATGGTGGAGAACTGTAGCTTGAAAAGTACTTATTTTACACACGACAAAGACAGACTAGAGTCTGAGAATGAGAGGCTGGAGATCCAATTTAAACATGAGATGGAGGAAGGCAGAACCCTTTCCCCACACACTATTTTTCTCCCCGCCTTCAGGCAGCTTTCTCCCACCTAGGCTGCTTTTAGATATTGGAGCCTGGCTGAGCAAAAAGTGACTGGGGGTGGGGGCTGCAGGAAAATATTACAAGAGCAAGGGGGGGGTTAGTTTTGCACCTGTTAGTTAAAGGTAGCAAAGTTGCACAGTCAGGAAAGTATGGAATCACATGTGGTGAAACACTCTTCAAGGTTCCTGTTCCAAAAATCAAAGCCCATTTGGTGGGTACACGAGACAAGGCCTTCTCAGTGGCAGCTCCGCCATTATGGAACAACTTTCAGTCATTAGGAGGCAGCTGAAGATGGTTTTATTTAGGATGGCTTTTGATTCATTTCCTAGCAGTCCTAAACTGTGATTTCTCAATGTTTTCCTTGGCCCCCTCACTTTCAGTCATTAGGAGGCAGCTGAAGATGGTTTTATTTAGGATGGCTTTTGATTCATTTCCTAGCAGTCCTAAACTGTGATTTCTCAATGTTTTCCTTGGATTGTATGTGTTTTATCTCTATTGTCAACAGCTTTGAGCTCCGGGCGGAAGAAGGGAGGCTGATACATATTTTAAATAAGTGAATAAGCCAGTATATTGTGACAAATAAAACACAGTCTCTATTGAAGCTGGTTCACATCCCCTGACATTTCTGAAGCAGCAGAAGAACCAAATAAAATCTTAATCTAAACAACACTATTCCTGGGTAAAAGCGGCCAACTAATCCATCTGGATGTGAACGGGGTCAGAAGAGTATGGGCATGCCTCTGGCTAGTTTGCACAGGAGAGAGCTGCACAAAAACATCTTTCCTTTTGCAAGACCTGGAGGAGAGGCAGAACAAAAGGCACAGAAAGAGGAGGAGGAGGAGGAGCCGGGGAGAAGCTTCTAGCTCTGACCAAGAGAAGCATCACACATATACAGAATCTGATTCTTGCAATGGGGAAAAAGCGTTTCCCCCCCCCCCTTCAGTATCCAGGCATGCTGGGATTGCCAATCTCCAGCTGGGGGCTGGAGAACTCCTGGAATTACAACTGATCTGCAGACTACAGAAATCAGAGAAAATGGCAGCTTCAAACAGTGGAATCAATGGCATTATACTCTGTTGAGCTCCCATCTTTCCAAACCCTGTCCCCACCCCACCCCCGCTCCTCTACCCTCAAAATCTGCAGGAATTTCCCAACCCAGAGTGTGAATTGTAAGGCATGCTGAGTCGACTCTGTTCCAATACCCATCACCTCAAAAGGCAAATAAAACCTCAGGCAAAATCAGCAGCAGGGAAGCCATCTCGGCTCCAAAATCTTTGTTGGGGAAAAAGACCGGTTTTACCAAATCTGTCAGCCGAGCAGGCCTGATGGAAATTCCCTCACTTCAGTGAAGGAGGGATTGGCCCTTATCACCCAGGAATTTCCAAAAACCCGACACCTGGGGTTTTGACATGAAGAAAGAATGTCGCTGTTGGGATTCAACCATAACAAGGCTGACCGTTTCCACTTAGTACTTATTGAGTCCAGATGGGGAAAACCCACCCGGCTGAGTCATGGTTCCGGAGGATTCTGACCCTGACGTTTACACAGCTGCTGCCAATGCTGGGTGTGTTTTTGTGCAGGCAGCGTTCAAGATCTAATGCTGAGAATACCAGCTTTCCCAGTGTTTTGATTTATTTTTTAAATGATTTCCAGTACTTTTGTCAGCAATTAGGTAACAAATGTGCTCTGCCCTCAGACTGGGAACTGGCCCTTTGAGCCTGGGCTCCCCTCCTGGGGTGTCCCCCCCCCCTTGACCTTCCCACTGCATTCCCCTCCCAGCCCTTCTCACCCGTGCCTCTCTTCGACCTCGGTCCCCAGAGCCACCTGTGCCTGCCTCGTAGGACTGCCAACTCCGGGTTGGGAAATACTTGGAGATTTGGGGGTGGAGCCTGGGGAGGGTATAAAGCTATAGAGTCCATCCTCCGAAGCAGCCATTTTCTCCAGGGGAACTGGTCTTGGTCGTCTGGTAATCGCAGGAGATCTCCAGCTACTATCTGGAAGTTGGCATTCCTACTCCCTCACCTTCTCTAGGTGAACTCTATAACCTTCGGTGACTAGTGCTGTCTTCTCTTGCCCTTCCCAGCTTGCCTCCAGGCCCACGGCCTGCAGCTGAGAGCTGCTTGACCATTCCCAGCCATGGGCAAGCTTTCAAGCATCTGCTGCTATTGTCTCTGCTATTGTCACCCTCTCTTCTGCTTATTGCCCCCTTTTCAATGTGGAGCTCATCCATTCAGGTCCCTGTCCCACCCCTGCTGACATCTCCTCACCTTTGACAGCTCCCCAGTCAGGCTGTCTGAAGTTTCCTGATGCTTCTCAGGACTTGAAGACCTGCTCCGACGGCCTTGGTAATTTCTTTATTTCATCTATACACCCACTTCTCTTCCCAACAGGGTGTCAAAGACAGGCGTTTCTGACCCACCATGTCCTTGCAAGGATGATTTGATCCCCCCATCCCTAGACCTGGACCCCTGGACCCCTTTCTGATAGTTTGTCCTAGACTGGGTTTGGACTCTCACAAGCAGTAGGACACATCAATAAAAGCAACAGTCTTTGTTGAAAAGATTAAACAAGTAGTTCAGGCTTAAGTGTAAGGCAAAAATAAGCAGGTACAATAAAACAATAAAATCTATCTTCTTTCTCTTTTACACACACGTACACATATGTATGTATGTATATACATATATAAATTATATATGATGGCAAGTGGATTATAACATGAACTTTAAATCAAGAACTTTAAGTCAAGAACTTCTTCTGTTTACTGCTTGTTTTCTCCTGGAAACATTTGAAGGACGGGGTTTTAGAATTAACAAACTAAAAAAAGATGTGAAGAAATTCATTTTTTCTTTGAAAGTTTGAAATGAGCAAAACCTTCACTCTGAGTTTTAAAGTTTTTTTTCCCGTCTCTGGGCAGAGAGCAGGCAGGAAAGGAGGAAATCTGTTCAATTGCTTTCCAGACTTACCTCAGCTAACCTTCATACAAATGCTAATGTCTAGACAGTGGGATGGTCAAGCTCCCCCCCCCCCTCAATCAGGGAACAGAGATTTGGAGGAACTGAATACTAGAGAGGAAGGAAAAATCAGGAGACTTCAGGAAAAGCTTCTCTGACCTGTCCTGACCTGGTCAGTGGGTGGGGAAAAGAGAAGGGATAAAAGACCTGGAAGCAGAGCAAACAGAACTCTTAACTGAGGTCTGGAGGAGGCAGCCATTAACCATGTGCTGGCCTGTAGAGCTGGAGGATGCTGCAAGGTAAGGGCAACTCTGTAGAGATCTGTAACATCATAAACTAAGGAGGCTATTCTGTTTTAACATCTGAGATATGACATGCATGAGAGAGGGACAAAGGAATTGCATTTTGAATCCCTTGCTCAATCTGGTGGTGTGCTAAAAGTATGCTTGGGAACATTTTTTCTATAAATAGTACTTTATACTTTTTGATGCTGGTGGTGGTTCTCTGTGCCACATAGACACTTACCATCTTGGACACCCTATTTTAGAAGGAACACTGGGGGAAGGCACACAGTTGGTACAGTGTCCATTAGAGCAGGCAGAACTCTTAACTGAGGTCTGGGGGAGGCAGCCATTAACCATGTACTGGCCTGAGGAGTTGAAGGAAATGTCAAAGTAATGATAACTCTGTAGAGATCTGTAACTCCTTAAGCTAAGAAGCCTGTCCTATATTTTAACATCTGATAGGGTATGTGTAGGGAGAGGGACAGAGGAATTGCAATCTGGTGCTGTTCTAAAAGTATGCTTGTGAATATTTTCTTTTTAATAAATACTTTATAACATTTGGGGTTGGTAGGGGTTCTCTGTACCACATAAACCTCCAGCATCTTGGATATGCTATTTTAAAAGAAGCAACAGGAAGCAGGCAGTCAGTTGGCAAGTGGCTATTCCTCCAGGGGCACACAAGGCAGTACACTGTCCCCATGGTGACCAGGCACTGGGCAGTGGGAGACACAGAGGCAAGGCCTCGGAACTTGGAAGGGAAGCTGGGAGTCCTGACCCTCCCAGTGGGTGATTCCTACCAGAGGCCAGGTGGGGGTGGCAGGTTACCAGAGAGAAAGCAAAGCCTCTACAGGTGTTGGGAAAATCTTGGAGGGCAGGGCAGAACTTGGCCTGCAGGCCAGAGCAGGCCCGTTCCACCATATCGGGATAATAAGTAACTAGTTTGTGTACTGCTAGCGTAATACTTTGGACTTCTGGGATGTTGAATAAAAGTTGCACAAAATGTCAAAACTTGGCAATTTGGAGTATTAGGCCCCATTCCCAGAACTCCAGATTCATAACAAAGCAGAGACCCTCAAATTTACAAACATCAGTCATTAAAGAACTCTCCCCCCTTGTTTACTATATTAGACGAGAAAGAGGTAGCACTCACAATTTTGCAGTGTAGTGCCCTATTAATATAACAAAGATGGTATTGTGTAGTATATTCCTTAAAATATGTCTTCCCTGCCTTAACTCTGTAAAATCAGGATTCCTTTCAGTGTGTCTACGATGCTCAAGATTCTCTGATGTGCACAAATGACTATCAGAGACAATGGACAAATGCTTATTTCCCTTTGGTTGCACATCTATTTGAGGTGGTGCTTCGGTGACTGGGAAATTATTTCCCCAAAATGTATTGCTTCTAGTGGCAGTCCTCCCAGCAGAACCACAACCATCGCTACCATGATAGAGATGTGACTTTTCTTCCTGTGTGATTATCATGTCATCTACCCACTGGATAGTGCTTATGACATTCCTACAGGGCTCACTTTTTAAAAAAGGCTTTAAGAGTTATTAAAGGGTGCGCCTTACCTGTTGCATGAGTGCTCATGCCCTTTTGAATGCAGTGCAGTGGTACCCCGTCACCTGTAGCAAGCCCCGTCACTCTGCATGCCCTGGTTGTGTACATTTTGATTTTGTGAATGGGCGACACACCTCTGGTGCACTCACTGCAAGTGGTAAAGAGACCTTTAAACCTAGTGGATATGCACAGAAGGTATGGCCCATCTGGAAATCTGCAATGGTGCGATGCTGGGTGTAGAAGTCTCAGGGCGAAATAGTCCCAAAGCAAGGTAGCTACGGAAGAACTGGGGCATGTTTTGGAGTGTCATTGACACATGCTTTGTATTGGTGGCACATTTTTCTAGAAAGACTGGTTGCATGAGAAGAGTGTACAGCTCTCTCTGAGTACACAGCTCCTTTCTTTTCTTTCTTTTCTTTTAAAGTTGTAAGTAGATTTCCCCGCCCCACTGAAGAGCTAGAAATACTACAATTCTGTCTGTTCCTATTATAATTTTTTTGTTGCTGTTATCAAGTCGCAGTTGACTTATGGTGACCCCGCAGGGTTTTCAAGGCAAGAGATGTTCAGAGGTGGTTTGCCACTCCCTGCCTCTGCATAGCAACCCTGGAATTCCTTGCAGGTACTAACCAGGATGGATCCTGATTAGCTTCTGAGATCTGATGAGATCGGGCTAGCCTGGGCTATTATAGTTATTACAGTACTGTTATAGGCAGGGGTCCGTTGGAGAGGGAGTGCACAGGAGCGCAGCTCTGGGAGTGAGGAGCCCAAGGGGCGGGCACATGACCAAGCCCCACCCCCTCCTCAGCTTCCCTGAGCAGTGCAGAGGCGCAGCGCCCTGGGGAAAGCCCTGCTAGGGTCTTTATTGTTTTTAATGTTTTGTTTTAATATTGATCATTTTATCATTGTTCCTTTTATGACTGTGTGCTGCTTTTCCAGAGACTTGCTCAAGGTGGCATATAAATTTTCTAAGTATACCCTTTTTAATCTGGGCACATGGTACATAAGCACTGAAGAAATTTCACCAACCCTTCAGCAGCTTCCACCCCATCAGTTTGATGTAGTGGTCAGGAGTTGGAGAGAACCGGGAATCTGGGAGAACCGGGTTTGATGCCCCACTCCTCCACATGCAGCTGCTGGTGTGACCTTGGGCCAGTCACAAGTTCTCTCAGAGCTGTTCTCTCATGAGCAGTTCTCAAAAGACCTCTCTCAGCCCCACCTACCTCACAGGGTGTCTTGTTGTGGGGAGGGGAAGGGAAAGGGATGAGTGGTGCACATGTCCTCGGTATATCAAGTCTACTTGAAACCTGGTGGTTTCAAGGGAGCAGGAAGAGAATGAGGGTGTGTTCTTTATGCTTATTTTTATTGCACAAAGTATTGGATGGGGAAGGGAATGGAGGAAGAGCAGGTCAGTTTCACTCACCTGTGGAGTGGAGCCTGAGGGGTGGGTGTTGCCTTCTGACACATTTCCGGTATGTTAGGGGGTGTGACATATGCAAATGAGTTATGCTAATGAGCTCCTGCACCTCTTTTTCTACGAAATGACCCCTGGTTATAGGATTGAAGTCCTGGGGGGAGGGGGGGCTTAATGCCATGGTAGCAACACCTGGGAAGTCATTCCTGTCATTCTGAAATGTTGATAGCCAGTGCAGACCTGGAGACGGCCAATCCACTGAACTTCTTCTACATAAACCAGAACTTTGGAAGGACCCCGTTGTTTAATGCTCTTGCTCTTACAAGCAGGAAATGCCATCATCCAGAGGTCAGGCAGGTGGTTAAGCAGAGCCGGGCCAAGGCCTTTGCATGCCTGGGAGAGCAGCAAAGGTCATTCCCACGCTGCACTAATTCAGGTGGGGGACAATCCATTGTGAACATTCTCCTGCAGAAGTCCCATCACAATGAAGAGGAGAGAGACTGGATTTATGCCCCGCCCTTCACTACCCGAAGGAGTCTCAGAGTGGCTTACAATCTCCTTTACGTTCCCCTCCCCACAACAGACACCCTGTGAGGGAAGTGGGACTGAGAGAGCTCTGACAGAAACTGCTCTTGAGAGAACAGCTCTGAGAGAACTTGTGGCTGACCCAAGGTCACACCAGCAGCTGCATGCGGAGGAGTGGGGAATCAAACCCGGTTCTCCCAGATTAGAGTCGGTTCTCCACCGAAACTTTACTGTTCATGTCAGTGGGGAGTTTCCTGGGTGGATCAGATCAACAGAATGAAAATAAGACTCACAGCTAGTATCAAGTTCAATGAGAAATGCTGTGTTCTAGGCTCTCTAGTAACTATATTCTATATTCCTTTAAATAAAATATATTTATTATGAAACTTTAAATACTCTTTTTCGCTGTCTATTTTATTCTATACATATCTGTTTCATCAGTTTCAGGTTTCATCAGTTCATAAACTCAAAGTGATTAACTAGAAAACATTCTAAGCACATCTCCAATGACAAACCTTCAAAGTATCATCGATCAATAGCCCCGTTACAAAACTTCAAAGCTCCATCCAACAATTCTTCAATGGACAATATACTTATGCCCTTGTCCCTAAGTATTATCCTCTGAAGTCAGACAACAGTCCCTCTAAGAACAAAAAAGTCCACCAAGTTTCTCGTGGTGAGTGTTATTTTCCTTCTCCAAAAGAGGACCCGGTAATTTCTCGTTTCGCATAATAACTTCTTTAAGGAAAATTCATCAGTGACTTTCTAATGGTCAAAAGGAGTTTTCAAGGCTGTTATCACAAAACAGACTTCTCCCAGCACTGGAGGACACCAGTCACATATGATCTTTATTATGATTTTTCTGTACGTTCAAATGCTTGGTGTAGGCCCTCTCATTTGGAGCTTATGAACTGATGAAACTTACATATAATAGATACATACAGAATAAAATAAATAGCAAAAATGAGCATCTACAGTTTCATAATAAATATATTTTATTTAGAAGAGAGAAGAAGAGATTGGATTTATACCCCGCCCTTCACTACCCAAAGGAGTCTCAGAGTGGCTGACAATCTCCTTTCCCTTCCCCTCCCCACAACAGACACCCTGTGAGGAAGGTAGGGCTGACAGAGCTCTTTTGAGAACAGCCATTGAGAGAACAGCTCCGAGAGAACGTGTGGCTGACCCAAGGTCACACCAGCAGCTGCATGCGGAAGAGTGGGGAATCAAGCCTGGTTCTCCCAGATTAGAGTCCACACACCTAACCACTACACCAAACTGCTAGGGAGTCTAAAACACAGCATTTCTCATTGATAGTTCAAATCTGCACGCTCTTACCCAGAGTTTTTTTAAATGGCGGCTGTTTGGGATGATCTGGAGACCATCCCTACGGGCTGATTGCGTGCTGGTGGAATGACCTGACAGTGGAAAGTCCAGCATTGGCCTGTCTCCCAGCTTTAGACCAAACTTTAAACACTATCTTTTAAGTATGGATCCCTGACGGGGATCGACGGGCTGCTAACAAAAGCGGCATGATTCCCAGATGTTGAGGTCTGGACGTGCACGTTAAATCCACCAGGCACTTGAGCCTGGCGTGGCTCAAAAGAGCCGTCTGAACGCACTCTTACTCAGGCTGTACTCCTGCTGAAGCAGGAAACCTCTCACCCTGCTGCCTGCTCAGCTGGACACTGGCAATTGGTATTATGGCCATGCCATTACATCACATTCAGTGGGTCCTGGAAGTGATGTCATCACATCGGGCAATGCTCTAGAGTTCACCCAGAACTCTATGGTTTAAAACAGGGATTTGGGTGAATTCTAGAGTGTTGCCAGCAACACAATGATGTCACGACGCTACTGGCAAGCCCTGCCCGTGAGTCTCCCATCTGTGGCCAGACACTCATGTTGGCACCTCTATCAAAAATATAGAAAAGCTTCTACATTAGCACATTGCAAACTTTTTGCCAACAGCCAGGGCTCTTTTTGGGCAGGAACGCGCAGGAACGGAGTTCTGGCTGGCTTCCGAGTTGGCCACGCCCACAGCTCCCCCCCCGGGAGCCTCACAAGCCGTGGGGCGCCTGGGGAAGCCAAGCCGATCCAGGGGGGGAAGGCAGTTTAAATTGCCTCTCCTCCTCGAGTTCCTCATGCAGCTCGCAAGCTGCGGGGCACCTGGGGAAGCCGATCCTGGGAGGGAGCTGTGCGGTCTGGGGTGTGGCCTAATATGCTAATGAGTTCCTGCTGTTGGGTGTGGCCTATTATGCTAATGAGGTCCTGCTGGGCCTTTTCTACAAAAAAAAGCCCTGCCAAGAGCTATCCACAAGGGTCATTACACAAATGCCTTCAGTGGTTGCTTCTGTCCCTGTAGAAAGGCTGGAGCTCATATGCTACGATTATGTAATTACCGTAAAGGAGTTAGAGTTGAAATACTTTCACCACTTTTGCATACCATACCGGGCCTCCATTGATGACTTTTTAAAAAACTTTTTGGGGACAATGTATTATAGAAAGACAAGCCGGTGGACCCGCGATACTCGCGGGGTGGGGGGGAGTGAGTCTCTTCCTCCTCCTCTCCCCCAGCGCGCCGAGCCTCTACCCCCTCCCCCTTTGGCAGCTTCCCCCCTCTCTCCCTTCAAAACGGCAGCGGCGGCAGCAGGGAGACCGCCATCCGCCGAGGCTCCCCCCCCTTCCTTCAAAACGGTGGCAGCAGGGAGATCGCCGTCTGCCGAGGCTCCCCCCTCCCCTCCTTCCTTCAAAATGGCGGCGGCAGGGAGATCGCCATCCGCCGAGGCTCCCCCCCCAAACGGCGGTGGCAAGGAGACCGCCGTCCGCCGAGGCTCTCCCCCCTCCCCGAAAAGGCGGCGGCGAGGCCTTGCCGTGCCGCTTCCCACACCCTCCACTACAGTAGCCAGAGCGTTCCCCGCGCATGCGCAGGGGACGCTCTTTTACTTTTCGGGGGATTTAAATATCCCCCAAGAAGTTTTTCAGACTTTTTGGATTTTTCTGCAGGCGGGGGGGTCACCACCCCCCACCTGCAGAATCCCCCCTCTGCCCTCCAAGTGCCCCCCCCACGCAAAATTAGGTATCCGCGTGCGGGGGGGGGGGCACTTGGCTATTAGATATATAGATGATTTTTTAATGTTGCCACTCAGACCAGATCCTGGATACTGAAATAATTCTGTTAACCAAACATGTACAAATACTATAAGCAATCTGTTTTAATGATTGTGCTGTATCGTTGAAAGAGGTCAGTTCAGCATGTAATAGAGAGAATTGAATTAATGATCTTTTTCTCAGGAAGTTACGCAGGTGATAGATGGGAGCTTCCAGAGTCAGAAAATAAAAGGAGGCGCTACAAAGAAATAGGCCGGAAAGGGCTTTAAGATGAAACCTGGAAACTCTTCGGAGCTGACAGAAGGAAGCGGGCAACATGAGGCCGTTTGCAATGCTGTGGACCTTTGGCTCCAAACCTTCTCCTCTTGCTTTAGCCCTACAGACCGAACTCAGTGCCAAGAGAGTCAGTGGGTGCCGTGGGAGGCTGAGACGGTGCCCCGAGATGGCCTGGGGCTATTCCTCTTCTGCTGCTGCTGGCTGCCGGCTCATGACCTCTGCGATCCACTCTACATAGTTGGCCACCTTGGTGTAAAGCCCGTAAGTGCCACATTTTGGTCCCCAAGAAACTAGGCCAGCAACGTAATAGCGTGTCTCCTCATGGGGGTCAACGATGGCATAGGCCCCACCGCTGTCCCCGGAACAGCTGTCACTTTGGCCATCCCCAGCACAGATCATATTGTCTGTAAATGTATAGCTCGAGGAGTCCAGAGACGATTCGGGCTTCACACTTCGGCACTTCTCCATGTTCACCACTGGGATCCAGGCTTTCATGAGGAAGACGCTCCTCTTTCTATCTGCTGTCCTGCCCCATCCAGCTATGTAGCCCAGTGTCCTCTCCGCGGGATCATATTCTGGGGATGCGCCAGGAAGGCAGATAGTCGAGACGGCGGGACCCATTTTCACAGGTTCCTTCAACCTCACCAGAGCAATGTCGTTATCAAAGTCCGTCCGAGACTCTCCAGGACCTTCTCTCCAGCCAGGGTGAATGAACACCTCGTCCACAACTAGTGGCTCAGTAGCCTGCATGGTCTGTGGGCCCACGGTGAGCAGGCCAGCATACATGGTTGGGCTCTGGTTGTCATCCACAACATGAGCAGCAGTGAGTACCCAGCGGTCGGAAATGAGAGCCCCGCCAGCTCGTGGGTTCGCAAAGAAGATCTGCCAAGGGAAGTTTCCACCTTCAGCCCTTGAGCCTCCGAAGATCCTTCCTGTATTTTGGATGGGGTTACGAGGAACGCCACAGACTAGAATGACAGGGGAGAAATGTAAATGGGCAAGTCACAGGAAAACAGACCCAAACAACTTATATTCACTGTATGTCTGTGTGTAAAATGCTGTCAAGTCACGGGTAACTTATGGCAACCCTGCAGGATTTTCCAGGCGAGACATGTTTGGAGGTGGTTTGCCACTGCCTGTGTAGCGACCCTGGACTTCCATGGTGGTCTCCCATCCAAGTACTGACCAGGGATGACCCTGCTTAGCTTCCAAGATCTGATGTGATTGGGTTTGCCTGCTTATTTACTGCATGGCTGAAAATAAAAGGGTATCCAGTGTGGTACCTCCAGGGATAGGGCTCAACCTGCCCTCTGCCCTGGTTTACCCAGTTAATGGGTTCACATGCAGTGCCAGGTATCAGTGCGATGAATGGACACCTGTCTGGGGCTTGTAAGATCTCAGAACTTATAGAGACCCCCAGCCCTACAAGTGCCAGAATCACAGGATGCCACTGTCCATATGTTCTAAGTTTATGGCTCACTAATTTCATTGAGTGCCAATGAGTTCTTGTATTGTGAGAGAGAAAAGTACTTCTTTCTCTACCTTCTCTATCCCATGCATACTTTTGTAAATGTCTATCATGTCACCTCTCAGTCGTCGTTTCTCCAGGCTAAAGAGCCCTAACCTCTTTAACCTTTCTTCACAGGGAAGGGGTTCCATCCCCTCACTCATTTTAGTTGCCCCTTTCTGCACGTTTTCCAATGCTATAATTTACTTTTTGATGTGTGATGACCAGAACTGTACACAATGTTCCAAATGAGACTGCACCATAGATTTATACGGGAGATTATGATACTGGCTGATTTTATTTTCAGTCCCCTTCCTAATAATCCCCAGCATAGTGTTTGCCTTTTTTTATTGCGGTCACACGCTGAGTCGACGTTTTCAGTGAGTTATCCCAGATCTCTCTCTTGGTCAGTTGCTGCCAGTTCGGATCCCTTCAATGTATATTCATAGTTAGTATTTTTGGCTCCAATATGCATTACTTTGCACTTGCCCACATTGAACCTCATTTGAACACTGAGGACAGAGTGCGTTAGGATCAGGCTGGGTACTTGTTTATTGGGAGTCTCTGGATGGCCTGGATCCCATTTTGGGCTGTCCTTCTTGGCGAGGCTCAGTGATTCCCCAGGGTTCTGTAGCCCCTTCTCACGCCCAGCCCTCCCAAACCTGTAGGGTGGGGTATGTTCAACAAAGTAGTTCGTAACAAGGGCCATCCAAAGGACTAATTGACTGGCACTCTTGCCAAGGGGCTTGGATGAAGAATCACCGGGGTTGCTCGAATCCCAAATGGTTAAAACCAATTAGATGCCGAGGCTTTGCAGATCACTGGCGCTAATGTTTTTAACCATTATGACTGACTGAACTCTCCTGGTCGACGAAAAGAGAATTTTAAAATGTTGTGGGGATCTTCTTTAAACTAGAAAGGTGCAGCGTGGAGGATACCTTTTTTTCAAGAGAGACTTGAGATTAGTCAAGAGGTCGTGGCAGGGGGGCTGGGGGGGAGAGGGAGAGAGAGAAAACACAAAGGTAGGCATTGTACCTGGGAGGCAGATGGGAAGTTCTGTTTTCTGATTTTCATCCACCCATTGCCCTGTGGCAGAACACCGATAAATCCCTTTGGAAATAAAGAAGTACCATAATTAGTTCATTGCTGTTGTTTGTTCGTTTTTAAGCCATGGGGTATATCCAAACAGCTCAGTGGCCAGCAGACAGGTCAAAGTCCAGTGCAGGATCACGAGCCAGTTTGTAGTGGGCTGTGTAGATGGTTGCCTAGGATTCTCACAAAGAATGCTGGAGTAGACAATAGGGTTGTCACCAGCAGGGGATTGGGGAGGGGGGGTAAGGCTGCCAGATCCAGGTTGGGAAACTCCGGGATATTTGGGGATGGAGCCTGGGGAGGACAGGGACCTCCGTGGGGTACAATGCCACAGAGTCTGCCCTCCAAAGCATTCATTTTCTCCAGGGGAACTGATCTCTGAAGTCTGGAAATGAGCTGTAATTCTGGGGGATCCCCAGGTCCCACCTGGAGGCTGGCCCCCCTTCTTGACATTTTGATCTAACCCAGCAAGACACATTCTTAAGCAGAAGTACATACTCAGAGTCACCTAGCACAAATTACTTATGCTCTGACATCCTTATATCAATTTTAAAATCACTGGTGGATCGTGGACTATTCAACAAAACAAAACAAAAAACAGTAGGCCACACAAGACTCAGGCCAGCCCAACAGGATCAGAGACTTCACTAAGGAAGCAGTACATTGTGGTGGAAACTTCAAGGTTAAAAAAAAAATGTTCAAGGTAAAGAAAAAAAGGTTGTGTGTCCCTAGATCAGGTATAGTTCTGTACACAGCAGGATGTTTTTGTGTGTATGCATTCCAGAGGTTTGCAGCACATTATGTTTTGCACTGAAGGCCTGAAAACACATTGAACTGTGTCTGGACACACCACACCGGGGAGAACTGCTCAGTTTATGCTGACAGCCATCTTGCGGGGGGGGGGGGGGGAATAGGCCAGAAGTTTTACAACAATGTTAAAAACCCTCTTATACATTGCCCCAGTGTCTTTATGAAGCATCTGGGAGCTTTTCACTCATTTCAGACAGCACCATGTGGCATCTCCCCTCTAAACTGTTGGATTCAGGGCCTAGACATACCTTATAGTATTTCCAGGTCCACCCATCCACTGGTATCTACTATCCTCTTGTCCAGACAAAAGAGCCAATCCTGGCTTTCCTTTGCCTCCTCAGTGTAGAAGGCACTTCAGAAGAACACTGGAAGCACCACATTTGTGTTTGCAGGGAGGGGGCATCCATGGAGAAATACCGGCCCCTATCCTAACAAGATGCCTCAGTTGGAAACTCCCGACATTTTGTGAATGACCCAACAGGACCGATTTCCCACAAGCAGCTGTGCCACCCTAACTCTTCTGTTTCCCCCGACTGCATTCATCAATATCACACTCTTCACTGCGTGGCCGCACTTTGACCTGCATCTCCCTCCGATTTCCCCCTTGTCTTCTTGATCTCAAAAAACAAGGATCAAGAAGACATGGAGGAAATCAGGGGGAGATTCAGGTCAAAATGCAGCCACGCAGTGAAGAGTGTGAAATTGATGAATGCAACTGGGACATGCGGAAGAGCAAGGGTGGCACCGCTGCTTGTGGGAGATTAGTCCAGGTAGGCCTATTGTGCTGGTGCCAGCTACTTGTTTTTAACATTTGAAAAATGCCCACACATTTAACAAAGTTGGGTATCCCTGGAATAGTCTTTTTGAGCCCTGAATGGGTACTTTATATAGTATATAAGTAAGGGACCCACTGTTTCCGTTTTTCTTCGGTGCGTAATATGTATGGCAGTCATAGCGGATTTCGGCTTGATACTGAGTCTTCTCAGGTCCTGTTATGTAATGGACATCTGCATTCTCAACGTCATCAGGCACCCCACATTCTACAGCTGCAAGAAAGATCAAGATAATGTTAAGAGTAGCACCCAAACTCCAACCTGTATGTGCAGTAGCCCTGTTCACGTGTCCCGCCCGCATATTCACTCACTGCACAGGAAGGGAAAGCGGGTACAAGCATGCTGGCCAAACTCAATTGTGGAGTGGTCTGCATGGGGTGAATGCATAAAGGAAATGAAGGATTGTTTGGGTAGGAGAGTGCTCAAGGCACATAACACAGTGGAGCCTACCTAGTTTGTGTGTGCTGACAGGAAACAAAGTTACACAGGGAACTAATGGGAAATTAATATAACTAATATAAAATTTGAAGCCTATCTCTGCTCTCTCCTGTCTAGAATGGAGTTTCTTACAATAAAGGGCTCATATTAGTTTTATGAGTCCTTTATTGTAAGGAACTCCATTATAGACAGGAGAGAGTAGAGATAGGACTCTAACCACATCTAACTAGCTGGGATGGATAGAGATGCAAGAAGCATGACCTGTCCTCATGGTGCCCAGAAGGAGAAGGTTGGCACAGTGTGGACAGAAGGTGTCAGACTGGAAGGAAGGAAAATTCCCTGAGAGTAGCAATCTACACATCAAAGTTATAGCATCAGGGAATAAAGGGAAGGATGATCAAGGTCCTGGCCTATCTACCCCTCTGATTCTCTTACGAACCCCCTCTGAAGTCTGCAGCGAAGAGACAGCGCAAAGTCCTTCACTTCCAACAGAAAATGCCTGTGTGCACAGCCTCTCCAATGATCTGCAAGGTTCCAAAACCTGCATTTCTGATCATGGGGAGAGGGTGTATGCGTGGGCCCCTCCTCTCTATTTGTGCCCTGTTCACGCCACACAGCAATCATGTGGGGATAGGGATTGGGGCTAGCAAATGTGTGCCCACTCTCCCTCCTCGTGAGGTTCAGGAACACGTGGACAGGACATCTGCATAGTCCTACAGTTATGACTGAGCACAACTTTCCATTCTCCCTCCTGTATGTTGCGGTCATGGAGTGATTTCTCAGCACAGAGTGTTGTTGTTGTTAGTTTACAGAAGATGTATCCTGCCTTTCCGCCCCTACAAGGACCACCAAGGCAGCTAACAGTTTAAAACGTACATGATAAAATTATACTTTAAAACCACTCAAATCTACCCCCCCCCAACACATAGTTAAAACACACCAAAAATATTGTTAAAATACACACAAAACACATTGATTAGGAAGGAGGGATCATTGAGAAAATACCAAATGGAACAAAAAAATCTTCACCTGCCAGCAAAAGACGGCACCAGAAGGGGACAGACAAATCTCCCTGGGGAGAGAGTTCCACAGGTTTGGTGACATGACCAAGAAGGCCCTCTCCTGGGTTAGTAGAGGTAAATGTTTCCCTTGCTCGAAAGCCAGTGCTCATCTCTGTTTCCAAGCTGAAGAGCCAGTGCTGTCCGAAGACTTCTCTGTGGTCACGTGGCTGACATGACTAAACGCCGAGGTGCACAGAACACTATTACCTTCCCACCTATTTATCTACTTGCAATTTCTTGCTTTCGAACTGCTAGGTTGGCAGGAGCTGGGGCCAGAGATGGGAGCTCACTCCGTCACACAGCACTCGGGTCTCGAACTGCCAAGCTACCAACCTTCTGGTCTCCTGGGTTACCACCCACTTAATCTCAGAAGGTGGGAGCATACAAAGCAGGGATGATCTGAAGATGATCATAATGGTTGGCAAGGTTTGTAAGGAATTAGGTGGTGCTTCAGGTATATTGGTCTCAAAAACCATATAGGGCTTTGAATGTCAACACCAGCATCTTGAGTTGCGCCCAGAAACAAATTGGGAGCTAGTGTAGATGGGCCAAGACTGGAATGATACGGTTCCAATGACCCACTCCAGTAAACATCCTGGCTGCTGCTTTCTGTACCATTTTAAATTTCGGAATAGTTCTCAAGGGCAGCCCTATGCAGAATAGCCAATCCCTAGTTCCTAGTCTCATGTCTCATTAATGCCCTCTTCATGTGTTAATCCTTCACACAATATTGTACATTTTTAAAGCATTACTTTATTGAGGACCTGCTTGTATAATTCCTTGTAGATCACCCCATTTTTTCCCCTAACAGCAACTACAAAGGAGGACATTGGTTCTTCTTTGGTTGGGGACAAAATAAAGTTATTTTGGCTCCTGGCCAAAATCCCCAAAGCAGTTAACGATAAGAGACCCAAAAAACAATTTAAATAAAGTCACTGAAATGCACTCATAAATCTTAACGTTATGATGTCATATAATTTTCCTAAAAATTCAAGTATCTGAATCAAGGACTGTCCTTTGTATTTGCAAAAAAATGCCCTTTATACTATGTTTTGGTAATTTTACTTTTTATTCTTTCCCCTTACCCCTTTTCTTTATTCTGTATTCCCTCAAAAAGTTCAAAATAAACATTTATGTATTTATTTTTTTTAAAAGAAATGCACACATAAATTAACAGCAAAGAACACATCTCAAAGGGCTGGCAAAATAAAACATCAATTTTTTGCATTCATAGTTTCTTAATTTTAGCTGTACAGTGTGGAAGTGGCCTTCAGTTTGATCTAATGATTCATTCTCTACATCTGACACCATGTAATATTCCTGGGTCTGTAGAGAGAATGAGAAACAGCTTAAAACTACATTACTACGAAAAACAGCTAAAACATCTTGTACAATAGCCACTAAGCCGTCTTCCTGAATTAACTAAAGCTATTTGATTTTTAGGGCAAGTCCATAAATTACTAAGTTCCCTAACATTATTAAACATCAAAGAATGTCGCCAAGCTATAAACAATATAGCTGCCTTTCCATTAAATGCTTGGTTTACAGAAGTGAAGACACAGATGATAAAAACAATATAAAGATAACATTCAGACTAAAACCGACTAAGTCCCCAGGGAACATTCGCTTTACTCAAAAGCCTTCTAAAAGAGTTGTGTTTTCAACTGGCAACACAGGACTATGTGGAGGGTATTATCATTTGTAATTTCTAAGTTCCACAGTTCAGGTATGGTTGCCAAGAAGACCCTAAGCAGACTTTTGAAAGTGCACTGTGAAGAAATGCAGTTTCTCTCCTAGGAGGTTTGAGATGAGCCAAGCCTCCACTGTGCGTTTTAAACATTTTTTCCTCTGGGCAGAGAACAGGCATGGGGAGGAGTTTATGCAATTGCTTCCAGATGTGACTCTGCTCACCTTCATTCAAATGCTAATAGATCTAGGAGGAGAGATAATGGGTGGGTCCAGATCTCCTCCTTCCTTTTAGCAGGGAACAGAGATTTGGAGGACTGTAGACTAGCAAGGCTCCAGGCCTAATCTCTAGGAAGAAGTGGGCAGGAAATGCTTCCTTGACCTGGCCTGGCCTCCTTGCAACAAGAAGGAGCTGTCTTTTCCTTGGGTGCAGAATCCATAGGGTTGCCGAATCTTACCTTTCCTGCGGCAGGGGGCTCCTGGCTCCTCATCGGTATCTTTGCCGTTTCTTGTCAGGGTCTTCCTGGTAACCATTGAGTGTCTCCCCCCCCCCCCCCCGAATGCTAGAGCATTGCTGCGCAATGGCTCCAACATGGTGACATCACTACCGGTGACATCACTGTGACAGCGGCATCCCCACAGGATGCTGCTGTTTGGAGGTGGGGGCTCCCCTGCTCTGTCCCAAGGGGATGGCAACCCTAGGAGTCCATGAGAGGACGCAGACCTCTCCACAGGGAAGGCAGCCGTTGACCATGTGGCTGGCCTGGATAGGCAACTCCACATATGGCACAATGCAGTACTCTCACCTGGATGTTAGCAAGATATATTGACTCTGGCCAAGTCAGGTTTCTCCAGGAGTGGCTATGATGGGCACACAAACTGATGCCAGAAAAAGTTCTCCTAAGCTCCTTTGCCACCTGTTTATCCAGGGACAAGGAGAAGTCCAGGAGGACCTCTCTCTAAGCTGCATACCGGCTCTTTCAGAAGGACTACAAACCCCATGCAGAACAAGCTGCACACCCGCATCAGTTTTACTGCCAACCCACAACACTTCTGCCTTTTGTTGAGGAGGTTTCATTTTGTCCACCCTCATCCAGTCTGCCTGTGTGTGTGTGCGTAACGAAAGTGTTATCAGGTTGCAGCCAACTTATGGCAACCCCAGCAAGGGGCTTTCAAGGCAAGTGAGAAGCAGAGGGGGTTTCCTCTGCAAAGTCTTCCTTGGCGGTCTCCCTTCCAAGAACCGGCCCTGCTTAGCTTCCAAGATCTGATGAGACTGGGCTTTACCATGCTACCTTCCCTCCCCATCCAGTCCTTACTGAGTCTAAACCTTGGTTTGCCAACACCTTCCTAAAATTAGCTGGAAAGCCAAGATAGAGTTTGAGTATTGTTAGCTTTATCAATGAAAATTCAGTCCAAATCTCTAGACGAGCTTTCCTAGAAGTTTCATGTTAAAGTTAATTGTCTTGGGGGGGCAAGATGGAACTTTGTGGCATCCTGCACACCAAAGGCTGAGTGGAAATCTCTGGCAACACCCTTTGACCAACTATATGAGAAGGATGAGAACAAACAAGAAGCAAGAAATGGTGCCTCCAAGGTCCATCCCAGGCATGTGATCCAGGAGGATGCCATGATCGATAATACCAAAAGCCTCTGAAATGTCCAGTAGATCCAACAGGGGTACAACATCCCCAGTTGACAGAATGGTGGGTCATCTATTAGGGTAACCAAGACAGTTCCTGTCCCATGACTAGGTTGGAGGATCTTGATAATCCATCTCATCCAGAAGCACTGATAAGGTCAGAGGGAACTAAATTAGGAACTAACGAACGCTGGAGAAGAAAGAGGAAAGAGGAAGGCAGTCTGAGAAGGGTTCTTGATGCTAAGAGGCCCATCCCCACACCAAGTCTTTTTGCTTCTCTTCTTTGACTTGTTTGGCTCAGTTGTTTTCATGGAGGTTGGATTAAACATGGGGAAATGGTGGAGGAGTCTCACATTACACAAGAGGAGATTAAGAATAAACGAGAGAGTTCTTTTGACTGGAAGAAAGACCTTCCTCCTCTTATTAAAGGTCTTCACCACCAACAGTGGACACCACCACACCTTATGGACGAGTTTGCCTGATAAAATGGACCTTTCAGGAAGCTTCAGAGAGATACCTGGATGGTTCAAATTGCTAGTTAAAGAAGCAAGGAAGAAGGGCACATATATCAACGTCACAGTATTTTTCACACCTCTTAAATGGCCGTGTTAAAGTGCATGGACAAAAGCCGTGTGGGACACGGGCTGTAGTAACGAGAGGAATTAGTCAAGACCGAGAGAAAAAAAACTGGCTGGATTCAACCCTGTAGAGAAGAGACAGAAACTTGGTTGATGTTCCAGTTGCTGAAGAGGTCAGCTGCTCAAATTTAGTGCAACTTTAAAACTGAAATGTGGCCTGTTTCTTCAACATGTGCTCGGAACTTCAAATCAAGCACTGCTCCTTCTGCGTTTTCCTCTGTCACACTCAACATGGTCTCCTGGATCACCTGAAATCCCACTGGGGAATACTGATAAGAGGATCTCGGCACTTACGTTCACATTTGAGGTGCGAATCTCTCCACTCTCCATTGCTTTGACAGCTAGAGTAGAAGGACGTGAAGCTGCTTTGTTGCTGAGGAAAAAGTCAGTGGTGTTAGAGCTAATTTACCATTAGAGAAAAATGCATCAGAATTCCATTCTGTTATCACGTAGGAGGATCTCAGGCATGTTACACCAATCTTAGAGATGGTATCTATCCCCCTCCCGTCTCTAGGGCTGCCAAGTCCCCCTGGGGGGCAGGGATTCCCCTGCTAAATGGGTCCCCAATCTGCCAGTCCGTATCTGGCTGGTGGGGGGAACCCCACCCCCAAAGTGGCCCAATCAGGCCAACAGGCCCAGTGTGATGACGTCACCAGGAAGTGACGTCATCACGCTGGGCACGTTGCTGGGGTGACGCTCTAGCAATCACCCTGAAAACTCTATGGTACCATAGAGTTTTAGGGCGATTACCAGAGCGTCGCCCCGGCAACGTGCCCAGCGTAATGACGTCACTTCCGGGTGACGTCATTGTGGCACGCACATGCCGGACTCCCTCCCTTTTTTAAAGGTAAGACTTGGCAACCCTACCCATCTCGCTGAGTCCTGTGTGGCCCCTGGACTCTCTGGCAGCTGATGCTGGGCCCAGTGTGAAGCCCCCGGCTGTTCGACAGCCACTACAAGGCCCAGCATGGCTCTCAGGCTGCGCAGTCGCCACCACCAGACCCAGTGCAGAGCCCAGTGCAGTGCTGCAACTGCCAGGCCAGTGTGGCCCCTGAGCTCTGTGGCAACCACCGCCAGGCCCCGTGCAGCCCCCCGTGCTCTCCCTGGCTTCCCTGCCACCACTGAGCCAAGTGTGAAGCCCCAGGATGTCCATATGTTCACTTTCTAAAACAACTGGCTGGTGCCAGTGTTGTATGCACAGTTTATGAAACACTGTGATACACGCTGTCCTCTGCCACTGACTTGACATGACTAACCTTGGTAAGCCCATTTAGCTTCTTTCTGGCATAGACAGACAGACGTATGTTAAGTGTCACTGATGAGTCTAACCACAGAAACAGAAACCAATCATGAACACATATTCAGATATTCACTTTGGGTCATTGCTTAAATGCATGCTGGGAAAAATGCCAAATGCTGACAGGCGGTTATCCTGCTTGTGACCTTGCTTCTTCTTGATAAACAATAACTGTGCATACTTCTGATATCAGTTAGCTTAAGTTAGATGAAGAACACACAGCACTCTGTACCCATATCTGCTATATTAGATACTTTTTAGAGCTTCATACCATGGGAAGAATTAGGCCCACTGTTTAGCTAAGATTGCAACATCTTTACTTGGCAAAGCTCAGCCCACCAGTGCAAGCCCAATCAGAAGGTTAAGACAGACATATGACCAAGTTTGATGGAACCAATAATCATGATTTATTTGCAAGCATCATACTGAATATAAAATCCTGTGTCTCCCATTGTAACCCCAGGGAGAGTTTGTGGGTATTCGAGGGTCCAAAACCTTGTTGTACCTGTGCTCCCCCTTCCTTTATTAATAAAATTCTAGGTTTCTTCTACTTTACAGGAATTGTGACGTGTGTTCTCTCACATTGGGCTGGGGGAAACACAACCAGAGACAGCATTTCTGTCTATCACCAGGAAAAGTTTTGGTATATGCCATGGTGCCCACGGACACCACACTGGGGACTCCTGATCTTTTAGGCTGTTTTTACATCTGACTTTCCCGCTGGAATCATTCTAGTTCCAAAAAAACCTGCCCACACCTCTGTGCGGTGTGAAACCGTGCTGCTACTGAAATGTCCACATCTACTAATTGCCCTCCTGTGGTCAAGCTAGTGTTCAACCGGCTTTATTCTGCTTTAAACAATTGCTGTTGATTAGTGCACTTAGACCCCCTGGAGTGAAATTTCACACCACCGTGAAATCAGCACAGGAAAAGACAGCAGTCAAACTACTTTAGAGGGGAGGTGTAAAATGACCCTTAGTGTCAGGGACCTGTCATCTTATTGGTTGGAGGGGGGAAGCTGTGTAAGTTGTTCTTTAAATCATTATTTAAACCATTAGTCGTGAAACTGTATCCATTGACACTGAAAAGAAGGAAAGCTAAAGCAGAAAGAGGGAGGGCAAAACAGGAACATTACAGTTGATCAAGTTAGGATCTAATTGGAGCACTTAAAAGTTCTCAGGGCTAAAGGACACCCTGGTCTGACCTGGCTGCTGGCGGGGGGCAGGAAGTCCTGGTCCTTCTCTGGGACCTCTTTGGTGCGTGCAGGGGACACTGTCGTTTAAGGAAAAACTATGGTTTTTCCTTAAACAGTCGAGCGTGTCCCCTCTGCCCCTGCAACGTGCTTGGCACGATGACATCAGCAGGCACACTGGCGCAAACAAGATGCTTTGGGGTGGGGTTCCCCCAGCTGGCCAAATCGGGGCTGGTGGATCACAGGCCGCAAAAGCAGGCAAACCCCCGCCCCTCTCGGGGGAATGGGAACCCTACCCTGGAAATCCCGCAGAACTAATTGTCATGCATCACAGGCCTCCAGCCAGCTGATCCTGGGGCCAGAACTCCAGAAGCCCTCCCACCATGCCCCCCCCCCCAAACACCAAGGATACAGAGCATCACTGCCCCAGACAGAGTGTTCCATCTATACCTTGCGGCTAAAAGCCACTGGTTAGTCAGCAAGGCACTTTCTGTGCTCTTATGGAGTTCTATATCCCTAAGTCTGAACTCTGTGTTACCAACAGTGGTAGGGTCTTGCGCTTTCTTCTTGAATAGGAGCCAGCTCCAGCCCATGCCAGGAGGCTGACACCCTAAGCAGTTCACCCAAGGCAAAGACAAAGGATTCTTCTTGCCATGAGGTTTCCTTCTGTCAGACATCCGCTGGCTAACCCCCACTCCCCACTATACATCTGGATAGTTATGCTAACTAAACTGCCTAGCAACTAATGTGCCAGCCATCAGATACTTGGCTAAAACCATCAACTAACAATAGGTATGGCCAGGTGAGTCATCGGACCCCAGACTCAGCGTCTGTTTCCTGATGAGATCATGCTCTTGCAACACTGACCAACCCCTGGACCTCCTCCCTTTGTTCACCTTTAACCTATAGCAAGGTCCAAGAGGGATGGACCGCCTAGTAGGTGTGTTAGTGGGTTGTGGTCTGCAAAGCCCGCCCCAAGACCCCCAATAAAAGCCCAAACCGAGAGTCACTCGGCCTCTTGAGCCGTCGCCCTCTATCTAACCTATTGACCCTTCAGTCCAGCTTTCTGTCCCCAACCCTTGCCTCCATCTTTGAACCCCTTTTTCTCTCTCTGGACTCGCGATCCAGGAGAACCACGTGGTCTTGCTGGTTCAAGCCTCGTGGCCCCATAACTTTTATACCTTTCTCCCCCATCCAACTCATCTTGACATCAGACAACGCATCTAAGGTAATGTGCTTTCCCCACCAACGATACCTGCTCATGCAAAAGTGCTATTTTCTCTCTTTATTTTATTAGGCCTGTAAGATTGTGTGTGTGATTACGATTTTTGTATGCTTGATTACATCAGTAAACATCATTGAACTTGGAACCTGCCTCACGTGCTTCTTTCCTTGAGAACTCCCGGGAGGGGTGGGACCCTGGTATAGCTGGCAAGAACCCGTGTATTTTGCTGATTGCTAAACGTAAATTAAAGCAATTTGGCTAACACACTGATGGACCTCTGCTCCATGTATTCATCCAATCCCCTCTTGAAGCTGTCTACGTGTTTTCTTCCCTGTTTCTTCTAAATGACTTTTTTTCTTTTTGCAAACCTAGCTGCCAGGATAGCTTTATCGAGAGCAGTGTGAGTGAAACTGTCAACCTTTCCTCCCCTGTCATTTTGTTTACTAAAAAAAAGTTGTACCTTTACTAGACAGATCAATGTATAAGTCAGCTGTGTGCGTCTGAGTTACCTGTCCATCTTAGGGCCAGAGAACACAACACCAAGACAGAAATAATCGTATCTTAATCTTATGGAAATCAGATTATACAAGATGCAACATGAAAAGCCATCATCGCAATGGGATTCCTAGCAGGGTTGGAGAAGAGCTTTAACGATGTTAAGCGTGAACTTACTGTCACAATCTCGTAGCCTTCGACGCAGGTCACCTTCACAGAATCCTTGAAGACATAGCGCTCTCTTTTGGGGTCCAGAACAGAGTTTTCGGTAACATACTGTGGACAGGGTATGGCTTTGAAAATGGAAAAAGACATCAGGAGCCAGCCACTTTATCTGTCTTCTCTGCCCCCCATCCCCTCCCCTTCCTGTTTTCTATTTTTTCCCCCCTAGGCTGCCTTTCCACCCTAATAGGGTTTCCAAAGGTTTTCTAGATTTTTTTTAAAACCCTCACATCTATTCACAAAGGTGCTAATCCCTATCAGATAACCATCACACATTTTATCATCCTTTTTGCTGAGAGGATAGTTTATTTATTCAGTGCATTTTTATCCTGACTTTCTTCCAAGGAGCTCAGAGCAACTAACAGGGGCTGTGGCTCACTGGTATATGCATTTGCTTGGCATGCAGAAGGTCCCAGGTTCAATCCCTGGCATCTCTCTTTAAAAGATCAAGCAGTAGGTGATGTGAAGACCTCTGCCCGAGATCCTGGAAGGCCCCTGCCAGTCTGAGTAGACAATACTGACTTTGATGGACCGAGGCTCTGATTCAGGTTAAGGAAGCTTCACATGATCGCGTCTCACCCCTCCTCTGTCTTTATCCTCATAACAACTCTGTGAGCTAAACTAGGCTGAGAAGGAATGACCAGCTAGGGCTGCCAGGTCCCCCGGGGGGACGGGGGTTCCCCTGCCGGAATGGCCCCCAATCCGCCAGTCCAGATCAGGCTGGCAGGGGGAACCCTGCCCCTAAACTGCCCAGTTCGACATGCCCGGCGCAAGTATGTCACCCGGGGGTGATGCCATCATAGTACTATAGAGTTTCCAGGCTGACTGCTAGAGCGTAGGTCGGCGATGTGCCCAACGTGATGACATCATGTCCCAGAACGAGACCAACTCTCCCCTGCCACGCCAGGGAAGTCATCTGGCAACTCTATGACCAGCCCAGGCTCACCAAGCCAGCTCCAGTGCCAATGAGGATCTCAACCAATGCGCCCTCTAAGCTGCGGAGTCTTGTGAGCAAAAATTCTCCTTGGTGAGCTACTGGCATTAAAGTTGTGAATGAGCAATTTGGCCGCTGCATCAATTAGTTTGCTCTGGAGCCCTCCTTCTTGAGCTAAGACAAAATGTGTGACCTGGAGGCTAAAACACTGTGAGCTAGCTCACACTAACTCAGCTTAGAGGGAACACCGATCTCAACCCGGGTCTCCCCAGTCCTAGGACTTTTCCATATTCTTGTTTTCCTCGCTTGTAAATTCCTGTTGCTTTGAGGGGGCAGAGTTTTCTGTTTCATCCGTGTTTTGATTCCTCTAGTGGTCGATTCAGTATTACATCGCTTTATGCCTGGCGTTAAAAACCTGCAGTTTAAATCTGCAGAGAGAGATGTGAGACATAACCCGATGTAGTATCAAACTGACCGATAGAGGGAGCAAAACGCGTATGGAATAGGGGGGGAAAACCCCAAGCAACAGGAATTTACGAACAAGGAAAATAGAAATGCAGAAAAGCCCCTAGCCAAAAAACTCTTGACACTGTCCCACAGGGCCCTTCATCTTCATGTACCCCAGAAAGTCAAAGAGGTCTAGCCTCAGTGAGGTTCCTTCACCCTGCATGGCCCTTCATCTGGATCCTGCACTCTTTTCTGGCCAGTTCAGAAGACAACCTCCCTATAGGGAGCCACCTTCTTCTGCCCAGACCAGAAATCTGGAGATGGTTCTGAGACTCCTCTGTGGATTCTTCCTTTGCTGAAGCCCCTCAATGCATGGAAGCGGAGTCTGGATCTCAGCTTAGTAGCCCCTTGTGCTGATGACCCTACACCAGCCTGGCACTCCAGACTTCTTCCTCCAGCAGCCCACCAGATTGCTTCAGCCTTCCCTCACCCAACAACCATCCACCATTTGTCAGTGTGCATAATCCACACACTGTTCTCAGGAGCAGATCCATCCCAGCAGCTATTTCCAGACAGGAGCCATTCCACTGGCAGAAGTTCTTTATCAACCCCTACGGTTGCTAACTCCAGACAGGGAAATTCCTGGAGATATATGAGTGGAACCTTGAGAGGGCAGAGTACGGGGAGAGGAGGGACCTCAGCAGGGTACAATGCCATAGAGTCCACCCTCCAAAGCAGCCATTTTCTCCAGGGGAACTGATCTCTGGAATCTGAAGATCAGTTGTAATTCCAGATCTCCAGGTCCTAACTGAAGAGGGGCAACTCTACCTCTCCTCGCCTAGAAGTTCCACCTCTGTTCCTTGAAAACATTTGTTTGTTTTACTATTCCACTACAAACTGTCTGTTTCTCTGTCTCTGAGAAACCTGAGTATATTCCACATGTTTTCCTCGTGGGTGTCGATACTCACGGTCTCCAAAGTAGCGAATTTTCCAGCCTTTGCCTTGTGTGGATTCGTCAGTACGGAAATCGATGTCAAGGATATGGTTTGGTGACTTGATTTCCGAAGGGCCCGTGAATTTATTGCCGCAGAAGGGACCAAAACGATCTCCTGCCGAGACCTGAAAGAATGACCAACAAGAGGACTGGATCCAGGCAAATAGAAATGAAGAGGCAGGTAATATAGTCCACAGAAAGGGGGATTTGAGCAGAATGGAGCCAGAAAATTATACTTGGGGAGTTTAAGGATACACTTGAGAGTACTATATGTCAGTGCAATGCAACAAACGTTTAAAGAATGCAAATTAGTTACTGGGTTTATTGAACAGTTTAAATAAAGTGCAAGCACAGTAAACATGAAGCATTAGAATATTTGAATGCATATGTTTTGTACACACACACACAAGCAGAGACTCACGGGGGCTTTTCCCACTCTTTTATCTCACTTTTCCTGCCCCCAGCAGTGGCCCATTCTGCATCTAGCATTTGCTCCGTTGTTTTACCAAACCCACACTGGAAAAGAAAAAGATGCGGCTCAAAACCACATTCAAATACCCCAGGCCAACGCCATACTGACTGTCACCCCTGAACAGCCATAAAATGGCCATAAATCTATGCAGGTACCATAAAACCGAGAGATCAAATGAAGTGAAAGCGGCACGCAGTCTGGACACTGCCATAAAACCCGAAAGTCAAAGTGGAAGTGGCATGAAATGCGGAGGGGAATTTCTGTTCCAGGAGAGTGAATACTAGATGCAGAATGGGCCAACATTTTCCCTGTCTTTTTCATCCTCCCCCACTGCTTTCCCTGCTGTCCCTTCATCTCCTTTTCTCACCCCCACATAGAGCTGCAGACCTCCAGGTGGTAGCTGGAGATTACAACTGATCCCCATTCACCTGGAGAAAATGGCTGCTTTGGAAGGTGGACTCTATACCATTTTGCCCCGTTGGAGTCCCTCCCGTCCTCAAACCCTGCCCTCCCCAGGCTCCACCCCCCCCAAATCTCCAGGTGTTTCCCTACTAGGAAGTGGCAACCTTAGATCTCCACTTTCTCTTGCTTTTCCTGACCTCCCCCCGCCCCCCAACCTTCAATTCTTGGAGAGAACACCAGAAGCCAAGAACAGACGTGCTTCTTGTTCAACAACTGAATAGAGAATTCCTTTCACGTGTTGTTTTCCCTCATTACCCCTCAAAAGCCTAGAGACTACATTAAATAAAGTGAAAGCTTAACATTGCTAGAAGCAGACCGAAAGATTCACATTGGAGCTAGGCCCACAAGGCTATGTCACGTAAAGGGGACTGGCTGGCATAGATTCAGGGAGACCAAAACATTCATGGAGGTCTACTCCTCTCTCAAGCCCATCGCTTACTGTTAAGGCATCGGGGCAGTTTCCTTCCGAGTCGGCAGGCTCTATGTCAAAATCCTTGTTCTTGATGGTCAGGACCACACGGTATCCCGGTTCCAATACCACACGGTAATCACAGTGCGAATTCTCGGGATATGGGCTGGGGTAGTTGGGGCTGGTGATTTCTCCGGTTGGCTCCGTGAACACATTCCCACTGCAGTTCACTAGAATTGGGGAGGATGCCACAAAGTCAGTAACAGAAGTTAGCAAACGTTCTTTTGTTGGACCTGGTCCTCTACACCCTTCTTAAGGTCAGTAACAGAAGTTAGCAAATGATCTTTCGTTGGACCTGGTCCTCCACGCCCTTCTTAAGGTTAGTTAGAAAGTTAACAAGTAATCTTCTGTTGGACAGGATCCTCTATAGTCTTCCTAAGATCAATAGCAAAGACAACGAGTGATCTTTTGTTGGACTTGATCTTCCACGCCCTTAAGGTCAGTAACCAAGCAAGTGATCTTCTGTTCCTTTCTTAAACCCACCCTCAGCATCTCCTGCCCCTTCTGTCACAAAGATTACAATTCAGCTGAGATGGCATATGTTAGGGAACAATGAAAGGGCAACAATTGTTAAGTTTATTATATTTTTACGATCATGGGCAATGCTGCCTCTAAGTTGTGAAGTCTTGTGAGCCAAAAATTCTGCTTTGTGAGCTACTGGCATTACAGTTGCGAGTGAGTGATTTGGCTCCTGCATAAATTAGTTTGCCCTGGAGCCATCCTTCCTGAGCTAAGACAAAAATGTGTGAACCTGAGGCTAAAAAACTGTGAGCTAGCTCACACTAACTCAACTTAGAGGGGACACTGATGGGAGATGCCCCACTTTGGATCCCCTGGCCTGTATCCCTACCGTTCCGCTCAGAAAAGTTGGAAGCCTTCCTCCTGCTTAAGGAGCTTCCCTCTGACTTCAGTTTTTCTTTTCCCCAGAAGAAGGCTGGGGGCCAGAGAAAAGCTTCACACTTTGAGAAGAACACAGGCCTCTGCCTTTTGCACAAAAATACCTTAGTCTATCTGAAGCTGAGACTTTGCCTCACACTAACAGGTCTCTACAAAAGCTACAGCAATGGAAAATAATTCCCGATATCCTTTTCCCCCCTGCCTCCACTCTTGGTTGTTCTGACTCTTCTAAACTCATCCAGTGGTAGAAAGTACTCATGGTGACTCCGTAGGGTTTTCAAGGCAAGAGATATTCAGAGGTGGTTTGCCATTGCCTGCCTCTGTGTAGCAGCCCTGGAATTACCTGGTGGTCTCCCATCCAAATACTGACCAGGTCCAACCCTGCATAGCTTCTGACAACTGATGGCCATCCAGGCCGGGGCAAACTCCTCTATCTCCCCCTCAAAAGCATCCCCTTTCTGTTACGATTTTGCGTCTTTTTGGGAATGAGTGGTTTAATACAAATCATGACGTTCATTCAGTATTGTCATTTCATGATAGAAAATACAGATTTTCATGATGCAGTATGCTTTCCAACCCCCTCAGCAAAAATAACAGACCTAAAGTGGTGGCGGCTACAAGCGTGGATGGTTTCAAGAGGGAATTAGATAAACATATGGAGCAGAAGTCCATCAGTGGCTATTAGCCACAAGCTATATATAGGAACTCTCAGTCTGGGGCAAGTGATGCTCTGTATTCTTGGTGCTTGGGGGGGGGGGCAACAGTGGGAGGGCTTCTAATGTCCTGGCCCCACTGCTGGACCTCCTGATGACACCTGGTGTTTTTGGCCACTGTGTGACAGGGTGTTGGACTGGATGGGCCACTGGCCTGATCCAACATTGGCTTCTCTTATGTTCTTATGTTCTTAAAGTTCAGAGGTATATGATCTCTCTAAAACTGTTACAAAGCAATAGGATCACATATATCCTGCTTTAAATATATATATATATATATTCTGCACACAGTCAGTGCAAATTCCACACCAAGAGAAGATGAACTCTGCAACCTGTATAAATTACACCCACTGTGCTAATTTTCCTGATTCTATACAGTTTACTGCTGCTGATGTTGCTGCTAATGGGATGCTGAAGACTTCCCTCCAACGAGGGCTGCCAACCAGCCAAGGGAAGGTATTTAAACTTTAAGTACCTTCCCTTGGCTGGGGAGTCGCACTGTGGAGGCAGCACAAGCCCCAGAAGCAAGGGGGAAGTGTTTTAAGTTTAAACACTTTCCTTTCCCAGCCTGCTTGGGAAGGCGTGCTGGGGAAGGCACGGGGAGGCACTTAGCATGCCTCCCTGCTCTCTCCAGGACATCCCTGGCTCACCCGCTACAGCGGGCTGGGGAGGGCATGGGGAGGTATGTTTAAATGCCTCCCTAGTCTTCTTTCCCTTCTTCAGCTGGCCTGTGGCAATTTGCCTTCCCTTCAGTGACAAGAACCTCCCCCTCTTCAAGGGGGGGATTATTATACCCTATGGGGACAGTCCCTATAGGGTATAATTGAGCCAGCTGGTCCGATAATTCCCAAACCCCAGTATCATACTAACACTGGGATTCAGGAATATCGGCAAATACCAAATTTTGGGGGGGGGGGGGTTGGTAGATCCAAACCTGAAAAATTCCAAATTTTACTTGGTACACACCCCTAGCTCCTCCATGTGAAGCCTGCTGGGTGACTTTGAGCCAGTCACAGTCCTCTCTGGACTCCCTCAGCCTCACTGACCTCACAAGGTGCCTGTAGCAGGGAGGGGAATGGAAGGCAATTGTAAGCTGCTTTGAGACTCCTTGGGGTAGAGAAAAGCGAGGTATAAAAACCTACTTTTCTTCTTCTTCTAAATAAATAAATGTTATTTCGCTCCATGCCATGAAAACCTTGGTGCCCATTTCCACTCATCAAGCTTCCGTTAAAAGCACAAGAGGTTGTTTTCCTGGCCAGCTGGCAGTCTTAGACTTTCTAGTGATTGAATTCTGTTCTTTATATAAGTGGGACTCATTTATATTCTTGCCCAACGGCAACTATAAATCCTTCCAATTTATTAACTACTCTGGATTTACTGCTTGTCCAGAGCAGGCTGTTGAATGGCGCTGGCCTTCTCAGCTCAAGTATCAGTCCTGCAGGGAAGGATGATTATTTCAGGGGGTGGCTCCTACCTCCACATGTCTTCTGATCTTCATGTAACAAATACGCTGGGGGACAAGAACAAAAGTATCCCCCAATGTAGTTATTGCAGTAATGGCTGCAGGCCTTCTCCACAAACTCCGTGCATTCGTTCACATCTGCAAGGAGAGAAGAAAGATGTCAAGAAGGATCCGTGTGGAAAGAGGAAATGGCAAAGACAATGGGAGAAAAACATTAGGCACTTTCACACACACAAAAACATGCACTTTTAATCCATTTCCAATGCACTTTGCAACCAGTTTTCACTGTGTGAAATGGCATAATCCACCTGCAAACGGAAATGGATTGAAACTGCATTATTTAGCATGTGTGAAAGGCTCCCATTGAATGGAGGGCAATGGGAGAGGGAGGCCCCTTGTTAACAGGAGAGTTCTAGCAATCCTTGTCATCCTCCTGCCTCCCGCCTGAACCTGGGGACAACTATGTGAACATCTCTGCTCTCACAGAGAGCCTCACTTCTTATTGATTCCTCAGTTTGCACCTCAATAATCTCAAATATATCCATGAGCAAGCCTTTGACTCCAGGCGAGAATCCTGCACAGGTACTCTCTTTGTCTGCGGAGTTCACCTATTTGCCTCTAGGTTTGGGCTGTCCTTGGAGTTGGGAAATTTTTGGAGATTTGGGGGTGGAACCTGAGAAGGGAGGGTTTGGGGGAGGGGCCTCAGGCAGTGGCGAACCTACACTTTTGGGACTCTGAAGCTTGAACTGTTATGGGGGGGCCTTTCTCAGCCAGCAACAATAGGGCAACAGTGCTGCAAGACCCCCGAGAAAATGTCCAGTTACAGGGACATTTTGAAGCCATGTGAAATGGGTATTAGAGCATCTTCTAAGGTCAATAGTAAGTACTTCAACCCATTGGCTTCTGATTCTGTCACTAAAATAGCCTTATTTTAATAACAAACACTTTTAAAAAACTCCATCAACTTTGTTGAAAAATTCACTCATTAAAAAAAAATTGTTTCAGGGCCCCTCCAGGATTAGGGGCCCTGAAGCTTAAAGTTCATTTGTTTCATAGTAGATCCAGCCCTGGCCTCAGGTGGGTATAGTGCCATAGAGTCCAGCTTCCAGCGCAGCCATCATCTGTGGGAGAAACTGATCTCTGTAGTCTGGTGATCAGGTAGAATTCTGGGAGATCTCCAGGTCCCACCTGGAGGTTGGCAACCATACTCTAGGTTTAATTTTTTCCTTTCCTTTTTTTCTTTTTTTAATTTGGATTTTTTTTCAGATGCATATACAGCCGCTAGGATTGCTTTATCAAGAAGGAGAATTGTGTGGGACCTTTCTTGCCATGTTCTTGCTGGAAAAGTTGCCCTTAAGACATTTTTACCCCGATGAAGAAAAGTCTTCCCCACTAGCAGTTAACGGCAGCTCAGGCACAGTTTTCTTTCAGGTGAGAAAATACAAGAGAAGGAAAGGGTTAAAGTTTCCCCCTCTCCCCACACCACTTTTGTCCTTGACAAAGTAACCCTGGCAGCTAAATCTGCAAAAGAGGGGGGGGGGGGAACGCCTTTAAGCTAAAGATGGAAAAAAAATAGCAAAAACCTCACCCCCCCCCTTTCACACAGACACACAAAGACAACATTTTGAAATGGTGCCTTCTGTAACCAAGGCAATGCTGGAAGGAATCGCGCGTCCAGGAGAACTCCAAGTGCCAAGTGGAGGCAGCTGACAACTTACCCACCGCGATGTAATAAGCCGCAAAGCCAGTGAATCGCTCTTCGTTGGAGAAGTCCGACTGAAACATCACTGTCAAGGTATTGTGGAGCACATAGAATTCCTTCAGGATTCGTGAGGCGGGAATGTCGTCCTTCTTCCGCCCACACAGCTGGCCTTCAAGGTGATCCCCAGTCAGGACCTGAAAGGGACAGACACGTATGCCTCATCTCTAGGGTTGCCAAGTCCTTGTGACTTACTGGCGGGGGGGAGTCCTCCTGGGTCTGGGAGCTTCCCCGGCGCACGTGCCGCGATGATGTCACCCGGAAGTGACATCATCACATTGGGGGCATTGCCAGGGCAACGCTCTGGCAATCGCCCTAAAACTCTATGGTACCATAGAGTTTTGGAGCGATTGCTAGAGCGTCATCCCGGCAACGTCCCCAACGTGATGACGTCACTTCCGGGTGACATCATTACCCTGGGGAAGTCATCCTGACTGGACGACTTCAGGGGTGGGGTTCCCCCCGCCGGCCGAATGCTGGCCGGCGGATCGGGAACCCCCGTAGTGGGGGATCCCCCGCCCCCCGGGCTGACTTGGCAGCCCTACTCATCTCTGCTAGCAGAATATATCGGTTAGCAGTATCTCTGGCTGGCACGCATGCTCCCTCACTCAGCTCCCACACACCTGCACGAGAACAAGATAAACCACATCTAGTCCCTCAGAGCCATTTTCTGCAGGTTGAGGGCCGGAGGGGATGTTCTGAGATAGGAACAGGCCGAGGGGCTCTTGCCACCACCCAAGATGATCAGGCAGCCAGCGCGGCCTGGCTAGAATAAACAATGGGACATGGACAGGTCTGAACCACGGGCATGATCCACAGGGAAGTTCTCCTCACCAAGCATCCTTCAAATGAAAGGGAGTGATGGAAGAGGGCTCATGGCCTATTAGGTTGCACAAGAGAAGGTACTTGTGGCTTGATTAAGGGGGAGGAGGGATAATGCCTCTCATATTTTCACCGTCAAGTGCCTTTAAAACAGCATTTAAAAAGAAACTTTGTGGGAAGGGGGTCTGTGGTTGCCCCAGGAAGAGGGAAGTTTGATATGCTTGGACTTGTTTTGTTACATTAAATCAAAAATTAGAGTGCCATCAAATTGCAGCTGATTTATGGTGACTCTGTAGAGTTTTCAAGGTGTTCAGAGGTGGTTTCCCACTGTCTGCTTCTGCATAGCGACCCAGATCTTCCTTGGAGGTCTCCCATCCAAATACTAGCCAGGGCTGATCCTGCTTAGCTCCTGAGATCTGATGAGATTGGGCTAGTCTGGGCCGTCCAGGTCAGGCGATTACATATTCACAAAACACTAATTAATTGTATAGAATTTAAAATTAAGCCTGTAACATTTTATTAGTTATTCCAGTGTTCTCACTAGCCAGAATTTTGGGAACTGGCAGCGTAGTTTGACTTCTGGATCGCAAATGCCTGCACTCTTGTTCAGTATGTTTCCACAAGTAAAAAACATAAATAAAAGAGAAAGGGAAATTTGATTTTTTAAAAAGGTGAAAATTCAGAAATGGGGCCTCAAATATCCTTGGGGGTGCAAGGCCCTCACAGGCCCCACAGTGGGCCGGGCCCAGAGATGAAGCGGGAGAGGAAGATACAGATAAAGGACTGTAGCTTACAGAGGTGGGGAAAACGGATGCAATGGAGACAGAAAACCAGAAGGCAGTGTAGTCTCTGCACTGGATGTATACATAGAGGCCTAGTTGTCTGCAAGGTACACTTATCCCAAGATAAACTCTGGTCAAGCGGACTGTGTATGTTTCCATATTTGCTCAGAAACCTGTCAGACCTGTTTGGACTTAGATGACAGTGGGATGAAAGCAACCAGTGAACACACATGAACACCCATGAAGAAGAAGAAGAAGAAGAAGAGATTGGATTTATACCCCGCCCTCCACTCCCCAAGGGAGTCTCAGAGCGGCTTACAAACTCCTTTTTCCCTTCCCCTCCCCACAACAGACACCCTGTGAGGTAGGTGGGGCTGAGAGAGCTCTTTCCCAAGCTGTCCTTGAGGGAACAGCTGGTACAGAGCTATGGCTTGCCCAAGGTCATCCAGCCAGGTGCAAGTGGAGGAGTGGGGAATCAAACCCGGTTCTCCCAGATTAGAGTCCGCGCACTTAACCACTACACCAAACTGGCTCTCTACTGTATAGCGAATCAGGCCATCAGTCTGAGTATTGTCTACTGTGACTGAGGCTCAGGGAGAGGTCTTCCACATCACCTACTTCCTGATCCTTTTAACTGGAAATGCCAGGGATTGACTCTGGGACCTTCTGCATGCCAAGGAGCAGGGGTCCTTTCGTAAAAAAAGAGGTGCAGGAGCTCATTAGCATAACTTATTTGCATATGCCACACCCCCTGACGTCACCGGAAGTGTCAAAAGGCCACACATCCCTGACGTCATGCATGGGCAGTGTGTCAGAAGGCAAGAAGGGAGGGAGGGGGAAGGAAGGAAAGGAACAGGAAGGAAGGTAGGTAGGTAGGTGGGGGAGAGAGAGAGAAGAAAGAAAGGAAGGAAGGAGGAAGGAAGGAAGAAAGAAAGGAACAGTAAGGTAGGTAGGTAGGTGGGAGAGAGAGAAGAAAGGAAGGAACAGGAAGGAAGAAAGAAAGGAACAGTAAGGTAGGTAGGTGGGGGGAGAGGGAAGGAAGGAAGGAAGGGAGGGAGGGAGGGAGGGAGGGAGGGAGAGGGGAAGGAAGGGGGAAAGGAAGGAACAAGAAGGTAGGTAGGTAGGTGGGGGAGAGAGAGAGAAGGAAGGAAGGAAAGGGGAAAGGAAGGAACAGGAAGCTAGGTAGGTAGGTGGGGGAGAGAGAGAAGGAAGGAAGGGGGAAAGGAAGGAACAGGAAGGTAGGTAGGTGGGGGAGAGAGAGAGAGAAGAAAGGAAGGGAGAGAGGAAGGAAGGGGGAAAGGAAGGAACAGGAAGGTAGGTAGGTAGGTGGGGAAAGAGAGAGAGAAGGAAGGAAGGAAGGGGTGCTTCTCCCCCCCACTGGGGCCAGCGTTTCCCTCCCTCCCCCCTCTTGCTTGGGCCCCAGGGGCTTCATGCCTCTGGGGCCCGGCTTCTCCTTCCCTTGCGCCCCCCTCCGGCCGGGAGCAGTGAGTGGGGGAGGGAGGGAAGGAGGGGGCTTCTCCCGGGCCGGCGGCGCTTGCCATGGCCCCGGGAGTGTGAGGGGGGGAGGGAAGGAGGGGGCTTCTCCCAGGGCCGGGGCACTTGCCGCGGCCCCGGGAATGTGAGCAGGGTGGGGGGGAGGAAGGAGGGGGCTTCAGTGGTGGCTGAAGCCTTCAGAAGGCTGGTCAGAGGAACAAGGATCTCTCCAGGGGATGGGGTCATTTTGCTGCAGCCATGACACAAGCAGTGTTTGTGTCCAGTTTGCAGAACTTCTGAGATGGGCATGTGTAGCCCCAAAGTTATGCATACAACAGCCTGCTGGGGCAGTTTTTGCTCAGGAAAACAGCATGGAGGGGAAAGCAGGAGCCTCTCCCCCCATGTTGCTGTTCAGGTCAGAATCAGGCTCCTGCCAATTTTGGAAATGACATTTTAAAATGACAGCTGCTATTTGGCTGCAGAGAAAGAAGCCCAGGTCCAGGAAACACCACCTTGACTCACCAAAACATCCTGATGTGTAGCTTGGGTCTCTGTAATTACCCAATGCAATTTCATGCACATTTTACTGACTGCCATGTTAGATCTTCCAAAGTGACGTTGTGGTTAAGTATGGCAGATTCTAATCTGGAAATCTGGATTTGAGTCCCTGCTTCTCCTTCACAGGAAGCCTGCTGGGTGACCTTGGGCCAGTCACCGTTCTCTCAGAACTCTCTCAGCCCCACTTACCTCACAAAGTGCCTGTTGTAGGGAGAGGAAGGGAAGGAGATTGTAAGCTACTCTGAGACTTCTTAAGTAGAGAAAAGCGAGGTATAAAAACCTACCATTCTTCATCTTCTGCATTCTTGAGTTGCAGCCAGACTGGGATTTATGGGCAGCTGACAGTGGGTTCAGTGGCAGAGGATGTTAAAAGTGGGTTCCAAATTTGGAAAGGTGGAAGATCAGCATTTGATAGTAACTTCAGGAAGTTTTAACCAAGTATCAAAAAATATCTTCAATAAGAATTTAGGAATTTATCTCCTTACCCACACTCTGGCTACTCTTGACTTGGACCCCTTTCTTAGCTTAATTAAGAATAGTAGGCGTTTCCGCGTTGATCTCTAGGATGACAGGCATCTGAAGTCCGATCTCCTGCCCTCCCTCACCTCCTGTTTAAAATCTTTAAACAGAGGGTAACTGATCTAGTAAGTTTTTGCTCAGTGTGAGTGGGGGGGGGGGACGGAGGGGGCTTCTCCCGGGCCGGCGGCGCTTGCCGCGCGGCCCGGGAAGGGTCTGCTGGGGGGTGGGGAGGGAGAGGGCTTCCCCCGGGCCGGCGGCGCTTGCCGCGCGGCCCGGGAAGGGTCTGCTGGGGGGTGGGGAGGGAGAGGGCTTCCCCCGGGCCGGCGGCGCTTGCCGCGCGGCCCGGGAAGGGTCTGCTGGGGGGTGGGGAGGGAGAGGGCTTCCCCCGGGCCGGCGGCGCTTGCCGCGCGGCCCGGGAAGGGTCTGCTGGGGGGTGGGGAGGGAGAGGGCTTCCCCCGGGCCGGCGGCGCTTGCCGCGCGGCCCGGCAAGGGTCTGCTGGGGGGTGGGGAGGGAGAGGGCTTCTCCCGGGCCGGCGGCGCTTGCCGCAGGGCCGGGAAAAGTGAGCGGGAGAGGAGGCTTTCTTCCGGTTCCGCGCCGAAGCGCGGGCTGGGAAAGCGAGCTGGGGGGCAGGGCTTTGTTATGTGCCCGCCCCCCGGCCTCCTCTCTCCCGGAGCGGCGCTCCGGCGCGCCCCGGCCCCAACGGAGCCCTGCCAAGGAGATGCTATGCCACTGAGCCATGCCCTTTCCCCCATGCGCCTGCCATGTTATGTCAAACCACCCTCAACTTTCTTAACAGCAATCACCTCCCTCTGGCCCTTTTGGAGATCATCAGCGAAGCAACATCCTCGACATACAACTTTTCCCATTGGGCCTTACGAACCACTACAGTGCAGAGTTGCTACTGAATGTCAAACCAGCAGATGTCTCCTCTGCGGCTCCCTCCCTTCCTCCAGACCCTGGAAGAGGGTCAACAAGGCCTGTACCTTCACGGAGTCATACTCGCAGTTTTGAGAAGGCTCTATGTCCAGGTGGGTGAAGTAGAGGCGGATGCCGTAGCCAGGGGGGACGTTGATTTCCCAGGATTCCAGAACATCATTGGGATAGGCCTGAGGGTAGTTCGGGGAGAGGATTTCTCCAAACATGGAGGCTGCATCCGAGCATGCGAAGAGGAAGCAGGTGATGAAGCTCCTGAGAGAGGAAAGAGGAACAGAGAGGAGTGGGCGGTTGTCTGCCCCCATCAGCCTATACCGTACAAGCTAGAGGAGCTGCATCAGCTTGGACCCATATCCCTCAAAAATACAATGGGCTACTACAGGGGCCCCCAACCTTTTTGAGCCTGCAGGCACCTTTGGGATCCTAACACAGTGGGGAGGAGGCGCAGCCACGAGGTAGCCGCCATAAAATAATTGCTGCAAGAGGTTCAGCTAGCTACAAAATGGCCGCCCCGGCTGACCTTCAGTCACACAGGAAAGCTCCTTGGGTTGTGATTGCAGCTGCTGCCAAAGCAACATTTTAAAAAATCTGCACAGCCAATCAGATCCCCAATGTCCAATCAGAAGACCCCTGGGTTACTACAAGAAGAACTTGGGATCTCTTAATCAGGTGAAGGAGCCAACCATATATCACAGTGAGGTCCTATGCCGTGTAACCCATGATATGCTGTTGAGGACCTTCCCTTCCCCAAACCCTTCCCACCCCAGGCTCCAACCCCAAACCTCCAGGAATTTCCCGACCCAGAGTTGGCAACTATAGTCTGACAGAAAGCCCATGAACCCGGGGGGAGGATTCTTCCTCTGCCACCCCACATCCTTCTTGAAACAGCCCTCCAAAGGAACTGACTGCAATCCTGTGTCTTTCCTCCCTGCCTTCCCTAACCAACTTACCCCATATGGAAAAGCTCCATCTTGCTTCTTCTTCAAAAGGCACAGTGGTTGGACTTCACATGTGGGCAAAGACAACACATTTATTAGCGCTTGGTCTAATTTTTCTCCCTAATTTTTCTCTTCCAGGTGGGACTTTATTTATTTGTTTGACTTATAAACTTCCCTTCCCCAAAGGGCTCAGGGCAGCAGTGTTCCCTCTATGCTGAGTCAGTGTGAGGTAGCTCACAGTTTTTTAGCCTCCGGCTCACACGTTTTTGTCTTCATTCAGGAAGGATGGGCTCCAGAGCAAACTAATTCATGCCAAATCGCCCACTCACAACTGTAATGCCAGTAACTCACAAAGTAGAATTTTTGCTCACAAGACTCCTCAGCTTAGAAGGAAGCATTGCAGGGAGGTGTTCAACAAATACATATATTGATCAATCAATAATGGTTAAATGTAATGTAAAACAATTAAACAGCTCAGATGGCGTTAGATACCAATTTAAAAACAACAAACACATCCAAAGCCACCCAGAAAGTTTCTCCATAGGAAACGATGGACCCGAAAAATTCAGAAATCTCAAAAAAACCCTCAAATCTGAATACTATACCAGTATTTGGTATTCGGGAATACCAGTATTTTTTCGAGCCGAATAGACCTGAATCTGAAAAATACCGTGGGTTGTTTTTTGTTTTTTTGCAAAACCTAAGTTATGAATCAGTACATGTAACATTAGATTTAGCTACAGAATATTTTTTGGCCCTGACCTCACCTGATGGAACCCTCTGCCAGAAGACATCCGTGCCCTGCAGAAGTTATTACCCTTCTGCAGGGCACGCAAGGCAGAGATGTTCCGCTGGGCCTTCGGTTGGGGCAGCGATAAGAACCATATGACTTCTGGCAGTCTCATATATTTCCCCACCCCTTGTAACCTCTCCCCCCAAGGAGGCTGGGGAGCAGAAATTCTGTCCCATCATCTAATATATGTATATTGTTTTTATCTATTGATTTTTAGGTGGGTTTGTAAGGAAGGGCAACATCGCCTGGCCCTTCGCAGCCAGAGACTACCAGGAACAGAGCCTTCTCAGTGGCAGCCCCCTACTGGTGGAATGAGCTCCAGAAGACATCAGGGCCCTGTGGGACCTTTTGCAATTCCGCAGGGCCTGCAAGACGGAGCTCTTCCGCCAGGCTTTTGGGGCCGCCACTGGGGGAAATGGCCACGGGTAACTGGCCAGTGAAGCACTGGTATATCTGTTGGTGGTAGCCTCCTGGCTGTGGGGGGATGTAGTTGCTGTCCTGGTGTTGGATTTGTAATTTGCCGCGCTTTTTAGTGGTTCTGTGGTCTTACTGTAATTTATTATATTTTGTATGTATTGATTTTAATTGTTGTGAGCCGCCTAGAGCTGCCTGTGTTGGCTAGGCGGGATATAAATCCAAATAAATAAATAAATAAATAAATAAGAGACCAGCTCAGCTGCAAAAACTGCAATCCTGAAGAGCCTAGTGAAGGTTGCAGGGGGAGGCCTCACCTTGTAAGTTGTTACAGGAACAGCCACTTTCCATCTTACTGGGAGCCGGAAGGCCAAACTACCTAATCCACAGCAGGACAGGATAAAAGAGTCGGCCGCTTCTTAGGGAGGGGGCGCACGCGTCGTTTTAGAGAGGACGCTATCTTTGCCCTCCCTTTGGATTAATATATTTTAACTGTGAAGTTCAGCTGATTTTAATTGTTTTGTTGTATTCTGGCCTGTCAGGGACCTTTGGGAGCCATTCTTTTGTTTTGTTATCCATTCTTGGACTGGTATTCTTTCTGTTTTGTTTGGATAATAAACCCGGCTTGGCGTATTGAACTCAAGTGTGGAACGTGAGTTTGTGCACCTGGAGGAGGCCCCTCAGCCTCAACTCTACAGGGTTTAATTTTGATTTTAACTTGAAGGTTTTTTAAAATATATATTACTCTGTTGTAAACCGCCCTGAGCCCTACTTGTAGGGAAGGGCAGCCTAGTACATCTAATTTAATAAATAAATACATACATAAAATAAGAAGGTGCTCAGGGAGAACTGGATAGAAAGCTAAATCCACCCCACCCCACCCCCCCGGGCAGGTTACACAAAACCAAGGCTAGACCCCCAAATTAATTGCAGCCTCCAGATCGCAAGAAGATGAACGCTTTCTTCTTCCCGGTTGAATCTTCTTGCAAAGGCAACAGCAGTTGGAGCAGAGCAGTAGTTCTCCTTCTTATTCCAACCACAGCTTGACAGCTCCTCTGGCTGAATAGCTCTAAATACAGGGATATCCCTCAGCCGTTATCTGGCCTGGATGTTCTCCTGGAACAACCAGCTCATATGTGGACTCCAGAGATCAGTTCCCCTGGAGAAGACAGATGTTCTGGAGGGTGGACTTCATGGCAACATACCCCTTTGGAGGCCCCTGTCCTCCCCAGGCTCCACCCCCAAGACCTCCAGGAGTTTCCCAACCTGGATCTGGCAACCCTACCCTGCCCCCCGCCGGGGACCCTAGAGTGGCACCGGGAACCCTAGAGTTACCCCTGTTTGTTACAGCAGAGTTGGTATTCCTCTGGCAAAGAGCAGAACCAGGAGATGCATAGATATTATTATTCACCAAATAAAACTAGTTCCTATAGCACAGAATCCCTTGGAAAATGAGGATGCTGCAGCAAACTATATATGTACACACACGCCCAGATGTATGCACAGCACCAAGTCGGGCAAGGGGGCAGGCACAGAGCTCCGGAGAAGGGCTCGCCACAGAATTACCAGCCGCTTTCCGCAAGCCAACCGACCCCTTCCAGAAGCAGAGAGGAGGGTAGTCCGGGAACACCAATACCTTCTTTCCCAGTCCCTACAGAGGACTCAGCCCCCAGCACGCCACATTTAGCCCAAATCCTGATATTCAGAAAAAAAATGCATTTCCGGGAAAGGATTTATAAAAGGCTTACCTCGTGCGGCCCGTCTTCTGGTGCTGTTCCCGTCTCTCTCCTTCCCCTTCTGTCGGATGTCTCTCTTCATAGCTCTTCCGAACCCACATCCACATGTCTGTGTTGTCTACAATCTTAGCCGGCTGCAGGGCTCTGGCGCCCTCTGCCTCTGGAAAAGGGAATCTCCTACTAGGTTCAGCATCATCTGACCCTAGTTGCGCAATACCCGTTTGGGACCGAGCCCGGGCCTGCGAGAGGAGGAAGGCTGCTGGAGCCTTTCAAACGGGGCATTTTTTCCCCCAAGGAAGTCAGGTGACTTCTGCGAAGACAGCGGGCGAAGGGGAATTCCAGTCACAACGTTGCACAATCCCTATGGAAGGTTGCCATGAAATCACTGAGCCAGGCGTCTATTGACCGCTCATTCAACAACAAAAATTGGGTTTCGATTTCTGCGTTTCCCAAAAATATTCCTTGTTGGGGGGGGGGGGGAGTAGTCTTTTAACCTGTCAGAGCAAAATTAACAACATTGTCTAGCAATTTAAAGACTAAGAGATGGGCAGCGGAAAACCAGGGTTGCTAGGTGCCCCCTGGCCAGGGGATGGGGGGTGGGGTTGCCAGATCCAGGCTGGGAAACTCCTGGAGACTTGGGGGTGGAGCCTGGGGAGGACAGGGACCTCAGTGGGGTACAGTGCCATAGATTCCACCCTCCAACACATCCATTTTCTCCATGGGATCTGATCTCTGGCGTCTGGGGAGGAGCTGTAATTTTGGGGGATCCCCAGGTCACCCCTGGAGGCTGGCATTCCTAGCAAAAACCCTAGGGTTGTCCTGTCTGCCCTGCTTCTGCTGTTCTTAAGTGAGTAGGAAACTGCAAGCTGGTTTCTCATGTCCCCCTCAGCAGAAAAAAAGGAATGGCAAAAAGAGATTGAACTCCCAAAAGCCAAAAGCATAGGAACAGCACTGGGATAATGCCAGATGGGCAACCATGTCAGTCAACAGCAGCAAAATCTAACAGGAGCCTGGCAACGCCATAAAAACAAACAAAATGTAGTCCCAGCAGTCAGTCGGAGAGCTCAGTTTGTCAGATGTACAGCATGTCTGCCCAGGCTAGCTCGATCTTGTCAGATAGAAGAATAAGAAGAAGAGGAGATTGGATTTATACCCTGCCCTTCACTCACCTGGAGTCTCAGAGCAGCTTACAAACTCCTTTCCCTTCCCCTCCTCACAACAGACACCCTGTGAGGTAGGTGGGGCTGAGAGAGCACTGACAGAAACTGCTCTTTTTCAAGAGCCGTTGTGCCAGAGCTATGGCTTGCCCAAGGTCATCGAGCCAGGTGCAAGTGGAGGAGTGGGGAATCAAACCCGGTTCTCCCAGATTAGAGTCCACGCTCTTAACCACTAGATCAAACTGGCTCTCAGAAGCTAAGCAGGGTTAACCTTGGCTTGTATTTGGAAGGGCAGCCTCCAAGGGATATAAGGTCATGACTCAGAGGCAAAAAATGGCAAACCACCTCTGAAACGTCTCTTGCCTTAAAAACAAGTCTAGCTCACCACCTAGTGGTACATAACGCTAAAAGAGCTAGAACTTCTGGGTACCAGACAATCTTAGGATCTCCTGGCTATTCTACACAGAGTGCCGTATGGTATTTATTATGAGAGCCAGTTTGGTGTAGTGGTTAAGAGCACGGACTGTAATCCAGGAGATCCAGGTTTTATTCCCCACTCCTCCACTTGCAGCTGCTGGTGTGACCTTGGGTCAGTCACAAGTTCTTTCAGAGCTGTTCTCTCGAGCAGTCCTCGAAAGTGTTCTCTCAGCCCCACCTTCCTCACAGGGTGTCTGCTGTGGGGAGAGGAAAGGAAAGGCGTTTGTAAGCCGCTCTGAGGCTCCAAGTGAAGAGAGGGATATGAATCCAGTCTCCTCCTCCTCCTCTTCTTCTTCCTCCTCCTCCTCCTCCTCCACCTCCTTCTCCTCCTCCTCTTCTTCTTTTTGTGTTAAATACTGTCAAGTCACTTCTGACTTACGGCTACCCCGGAACTTAATGACCTGCAAAACATCCTATTAACAGCCTCGCTCAGGTCTTGCAGACAAGAGGGCCTTTGTGGCTTCCTTTTGCGGAGTCCCTCCAACTCCTGTTGGGTCTTCCTCTTTTCCTGCTGCCTTCAACTTCTCCTAGCATGGTTGCCTTTCCAGGGCCTCTTGTCTTCTCATGATGTGACCAAAGAATGAGAGCCTCAGGTCAGTCATTTTAGCTTCTAGGGAGAGGTCAGGCTTGATTTGGTCTAAAATCCACTAATTTGTCTTTTTGGCAGGGCTATTTTTGGGCAGGAAAGCACAGAGACGGAGTTCCGGCTGGCTCCTGAGTTGGCCACGCCTACAACCCAAACCTCTGGCATGTGTGGCTACAGAGCACGCTGCCCGCCCCACATTACACACAAGAGGGAAAGGTGGCATGTTAAAATGCCCTCTTTCCCTCTTGGGAGCCCATAGGGATTTCCTTGTCAATTTCAGTCCCCCCCCCCCCCCCCCCAGTCAGCTGAGAGTGAAATTGACAAGGAAAAGCCTCTCTCTGCCTTCCCTTCTCTAGCTGACATGGGACAGCTGGAAAAGGGCAGGCAGGGAACCCAGGGACCTTGAAAATGCCTTTCTCTCCCTCCCCTGCCTTTCTCTCCCTCCTCCCCCCTCTCCCCGCACTTCCCCAAGTCTCTCTGCAATAGCCGTCTGGTTGGGGGGGGGGGGGGGATAGGAGACTAGAAAGGCGATGTTGGAGTGCCTGGGATCTTTGAGATCCCAGGCGCTTCAGCAGCGCCTTTCCCCGGCCGTTTGGTTCGGAGGGGGGGGGGAGACTAGAAAGGCAATGCTGAAGTGGGGCAGAGAAGCTGGGGGGGAGAGGCAAGCTTCCGTGCCTGCCCTGTGCTTTCCCAGCCCCCCACCTAATACGCTAATGAGCTGCACTGTCCAGGGTGTGGCCTAATATGCTAATGCGTTCCTGCTGTTGGGTGGGGCCTGTTATGCTAATAAGTTCCTGCTGGGCTTTTTCTACAAAAAAAGCCCTGGTCTGTGGTATTTGTAACACTCTCCTCCAACACCACATCTCAAACAACTTCTGCCGATAGGGAGATATGTTTATACTTCGTCAGATGCAACAGAAAGATGGGAGGTGTTCTGGAGAGAAAGGCGTCTAGATACAATAAGCAATCTGAGGCTACTCAGTTCGTACTGAGTAGGTAAGGATCACTTCTACCTGTAGCTAGCTGGGCAACGTGGGACAAATATAAAATCAGAACTGATTAAGGAAGGTGCAGTGGAACATGGTCCCACGAATGCTTGGTTGGCACCGAGTGGCTGGTGTTCGCCTAGGAATGCAGTGGTGCCAGCATGACATCTAGTAGGATCGCCAGTAGCGCCACGTGGGGCCCAGAGGCCTCCTGGAATGACAACTAACCTCCTGACAACAGATGGCTTCCCATTAGGGTTGCCAACCTCCAGGTGGTGGCTGGAGATCTCCTTCTATCACAACCGATCGCCAGGCAACAGAGATCAGTTCCTCTGGAGAAAATGGCCACTTGGGAAGGTGGACTCTATGGCACTATACGCCATTTGAAGTCCCTCCCCTCTGTAAACCCCACCCTCCTCAGGCTCCACCCCCCAAATCTTCAGGTATTTCCCAGCTTGGATCTGGCAACCGGTGTTCCCCTGGAGAAAAGGCTGCTTTGGAGAGTGGATTCTATGGCATTCTCCTTTGCTGAACACCCTCCCCAAACCCCATCCTTCCCAGGTTTTGCCCCCAAATCTCCAGGGATTTCCCAACCCAGACCTGGCAACTTTAAATCTCTCCAGATTGCAGTGATGTTCTGCTAGCATGTTCCACCTCCTTCGTCGTGCCCCCTGTGTGGAAGACGCTGCTGGCAACTGTTGAACAGGAAGGGTGCCAGGAAATGCCCAGCGGGCACCATGTAGGAGACTTGAGGTACAAGACTACTTAAAGAGAGACCAGCTCCCGTCTGTTGTGAACTAGGAACGCCTAGGGTTTGCCACTGTTTCGAATTTGCTATTTGGTTGCTACATTATTGACAATAACTTTCTGATATAGTATTTTTAAAAAAGATAAATGCTGGAGGTTTTTTGGTTTGCAAGCCACTCTGGTACCTGCGATAGGGAACCACCCTGGGATTGAATCCTTTTGGAAAGAGGTTGCTAAGACCGATTTAGCCTTTGTTGCTAAAGTGATTGTTCTCACTGAATTGCTTGATACTGCAATGTATCCCTGAGACTTGAGAGCACTTGTCCAAGTGACACTTGTAGCTAAGCCTCGTTCTGGAAATCATGTCCTGTGACTACAACTGGAAACTGGGGTGAAAACCTTTTCGACTTCTCCATTAAAGAAGGAACCAAAGTGGAGTAAGACAGAGCCATTCATTGCAACATTGCTGTGTTTTCTAGAATTGTTGTCTAATTGAACATTCATCTTGTATTGGAGTCTTACCTGCGGCCCCCCCCCCCCCAAGATTACTCCTCGTTTTTATTTTCGCCTATTTCTTTCTTCCCCATTTCCTCTAATTTAATCTTTCCTCTTATATTTGAAACTTTCTTCATCCTTTTCCATTCAGGGGTCCCCCGTGTGGTGCTTGTGGGAACCCTAGTGCTCACTGATGTTGGAAGTGAAGGACTTTGCGCTGTCTCTTAGCCTCAGACTTCAGAGGGGGACTATAAGAGAGTCAGAGAGATAGATAGGCCCTTCCCTTTTACTGCTCTGATACTATCCCTTTGATGTGTAGATTATTAGTCTCTGGGAATCTTCCTTCCTTCTGGCCTGACACCTTCTGTCCACACTGTGCTAGCCTTCTCCATCTTGGCACCATGAGGGCAGGACATGTTCCCTGCATCTCTATCCATCCTAGTTAATTAGACTAGATTAGAATCCTTTCTCTACTCTATCCTGTCTTGAATGGAGTTCCTTACAATAAAGGACTCATATTAGCTTTGCAAAGATAAAGCGGCTCCGTGTGCAACTGTGTTTCTCGTCAGCACACACAAACCAGACAGACTCTTCTAGAGTTATGTGCCTTGAGCACTCTGCTAACCAAATAATCCTTCAACTGAGATCTTTTCTGGCACCCACCAAGGGTTTTTAGGAAGTAGGCATGGCCCAAGTGGGGCTTTTGCCCAACAAGGGTTCTGATTGGCCACTGGAAATTTCGTTGGCTGTACAGATTTTTAGAAACATTGTTTTGGCAGCAGTTGCCACGACAGCACAAGGTTCTTCATTTTGTGACTGAAGGTAAGCTGGCGTGGCCATTTTGTGGCTGGCTCCACCTCCTGCAGCAGCCATTTTGTGACAGCCATTTTGTGCCTATGTCTATCATACTGTATCAGAATTCCAAAGGTGCCCACAGGCTGAAAAGGGTTGGGGCCCCCTCCATTAAGGAATGTTGACTGAATAGTGGAAGGTTTGACTTCATTTCCTGTTAATGTAGTAATAACAGAAAGTATGTTATCGAAGGCTTTCACGGCTGGAGTTCATTAGTTGTAGATTTTCTGAGTTGTATGGCACTGCAGATAGGATTAGAATTTCAACAGCCAATCCATATGCAAAAGAACCTCCTCAGGAAAGCTTCTCCATTAGCATGTCACAGCCTGGGGAACTCCTACAAGATAATGACTCAGCCCTACCCCACCTTCCTGAGTAGATATAAATTACCTGCCTACCATTTTTCTTCTCACATTGACACAGAGACTACTCCATCTTTCTGTGTTATACTTCTGAGCAGGGGTCCTTTCACAGAAAAAGAGGTGCAGGAGCTCATTAGCATAACTCATTAGCATATGCCACGTCCCCTGACCTCACCAGAAGTGTGTCAGAAAGGGAATGTCTGTTTCAGTCCCATTATATCCTATGGGCCATTGAAATCAATGGCAAAAACTCATAGGGTATATGAGGAGCTGGAGGAAAGGGGGTTTGAGGGAGAGGCTCCAAACTTGCAGGGTAGCTGCTGGGGCCTCTTTTCGAAATACCCACGAAGTTTCAAGAATATTGGACCACGGGGTCCAATTCTATGGGCCCCCAAACAGATTGTCCCATCCCCTCCATTGTTCTCTATGGTGGGAAAAAATGTTAACTTTTTTCCTACCATAGAGAACAATGGAGGGAATGGGGCAACCTGTTTGGGGGCCCGTAGAATTGGACCCCCTGGTCCAATCTTCTTGAAACTTGGTGGGTATTTCGAGGAGAGGCCCCAGCAGCTACCCTGCAAGTTTGGAGCCTCTCCCTCAAACCCCCTCCCCTCCAGTTGCTTTTAAAGTTGCCGCCGAATTTCGGCGGCAGTTCAGCGGCGAGCTGAATCAGATTAGAGAATCTGATTCAGCCCGTGGCTGCCCTACTGGCCAGTCCTCTGCCTCGCTCCGGCCCCAACGGATCCCTGCTTCTGAGGATGCCAGTCACAGCTGCTGGTGAAATGTCAGTTACTACGATGCCAAGACCATGGCCATACAGCCCGAAAAATCTACAGCAACTAATAACAGAGAGAATTCCCATCGCAGAAACACGCAGCATTTGCTTGCTCTCCTACACCCACCAACTCTCAACAGACCAGCAGCTATGTTCGAACACCCACCGGAATCAGCTCATACGAGCAGAGCTAGTTCAGCGAGCTGTATGGATACGTCCAAAAGAATTTGGCAAATCTATTTGACTCAATGCAAGAAGGCACAACCTTCAGTTTGCAAGATCTGAGGCAAAGCTGTCAATGACAGGGCATTTTGGAGGTCATTAATTCACAGGGTTGCCAGAATTCGGAAATGGCTTGATGGCAGAAAGCAGATATCTATTTGCATGATAACACCGCTTTCTTGCACAATTAGAGAGCTTTCTTGCAGCTCTGCTCTGCCCACATCTGCTGCTGCCGCCTCCAATTTCAAAAGGGACACCCCCTCAAAAAACTTGAGATTTTCCCTTGAGAGGTACCACTTAAGGGTTTCACAATGCAACCCTGTGCAGAGATGCTCCAGCCTAGCCTAGGGTTGCCAGGTCTGGAGACTTTGGGGGTGTATCTAGGAGAGGGCGGGGTTTGGGGAGGGGAGAGACCTCAACATGGTACAAAGCCATAGAGTCCACCCTTCTAAGCAGCCATTTTCTCCAGGGGAGCTGATCTCTGTCAGCTGGAGATCAGTTGTAACAGTGGGAGATCTCCAGGCCCTACCTGGAGGCTGGCAACCCTAGTCTAGTCTAGGACTGCCAAGTCCCCCCAGGGGGCAGGGATTCTCCCACTAAAATGGTCCCCAATCCGCTGGTCCAGATTCGGCCGGCAGGGGGAACCCCACCCCCAAAGTGGCCAGATCAGGCTGACGTGTCCGGCGTGATGATGTCACCCGGAAGTGACATCATCATGCTGGGCACATCGCTGCGGCAATGCTCTAGCAATCACCCTGAAAACTCTATGGTACCATAGAGTTTTAGGGTGATTACCAGAGTGTCACCCCGGCAACATACCTAGAGTGATGACATCACTTCCGGGCAATGTCATCGCGGTCCAGGACTCCCCCACTACTCATAAGGTAAGGCTTGGCAACTCTAGTCCAGTCTCTCCTGGTACATTCCTCTCCCAAGAGTATTACAGTCACAGCATAAAGATCTAGTGATCCCTGGACCAAGAAACATCCAATTAGCCTCGACCAGAGCCAGAGTCTTTTTGGTGCTGGCCCCAGCCTGGTGGAATGCTCTTGCAGCTGAGAACTGGGCCCCTTTACAGTTCTGTAGGGCCTGAAAAACAGAGCAGTTCCACCAGGCCTATGTCCGAGGCTCATGACTGAGGAGAACTAAAACTCCACCTGATGGGCCCCGTCCTGCTTCTTTTTTTGGACCTTCCCCTAGTTTTCGGTGTGGTTAAATTCTCCTGATTGACACTACATTGTTATTCCATCTGACTGTTGTTGATTGATGTTTAAATTGTTTTAATTGACATCATTGTTTTACAAATATATTGTCACTCAACCTGAGGCCTGCAGTAGCAGGGGAGGGCAAGTCAGAAATCAAATTAAAGAAAAATCGACTTCATTGGGTTTAAAATTGAGTAACTCTGTGTGGGACTGCATGGGCATTGTGCCTTTCTATGTTTGCCTGTGAACATCAGCTAATCTCACAGTCAGTTCTTGTGCCCACTTCTCAGATAGATGCCACTGACTGTGCAGGAGCAAAAGTAGCCATGTTGTTCGTTTAAGGGATATATCTAGGGTTGCCAAGTGACTTACTATTTGCAGTGGGGGAGTGGTTTTAAGGGTAATTGCTAGAGCATCGCCCGGTGACGTACCCAGCGTGATGACATCACTTCCGGGTGACGTCATCATGGTGTGCACGTCCTACACATGCATGTGAATGTCCCGGAATGGGATTACCACTCCCCCGCTGCAAATAGTAAGTCACTTGGCAATCCTAGATACATCCCTTAACACTGACGTGCCCGGTGTGATGACGTCGTCCGGAAGTGATGTCATCACACTGGGCACGTCACCAGGTGATGCTCTAGCAATCACCCTGAAAACTCTGTGGTACCACAGAGTTTTCAGGGTGATTCCTAGAGCATCACCCGGTGACGTACCCAGTGTGATGACGTCACTTCCAGGTGACATCATCATGCCGGGCATGTCAACCTGATCTGGCCACTTCAGGGGTGGGGTTCCCCTCGACGACTGGATCCAGTGGATTGGGGGCCCTTTTAGTGGGGAAACTTCCACCCTCCCTGGGGGACCTTGCAGCCCTAGATGTATCTGAATGAGAGATTCCCTACTTTAGTTTTACACAAGCCAGTGATATTCATGACCTGACCATGACCCTGGGGTATATATAACGGTATTTATTATACTGTTCCACCATTTCTCTAATTTTGTAATCCAGTTTTGTAGTAGTGCTGTATGTATCATTAGAGTTTCAAAGGCTGGCAAGAGTCCAGGAATGCAGGGACTGTCGGTGTGTGTGTGATGTGCCTGACTGCACAGCACCACTGTATGAGACTTCAGTCCACAAGACCACAGCACACCAAACTGCACCACACCAGCGGAGTGTATTTACAGTTTATTTACAGTGCTATAAGATATTCTGACATCCACTAACAAAGTGCTTCGCCAGACAACTGAATCATGAGAAGAGAAAGAATACTTTGCACACTCTCAAATATATACAGTACAGTAATTACACATCAACCAATCAATGAGCTGCTGAGTCATGATGAGTACATTATTCACTGTTACAGATAGAGAATAAGCCCATACATGTTCCTGTCTAGTACCACTTGACCCAGTCACATGACTCCTGTTAACTGTCAACCTACATCCTTATGATCTGACAGCTCTTTTGTGCTGAAGACTGAGAATCTCAATTACTGACAGGGACATGTGGGATCATTTCAGGGGGAAACCTGAAACTGACATTACACCTCTCTAGGAATCACTGGAAACTCTTCCATAGAAACTCTCCCATAGAGTTTCCAGTGATTCTTAGAGAAATGTGATGTCACTTCCAGGTTTTCCATGGAAGTGACATCACACTGTTGCCTGATGGATGATGATTCTTTTTCCTGTACCCAACCTCCAGAGTGATGGTGGGCAACGGGAACTGGGGTGGGAGATTTCCTGCCCCCAGCAGGCAACAGGCAAGTCTTAAATATAGAAGAAGAAGAGTTGGTTTTTATACCCTGTGTTTGTCTACCCTAAGGAGTCTCAAAGCGGCTTACAATCACCTTCCCTTCCTCTCTCCACAACAGGCCCTTTGTGAGGTAGGTGGGGCTGAGAGAGTTCTGAGAGAACTGTGACTGGCCCAAGATCCCCCAGCAGGCTTCATGGAGAGGAGAGTGAGGAATCAAATCCAGTTCTCCAGATCAGAGTCCACCGCTCTTAACCACTACACCAGTTGCATCTCTCAGCATATTGGTGTTCACATACTCTTCCCTAATTTCTCTAATCCAGCTTTATTGCACTGTTGGTTGTATGTACTACATTGCTTTGATTTACTTACTTAACTTATACTCTACTGTCCTCCTCACTGGGAGACCCAAAACGGCTTTCAGCACCCTCCCTTCTCCATTTTATCCTCACCACAACTCTGCAAGGTAGGTGAGGCTGAAAATGTGTGACTGGCCCAAGGTCAACCAGCCAGCTGCCATGGCAGAGCAGGGATTTGAACCTGGGTTTCCCAGATCCTAGTCCAGCACTAACTACTACACAATACCGGCTTTCTTATTGAATTGTTTTTAATTGTATCACATCTCTTGAGTCTCATTGAAAAAGGCCTACCATAAAGGAAGGAAATGAACAAATAAAGATGGCGATCCTGTTCTTGGACTGGATGAACACAGCCATAAACAGCAGCAATCTGGCCCTGCAGGGCCAAGTGGCTATTGTGGATGTGATAAACTTCTTGGCATAATACTAAAATACAAGCCCATTGCCAGGACTTTTTTGTTCGGGGGGTATTTAAATTTTTTAAGTGGCAGTTCAATTACAGTTAATTAAATTAATCTGAATTCCTGTCTTTAACATTCTAGCCCTTCCTTTCAAGGGCAGCCAGCATGTCAATTCTTAGTAAAAAATAACAACAGCTCAGAAGACATTTAATTGCCTTCAGAAGGCATTCAAATGCCTTTTGAGTTCCCTTCCACAGGGCAAGAAAGCTTAGAAGGGCACTCAAGAGCGGCACCTTCAGTACATCTCCAACAATCCCCCTTTCCGCTAGCCCAGTCCTGCTGTATATCACCTAGGTCATGGTCAGCCTTTCAAAAGCATTCCCATGAGCCTTTGGGAAACATGCCCTTTTCCCAGGCCCTATAATGCCCACCCCCCCACCCCCAGATTCTACAGTGGGAGGGAAAGGGAAACCTGAGAGCAAGCTGAGGCACTCTCACCCTGGCCGCTGCTAGCAGCATGGGTCTCTCCTCAAAAATTAGGTTTCTGGCATGGCTATTTGTGGGGCAGGGCTTTTAATTGAAGGGGGCAAGGCCCCGAAATGCCCCACTTGCAGCTACAGGCCTGCTTAAATAAGACAGTGGTCCTTCTTGTCCACGAAGGGTTTTTTTTCCCCAATAGCAGCCTCCTTTTAAGGATGAAGGAGTTTGCCCTTACTCAAGGAAGGATTGGGAAGCTGGGTCAATAACCATTTCCCTTCGTCCTGACTTGACTGCGTCTGCCACCAGCAAGAGTTCCATCCACACAAAGTGTCGTTTTCAGCTCCCAAGGATCTTCTCTCAGAGAGAGTGGCCCCGAATGACCCAACCAAGTTCAGTTGCATCTGTACAGTACTCATCGAGAGTCCACATTCACTGCAGTATCCAAGTGGGACTGGATGTGGCCACCAGCAGGGGAAGGGGGGGCGTAGCATTGCCATATCCAGTTTGGGAAATACCAGGAGATATGGGGATGGAGCCTGGGGAGGACAGGGGCTTCAGTGGGGCACAATGCCATAGAGTCCACCCTCCAAAGCACCCATGTTCTCCAGGGGAGCTGATCCCTGTAGTCTGAGGATGAGCTGTAATTCCAGGAGGTCCCCAGGTCCCACCTGGAGGCTGGCATCCCTAATGTGAACAATTGCAAAGAATCAAGCAAAGGCATCAGCAGAAGCTACATATAGTCACTTTCTGGGGTTCCAAACAGATTCAACAGTGGGGTTGCCAACATCCAGTTGGCGGCTGGAGATCTCCTTGGATTACAACTGATCTCCATGTGGCAGAGATCAGTTCACCTGGAGAAAATGGCCACTTTGGAAGGTGGATTCTGTGGCATTATACCCCATTGAAGTCCCTCCCCTCCTCACACCCCACTCTCCTCAGGCTCCACCCCCAAATTCTCCAGGTGTTTCCCAACCCGGAGCTGGCAACCCTATCCAACTCCAAAGGTTGGGGTTCATCAGACACAATAGTAGAAGGGAGGCAACATTTCGCCACCATTACCTAGGACTGCCAATTCTGGGCTGGGAAATTCCTAGATATTTGGGTGTGTTACCTGAGGAGGTTGGGATTTGGGTTGGGAGGGACTTTAGCACAATATAACGCCATGGAATTCACCCTCCAAAGTAGCCATTTTCTTGAAGGGAAGTGATCTTTGTTGTCTGGAGATCAGTTGTAAATCTGGGGATCTGTAGGCCCCACCTGGAGAATGACACGCCTATCACCAGTTCCCAGGCCTATGAATAGGCTGGATGGAGTGGTCGACCAGTCTTTGCAGGATTCTTTGACTACCAGCATTCCAGCTGTCTTCCTGCCCATTCTTTGTTCCCTGGCTAATCAGTAAACTGGAAGAGCAGCCACCCTAGAAGGTGGAAGGTGAGGAAGAAGAAGTGGAGAAGAGATTGGATTTATACCCCACCCTTCACTACCTGAAGGCGTCTCAAAGAGGCTTACAATCTCCTTTCCCTTCCTTTCCCCACAACAGACACCCTGTAAGGTAGGTGGGGCTGAGAGAGTTCTCTCGAGAACTGACCTTGAGAGAACAGCCCTGAAAGAACTTGTGACTGACCCAAGGTCACACCAGCAGCTGCATGTGGAGAAGTGGGGGATCAATCCTGATTCTCCCAGATTAGAGGCCACGCTCTTAACCACTACACCAAACTGGCTCTGAAAGCTGAAACCTCAGCTGCAGCAAAGTACGATGGATTTTAAAGTCTTATCTATAAAATGGAGCAGTCCGTCCTATGTTGACTCAATTCTTGCCGTGAAAACAGTCACATAAAATGAGCCGAAAAGATGAGTAAAGCCTTTAAAAACCTTATATCCTCAGAACTCCAGAAACAGCATCCATGCCGGCCTCCACCCCGACCAGATGGCTGGATGGACTGGTCAGCCAGGAATCTTTGACCACCAGCATTCCAGCCATCTTCCTGCCCACTCTTTGTTCCCTGGCTATATTGAGTAAACTGGAAGAGCAGCCACCCTACAAGGTGGAAGGAGAGGACATTACAGGGACTTGTCAGATCCTCATTATCCTCATCAAACCCACCATAAAATCAATGTGGACACCCCCAGAGCAACTTAGGGTTGCCAGGTCTGGGTTGGAAAATACCTGGAGACTTTGGGGATGGATCCAGGGGAGGGCGGGGTTTGGGGAGGGGAGGGGCCTCAGCAGGATATAATGCCACAGAGTCCACCCTTCAAAGCAGCCATTTTCTCCAGGGGAACTGATCTCCATCAGCTGGGGATCAGTTGTAAAAGCGGGAGATCCCCAGGCCCCACCTGGAGACTGGCAACCCTAGCTCAGAAGCTCCTGCATAGACCTCCACAGAGCATCCCGAAGACTCCCAAAATCTGCATAGCTGAACCTCCCTAACGAGTTCTCTGCGCTTGGAGAAACAAGTTTCAGACTACAAGCCTGCCTGGAGAAGATAACCAGATCAGGATGATAGCTCATGAGCCCCCATGCTGTTGACCCTGCTGTGGGCACTTTTAGAGTCGGGGCACCACCACCCGCTTGTTGCTACGGAGGGCTGGGGGCAACCAGAGAATGGCTGGCATTGGGCACGGGGACAATCACAATCACGCTGGGAATTTGCAAAGCAAGCATCTTCCTCTTGCAAGTCAGTTTGTTTCTGATTTCTCATGCTCCAGGGGAGATGGAAGGCAGGACTGGCACTTTGCTTTGGGGAAGAATGAAATGGGCAGTAGGAAACTCCTCAACAGGCGCCTTGGTGCCCACGGGAGACACAATGGGGCCCGAGCCTCAACCAGTCAGAACAGTAAGCCCAGCTTGAGTCCTTTTCTATATGCTGGGCCCTGTAATAAAACGGCGTCTATAAGCTTCCCTATTTTACAGAGGCGAGGAATTTACCTAGCTAACCAAAATCCCAATTTGCCAGACATCAATAAGAGATCCCGTCTTATTTCTGTACCCTATTGCTATTCCCAGTGCCACCACTAGAGGTCATTAAACCCTCCAGATTAAACCCTCCAGAAATTAACTTTGGGGGGGGGGGGGTGTCAATTCAGGGCCCCGTTTGATTCTTAGCCCAGTTTTCCCTATGTAAGGTGAATCCCTCAGAGACAATCCCATTTTAGCAATTACATAAACCCACAGAAGGGTTTTTTTTACACTCTCATCTCCTTTCCTCGTTTGCATGTACCAAATGGAGCATGTAAAAAGGCACACAGAGGACCTCAAAATCACTCACACTGGGAATTTTTAAAACAATTCGAATTTATTAAGTATATAATACACTTGATTACAAAAGAAATGAAGATATTCAGGAAGGAAAGCTCTATATTCTGAACAAAGGCAAAACAGAAGTGGGAAATGAGCACATTCCTGTTATCCCTAACTCAAATGTATGCTAAAATGGGAATAAAGTATATAAATAAATTTGAAATTACTAAAGTGTCATTCCTGATTACTTCATGCCTATAAACTGGATAATTTCCCTCTTAACGGTTGTCCACTACCAGCTGGGAATAGGGTTGCCAGCTTCAGTTTGGGAAATACCTGGAGATTTGGGCGGGGGAACCTGAGGAGGGTGGACGTTGGGGAAAGGAGGGACTTCAGTGGGTTATAATGCCATAGAGTCCCCCTACCAAAGCAGCCATTTTTCTCCAGGGGGAGTGATCTCTGTCATCTGGAGATCAGTTGTGCCACCAGGGGAGCTCCAGCCACCACCTGGAGGTTGGCAACCCTAGTTGGGAGTACCTGGCAATTTGGGGATGGAGACTGGAGAAGGTGAGATGGGGTGAGAGGGACCTCAGCAGGGACGTGATGCAGTAGATTCTGCATCCAAAGCAGCTGTTTTCCCCCTCCAGGGGAACTGGAGATCAGCTGGAATTCTGGGAGATCTCCAGGCCCCACCTGGAGGTTGACAAGCCTAATTCAGGCCCTAGAGAAAGTTTCCACTATGTTTGTTTCCGGAATCTTCTTTGTCCCAGTGTCTATATGACCTTCTGTTACATTTAGCCCTTTTTCTTTTCCTCAGAAAGCTATTAAAATATCAAGTGGTTTTCTGCAAGAAGAGACAGATTTCTGGGTGGACACAATCTTGAAAACTAGTTTCACAGCTTTGGTTCTTTCTCTAGAGAGGCATCTTTAGGCTAACTGAACATAAGTAGTGTGCAAGTTAAATGCCCTACCCACCTATCCCTGGGCTGTGAATTTTATTCTGGTTACTCTTGATGTGAGGAGTCATTTTACCACAGGTACAGGACAATCTGGGACAAACTGAAGATTGCTACAGAAGCCAGGAAGGTATGCGCCACTCCAGAAAGGTGGGACTGGAGTGAATGCTGAACCCAGCATTATAAATCCAGGAAACAGATTACTGTCATAAGAAGATGAGAACATGAAAGATGCCCTGCTGGCATGGCGTAGTGGTTAAGAGCGGCGGACTCTCATCTGGAAAACCAGATTTGAATCTCCGCTCCCCCACATTAAGCCTGCTGGGTGACCTCAGAGGAGTCACAGTTCTCTCAGGACTATCTCAGCCCTACCTGCCTCACAAGGTGCCTGTTGTGGGGAGAGGAAGGAAGGGTGATTGTGAGCCACTTTGAGAGACACGAAGCCTGCCCAGCCTCCAGGTGGGCCCTGGAGATCTCCCGGAATTACAACTGATCTCCATACGATCTCCAGAGATCAGTTTACCTGGAAAAATGGCTGCTTTGAAGGGTGGAATCTATGGCCTTATACCCTCCCCTCTCCAAACCCCTCCTTCTCCAGGTTCCACCCCCCAAATCTCCAGATATTTCACAACCCAGTTGGCAACCCTAGCTCTTTCTTTCAAACTGCCTTCAGCTCTTTTGGGGGGGGGGGGAATCCAACAAACCTGGCATCAGTCTCTGGCCTCGTTCTTTTATTTGTTAAAAAAGAAAACTTGCATTTTCCACAGGGACCTCTGTGGGGTCAGCTCAAGAGTCATGTTCTGGAGTTGAGCACTTCCCAGGTTCACGGGGGCACCAGTTCTGATCAGGAATCAGGTGCACCGGAAGAGAAAGCTTTGCCCTTCCTCCCTGCATCATTTTCCCATCCCGAGAACCAGTATTTGCTCCACTGGGACGCAGTGTGTATACTGATGGGTCTCTCGTTACAATTCCTCAGCAGGGCAAACAGCAGTTCCCTCAGGTCTTTTCAGGTTATGAAAACACCACGGAGCGGAAGGTCTAAATTGCTTCTCTCCATGGTCCCACACTAAATTGGACCTGTACACAGCTGGGAAATGCAAAACCCCGGAACGTGTCTCCTGAGCCAACCCAGAGAAAACGCAATATGTAGTTAGGCAGTAATTACAAGTTCCATGGGAAGCAGTGAAACCCCACTGAAAGCTGTAGGAGGAAGGTGTGCTGAGAACAGCGCTGAGGGGACTGCAAGGACTTTCCATTTCTACTAAGGGTGTAAACACTACAAGCTAAGGGGTGTGTTTCTGTGTGTTTAGTATTTAACTGTCAGAAGCTCAAGACCTGGGGAGGGGGAACAAACAACCGTCTCCTACTCAGAAACTTCTTCAGGCACTTTAACTGAGCAGGAGCAGAGCAATGTTAATTTAGGCTTGCCACTTCCAGACTGGGGAATTCCTGGAGATTCAGGGGTGGAGCCTGGGGAGGGCGGGGTTGGGGGAGAGGAGGGGCCTCAGTGGAGCACAGTGCAGTGGAGCACAGTCCCTTCCCCCACCTCCAAAGCAGCCATGTTGTCCAGGGGAAATGATCCCAATAGTCTGGAAATTAGTTGTGATTCCAGGAGAGCCTCAGGCCCTAGCTGGAGATTGGCAACTAGCACTGCCAACCTCCCAGTATTGGGGTCAGGGATACCCTGCCCTGAGCTCCTGTTGCCCTCTACAACTTCAACCATAGGGTTGCCATTCCCCAGGTCTGGGCAGAGGGAATCCCCAGTACTGAGGGCTTCTGGCCAGCGGAGGAAACATCACACATCGTCAGTGTAATGAGGTCATATAAAAGTGACGTCATCACGCTGGGGATGTTGTGCGGTAACGCTCTGGTCTGAGAGAGAAACTCTATGGTTTGAGGGCAATTTTACCATAGAGTTTTGCCCTCAAACCAGAGCACTGCAGCGTAACGCCCCTGACGTAATGATGTCACTTCCGCGTGGTGTCATCACATCCGTGTTTGGGGGCAGAGCCCTGCCCCACTCCCAGAAGGCTTCCTCCCACCCCCCACCAATGCTCCCTCTAAGCTGCAGAGTCTTGTGAGCAAAAACTTTACTTTGTGAACTACTGGCATTAAAGTTGTGAGTAAGCAATTTGGCTTAGTTTGGTCTGGAGCCATCCTTCTTGAGCTAAGACAAAAATGTGTGAGCCGGAGGCTAAAAAACTGTGAGCTAGCTCACACTAACTCAGCTTAGAGGGAACACTGTCCCCCACCAGTGTGTAGTGAGTACCTGCCAACTCTATGGAGGAGTTATATTTTAAACACTCACTGGTGTCACGAGGATGATGAAGTCATTTCCAGGGGAAACCAGGAAGCAATGTTGGTAGCTCTAGAAATCACTACACTCTATCATATTACCTAGCCCTGGTCCCCTACTAGTGGCTGTATGGTTTTACCATAGAGTTTCTGGCAATTCCTAGATCTAGCACTGTCACTCCTTGGTTTTCCCTGGAAGTGATGTCATCATGTTCGCAGTTGCAGTGGTTTCACATGTTCCCCCCCCCCCCCAAACCCTCCTGCTGGTTGCCAGACTTGGCCTGGCAACCCTATTTAATGGCAACCCTATGGCTAGAGCCACAAGAAGGGACTGGGGCTAGGACCAACTAGGGCCTCGCTCCAACTTTCTCCCAGGCAAGTTTCTTTGTTGCCTCAGAAGGGAGCTTGAAGACAGCCAGACATCAGCAAGCTATCAGGTCAAGGATGTTCTCTGTATCCCTCCAATATTTGTGGCAGTGAGCCAGAAGAGAGGCAAACTAACGGATGATGAAGAAAGACTTATTCTATCATCATTCAGGAGTTTCTTGAAGCCCGTGGTGCCTTGAGGGAGCCTTGGAAAGCCCTGCAACACAGGAGCCAGTTTATTTCAAGACACAGGCCAGCCTGTGACAGACACTGTAGGTTCCGCCTGTCCCTAAAAGCGACCAGTGAGAGCTGACAGAATGCTGGGGAGAGCCAGTTGGAAAACAAGAGTTGGGGATTGGCAGCTTGGGAGCTGAGTGGTGGGAAAGTACTACGTCTGACCGAGTGAAACTGTGGAGAAGAGCTGCTTAGAGCTGGCTAAAAAGAATCAGTTTGTAACAAAGGATCCCAATTGTGGGACTAGGGGAACAGTTCAAAAGTTTGGTGGAAGCGAAACTTGGTAACTTCTACTTTAACTTTCCTCAGTGTTACTTCAGTGTTCTGTTCAAACCATAAAGAAAAGTTAACTTCTTATTTTTGTTTAACCCTGTGGGCTTTGTGTTTCAGGGAAAGAAACTCGTACATGCAAGTTAATATCTCAGCCTATCTATCTATCTATCTATCTGTCTGTCTGTCTGTCAGTCTGTCCAGATATAGATGTGTGTGTGTGTATAGTCACTATCTCATATAAGATTATTAACTTCCTTCAGACCTGATGAAAATTATTTTTGAAACGGGATTATTAACCAGCTGCCCGTATCTCTAATTGTTGACTATTTGTGGTTATTGTTTATGTATATTGTTTATGTTTCTTGGATATTGTTCTTGTTCACGTGGATACATTATTCTAGAATTTGAGCAGCATCTATCAATAGTCATAAAAAACAGAAGTTTCAAATGGTTTAGCTAGAAAGACATTCTTACAGCTGTTTAAAAATTTTTTTAAAAGAGTCGTTTTCACTAATTGGCTCAATAGCCTGTTCACACGGTGTTCTTGTTCATGCATATCTTCACACCCTGGTCCTTTGTTTTGATTTGAAATCTGAAAACCAGCAGAAGTCTGAAACAGAGAAACAAGCCTGAAACAAGGCATAAACATTTAAACATTCCATGTTAAATAACGCGGAAATTGCTTAATAGGAGCCTACTTACAGCAATAGCCAGTATTCAGTTGTCCAGTCCGCAGTCCTTTTCCCTTTACCAAAGCATCTTTCTGAACCATTTCATTACAGTACGGCCCTATTACAATCTGTGTCAAAAAGCCTTCCTGAATAATTCAGTGTTGCATAGTCTGTGGAGAGCTAGGAGAATGGACACTTTTCTAACCTCAGACAGGCCGTGCTCTTGGCCAGCCCACAGGTTCTATTTCTGGGTCTGTTTTGTGTTACTGATCTTCCTTCCCCCTTTTTTCCCTCAAGATTGTTGGGGATTTGTTTCGTTGTGATTTTTTACCAGCTTATTGAACTTTCTCTTTGATAGGGTGGCTTACGGGTTAGTCATCTTATCGTTTAGATTAAATATGGGATTCTTATGCTTTTGATTCTATTTTTAGTGTTAGCTGATCCCAGTTGTGACCCGCTGCAGGCATTTCAACAGACGGGCAACAAAGAAACACTCCAATTAAATGAACAATTTTCTGTCTGCAGAAGGAGTTGTTAGTTAAAATGTGCTAACCAGGGGATGCGCCCTGCGGACACCAGCTGACTCAATAATAAAACCCAACCCCCACCCACCCCCGGCCACCATTTTCTGAAGAGCCACTTATTCCTGAGGGTGACCAATGTCTAGTCAATTTCAGATCAGCCAAATGGTGACTGTGTACTCTTAGGCTGAACTGTTAAAAGCTTTGGTTGTGTTGATGATTTATGCGGTCCTGATGAAGACCGAGGAAACCTCCTGCCATTCCGGAACAGGGCGTTGACCGCTTGGAGTCTTCCTCACACTTTTGTTGTAAAGGAACTTCAGACCTTCTTGTACCAGTTGGGGACTTGACCACACTTGTGAAATAAGCCATACTGTATTGGGACAGGACTATATTCAACCAGTGCGGTGTGTTGTCTTTATAGTGTGTTATGTGCTGGTTTCAAAAAAAAATTGATGATGTATTGAACTACTATGTGGTGTTTGTTCTGTTGGACTCCATTGTTCGCCGTGGTCCTTTGGATTCATTATCAACCACCTGGAGATTGGCAACCCCAAGAAAGACAGATCCTCTACTTCAGAGTTGTCAAACTCATTTGTAACGAGGGCTGGATCTGACATAAATGTCACTTTGTTGGGCCGGGCCATGTGTGCCATAAGACGTAATGCCGGGTACCAGAGATATAAACTGTATACAGGACAGCAGCTGATAAGCTCCCAGTTGGTGTGTCCTCACTGCAAGGCCCCCTGGGCTGGGAGGGGGGTGCAAAGGAAACCCAAATGGGCAGATTGGAGAGCCAGTGGTGCAGCCCTGGGCAGACGCTCCTGCACTGCTTGACTGATCTAGAAGGGAAGATTTCTATCGGGAAAAAACAGACATTGCAGGAAAAGGTAACATCTGCTACTCTGCTGGGGGGGCCAATCAAACCCCACCCCAATGAAAAGCTGCATTTTAAATTTTAAAAGTGTCAGAAGATCCGAGTTTACTTACATCTCCCACATGACAGAGTCCTAAATCTGGGAGTTGTTGTTTTTTTTTTTTGTATGCAAAGCATGTGTTCTGCCACAGAGCTTATGGTCTTTCCCCCAGTTCTAGTCAAAAACCTTTCATAAATCCCTGTTCTAAGCCTTCAGGAGACCAGGAAGATCAAAAGCTTCCTCCGCCCCAACTTGGGGCTGGCTAGGAAGCAGCACAGTACATTCTGGGGGAACATCTGTCAGTCCATGTGGGAGCAAAAGTGCTTGGCAGCTGATCAGGATGGCAGCCATCTCGAGAAACAACCGGGGGCGGGGGGGGGGGAGCACTGCATGAGGGGGAGAGTTCTCCCCGCTCTGTTGCAAAATAAACACAGTGCCTCAGATGTTTAGCTTGAGATGCTACAGAGAGAGACTCTATGTGGAAAAAGGAAGTGGCGGAATTTGGAAATATACCCCTGTAAATTATTGGGGGGGTTGTGATTTTTCACATTTTTAAATGTAATGTAATAGGGTTGCCAGCTCTGGGTTGGGAAACACCTGGAGATTTTGGGGGGGTGGAGCCTGAGGAGGGTGGGGCTTGGGGTATAATGCCATAGAGCCCACCTTCCAAAGTGGCCATTTTCTCCAGGGGAACAGATCTATGTCATCTGGAGATCAGCTGTAATAGCGGGAGATGATGATGATGATGTATTTATTTAGACTTATAGCCCGCCCTCCCCAGACTGTAGGCTCGGGGCGGGCAACATCATATATGTATCTGCAGTTAAGGCCGATTTACAATATTAAAAACATGTTACAATACTCAATTTAAAATCCATCAAACCACCATCCTTATACCATTAAAAACATCAATATTAAACAACAACGCACCTCAAGGGCAGATAATGTGGTTGGCAACCCCAGTAAAAGACCAAAACAAACCTCCTCCTACATGTGGTAAACCAGTCCGCCAGAGAAGAAGGTTTAAATAAGCACACACACCCCCTTGTGGACCCATTTGCTGTGTTCTGGGAGCTTGTTATACACCGTGGAAATATTAAAAGAAAATATGATTTCCCTTCGACTCAGGCATACAGGAATCTGAAGCTGAACGATCCACCATTCCAGTACCTGTTCCTCCATAATGCATTAAAGTGGTTTAGAGTCAGGAAGGGTGCTAACACAGTATCCTTGGGATCAATGAAAACATAGCCACTGCTTTGATCGAGGGATGCTTTTGCATCAAGGTCAGTGGGTGTGGACTTCTATAGCCTGCTGGCAGCAGGTGTTCCCAAGACTGAAAGAGAGAAGGGAAGAACACTGGGCCTGGGCGAGTGGCCAGGGGTTCAAGTAGAGATGCCAACTGCCAGATGGGCCCTGGAGATGTCCTAGATTTGCAGCTGATCTCCAGACGACAGAGGCCAGTTCCCCTGGTGAAAGTGCTTGCTTTGGAGTGCGGAGTCTATTGCATCATACCTCGCCAAGGCCCCTCCCCTCCTCACACCCTGCCTTTTGAAGCCATACCCCCGATCTCCAGGAATTTCCCAACCCCGGGTTGGCAACCTTAGGTTCCAGGGCTGCTGGGAGGTTGCTCCCCCTTCCTTCCAAGGAAGACCTGCCAGGCTCCAAGTGGATGTTAACATATGGTTCTAGCAAAGTTATTCTGAGAGGCAATGTGGTGTAGTGATCGGAGCATCAGACTAGGATCTGGGAGTCGAAGTTCAAGCCTCTGCTCCTCTGTGGGAGCTTGCTGGAAGGGATCTCAGGCCCAAAGCTGCCAACCTCCCGGTGATGGCTGGAGATCTCCAGGCAACAGAGCTTCACTACTGCAAGGGTTGGTTCTCTTGGAGAAAACGGCCAATTTGGAAGGTGGACTCTGATGGCGTCCTGTCCCATTGAAGTCCCTCCCCTCCCCAAACCCTGGTCTCCTCAGACTCCACCCTCAAAATCTCCAGGTATTTCTCAGCCCAGAGCTGGCATCCCTACCGGCCTCACTCTAAGCCTAATCTACCTCACAGGGTTGTTGTTGTGAGGATAAAACAGAGAGAATGATATAAGCAGTTCCCGATCCCCACTGGGAGGAAAGGTGAAGTATAAATGAATGAAATGAAGACTGATTGCCTTCTTTTACTTTCCCTTTCCTCATCCTTCGCTTGAGGGTTTGGGTCATTTTCACTTCCAAGGAGTGAGGGGGACCTCTGTCTCTTGACTCACGGGACCTGCCTTGAGAAACAATGGTTGTCTAAAAAGTGTAATATAAATATCATGCCTTAAATTTTGTGGTGGTTTGTAGAGAGAGAGCCAGACAGCCCAGTCCTGTGGTCTCAACATGGTGGCTGTTCCAACAAAAGCCCTGTTTTGATTTTTTGGCACCCCCGCAGTGGCTCAAGTGGTTATGATGCTGAACTGCAGACTGGAAGGTCAGTAGTTGAGCAGTTCGAGACCCAAGTGCCGCATGAGGGAGTGAGCTCCATCTCTGGCCCCAGCTCCTGCCAGCCTAGCAGTTCTAAAGCAAGAAATTGCAAATAGATAAATAGGTACCACTTCAGTGGGAAGGTAACAGTGTTCTGTGTGCCTCGGCATCTAGTCATGCCAGCCACATGACCACGGAAACGTCTTCGGACAGCGCTGGCTCTTCAGCTTGGAAATGGAGCTGAGCACCGCATCACCTAGAGTCGGATTCAACTGGCTTTTGAGCAAGGGAAACCTTTACCTTTACCTTACCAGAGGTACTGGGAGGGTGTGCTCCAAAAAAAGCTTGTTACTTTACTTTATTTACAGTCCATGACCAGAATACAGATAAGTATGAAAAAATGACCATAACCTGATAAAATATAAAAATTAAGGTATACAAATATAAAAATGAATTAAAACTAGTGCTAATTCAAATACAGCAATTTCTAACCAAAGTACATAAAAATATAGGTATAGAATACCATCAGCTACTATCTTCCACATTATGTTGGGAAATATATATATATATATAAAACGCGGTTTAATTGCTTCGGAGCAGAATTTAGCAACTTTCCGGATGCTTTCTATATTGACTTCAGAGAGAAGTGTGTTAATGATCCCAGAGTCGGAGGTGTCAGGACAGAGCTCAAGTATCAGGGAGATAAGGGCAGTACGAATTTCATTGCAGAAAAAGCAGTGAAGAAAGACACGCACCTTTCAAAAGAAAACTTGTTGATAGGTACATTCACCATTTGGGGGGGTGTTTTTGGTGAGTGTGTGTGTGTGTGTGTGTGCCTGGAAGTCATAGCTGACTTCTGGCGACACCTAGTGGGGCTTGGACGCTTTTCAGAGAGGGGGCTTGCCATTGCCTGCCTCTGCGTCCCGGCCCTGGTATTCCTTGGAGGTCTCCCATCCAAGTACTTGCCAGGGTCGGCCCTGCTTAGCTGCCGAGAACTGACGAGATCAGGCTTGCCTGGGCTCTCCAGGTCAGGACATTTGCCATTTTTTATTAACAGGGCAGGCAACACATATGTTTTCCAACTACAGAATGCCCACACTATGAGATGGCACGTAGAGAGATAAACTCGGGTCTGTCAGAAAAAACTAAACTTGAATTTCTTCTGATTGGCAAACATCCCAAGATCACTCATCAAGTAGCCAGGTTAGGTAAGGCGATACTCAGGTCACAGAAATGGCTTAGTGGCTAGATGCAAGTGTGACTTATATACTAGTTTAAAATTTTTATATTAGCTTCCAGTTTTCTGGAATGTATTATCTGTAAGAGAGAGAGAGAGAGAGAGAGAGAATGAATGAATTAATTAATTAATGTGTTTCTGGGTATTGAAGCTGGTAAAGCCATTGATTGGGCCCACTTAGTCCTTCATGCTTCCCTCAGTGACTTCCTTGAATACAACACTGCAGAGTGCACAACCCCCCATCACTGACTGGGCCCCAGAGAGGGCCCCAGAGAGGTCATTGCGTATTTGGCTGCAGGCTTGGGGAAGCAGGGTTGCCAGCCTCCAGATAGGACCTGGAGAGCTCCCAGAATTACAACTAGGGTCACCAACCTCCAGGTAGTGGCTGGAGATTCCCCACTATTACAGCTGATCTCCGGGCGACAGAGATCAGTTCACCTTCAGAACATGCCGCTTTGGAAGGTGGACTCTGTGGCATTATATCCCACTGAAGTCCCTCCCCTTCTCAGGCTCCACCCCCCAAAATCTCCAGACATTTTCCAACTCAGAGCTGGCAGCCCTAATTACAACTGGTTTTCATATGACAGAAGTCAGTCCCCCTGGAGAAAATGGTTGCTTCAGAGGGTGGACTCTGTGGCATTATATCCCGCTGAGGTCCCTCCCCTCCCCAAACCCCGTCCTCCCCAGGCTCCACCCCCAAGTCTCCAGAAATTTCCGAACTCAGAGCTGACGACCCTAGATCCATCTTCCTTGAGTCTCAGCAAGAAAGGCAGGTTGTAAAGAAAGTTCATAAAATAAATACAAATAAAGTAGAACAGCAAACATCCCTGCTATGATACCAGAAGCCCTAATACTGCTTCAGCCCAGTGGTTAGGAACCTTGTTTCAAGGCCCAGAGAGACTCAAGTAGGGTTGCCCACCTCCAGGTGGTGGCTGGAGAGCCAGTCTGGTGTAGTGGTTAATTGTGCGGACTCTAGTCTGGGAGAACCAGGTTGGATCCCCCACTCCTCCTCCACATGCAGCTGCTAGGGTGACCTTGCGTCAATCACAAGTTCTCTCAGAGCTGTTCTCTCAAGAGCAGTCCTCAAAAGAGCTCTCTCAGTCAGCCCCACCTGCCTCACAGGGAGTCTGTTGTAGGGAGGGGAAGGGAAAGGAGATTGCAATAACCATTGGGTTTTGCAATGCTCTGAGACTCCTTCAGGTAGTGAAGAGCAGGATATAAATCCCATTTCTTCTTCTTTTTCTTCTTCCTGGGGTTACCAGGAGGAAGTTTGGTTCCAATTTGGTGTAGTGGTTAAGTGCGCAGACTCTAATCTGGGAGAACCGGGTATGATTCCCCACTCCTCCACTTGCACCTGCTGGATGACCTTGGGCAAGCCGTAGTTCTGGCACAGCTGTTCTTGAAAAAGAGCAGTTTCTGTTGGAGCTCTCTCAGCTCCACCTACCTCACAGGGTGTCTGTTGTGGGGAGGTGTCAGGAGGGGAAGGGGAAGGAGTTTGTAAGCCGCTGGGATACTCCCTTGGGTAGTGAAGGGCAGGGTATAAATCCAATCTCCTCCACCACCACCACCACTAATCTCCAAGCAACAGAGATTGGTTCGCCTGGAAAAAATGGCCGCTTTGGAAGGTGAATTCTATGGCATTATACCACTAAAGTCCCACCCCTCCCCATGGCATTATACCGCATTAAAGTCCCACCCTGCTCTCTTCAGACTCTGCACCTCCAAACCTCCAGGTACTTCCCAACCTGGAGTTGGCAACCGAGAACTCAAGTTAAATCATAAGTGATTTGAATAGTCTCCAGGGTTCACAGGTGCGTGGCCAGCAGCCCTAATGGTTTGCGGAGTGGGAAAGCCAGCTAGTTGATAAGCCCCACTTATGCCTTCTCATCAAAAGAGTAAATACTAAAGGGTGACTACAGTTGAGCAAGGATGTTTGCTGTTTGCCTAAATGTGGGCTGAAAGGCTGCAGTACAGATTGCCAGGGCTGGTTTTGCAATATTCTGCAGTCGTCGGTTGCTCCACCCCTGGTTACTGACTAGTTCTGTTGCTGAGCAGTGGAGACATTGGTTTCAGCTCTCCCTTCCTGGTGTTGCTACAGACTTCTGTGTCTAGTTCCTGGTTCTTTGTTTCCAGAAGTAGACGGCTGGGTGGGGAAATAAGACAACCCCCTACTGTGTACGTTTTAAATTACTCTATGTGCATTCTTTACTAGAGTGAATTATGCCTTTATTTCCTTTTTTTAGTACTACTTCCATTGTGCATAGATGTACAAGACTCCTGCCCCAAAGACTCCCCCCCCAGGCTGCCAACTCTGGTTTGGAAAATTCCTGGAGATTAGGGGTGGGGAAGGTGGAGCTTGGGGAAGGCTGGAAGTTCAGTGGAGACGTGATGTCACTCTAGTCTAGGACTTCAATTTCCTCTAGAGTCTATGGTATACCACAGAGTCTGCATCCCAAAGCTGTCTTCTCCTCCTATGCCATGGGTCCCCTGGCGGATCTTGGGTGGCCGATTGGTCTAATTTACAATCCGCACAGGCTATTGTCTACCGAAGCAAAGCTCCAGTAGCCAGCCCGGCCACGTGTGTTTCTCTGACCACGTGTGTGGTCGCCATTAGGACACAACAGGGACCTCGCCACTCCCCCTTTTGAGGAGCTGTGCGCATGGTGTACAAAGTGAGAAAATGTTGGGAAAAAATACCTGGAATTCTGGTGAGCAATCTGGCCGGACTAGAAAGGGGCCAGCTATTGCCGAGGAGCCAGGCGGCCAAGAGCTCTTTGCTTGGCAGAGCCCTGAGGCCAATTGCCCCAGCTGACCTCTTGAGCAGCTCTGGGTGAGAAAAGCCGGACCAGCTGAAATTCCTTCTTATGTAACTAGAGGAAGCCTAGAGGGGGACTGCCTGCAATCCGCTTTTGCACCTGGTGACTCCTGGAGGTCCCTGGCTGGCGACTGTCATTACAAAGTCCCGTGGGAAATCCGGCAAAGCCAGTTTTATACAGCCGTCCCTTCTGATCAGAGGAGCTGTGTGGTTTGAAGAGGCTAGAGGGTAAGAATAAATCCTGGTCACATTGTGGAGGTGCCAGCCTCCAGGTGGGACCTGGGGATCCCCTGGAATTACTGCTTATCTCCAGACTACAGAGATCAGTTCCCCTGGAGAAAATGGATGCTTTGAAGGGTGGACTCTATGGCACTGTACCCCACCAAGGTCCCCATCCTTCCAGGCTCCATCCCCAAATCTCAAGGATCTGGCAATTCCACCCCCCATCCCCCAACAGTGGCCAGGGGATACCTGGCAAACCTATTTGAAGGGTGGACCCTGCTGAGGTCCCTCACCTTCATTCCCAAATCTCCAAGAATTCCCAACCTGGAGTTATCAAACCTATTCAAAAGTCCTGCTGTAAATCCAGGAACACAAGTGTTATACACAGGGGTCCTTTCGAGCAGGAGCTCGGGGGAGCGCAGCTCCAAGAGTTGGTGCCAGCCCCTTCCCCCCCCCCCCCGCCCACGGGGGAATGCCTGCTTGTGTCATGGCTGCAGCAAAATGACCCTGTCCCCTTGAAAGGTCCTTGTTCCTCCGACCAGCCTTCTGAAGGCTTCAGCCACCACTGAAGCCATCCTCCCACAATAGTGGTATTTCTGAGGCTTGGATTAGTAGCTGTCCCCTCTGCCAGCTTGCTTGCTTGCTTGCTTGCTTCCTTCCTCTTCTTTCTTTCTTGCCCTCTGACATACTTCCAGTGATGTCAGGTGGTGTAGCATATGCAAATGAGTTATGCTAATGAGCTCCTGCACCTCTTTTTCTACAAAATGACCCCTGGTTATACAGCCGTCTTATCAGAGGAAGTGTGTTCTCCATGGATGCTAGGAAGTGAGAATAAATCTTGGTTGCATGTGTAGTGGACTAGAGGGGCTGTGGCTTGGTGGCAGAGCATCTGCTTGCCATGTAGAAGGTCCCAGGTTCAATCCCCGGAATCTCCAGCAGAAAGGAGCAGGTAAGAGGTGATGTGAAAGACCTCTGTCTGAGACCCTGAAGAGCCGCTGCTAGTCTGAGCAGACAATACTGACTTTGATGAACCAAAGGTTGGATGCAGTAGAAGGCAGATTCATATGTTCATGTGACTTCAGTGTTTAGGCTAGGCTCTCTACTGGCAGCTGTTCGGCAGAGGCCTGGGGATGGATCTGATCCCGCCCCCCTCCTTGTGATTCAATGGCGTCTCTTGATCTGTGATTGGCTTATCTTCCTGACCACAGTTTATAATCACTCATTAACATTCTGTGTTAGTGGACTAGATAGTCAGCTTGGAATGACTGAGAGCTTTTAGGCCAGGAAGTCCTGGATTCAGATTCCCAGTCAACCACCACAAGTCATATTGGGTGACCTTGATCCAGCCACTAGCATTGTTTCCCATATACTTTCAATGCATTGTGTAAATTGAGAGTCAGTTTGATGCTGTGGTTAGGAGTGCGTACTCTAATCTGGGAGAACGGGGTTTGATTCCCCACTCCTCCACGTGCACGTGCTGGCATGACTTTGGGTCAGTGACAGGTTCTCTCAGAGCTGTTCTCTCACGAGTAGTCCTCAAGAGAGCTCTCTCAGCCCCACCTACCTCACAGGGTGCCTGATGTGGGGAGGGGAAGGGAAAGGAGATTGTAAGCCGCTCTGAGACTCCTTCAGGTTGTGAAGTGTGGTGTAAATCCAGTCTCCTCCTCCTCCTCCTCCTCCTCCATAAAATAATTATGTGCAATAGATAAGAGCAAATTTCCCTTTCTTTAAAAACCTCCCTTAAAAAAAAATAATTTAAAAATTTCATTATTACATGAGTTGCGTGTTCATGTTTACATTGCCACTGAAGTTCAATGACGGCACATCAGGGATGCTGCACTTGGGGAAACATAGAACAAAGTTGGAGTCCAGGGGCGCCTTTAAGACCAACAAAGTTTAATTCTGGGCAGGAGCTTTCGTGTGCAGGCACATGTCCTCAGATACAATGAAAGTATGCACGTACCCGAAATAGGGTCGCCAGGTCTGGATTGGAAAATACCCGGAGACTTGGGGGTGGATCCAGGAGAGGACGGGGTTTGGGGGGGGAGGGGCCTCAGCATGACACAATGCCATAGAGTCCACCCTTCAGAGCAGCCATTTTCTCCAGGGGAGCTGATCTCTGTCAGCTGGAGATCAGCTGTAAAAGCGGGAGATCCCCAGGCCCCACCTGGAGGCTGGCAACCCTAACACGATAGCTTATACCCAGAATTAAACCTTTGTTGGCTTTAAAGGTGCCCCTGGACTCAAACTTTGTTCTCCTGCTTCAGACCAACACAGCTGTCCCACCTGGATCTATCATCAGGGAAATGCAGTCCTCAGAGTGGAGGACTACAATAGAGCTTGAGAACTACATTTCCCAGGGTGTACTGGGTACGGCTCCTCAGGCATACCCTAAATAACTTCCAAGATGCCAGAAGAAATGTGGGGAAGAGATATGCTTTGCCTGCCAGCAGGTCTAGTGTAGCAGTAGCTGTCTGCGGTGCAGAAAATGAAGGGGATTAAAGGGAGTCTCTGTATGTCCCTCTGTCTCTATTGGCCTCTCAATAATCAGACTCTCAGGCTCCAGGACTCCAAATGAACCAATGGCAATCTTTCATTCACTTCCCCCCCCCCACCAGCCACTTTTGTTATCCAGATTAGTGGAATCAAGGGTGTAACACTGTCCCATTCATGTGGAAACCAACGCATATCATTTAAGGCAAGTACATTGCCCTGAGCTCTTTCAAGGAACTACAGAGGTACATACAGGGTTGCCAGCTCCAGGTTGGGAAATTCCTGGAGATTTTGGGGGTGAAGCCTGGGGAGGGGAGGGTTTGGGGAGGGGAAGGACTTCAGTGGGGTCTACTGCCATAGAGTCCACCTCCCAAAGCACCCATTTTCTCCAGCTGAAGATGGCTTGTACAAATGCAGTCAATAAATGATCAGAGTTCTATCCTGCCCGGGCCGCCAGTTTTCCAGTAGGCCCCTGCCCTTGTACCTTGAACCAGCTGATCTGCAGGAATAAACAGATGAGGAAGTTCCTCTCCAGGGCCACAAAAGGCACCACCTGGTCATAACTCCAGATCTAGCTGCTGCATAAAGGCACAGCAGCAGTGAACAGCTGAAAAGCTTGCAGCCTTTTATGAGGAAGGTTCTGTCTTATGAGCGGCTCAGGGGGCATAGCAGTCTACATTTGTGATTTCCCAGGCCAAGGAAAGTTTTATCCAGCGCCGGAGGCAGATTGCAGTCTGCCCAAGCTGTACCTTTGCTCCCGCTCTGTGCCCATCCCACACAGCATTATTTCAGTTTGTGCCAGCCAAGTAGAGTGTGGCTTCAGCTGCGATCTGCTGGCATTGCAACTCTGCTCTCGGCTGCGTTGCCCTAGACGTAGGCATGACCCCATCCACTCAGTTGGCTGCTTGTGAGAATTGGGCAACTCCTAGGCTGTGGTCACGCAAGCAGTTTGGGCTGATATTGTTGTGGTACCTTTGCGGATTTAAAGAGCACAATCAGACAGCAGCACCTGGCTTCTGTGCCTCAGTCGTCGCCATTTTCCCTGGCGCCTGATCACTCTGCTTCCAAAGTGGGGCAGAAACCACTGCTTAGAGTTCAGGGAAGGCAGGCAGCCGCCCCTCTCCCCCTCCCTTCTCCCCCTCCCCTGCTGCACCACAAAATTTCCTCATGCCCCACCTACCCAAAATTTCTGGCCCTGACCAGTTGATATGAAAAAGAGAAACTGAACCAAGTGTGATCAGCATATTTATGGGGCAAGTGATGCTCTGTATTCTTGGTGCTTGGGGGGGGGGGATGGGACAACAGTGGGAGGGCTTCTAGTGTCCTGGCCCCACTGCTGGACCTTCTGAGGGCACCTGGTGTTTTTGGTCACTGTGCGACAGAGAGTGTTGGACTGGATGGGCCACTGGCCTGATCCAACATTGGCTTCTCTTATGTTCTCTTATGATTCTTCAGTCCAGCCCCTCAAATAATATCACAGTGATTTCATGTAAATATGAAACAGCACAGGGACAAGATAGAACCCTGCAGCATCCACTAGGTAAAGGGCCTCATAGGGCAGAATGAACTCCCCCAACACCATCTTCTAGAACTGATCTGTCCGGCCTGAACAGATCCACTAGGGCAGGGGTGGGCAAACTGTGGCTCGGGAGCCGCATGCGGCTCTTTCACATATATTATGTAGCTCCCGGCAGGGCGGCTGTGGAAGTTAAATATCATTAGCAAACAAATATCATTGGACAAATTAATATCATTATCAATATCTGCTTTTACCCCTTTTGTCATTATCTTTGGCCGTCTCATTTGATGTTAATAAAAAGCAAATTTGCTTATTTTCCAATAAAAGCAGGTAATATTTGTTCATGTCTTGTGGCTCTCAAACATCTGATGTTTATTCTATGCGGCTCTTACGTTAAGCAAGTTTGGCCACCCCTGTTCTAGGTGGCTCTTACGCTGAGCAAGTTTGCCCACCCCTGCACTAGGGCATTCCTGTCCCGGCCACATGGTATGAAAGGACTCAGTGGCTGATGGCACTGAAAGACACTGAGAGATCCAGGGGAATCAAAATGGTGACACGTTTCCTGTTTTTCCTCTCCATTCCAATTATTTACCATGGGCAATTTCAGTGCCAAACCCAAATCTGGAGACAGACCTGAATGGATCCAGATAAATTGGTACCATCTAGAAGTGTCTGGAGTTAAACCATAATTTGTACCCTGGCAAAATTTGGAAACAGGGAACAGAGGCACCATGGTATAGCCTGATCATGTCAGATGTCAGAAGCTAAGCAGGGTCGGTAGTTGAATGGGCAACCACCAAGGAAGGCTTTGCAGAGGAAGGCAACGGCCAGGCTACCTCTGCTTCTCACTTGCCTTGAAATCCCCTTGCTGGGGTCACCATAAGGTGATTATGACTTGACGGTACATACATATGTAATGTTTTGTAGGGTAGCCAGGTCCCGTGTGAGAAACACCTAGAGATTTTGGGGGTGGAGGCTGAGGAGGGCAGGGTTTGGGGGAAGGGAGGAACTTTAATGGGATATGATACCATAGAGTCCACCTTCCAAAGTGGCTGTTTTCTCCAGGTGAACTGACCTTCGTCACCAGTCACCTGAAGATCAGTTGTAATCTTTGGAGATCTCCAGCCACCACCTGGAGGATGGCAACCCTACTGGGTTTCAGGGAGGGTTTTTGTAAGAGGCGTCTTCCTGGCTTTCTTAACAAAGAATTTGACAGCCCCCTGGACTCAGATGTGATAAGCTAATAAGAGCAAGGGTCACGCAAACAAGTACTACACACACCACTTCAAGAACCCTGTCCACACCCTTAGGCTGTAACAGCTGGATTCTGCAAGCGGAAAGGCTTGGTAATAACTTCAAGTAATTGCATCGTATTCACAGTGGCATTCACGTTAGATCAGAGAAAAGAGGTTTTACGTGCCAAGTGTCTACCAAAAGGGATCACAAAGCAGTCTGCTGAGAGTCAGTTCCAGTCACCTCAGGACCATGGGTACAGCAGGCCATGTCAGGGGGATGCCAACCTCCAGGTGGGGCCTGGAGATCCTCCAGAATTACGGCTATGACATTATACACAGGTCAAGTTGCCAGGTTGGGAAATACATGGAGATTTTGGAGATGGAGCCTGAGGAGGGCAGGGTTTGGGGACGGGAGGGAACCCAGTGGGGTGTAACGCAACAGAGTCCACTTTCCAAAGCAGTTCTCCTGGTGAACTGATATATATCACCTGGAGATCAGCTGCAATAGCAGGAGATCTCCAGCCACCACCTGGAGGCCAGCAACCTTACCGCCAGTCAAATCTAGAGTTTCCAGAACCCACTGTAGGACTGTGTCTTAAGAACATAAGAAAACATAAGAGAAGCCAGTGTTGGATCAGGCCGATGGCCCATCCAGTCCAACACTCTGTCACACAGTGGCCAAGAATACCAGGTGCCATCAGGAGCAATGCTCCCTCTAAGCTGTGGAGTCTTGTGAGTAAAAATTCTACTTTGTGAGCTATTGGCATTAAAGTTGTGAGCGAGCGATTTGGCTGCCGCATCAATTAGTTTGCTATGGAGCCATCCTTCCTGAGCTGAGACAAAAATGTGTGAGCTGGAGGCTAAAAAACTGTGAGCTAGCTCACTCTAACTCAGCTTAGAGGGAACACTGATCAGGAGGTGTGTGTAATTCTTACCAATAAGATATGAATGTTTCTTCTTCCTTTCTTCTTTTCATGATAACGTCGACTTGGAAATCATTTCGCAAAACACTTCTTCAGAACCGAATACAGGAATAGTCACAAATCCAGACAGTTTAACAAAGTCAGTTTCACATCAAGCATTGGTTCTCTCCAGTTGCCATCTCCAGGTGGTGGCTGGAGTCCCCTGGCATGACACCTGATCTCCAGGTGGACTCTATGGCACTATATCCCATTGAAGTCCCTCCCCTGACCCCACCCCAAACCCAGTGTTCACTCCCAAAATCTCCAGTTATTTATTATTTTTAAGTATAAGCACCATAGGTGCCCCACAAGAAAAAAATCTGCCCCACAAAACGAAAAATCCCAGCTACGGCCCTGCTGGGGTCTCTCCCCAGGCTCCACCCCAAGATCTCTAAGAAGCTCCCAAATCAGAGTTGGCAACCCGAGCAAAGCGGAGGAGGGGAAACTTGTATTGGTGTACTGGTTAGGAGCACAGACTCTGATCTGGGAGAACCAGGTTTGATTCCCCACTCCTCCATGTGCAGCTGCTGGTGTGACCTTGGCTCAGTCACAAGTTCTCTCAAGAGCAAGTCTCGAAAGAGCTCTCTCAGCCCCACCTATCTCACAGGGTGTCTGTTGTGGGGAGGGGAAGGGATGGGGATTGTAAGCCGCTCTGAGACTCCGAGTGAAGAGCGGGGTATAAATCCAGTCTCTTCTCTCTCTTCTTCTTGAGCTGCTTGGAAGAAAGGCAGGATTTATTTTTTATTTTTTTAAAATGTACTAAATGTTTTAAGGGTGTGTGGGCGTGTTTTGAATCCACCCGGGGCTCGGTCCTTGGCTATTAGAGAAAAGACGGAATGAATTGGAATAACATCTTTCCGCGAACACCTGTACCTAAGCGGGGGAAAGGCATATTGGGAGGGATGAATAATGCATGGCTGGAAATGGATATTCTCGCTTTGAAGCGTGCCTAATGAAGAGGCGTCAGCGGAGGCAGAATACCTCTCCGCTTTGTTGAAGGAGAGTGGGCGTGGGGGAGGGGGGGACCACGTACGTTCCAGGACAACAAAGCGCGCGCTTATGCACAATGCTCAGGGCTTCTAAGGAAACGGAGGAGGCCCAAGTTGCACCGAAATTCCAGTAACTTTACGACATTTTTGTTTCAAATATAAATGTTATTTTTTTAAAAAAATTGTAAGCGGCCAGCCTGCTGCCTGGACTGCATTAGCGTCCCCTCTTAAGATCCCCCGTCGTTCCTCCCATTGTCTTCCGGCCACAAAAGAACTTGCCAAAAACCGAAGCGCCAACAGACGTCCATTCACCACATTTGCACGCGCAGCCTGCCTTCTTAATATTGATGAGCGAGTGGGCGTGGCCACAGCTCCACACTGACAGATCGGCCGAGCGCCCCGCCCACTCCTCCTTGCCTGCCTCCTGCCCGAGAGTAACCCCGGGAACACCTCCTGCTCCTACCCCCCTCCCTGCCCGGCTCTCTCCTGTCTCGGGACAGCCAATGAGAAGCCGAGCCCCGCCTCCACGCGCCGAGGGCCGCCCTTCCTTTCCCAATAGGAAACGGGCTCCCCCCCGCCCTTCCCGAGCCGCGCCAATCGGACACCGCCCTCACGTGCGTGCGCGAGGCAGCGGGAGGTGGTTGGGGGGGGTCCGCGGGGGTAACCTTTGCCTCAGTTAAGCGTTGGAACCCCCCGGGCTCCGCCCTCCTGCCACCTGTTAGCCAATGAGAGGCGGGCGCCGCGAGGCTCGCTGGCCAATGGGCGCGGGGGAAGGAGACCGAAAGGGGCGTGGCCTGGGCGCGGGGGCCGCCGCGGCGGTGTTGGTGGTGATGCTGCCGCTGCTTTCTCCTGTTGCCGGTTTCTGAGGGGGGCCGCAGGGACGGGTCCGGCGGAACGGCCCGGCGGAGAAGATGGCGGAGGGCGGCGGCACGGCGCTGCGGCTTGACATGAGCCTGGCGGAGATCGCCGAGTCCCTGGGCTCCTCGGAGCAGGCGCTGCGCCTCATCCTGTCCATCTTGATGGGTGGGTAGCGGCCGGAGACGGGGGGGAAGAACCGCCAGCCAGGGGCATGGGGGGGCGGGGGGACCTCAGCAGGCGCGACAGCGGCTCCTGCCCTTCGCACGAGAGCTTGTCAAGCCTGCGTCAGCCTACCTCGCGGGACTGTTGTGCGGGGTAACAAGTGGGGGGGGGAGAGGCAGCGAGGGCGACCACGTGCCTGAGGGGCTGGGTTTAGGGTCCCAGAGGGCGGGCCGTGGAAAGGGGAGGGAGGAGCAATGCTCCCTCTGAGCCGTGGAGTCTTGTGAGCAAAAGTTGTACTTCGTGGGCTACCGACATGAAAGCTGTGAGCGGGCGATTTGGCCACTGCACACACTAGTTTGCTCTGGAGCCATCCTTCCTGAGCCAAGACAAAAACGTGTGAGCCGGAGCCTTAAAAACTGGGAGCTATCTCACACTAACTCAGCTTGGTGGGAACACGGATGATGAGTGGGAGAACAGAGGTCCTTGGCATCGCCTTATAAGGCTTCCCAGTAGGGCTTTGCTGCCTTCTGACACCCTGTTGAATTTTGCTGGCTGGAGAGGGTTAATTTTATTACCTTGGTACGGTGTATGCTTCCCCGTCTTCCAAAGAGCTTAGAGTGGCATTTGTTGCTCTCCCTTTCTCCCTCTTATCCCCCAAACAGCCTTGGGAAGTCGATTAGGCTGGGAGAGAGTGGCTGGCCTGAGGTGACCCAGGAAGTTTCGTGGGAGAGCGGGGACTCGAACCTGGGCCTCCCGGATCCTAGTCTTAACACGCTGACCGCTACACCATGCTGGCTCTCATTGCCGGCGGTGTCTTCCTATGAGGCACCTTCCTGTGTTGACATGAATCCTGGCTGAGGGCCAGCAAACAGTGGAAGCGGTGCCCTGGCTGTGAATTTCGCAGAGGTTTTTGGCTTGGCTGCCCTTTGAACAGGGCGCTGGCATCCGTGGCTTTTTTTGGTCTGATTCTGCAGGGTAGCTGTTTTCTCTCCCCCCCCCCAAATTTTCCCCTTGACTTTTGTGGTGGCCGTTAGTCTGCCGTAAAGACAGCAAGCTGTGTGAGTGACCCCAGGCAAAAGAGGTGGCTGACTTCCTTATTTTTAATCCCTCTGTAGAAAATAGAAGCCACAAGCACAGTTTGACCCCTGCTAATTAGTTCAGTTCATTTAATTCAGTACATAACCAGCACATTTCAGTTAAAACCATTTTAAGAGCACAATAGTTGAGATTTAAAACATATATAAAAATATAGAAATACATTACACAAGTGAGAATCACTGTAAGATCTAAAATTCCCTGTGATACAAATACATAAAACACAGGATACATTTAATTTACCCCTGCAAATCATCTCTTCTGTACTGTTTTTAGAGGGTTACCTTGCATCAGGGAGTCAGTTCCCCCACCCTGCATTTACTTAAAAACAGTATAAGTCTAAAGCCGTAAGTTCCTAGAAGCGTGAATGATGTGTACTTATTATATGTACGATGTACTGGGATGGATTCTGAGATTGCAGTTCTACACATAGGTCTGTCACAAGTGAGATTTACTTTAGGGTCCTGGGATTTTCACTTTGGTCTGTTACGCAGTCTTTGGGTAAGGAGCCGTTTATGCAGAAGGGACCAGTGAGATTTTAAAATGGAAGAGCATCTGAGCCTCAGAATGGGGATGTCCGTGGAGATACCATCTTGAATGGCAGGCCCTGCTAGGTCCGCTGAGTCATTAGGAGACTGATAGGACTAGTTTGAACGAAACTTAAGATGTATGCTTTGCCAAATGTCCCTCAAGTGATAATGGCTGGCCTTGGGGCAGGGCTCCTCCAAATTTTTCAGCTCTAAATTTATGCATTCTTTCAAGCCTCCGTGCCACAACCATAATTCCTTGTGCCAGGAAACGCACACAGTCTTCATACATAGCTGTAGGGATGGAGCCCAGTGCAAGATGGATCAAGGGCGCTAAGTCGTGCCTGGTGTTAGAAGAGATCGAATTTTGTGTTAAAGCTAGCCAGCCAGAGACAGGAGAGTGTGTGGATGGTTGGATGCTATTCCTAGAAGATCAACACAACTTAATAGATGAAATGAATATGAACCTTCAGTCTAGGCTTTGCATAACTTTAAAAAGAAATGGCTTTTTATGTGTGAGATGTGTGTCCTAGAAACGGGGGAACAGGGAAAGAAGAAGAACCAGGGGTGGCCTGACTGTATTAGATGGACTAGGTAGTTGCCCTAGGCACCAGGGTTTAGGGGGTGCCAAATTAGACAGAAGTGAATCTTTTTTCTCTCTGGAAAAGTTAACGTATCTCTTAGAAATGAACACATCATGTATTTTTCTCTGTGTTACATGTAGGAAGCAAAGTCTTAGCTCACTTGGAGCACCAAAAACCTTTGGGCCAGCCCTGAAGGAGAGAGACATAAAATAAGCCTGTCCATTGCAGTACTTATCCATCACTGCATCTCAGCTGCAAAAATGAGAAGAAGTTTTAGGTCTATGGAAGAAGACTAAGAACACTAAGAGTTTTAGTAGGCAAAAGTCATTCTTCCAGATGGGTGCATTGCTCCATAGTATGCTTTATATGGAAGAGTGGAAGGATCACTTTGTAGAATTTCATAGAATATGAACTTTCAGAGATTAAGAACCAAAGCATCAGTGGATAGTTTGTAGCTTACAAAAAGTCTCTTCAACAAGACACCTTTCTATATGCCTTGCTACGGTGAGGCAGAAGAATTATATACACACACACACAGACACACACACACACTCTGAAGTAAATTCTACTGAGTTCAGAGTCTAAAACATAGTTTCTGAGAAATAAGTCCCAGTGTACTTGGTAGCAGTTACTTCGCCCGGTGGGGGAGCAGAAGATGAGGTTGCATGGGCCTCAATCCTATGCACGACGACATGGAAATGACTTCCTCATGCTCAGCACAATATTTTGGGTGTGTAATGAATTGTGCCATCAGGGAGACTTGCAAAATTTTAGTATGCTTTGAAGATTAATGCTTAGTGTCTTGTGTGTGCATTTGATTCCAGAGGTATACACAGGTCTGGACAAGCATACACCCTGGGAAAGCATTCAAATCCAACAGGTTACGCAGGGCGTCAAGGTGTGGCTGTCCTATAGACAGGATGGCATGGGAATGATGGCCGTGGCATAGGCTGAGATAAATCTGCTGACTTTGATAGCAGCTGCAGTGCTAGCAAGGGAAGCGTTCCTTAAGGAGCAGGCACGGTCAAAATCCAACACCGGTTGCCTCTGGCACGACAAACACTTGAACCACAGCGCTTCTGCCTCTTCTCTCTCCCTCTCTCTCTCAAGAATGTTTTAACTAACTAACTTATCGGCTCCTCTTCATAAATTAGTTTTGTTAAAATCCTCACTTTCTGAAATTCTGGGATTTCCCAGCGTACAAACTTGGAACCCTTCTCCTTATTCAGAATGTTTCCCTTGTTCATATTCTATCCTATAGCCATGACAACCATTTAGCTTCCAGTGTGACATAGATAGCGACTGCAAGTCTCAGGGTTTGTCATAACTTGACCTCCCTTCTCTTAGGTCTTCATCCAGGAGAGTCTGCTGCCTTGCAAGTGAAGGCACACATACCGCACTGCGAGCTTGCCTCCATTTCTTGCCCCCAACATTTCTTGTCTCTGCTCTTCCTACTCAGTGGGGTCACAGACTCGTCCACAATGTCTCACCTCATTTTTAATCAGGCAATACATTTCTGAGATTAGTCTGATGGAAAAGCCCTTTGACCCACTCCTTTCGAATTGACTTGCTTGCCTGTTTCAGAGTGTGGGTATTGTTCTATCTGCCCGCCACATTTTTATACCACCCTCCCTCTAGGGAGGTCAGGGTGGCAGTGTGCACGATTCTGACCTCCCCCATATTATCCTCACAACAGCCCTGTGAGGTGGGTTAGGCTGAGAGAGTGACTGGCCTAAGGTCCCCTAAAGGGTTTAATGGATAAGTTTCGTCCAAGTCCTGATCCAAAATTCTGCACACAGCACCGCACACAGGCTCTTTACCTGGTTTATTATCCTATAAAGTTCTTGAGATGCTTGTAGTACTTTGATAGTCGAATTTCTTTTGTGTGTCAGTAGTTGGATTTCTTTTGTGTATAAGTGTGAAGTTGTGGAATAGCTCCTTACCCTCTTCTCCGCTTGCCTGATCTCCCCCTACCAGACTTCTTCCAAGACACACCACAGTCTTTTACTGTGCAGTACTACGGCTTTTATTCTGGCAATGCTGGTGTTTTCTAGAGACCTGAGTTAAGCTGGGGAGAGGCTGGACTCCCCCCCCCCCCTTGTCATCTAAGTGCTTTTCTGTGTGTCACACAGTTATGGACCCCCCCACACACACTACCAGCTATCTTATAACTGTGCTAAAACATCTCCTTTTGCTGAGTCTCCCTTCCTTGTTGTTTCTGAAGGCCATAATAGAGCCTCCATAGTTAGTACTGTGCCATGATTCTGTCTGAAACAGTAAACAGGAGATGAACAAGATGAGCTAGACTGCCCTTAGATACTTACACAGATTCTTTCTTTGCAAGGAAGCACAGGGAAACTGGGCAGCTTCCATGGCACACTGTCTGCCGCCTACCCTGTTTAGATGGCACCTCTACCAGCAAAGGAGAGCACTAGGCAAGATGTGGGCTTGAGCAGCCACTGGGCACACCTACTTGACAGCCAAGTATTTGTTATCTGCTGTATCTTAATCTGCTGTATCTTAATACAAAGGCGTTTCCAGGTCACAGGCGTCTGTGTATTTTGATGCTGCAACACAAACACATGTTGAGATTATTGCCATTACGTGAATTGATTGGTTGTCTCAGTGTGCTCAGAGGCTGGGGGGCTGTACAACAGCCGACATCTTTTCCAAGAATTAAGCTTCCTTACTACAATCTGCAAAACCTGAAATCTATCACGGAACCACTAGTTTCTTCCAGAATCCCTACTTTATAGGCTTATGAAGATACATTTGGAAATCTACTGGATAGCACATATGGTGGTTTTGCTAGAAAGGCAATGGGCGCTATAACTCAGAAATTCACAGAGCAAAGTCTGAGTCCAGTGACACCTTTAAGACCATCAAAGTTTTATTCTAGGTATGCATGCACACGAAAGCTTATACCCAGGGGTCCTTTCATAGAAAAAGAGCTGCAGGAGCTCATTAGCATAACTCATTAGCATATGCCACATCCCTTGACATCACTGGAAGTGTGTCAGAAAGGGAATGTCAGTTTCAGCACCATTATACCCTATGGGCCATTGAAATCAATGGCAAAGACTCATAGGGTATATGAGGGGCTGGAGGAAAGGGGGTTTGAGGGAGAGGCTCCAAACTTGCAGGGGCCTCTCCTTGAAATACCCACCAAGTTTCAAGAAGATTGGACCACGGGGTCCAATTCTATGGGCCCCCAAACAGATTGTCCCATCCCCTCCATTGTTCTCTATGGTGGGAAAAAATGTTACTTTTTTTCTACTATAGAGAACAATGGAGGGAATGGGGGCAACCTGTTTGGGGGCCTGTATAATTGGACCCCCTGGTCCAATCTTCTTGAAACTTGGTGGGTATTTGGGGGAGAGGTCCCAGCAGCTACCCTGCAAGTTTGGAGCCTCTCCCTCAAACCCCCTCCCCTCCAGTCTCTTTTAAAAATTTTCGGCGGCAATTCGGCAGCAGGCTGAATCAGATCAGAGACTCTGGTTCGGCCCATGGCTGCCCTACTGGCCACTCCTGAGCTGGTGGAGCTTTTCTCCGCCTCGCTCTGGCCCCAAGTGACCCCTGCTTATACCTAGAATAAAACTTTGATGGTCTTATAGGTGCCATTAGATTCAAACTTTGCTCTGTTGCTTAATACCAGCATAGCTACCCATCTGAATCATATCAGTAATTCACATAATGTGCCTGAGTGGTGGAATGAATTGGCTGTCAGATGTCTTCAACCTTGATCACTTTCTAGTTTGAGAGAGTCATAGGCTTTCTCAGCCTGTAAGTACAGTTAGTTGTTTGTTATCCTGCCCCCCCTCCAGAAGCTGATAGTAGTAAAATCAAGCTATTGTTGGCAATAGAGTATGTGCCACTCATTTATTTTGTCCTATCATTGTTTCTAAGCAAATGGGTTTGGCGTATATTTTTTTAATAATGGTGACAAATCTGTGTGGCCAGAAACACTTTAAAAGAAATGAATGCACACATCAGAGGGGGCCATTGTTGTAACAAAGTTCCTTGAATGCTTTTAAACCCATGGTCTGTCTCCAAGCTTAAGAGCCTGGGCTGCTGCCGATAAACCCTGTGGAGGATTTAGGCAGGACAAAGCAAGACTGAAAGGTTTAGAACCTTTGCTTCCATCAGTAAATTATTAAACCAGAGAGCCAGAGTGATTCAATGGATACCGGTTGTGGAGGTGTGTGTTCAAGCCTCCAGTTCAGTGGTTTGCCAATGGTATTTTTTCCCCACTTAAAAAAAAAAGAAAGTAGAGCTCCTCCACTTTGCAGGATTATTGTGAGGATGAATGAGAAAAGTCGTAGCTGTATTGTCTGTCTCGTATTAGTTTAGAAAGCTTTGCAGAAGGAAAGCGGATCATGCTGAATGACTCCCTTTAAAATGAAAGAGGGAAGAGAATAATGCTGATTCATGTTCAAAAGCAGTAGCAGGGTGATGCCTTTATTGTGACCAACTGAAATGTCCTTACACAATGAACAAGCTCTCAAGTTTGTTAAAATCCTGCTTTAAGTTGTGTGGATTTTTATTGTGTGTATTGGGGTGTGTGTGTGTGTGTGTGTTTTGGTTGACCAGAAGGGGAGGGAGGATGTTGGTCATAATAGAAAATCCCCATTTGCAGACTATGATAGTTTTAAAGTAAAGCAGAAGAGGCATTGTGCAGGTTTATAGATCCAGCCGATGAATGTCTATTCAGAATCCCATTGTGTTCGGTGGGACTTACTTCCAGGTAAGTATGCACAGGATCACAGCCTCAAATAGGTTTCACTTTGCTAGGAATGGAGTTCCTCATCAAAGGCTGCGGTCACACACACTAAATAATCCACTTTCAATCCACTTTCAGTGCACTTTCAAACTGGATTTGCCAGTTCACACAGTAAAAATCCAATTTCAAAGTGCATTGAAAGTGCATTGAAAGTGGATTATTTAGTGTGTGTGACCACAGCCAAAGACTCCTAAACTCAGCGGTCATGGGATAAGAGGACAAGTCCTCTTGTGGATCCAAAAACTGGTTAATTAATAGGAAACAGGGTGTGAGTATAAATGGGCAGTTTTTACGGGGGAAGGGGGTACCTCAGGGCTCAGTACTAGGTCCAGTGCCTTTTAGCTTGTTCATTGATGATTTGGGAGTAAGCGGTGAAGTGGCTAAGTTTGTGGATGACGCTAAATTGCTCAAGGTGGTAAGAACCAGGGAGGACTGTGGAGGTGCTCCAGAGGGATCTGTCAAGGCTGGGCCGAGTGGGCATCAACGTGCGAAGTGATGCACAATGGAGCCAAAACTTCTGACTATAAATATACTTTAACAGGGTCCAAACTGGTGGTAACTGACCAGGAGAGAGATCTTGGAGTCATGAAGATGTCGACTCAGTGAGCGACTGCAATAAAAAGGCTATGCTGGGGATTATTGGAAGGGGATTGGAAACAAATCAGCCAATATCATAATGTTGTTCGGTCGCACAGTTGAGTCCGACTCTTTGCAACCCCATGGACCACATCACACCAGGCTCTCCTGTCTTCCGTTATGCTCCTGAGTTTGCTCAACTTCATGTCTGTTGCCTCGATATCACTGTCTAACCATCTCATCCTTTGCTGTCCCCTTCTTCTTTGACCTTCAGTCTTTCCCAGCACCAGGGTCTTCTCCAGCGAGTGCTCCCTTCTCATTTGGTGGCCAAAGTATTGGAGCTTCAGCTTCAGGATCTGGCCTTCAAGGGAACAGTCAGGGTTGATTTCTTTTAGGATTGACTGATTTGATCTCCTTGCAGTCCCAGGGACTCTCAAGAGTCTTCTCCAGCACCAGAATTCAAATGCATCTCTTTTTTGGCACATGGCCTTCCTTATAGTATCATAATGCCCCTGTATAAATCTATGGTTCGTCCTCATTTGGAATACTGTATACAGTTCTGGTCACTGCACCTCAAAAAAAATATTTTAGCATTGGAAAAAGTGCTGAAAAGGGCAACTAAAGTGTTTAAGGGGATGGAACACCTCTATGAAGAAAGGTTAAAGAAGTTAGGGCTCTTTAGCTTGGAGAAACGATAATTGAGGGGGTGACATGATAAGAGGCTTACAAAATTATGCATGGGATAGAGAAAGGAGAGAAAGAAGTGCTTTTCTCCCTTTCTCATGATACAAGAACTGGTGGGCACTCAATGAAATGAATGAGTAATAGGCTTAGAACAGATAAAAGGCAGTGCTTCTTCACCCAAAGAGTAATTAACATGTGGAATTCTCTGCCACAAGAAGTGGCAGCAGCTACAAACATAAACACCTTCAAGAAGGGAGTGGATATAAACATATGGGGCAGAGGTCCATCAGTGGCTATTAGCCACAACACTATGTCTGGGGCAGTGATGCTGTGTATTCTTGGTGCTTGGGGGGTACCAGTGGGAGGACTTCTGGAGTTCTGGCCCCACTGGTGGACCTCTTGAAGGCACCTGGGTTTTGGTCACTGTTGGACACAGAGGTGGGGTGGATGGGCCAGGACACTGTTGGGGTGGATGGGCCATTGGCCTGATCCAACATGACTTCTCTTATGTTCTTAGGAATTAAAAAAAGTCACTAAGATGTACTAAAGGCTACTGGGATAGATACGATGGTTGTTCAGTTCCGGGTAAACTGTCTTCTCAGGTCAGTTGGAATCTTAATCTCCTTTCCCAGTCTGATGAGATCTGATTACAGTCACCCCTGCAGTATAGAATTTGTTGCATAGCCACATTTGCAGCATGGCTGTGACAAAACGTGGCTTCTGTAGTCCTGTGATCTTTGCTGGGCGTGGAGCCGGAGAAAGATGGTAATACCATCGATCCATGAACGAGCACAAAGATGGAGAAGAACTGCCTCTTGGTCTAGATTCATGCTGTGCTTCAGGGTTAAGATATCTACAAAGGGCTCGATGGAAAGCTACATTATGTTAGAGGGATTGGGGGGGAGGGAGGGAGAAAAACTGTTATCTCTTCTGTTGCCCAAAGAGATTCCATCTCATCAGGAAGTGAGTCAAGAAATCCCTGGTGGTCTTGTTAGCAACTTCATGCTGGGCAGTGTGAGTTGAGCTCTGTGCGAAAGAGAACATCCTTTAGTGCAAGGATGAGAGAGACTGGTACAGGCTGCTCAAGCACGGACAGTCCCCAGACCTGGGAGAGAGCTGAAACCATGTACTTATGTGGGGAGCAGGGGAGAATGCGGTGCCTTCAAATGTATTGCAGTGGAGGGTGGGGGTGGCTACACCTGCTTTTAGTGACCCTGGCCACTGAAAACAAAGATGTTGAGACTGAAACCCTGTTCCTCCCCCCATAGTCATATCCAATGTTCCCTCTAAGCTGTGGAGTCTCATGAGCAAAAACTTCTGCTCTGTGAGCTACTGGCATTAAAGTTGTGAGCGAGCGATTTGGCTGCTGCATCAATTAGTTTGCTCTGGAGCCATCCTTCCTGAGCTAAGGCAAAAATGCGTGAGCCGAAGGCTAAAAAACTGTGAGCTAGCTCACATGTAACTCAGCTTAAAGGGAACACTGGTCATATCTTGGGTTCTCATTTTCACTAGTGTAACAGACTCTTTGAAACTGACATCTAAGAAATAAAGGTGATTGACATCTGGTTGGATCACTGTCAGACATGTTAGAAAATACATACACACACACACACACCACAGAAAGGTATTTCTAAAGATAACAATTACTATATCAGGACAGTATTAGGGGAGAATACTGGAAGGTAGCGAATGAAATTGCTGAGCAGTCAGGTTAGAATAGATTTATTGGTTTTTATTGTTTTGTTCTTTATAGCATTGCCATTGAAGAAGTCTTCACGAAACGAAGAGATTATTTCCAGAGTCTTTGTTTGCTCGGCTTAGCTTTCTGGGGCCTGATTTTCTGTTGGGACTTTTTGCCCATTTACATGTTCACCTTTAGGTGTTGTTCCTTTGCAAGTGCCACTAAGTTTGACTTACCTGGGTATTAGTTTCTATTTGAATTGATATACGTGTGTTCTAATATATTCTAGTGTTACGGAGTCTTTGCATCTCAGCCGTTTTTTGTTTCTACTGGTCTTAGCTGAGAGGTCTCCTACCTGGTGTTTTTGGCCACTGTGTGACAGAGTGTTGGACTGGATGGGCCACTGGCCTGATCCAACATTGGCTTCTCTCATGTTCTTAACCCTCCACTACAGTGAGTGAAATACCGTTCAGTTGTTGTCAGTGGCCAGTAAAAAGTGGTTTTGGCAATACGATTTTTGCAGTGCTGTCTTAAAACTGATTAACGTTTCTAAGGTGTTTCCGTTGAGTTTTTGCTGCCTCAGTGCTTATTGGTTCAGCATTTCTTTCCCCATTCCTCCCCCCCCCCCATGTCGTTGCTGCACAGTGCCGTAGACTTAAATGCCAATTTGTGTCGTTGGGAGCTGTCTAGAAATGAGCTGTACAAGCAGAAGTTTCATGAAGCTTAACCTTTCTAGTGTAGTACTGTTATGTTTTGAAGAAAAAAGTTGCTGATAGGCAATGCACGGAGAGTCTTTAATTCCTATTTTTCATTATGAGGAAAAGTAGTCCAAATCCTGTGATGCAAATGGATTGTAACTAAACTAATTGTAACTAAATGGATTGTTCTCACCCAGTTTCGTTCCTTACTGTAGCCCTTGTCCTGTGTGGCTTTTGTCCATGCAGGTCCCTGGATTCCCAGCACAGCCATTTTGGGCAGTCAAAGGGGTCCCCTTCTCCCCTTTTCACCAGTGGAAAATCTGGTTAGATCCAACCCCTAGCCCGTTTAGCTCTAGAAATCCATCTGATGAGACACCCTGAATGAAACCTGACAAAATCAGCTCACTTACGCAACAACAAAAAGAAGCAGGAGGAAATAAAGTGTGGAGAGGGAGATCTCGATAGAGGCCAGATCCATGAAAAGCTGCTTCACGTCCCCCCGGGTAAGAAGCAAGTGACCTCAGCAGGATTCTCAGAGACCACTTGTTCTCCCTGGTAGAAAGCTCTCCATCAGTCCCTGGCCAATATACTTATTCTTCATTGTTTTGTCTTATAGCTTCTTAGGGCTACGTGGTGAAATCATATAGGGCAAACCAGTAGGACTGCTACATGGCAATTTCCCTGGGTAATAGTTGCATCTCTGTAAAGTACACACATATTTTCTTCCCCCCTCGCCTCCATTACTGAGGTTGAGAGAGGCAGAAGTTATGGCTGTCCAAACCTGTGGGTCGGGGAACGCAAGGTTCCGTCTTAATGGAATCCCTTTGTGGGACGCTTCTCTCTTTCAGGCTACCCCTTTGCCTTGTTCCATCGCTATTTCCTTTTCCAGAAGGAGCTCTACCTCAGTCACCTATACAACACGTTAACGGGAGTCTCGCTCGCCTACTTCAACTTCGGTAAGGGGTTGGGGGAGATGGGTATGTCCGTGAGTCCAGAGTGCGAGGGGACGTGTGGTGCTGCTTCTCCGTATGGCTCCTAATCCCCGCCTTCTGCTTCTTTCCTTAGGACCACAGTGCTGCCACTCCTTCCTATGTGTCTTCATTCAGTTTCTCATCCTAAGGCTCATGGGCCGCACAGTCACTGCCATTGCCACGACCTTCATCTTTCAGATGGTAAAGGCATCCCTTCCCTCTGCCACTCTCTGTGGGGTTCCGTCCTTGCCCTCTTCTGCAAGTGCCACTTGGAGACTTGGGGGGGAGGGACGTTGCCTGGGGAGGAGCATATTATCCCAGCTGTTGTCTTTCAGGTATATCTGATGGCTGGGTACTACTTCACTGCCACAGAGCACTATGACATCAAATGGACCATGCCGCACTGTGTCTTGACTCTCAAACTGATTGGTAAGTCTCCAAATGTTGGAGCTGCAAATTCCCTCCTGCCCTCAAATCTTGGCCCTTAGGTCACTGCTCCCTCGAAGCTGTGGAGTCTTGTGAGCAAATATTCTCCTTTGTGAGCTACTGGCATCAAAGTTGTGAGCGAGCGATTTGTTTGCTCTGGAGCCCTCCTTCCTGGGCAAAGACAAAAACGTGTGAGCCAGAGGCTAAAAAAATGTGAGCTAGCTCACACTAACTCAGCTTAGAGGGAACACTGGTGGGGATGTGTGTGTGTCAGTTCTGGAAATCTCAAACCTTTCCCCCTCTCTGCCCTGATTTCCTGTTGATTGTATAAGTCTCCGTTTTTATGGATTTTACTGTTAAAGTTTACTCCATGTGCCAGAATATTTTAATATTTTTTTCGTTTGGTGGGGGGAGTGATATGTCTGTAGTTTGGTGTAGTGGTGAAGTGCGCAGACTAATCTGGGAGAACCGGGTTTGATTCTCCACTCCTCCGCTTGCAGCTGCTGGATGACCTTGAGCAAGCCATAGTTCTTTCAGAGCTGTTCTCTCAAGGACAGTTCTTGAAAGAGCTCTCTCAGCCCCACCTACCTCACAAAGGTGTCTGTTGTGGGGAGGGGAAGGGGAAGGGAAAGGAGTTTGTAAGCTGCTCTGAGACTCCAAGGGAAGGGTGGGGTATAAACCCAATCTCCTCCTCCTCCTCTTCATATTAAATAAACTTAATTAAAAAAAATGTTGGCGATTTCAAAGTGTTCCCCCTTCTCTGTTTTTAAAAAATATTTAGTTGAACATTGTTTTTCCTCGGAGGAAGCTCAAAACAGCTCGCCTGAGCTCCCCCCCCCCCCTTCCAGCCCGGCACTGATCAGATCCTCTCCTCCTTTGCTTGCAATCCTTTGCCCTCTCCTTCCGTCTGCTTCCACGAACACTTTAATCACATTGTCTATTCCCCCCCCCCCCAGGTTTGGCCTTAGATTACTATGATGGCAGGAAGGAAGTGGTAAGTGAAATGCATTTTCTTCCCTCTTCCTCTTTAATCAGGAAGTTAAAAAATAACTGAATTCAGGGGAATAGCACAGAGAGGAGAATTATTACCCACTCGGAAAGGTCAGGTCTCCAAGCAACTGAAGGGCAAAGATTGCAGGTGGTGGTGGGATGGCTTAAGGGAAAAATAATGAAAAACCCTTCCCACAAAACGTGGTGCCTGTTCCATGTCTGGGAGGCGGGCCTCAGATGGCTGTGAGAGGCAGAAGTGTGAACTCTTTAACTGTCTGGACTATGTTTGATAAGATGATATGAGCACATTGGTGAAGGGGGGGGGTAGAGCATTAGGTTGAGAGTGGCCAGAGTCCTGCCGTCTTCCGCCCCCCCCCCCGAGTTTATCACAACTCCCATTGCACTAGCCCTTGCCTCAGCGTTCATTGCCAGGGTTCCGGGAAGCGGCGGTCGGATCTCAGGAAACATCTTGTTGCATTAGAGAGCAAAATTACATGAGTCTGAGATGCCACAATGCATCTGCGGTTATTGATGTCATAGCATAACATGCCAGATGGCTGGAAGTCATACTGCTGGGGGAGGGAGTCTTGAGGAGTCTTGCTAGTAGATGCTAATGGCTATTTATTTTACAACGCAGGAGGCCCTCTCCCAGGAACAACAGCAGTTTGCTGTACGGGGAGTTCCTACGTTGCTGGAGGTCTGTGGCTTCTCCTTTTTCTACGGTGCCTTCATGGTGGGGCCTCAGTTCTCAATGACACAGTATCAGAAACTGGTGAAGGGCGAGCTGACGGACGTTCCAGGCCAAAGACCCAACAGGTAATCTCCCATTGTTGAGGAAGCCCCAAGCACCGTTTACTGGAGCGGTCTTTGTAGAGAGGATGCTGTCTGGACAGCATGACGCTTTTCTCATGCCGTTCTGGAGCACTGTACATCAAGACTGTCACTGGGAGGGCGGGGAGGAGCTTAGGCATTCCAGCATAGATTCTTCATTTGTGCCACACACACACACACTCCCTGTTATTTTGAAACACTCTGTAACCTTGGTCTGATTTTTTTCTCTCTCCTGACATGTTTCAGTTTTGTACCTGCTCTTATGCGCCTTGTTCTGGGTCTCTTCTTCTTGGTAGTCTACACTGTGTTGGGTCCATATATCACTGATGAATACCTCGTCTCTGATGCTTTTGAGGTAAGTCACGCTAGATCAAAAGAAGCACCGACTTCTAGTCGGGAAGACTAAAGCCAGAATAAGAAACGTTGAACGAGAAGGCAAAAAGCAAACCTTTGGTTATTCCTGTGTGGCTGTTTTTGGTGACAAACCGATATACAGGAGTTCGGAACAATGAGGCGTTTGTGGCACCTGAAAGACCAGTTAGTCAGACACATGAATGCCTCAGGTCCTTGTGCATCTGAATTTGTGGACTCTGCACATCCCATAAATGAATGTGCTTTAAAGTACCCCAGGATTCTCATTTTGCCTGTAGCAGGCTACCATCACAAGGTGTTTATTTTACTTCACTTATTCCCCACCTTTCTCTTTGGAGCGTCAGTATCATTTACTCTATGTATACCCTGCTTTCCTCCCCAAAAGAGATCCAAAGTGGCTTCCATCATTCTTCTCCATTTTATCCTCACAACAACCCTGTGAGGGAGGTGAGACTGTGTATGTGTGACTGCGCCAAGGTCACCCGACAAGTTCCATAGCCGAGTGGGGATTCGAACTTGGTTCCTCCCAGAACCTGCCCCATTCTACCCACTACACCGTGCTGGTGTGATCTACAAAGTGATGTGGTTGCAGCAGGTCTACCTGACTGTTAAATACCACCGAGCCCTTGCAGTTATGATGGCACTGTCCTGTTTCAGGCTGGAGAACTGAGTGGCCTGAGCAGTTGCAGAACCTGTTGTCTGGGCACGGGGCCGTGTGGTATCAGCTTGCCAGTGGTGTTAACTAGTTACTTGAGCCCAGCAGGTGCTTCTTCCTGGAACCGCCTTGGTGGATATCCCATATCATCTTGCAGTGTTTTGCCCTGGTCACTGTAAAAGTTTGCAGGGCTGTAGTCTCTAAACAAAAACCTATACCTTGCATTGCATTTCTTACCTGAGCCTTTTGAGAGAATCGTACTTAATCCCAGAAATCCATACAAGACTCCACACACTGCTGTGCATGCAGAACTGTGTAATTCAGCTCAGTCCTGCCCTTAATCTAAACCCATTATCGCGAGTCCTCTCCTCTGCCGCCAACAGGAACAGCTCCCTGCCCTCCTCTAAGGGACAGCCCTTCAAAGACTTCAAGAGAGCCATCATGTCCCCCCTCAACCCCCTCTTTCCAGACTAAACATTTCCAAGTCCCTCAGCCTTTCCTCCCAGGGCTTCGTCTCCTATGGGCCCCTGATCATCCTCGTCTCTCTCTGCTTTGCATCTGCTCCATTCGGTCCACATCCTTTTTGAAGTAAGGCATCCAGAACTGCACACAATATTCCAGGTGCAGCCTGACCAATGCAGTGTACAGCGGGACTATGACATCTTGTGATCTGGATGTTATGCCTCTGTTGATACAGCCCAAGATTGCATTAGCCTTTTGTTTCCCAGATGTAGAACCCAGCACTTATCCTTGTTAAACTGTGTCTTGTTCACATCTGCCCACTTTTCCAGCGTGTTCAGATCGTGTTGAATTCTATCTCTATTTTCTGGTGTGTTTGCTGCTGGTCCCAATTTAGTCAAAAGAAGCTATAGCTGAATAGCACACTTAAACCAATAAATCATATAACAGAATAATGCAAAAATATCAATTTAATACAACAAACAGGGGTCCAAGAATCATCAACGAAACATCCGGTAGGTGTATTTGTTTCTGGCAGTCTTCATCAGGCAAGGACCATCATATTACTATTAAAAATGCAACGTACAAAAAGCAAGGTTACAAAAAGCCTCATATAAATTCAATAAGAATCAAAAGCTTAAAGAGCTTACACTACCTTCATGAATGACAAAATGAGCAGTATCCAAGAAAACAATCCTTAAAATCAGACTAGCCCAACACAGTCAATTCAGTCAAGTATTCTGAGGATAAACAATACCAATAAATTAATAGCAATAAGTTAATAGCAATACAATATGCTTAAAACAGCTTGCAACAATTCACCATTCTGGAATCTCACCATTCTGGAATCATACATGGAATATTCATGCAAAGTTATACATAGCTAGGCAAGCTTCACAATGTAAAGCAGTTCACAACAAGCATTCAATAAAAAGGGAACCAAGACAAAGTATCCACACCTATTGCTTAAAAGCAAACACAAATTCCTTAAAGGCATACTACTCAGAGAAGTTTTTATACAGGAAAAAGATTATATATGGGGAAAATTTATTTAAACAAAACAAGAAAAGTCCACGGACATATTAAGACCATAGGGATGGTAGGTTTTATGTCTATATATCCAAGATGTTTTCCTTTGCAGTAGTTTTTTCTTAATGTCCATCTTATTAGACACATGTAAAATCTCCAAAACCAAGACCTTAAAGTCCTCCGGTTTATGTAGTTTTTCCATGAAATGTAAAACCAAAGGAGCCTCTAAATTATTAGAACGGATGCGAGATTTATGCTCCGCCATGCGGACCCTCAAAGAACGCATTGTGACCCCAATATATTGTATAAAACAGGGACACTGCAAAAGATACACTGGCCTTCTTGAGCCACAATTAGAGAAGGTCTTTATTTCTTGCTTAAAACCACTGGCTGGGAAATCCAAAACCTTGGTTTCCCATACCAACGGACAGATCGAACAGCCATGGCAGCGGTAGTGTCCCTTTATGGGATTCTCTAGAGGAGTGTTGTTAATGAGGTCTGTATGCGTTAGCGAGTCTCTCAGGTTCGTGGTTTTCCTAAATCCTATACGTGGTTTCTCCGTCACAACCTGGAATATCTTTCAAAATGTGCCAATGCCTATTGATTATTTTCCTAATGGAGAAAGCAAACGAAGTGTGGTCAAAAACAAAGGTAAGGGGCATTGAAACTTCACATTCTGCAGCAACAAACAGTTCTGCCCTTGACTTTCTACTGGCTCTTTCTTGAACCTCCCTCACCACCCAGAAAGGGTATCCCCTACTCAGAAACTGGCCAGTGAGTCTCTTAGTTTCTTCCATATAATGCTCCTCACAAGTAGAGTTCCCCTTGATTCTAAGGAACTGCCCATATGGCAAGTTCTTTTTTAAATGCGATACGTGGAAAGACCAATAATGTAAGTACAAATTTCTGTCAGTATCCTTATGGTAAGGTGTGACCGCCAATTTGTGTTCCCTGGCAAAAACCAGGGTGTCCAAAAATGCAAGCTTTTCAGTGTCAAAACTTCAAAGAAAATGTAATAGAAGCATGTACGCCATTAAGCCATTGCACAAATTCTTCAGTCATAGAAATGTCCTTATAAATTATGAATAAATCATCAATATACCTCTTAGAAAATAATATATTAGAGGCATAAGGATTGTAGTGGAAATCCAGGATATACTTAGACTCCCATTCGGCCATATAAAGGTTTGCTATGCTAGGCGCAAAAGACAAACCCATAGCTATACCCTTAATCTGTATGAAGAACTCATCCAAAAACCGAATATAATTGTGATCAAAAATCAAATCTACCAAATCAAGCAAAAAATGGGTAGGTGGAGTCTTTATTTCTCTATTTTCTAGGGCTATTTGTAAACACATTCTGGCCTCTCCTAATGGAATGTTTGTGTATAAGGATGAAACGTCTAAAGTAACAAGTACAGATCCTGCCAGGAAATCCAAACCTTCCACCTTTTGGATAAAATCCCTCGTATCCTTCAAAAAAGAGGAGGTAGCCAGTGTGGTTCTCAAACCAGTTCCCTCTCCACCTAACTATCCTAGAGCCCAGTCCAGTCCAGAGTCCTCTAGTTTACCCATCAGAATATCATGGGGAACCCCATCAGAAGCTTTACTGAAATCCAGGTAAACAACATCAACAGCTTTCCCTCAATTCAGCCAGCTTGTCACTTGATCAAAGAAGGAAATGAGGTTGGTCTGGCAGGACCTATTGGGGACAAATCCATGCTGACTTCACCGGATCACCAAACTGTCCTTTAGGTGCTCACAGATTGATTAGAATCTGCTCCCTGGGACAGAGGTCAGACTGACTGGCCTGTAGTTTCCTGGGTCATCCCTCTTCCTTTTTTGAAAACTGGGTTAACATCTGTCTTCCTCCAGTCTTGTGGCACGTCTCCTGTCCTCCAAGAGGTCTGGAAGATGATGGACAAAGGCTCTGCAAGCTCTCTAGAAAGTTCTTTGTGCACTCTTGGGTGCATACCATCTGGCCCCGGGGGATTTGTACTCATTCAGTGCAGCCAGATGCTTCTCAGCTTCCTCTCTGTCCATGTCAGCCAGCAGCCCAGATGATGTGACTTGCCTGTTGCCATCTCTAGAAGAGCCTGTTCTCTGCTTTAGGAAAAAAACTGAGGCAAAATGGGCATTGAGCCTTTCTGCTTTCTCTCTGTCTTCTGTCAGAGTATCAACCATCGCCTCTTTTATCTTGCATTTGCTCCTCACATATCTGAAGATTTTCTTGTGGTAGCAAACCTCCCTGGCCAGCTTTAGCTCACTGTGAGCTTTGGCTTCTCTAATGGCTGTCCTACAGTGCTTAGCAACCCACAGATACTCTTCTTTAGAGGTATGTCCCTTGCTGCCATTTCTTGAACATTTCCTTTTTCTCCCTTAGCACATCACGCAGTTCTCAGTTCTCTGTTCATCCACATTGGCTTCTTGGATCCCCTACCATGTTTCTCTCTTGTTGGAATAGCGACTGCTTGAGCTTGCAAGAGCTCTTGTTTTAGGAGAACCCACCCTTCACTTGCGCCTTTCCCTCCCAGCAGTCTTGCCCATGGGATGATTCTCATCATACCTCCGAGTTTATTAAAAGTCTGCCTTACTGAAATCTAAGTTACATGTGTGGTTACGAACTTCCTTGGTCCCCCACAGCAAAAGGAATTCTAGCAGGACATGGTCACTTCCCCCTAACGTCCCCACCACCTTCACCCCATCTACTATCTCTTGCCTGTTGGTCAGTATTAAGGCAAGTATGGCCGAGCCCCTCGTAGTTTCCTCCACCATTTGATGAAGGAAGTTGCCACCAAGACAAGTTGCCACCAAGACAGGTCAGGAAGTTGTGTGATTGTGGACGCTTTGCAGAGTTTGTCTCCCAGCACACATCAGGGAAGTTGAAGTCACCCATAACTACCAGGTCATGTTGTTTGGATACCGTGTCAAGCTGTTCATGTTGTTATATGTCAAGCTGTTATATGTTGTGCAGATCATCCTTTGCCCGTACGCCATTCTCTCTTTCTTGTTGGTGAGAGCCACAGGAAACATCCTCTTCTCTCTGGATCTTTGTCCCGTTGCAAGTATTCCTTCGTACTTCTGGAGCCAAATTGTAGCTCTTTCCCAGAGTGCCGTCTCTGATACCCCATCCAGTACTGAGATCCTAACATGCTGAAAAAATGTGGCTATAACCGGCCATCTCTGGACTCTCCATAACGCTTGCAGCACAGCTCTCAGCTGGCTTATTTGCTCTCTCTTTGCAGGAGCAGACATTCTGGTGCCGTTGCCTTTATATATTGATCTGGGGCAAGGTGATACTCTACAAATATGTTACCTGCTGGCTGGTCACAGTAAGTCTGGATATACACAATGCACTCTCCCATCAGCTGGGAAGGGCTGGGAGTTGTCGAAGGAACTGCATCCTGTTAAACTTTGTGCGGCTCTTCTTGCAGGAGGGCGTTTGCATCCTCACCGGCCTTGGATACAATGGAAAGGACGAGAAGGGGCACGCCAAATGGGACGCTTGCGCCAACATGAAAATCTGGTTGTTTGAGACAACGCCTTTCTTCACAGGGACCATTGCCTCCTTCAACACCAACACTAATGCCTGGGTAGCCCGGTAAGTCGTGGTGCTTTGCAGAAATCCGTGCAACGGTCACCTCCAGGCTAGACTACTGTAACTCGCTGTACGCAGGGTTACCCTTGAGACGGACCCGGAAATTACAACTGGCCTAGAATGCAGTTGCACGGGTTCTTACCAGAACCCCACGGACAGCACACATTCAACCAGTGCTCCCTCCGCCAGCTGCACTGGCTCCAGGCTGAATACTGGATCAGATTCAAGGTTTTGGTACTTAACCTTCAGGGCCCTAAACGGTCTGGGAGCAATGTACCTACGGGACCGCCCCTACTGGGATACCCCCCAAAGAGCATTATGCTCTGGAGAGGACCCACTCGTGATCCCAAACCCAAAAGATATCCTGCTGTCCTCAACCGGAGCCAGGGCTTTTTCGGCCCTGGCACCAACCCGGTGGAACTCTCTGCTGAATGACATCCGTGCCCTGTGGGACCTAATGCCACTCCGCAGGGCTTGTAAGGCAAGAGATGTTCCGCCAGGCCCACGGTTGAGGACAGCAGCGGTGACCGGCCATCTTGCCTGGCTTCTCTCCTTTTTCTCTCCATCCTCCTCATGGCCAAATTGACACGATCTAATCAATGTTTAGTGCCATCTGAAATTGCTCTTGTATTATTTACTGTTTTGGTTATTTAGTCTGAGTTGTGATTGTGTTCATTTAATCTGTTGTTCACCACCCTGAGCCTTGTCCACAGGGGAAGGGCGGCCTAGAAGTCTAATTGACAAATAAAGAAATACAAGCGACCATTTTTTGGCCCAGGTGGTATGGAAGAGGCTCTGCAAGGGAAAGGGATGTGCACATACTATACAAAAAAAAACAACCCATCCTGACCATGATTTGGGAAAAGTTTTTATTCCTGTTTTGTAAACAGTGCCCAACATACTTCATAAAACAAAGCCCTGTTCCTAAACGTTCATGTTTGTGGACAGAGCTGTCTGCCCAAAAACAAAATTCAGCATCAAGGTCTGTGCTAGGAAAATAAAAACTGTTGAATTCAAACGCAAGTAAATAGATTTTGCGTAGTTTTTGCTTGGACTCCTCAGAAGTAAGGTCCCCTGTGTGCAGTGGGGGTTTCTCCCAGGTAAACTCCTTTAGGACTGTAGCCACAGAGTTCTTTGGCTAATCTTGAAGCCCAAGGAGTGACGCAGAATGGAGGCACCTTCCCCTGACCTCTGGGAAGCCTACTGAGCCCGCTTTGGTGATTTGACCGGTCCACCCCCCCCCCCCCCGGGCACTTTTGAACCTCTCTTCCTAACTATAAAGGTTAAAACAACCACTATTTTTCCCTAACAATACAAAATAAGCAGCAGCCAAAGAACCAGGCATGTTAAATGTAGCTTTCAAGGCTGATTGAAATGAAAATGGGCCCTTGCAGAATTTCTGGAAATACATGGCCAAGCAGACTTCTTAAGGGAGGCATGCCAGAACTCTCAAGACTGTTCCTGAGAAGACCCTGCCATGTCTGGAGGCAAAGCTGGTCTCCCACGAGTTAGAACTCAAAACAGGTTCTTTCCTTCTGATCTCGTTTTGGAGAGATGCATACAGGAGAAGATTCTCAGTTCTAATCCTTTGTTTTGTAACATAGAACTGTGGGCAAGTTCCTCAAGGCCATTTAACAAGGCATCCTGGTCACACAGTTGAGACTACTGCCTGATTTTAGTGGACCCTTACAGTACATTAATTAATTATCGTATGGCATTGTGTGTGGAATCCCTAAAGGGATTGTTTGGCTGCCGAAGCTGTAGCTCTTTGTGGCACCACTAGGTGGTGAGCTATGCTTATTTGTAGGCTGAGAGTGCTGTGACTTGCCCAAGGTCACCCAGCTAGCTTCAAGTGGGGAATTGAACCGGGTTCTCCAGATTAGAGTCTGCCGCTCTTAACCATTACACCAAACTGGCTCTCTACCTTTACAGTAGATTCATATGTCTGTCTTCTCCATGTGGAGGCATCTTTACTGACCATGCGACTTCACCTGAGAGGGATGACAGCAGACCCTGGCACAGTCTTACCATTTCAAAGCAGTAGGGGCAGATTAGTGAAATTGGAGGGGGGGGGCCTGCAATTAAAAATCTCTCCCACCGCGAGACATGTACAGAGGTGCCGTGGCTTCCTCCAAAGAGGGCAACTTCTCTACACTCCCCCACCCCATGGGCATGGAGAGATCACCTCCTTGCGAGGAGGGGCATGGGCACGAACCCCAGCCACAGCTGAAGCCCAGCATCTCTCAGGTAGAAATTATGCCACAGGATAACTTTCTAACTGCATGCGTTTCTTTGGGGAACACATACATATCCATGGCCAGAAATAAAATGCGGAAATATCAAGCCTCAAGGGAGAACTTGCAGCTAGTGGCAAACGGTTTTTTTAATAAACATAAAATCCAGCTTCTCAGAAACTAGACTTCCCTTCTCTAAAAATGCTTTCAGCCACGTAGACAGAGATAATGTTGAGCAATTCTAAGCCTCTTCGTTCAGTGGATCGGCCCTCCTTGACCCATTTCTGTAGCACTGACCGTCAACCTTCTGGTCTAAGTGGTATTAATAACCTACAGTAATCCCTGGTGGCGGTCCTGCCTTTTCAGGCTGCTGAGTGTCCGTTGGACTAAACTGCTTTGTTCTCCACTCGACAGCTACATCTACAAACGACTGAAGTTCCTGGGAAACAAGCTACTCTCACAAGCCATATCTCTGCTTTTCCTGGCCGTCTGGCACGGGCTGCACTGTGGCTACCTGGTGTGCTTCCAAATGGAGTTCCTGATTGTCATTGTGGAAAGACAGGTGAGGACATCCTTGAAAGACAGGAGTGGGGGGGGGGGGTGCGAGGGAAACCCAGTTTACCGCTGCATGTTTGGCTGTTGTTAGAAGAGCCTGTCATTAGTGACAGCCAGTCACCAGAAAGGATGTGGGAACTGCGCTGTGAACTTCCTCAGTGATAAAAACATAACAGCCCTGGTAGATCAGAACAGTGGTCTGTTTAGTCTAACGTCCTGTCTCACACAGTAGTTCCTCTGGAAGGCCAACAAGAGGGTTCGAAGCCAAGGCCTTCCCCTGATGGTGCCTCCTGGCACGTGGAGGTTCCCTTTAGTCCCTTTGGCTAGGAGCCACTGATAGATCTATCCTCCATGAATCAATCTAACCCCCTTTTAAAGTTATCTATGCCTCTGGCTGTCACTACATCTTCTGTCCATTGTGCTACATCAGGCTACAGTTCAATATATTGCTGCAGGCTTCCAGTTGGTGGGCCAGGCGACTGAAGCCTTAGTTGACTGAGGGCCAGTTCATCCCACAGGCTAAGAAGTCATTAGTGAAGCCTTCCCCTCCCCCCCAATATTAGTGAAATAGGGAAGCAGTGTGGTCACACACATTATTAAAATACCCTATGTATCTCCACCTATTGTGAGACTATAGGTATATTTAGATTTAATGAAGTAATCATCTAGCTCTAACAGACCCACATACCTTCGGGACCGCCTCCTCCAATATGTCCCCATAAGAGTGCCGAGATCAGCTGATAATGGTGATCCCCAGCCCTAGGGAGCTCCGGCTGTCCTCAACTAGGGGCAGGGCCTTTTCAGTCCTGGGCCCGACCTGGTGGAACTCTCTGCTGAATAACATCAGGGCCCTGAGGGATCTGATGTGATCCCGCAGGGCCTGTAAGGCAGAGATGTTCCGCCAGGCTTTTAGCTGAGGGCAGCAACGGTTAAGGCTGGCACCCTTCTTTTCGACCTATGGCCCCATGTCTTCTGCCCTGCCCTGTTGCGCAGAGCGCTGCACCTGGCAGAAAGGTGTGATCAATATCTGAACTGGTCGTTTTTACTAGCGTTCTGTAATAATTTTATTACATCAATTGTATTTTATTTGTTTTAAGGCTGTAAATCACCCATAGGCTGCTTGTGGGGTGGAGTGATTCAAAACTCTAATAAAATAAATAATACTGAATTACCGAACATTCTTTGGCAACCCAGCTAATTGCACTTTGAGCCAATTTATACAGCTGTCATTGTGGAATGGAATGCTATTAAGACATCTGAAGGCAAAGTAATTTAAAACAGTACCGTTAACTTTTTTTCTTGCAGGCTATCAGTCTGGTACGAGACAGTCCAGCGTTGAGCAAGTTGTCTTCGATCACCATCTTGCGGCCTCCCTTCTACATTATTCAGCAGCTTAACCACTGGATGTTCATGGGATATTCTCTGGTGCCATTTTGCCTTTTCACTTGGGAAAAGTGGATCAAGGTACCGAGGGACCTGTGGGGAAGGGCCTTGTCTCTCTTCCCCTTCCTTCCTGAGAAAGGGCTACGGGAAGCAACCAGCTGTCTAGCACTGACACCCCTCTGTGGTTTCCTTTGCAGGTATACCAGTCTGTTTATTTCTTAGGCCATGTGTTGTTTTTCACACTACTGTTTGTGTTGCCTTTCTTCCGAAAAGCACTCGTGCCACGGAAAGAGAAGTTAAAGAAAGCCGAGTAACAACCAAAAGGTGAGAGGAGTGCCTACGGACAGCCGCTCTTGAGAGAACGACTGAACTAAGAATGCAAGCGCGGCAGTTTTCATGTCAACGTCTGGTTTTTGCGTCCCCTCTTCCAGATTGTACTGTGTGTGCGTTTGTCGTGGGGAGTACAGAAGCATCAGCTGCCAAACCTGCTGCGTCCAAGCCTTGCCTGAGTGACAGAGGGAGGAAGAGAGCACAGGGGCTGCGAGACGCCCAGGAGGAGGGGGACGGGCTGCAACTTCCCCCCCACCCCTCTGACACGTTGCCTTATCTCTTGACTTCTCCCCCTTGGGACACTCCAGTTTTGGGAAATGCCAGATGATTGTAAAGCCCTTGACGCAGCCGCCATCTGGGAACGGAGCCACCGCTTGACTTTTTCTACCTTCCAATTCTGCTAGATAAATTTGGTCCCAGTTGGTTTTTCACTTATGTCTGGAGCTGCTTTTTTCCCCACTTCGGCTTCTTCCTTGGTGGGCTATTTTTTCTTAGCTAATGGAACAAAGGACAAAAGTCAGTTTATTATACTGTGTTGTAGTAAACTACTGGCCATCCTTCTCTCCCCCCATGCATAAACTAGGGCTGCCCCGTGTTTTAACAGCCGCCTACATGCCAGCACACAGGCCCCCGATGTGATGCCCGCCAAGTGGATTTAGAAAGTGGAACGCTTCTCATTGGCTGTGCAGATTTTAAAAAAATGTTGCTTTGGTAGCAGCTACAGCCAGAAGGCTCTTCACTGTGTCTGAAGATAAGCCGTGGCAGCGATTTTGTGGCTGTGTCAGAATTCCAAAGGTGCCTGTAGGGTGCAAAAGGTTGGGAACCCCTGCCCTAAAATCTAGCTGGTGAAACTCTTCCAGGCAGGGATGATAGGAACAGCTTCATCAAGATAGCAACTCCCATATTCTTGTTGCAGTTTCGCAGGACAGAAGGCATCAAACAGTAACATCAGTCATTGCCTTATAGAACCAGCACCCAAAGAGAGGAGAATTATGTCATTACTAGCTACAGCATCACTATCCTGTCTGGTCACTTGTTGCGGGAGGGGCTACAGCATTCTTGGCACTATGGCAGGCTAAATGCTCTTTTTTTGGGGGGGGGGGGTGTCACACTGGCCAAGATCAGGTCAGCCAAGGCTTAACGTTGAAACAGTTCTGTAGTTGCCCAAGAAGTTGGATTTCTCCCAATCTTACAGTGTTTATTTGCCACAAAACATACAAGACGTATCTGAACTCTCCCACAGGGAGGGGGGGGGGATGCAACAGGTACAACCCTGCAACACACTTAACTCCAGCACCTGGAGCCAGCACACTGAATTCAATGGCACAAAAGCCACACGAGGGAATTCACACCACTCCCCACATCTCCTCAAAAGCCGTGGTGATCTTCGCGCAAGTCAAGGCAGCGGATAGCGGATAGTTGCTGATCGAGATGGTCTTCTCTGTGTAGTCCACGCTCACCTGGGGAAAGAAAAGATGCCGTTGTCTACCACCCGTACCTTCTAGGGAAAGTGGTTTGTTGCTATGACACTCAGTTTTTCACCAGTCTGATTTTAGAAGGACAGTCATCTACACCATGAGTCGAGTGCCTTTGTTTCCTACACCCACCCTCTCACCAGGGTAGGCTGACTGCTAGTGAGAAATAATGTCTTTCAGGGAAAAAAAATATTAGAGCCACTCAATTTTACAAAAGTCCTGTTCAGCAAGCCAGTGGGTGCCTGTATTGCAGAAAGTCAGGCAAGGTGAGATGTTGCTAGGGAAAGTGCCTTGGATATGTAGCCCACACAGTAACATCAGCTACCTCCCAACAAACATCTGAAACAGACCTGGTGGGGGCGTATATGTTCTCCTTACCGAGCCATGGGCAAAAGCTCCTACAACGATGGCCACAGGGTCTGTGGCAGGGACTAGGTCACGAACATCAGTCACCGCAGAGACAGAAAAAGACGTGCCTATCTTCATGCAGCCCACAGGAAGGCGATCAGTCACTGGGTTTTTAATCACCTACAGACAAAAAAAATACAGGATGAGCTCGGAAGAGAAGTAGAAATAAAACCAACTGTTCCACGTACAGATGGCGGTGTTACCTTTAACAGCTTCTGAGGCCCATCAGCAGCTCTGACACTGAATTTATGCAGTAGTTGAACTAACAAGAGAGGCAGAGAGAAAATACTTTAGATATGAGTTCCTCAAAAGGTGATGCATTGAAACAGACAAGAGTATGTTCAGTCGTTTAAGGCTCTAGGGAGAGCTTTGCTCTGCTGCTTTCTGGTCAGTGAATACTTGGCTCCTTTCTTTAAAGAACAAGCCTGCGCTGAAGAATGATATGAAACTTACCAGGTAGATCCGTGTCCTGTTAAGTCGGCCATTTTAGCAGTTACTGAGAAAACTGTTGTGAGAGTCTGACCCACAAATCAAGATAGTCACAAGACTTACGAAGAAAATATTTTCTCTATATTGTTGCCAATGACCACTACATAACAAGGAACAAATTCCATCAAACCGTAAGAAAATCCTTGTATAAGAATGCATCAACGTCATCTCTGGATTTTATAACGTTTCAAAAAACGGATCTTCCTCAGGAAATATTCTGTAGTGCATAAAAATAGAGTTCCTTAGAATATAAACAATGTGAAAATGTTATGTAGTGTTTATTGGCAACAATACAGAGAAAATATTTTCTTTGTAAGTCTTGTCAATTATCTTGATTTGTGGGTCAGACACTCACGACTGTTTTCTCAGTATTTGTTTCTAGGCCAGGTCGTGATTGTCCACATTTGTCTTGAGCCATTCTAGCAGTGCCAGGCCTTGTTTAGGAAAGCCTCAAATGGTTCAGTCACACACCTGTAACGTGACAATTAGGGGTGGGCATGAACTGCATGTTTTAGTTTGAGGTTCATGGCCAAACCACAAACTGGGAGATTGGTTTGTGAGCCAAACCAGCTCATACTGGTTCGTGGTTCTGCTGCCAACCGCTTTTCACGGAGAAGAAAGCGGGTTTCCCCATGAAAAGCAACAAGGAGCAGAAAGCAGCTTGAAATGGCTCCGACCCATTTGAACCTCTGCTCTTTGCTCCCCACCGCTCAGCTGTTTTTCATGAAGAGCAGAAAGCAGGGGTTTAAATGGCATGGAGCCATTTAAACCCCTGCTTTCTGCTCTTCACGAACTGTTACAAATGCCTTAAAATGTATAGAAGTTCATGACCGCGGTTCAATTCACAAACAACAAACAACCCAAAATTCATCACAAACTTGCCCATCCATAGTGACGACTGCTTAAAGCTTAACAGAAGGCAGTAGTCAGGGAGAGCCAGCACCCTACGGCCTCTACAGCAATGGACACAGTCCATCAGGGTGGTGTAGTTGGAAGTTGCACATCACCAATGAACAGCTCTTCACAAAGTCCCATCCATTAGACACGCCACTGAGTTATGCTGAATCACTGGAGAGCTTCAGTGAAAAACATCTTGTTACTTCTTGGCTCACGTTTTCTAGAGTCCTCTAGTAGGATTTCCCCCCTCAAACCTATTTCCGCTTCCTGTTTCGTAGCTTAATGCCTGTTCCCTCAACTGATGGGTCTCTCCTCCCTATTATGAATCCTAGTTTCCTTCACTGAAACGTACCTGCTTATCAGTTGTTTGCTGCTGACACCTTTTGCTTCCCAGAAGGAGAGGTTTTTCAGTATTCTGTGATGTGCCAGGGATTCACTGTCATTCTGAACAGGGTTGCCCAGTCAAAACCTGGAGTACATGTGTGCCTTGGGTGCACTGCAGTTTCAGCCCCTCCCCATGCCCTACAGTTGAGCAAATGATGTGTGCCAGCAGGCCAGAGATAAGGGGCAAACGTAAAAGAAGCCACTGCTTCAATGTGTCATGCGGATGCAAAGCTCTCAGAAAGAAAAGGTGAAAAACAGCGATGTCTAGGATGATCGAAAAATATATAGCTATGAACATCGGGGAACGAACCTGCCCCTCCAGACTGGATTTCCTCGTGTGGACCATCTCTCCTTATCTCTTCCCACTCATAACATTTGATTTGGTGAAAGGAAGGAAGCTTGGATTTTAGCCCTCTTACCCATAAGGCCACAGAAACGATCAAAAGTTCGAGGGATTCTTGTCTGAGGGTTGACTTCAATTAGGACATTCTTCTCTGTATGGATATAAACCTGGAGAAGGCCAGCTCGATTCAGAGGACTGTCCATGAGCATCAGGAGACTCTGGAGGGAACAAAGCAAACAAAGTTCAGCTGTTGAAACTGTGTAAATAAAACCGGATAAAAGATTTAAGCAGAGTACAGAAGAGTGAAATGGCAGCATCTGGGAGAAACCATACAGCTAAGTGCCCACGATAAAAATAGTAAAAGCCATAAGCATTTAGAAATTTTATTTCTTAACCACCCTTCTCCGCTTATGCAGGGCTCAGAGCGGTTTACAACAGTTAATTCAGTACATTATAAAATCAATTAGAACTCTACAATCCCAATATTAAGACATTCAGAAACATTTAAACATTGAAAGTATTTTAAAACAAGATGGCGGTGCCAGCATTCAGTGATTGGGGGGGGGGGGTGCCAGGCAGATGTAAGGAACCATCGCTGGCCTTAACCAAAAGCCTGACAGAACATCTCTGCCTTACATGCCTCACAAAACTGTTTTTTTGGTGTAGTGGTTAAGTGCGCGGACTCTAATCTGGGAGAACCGGGTTTGATTCCCCACTCCTCCACTTGCACCTGGCTGGATGACCTTGGGCAAGCCATAGCTCTGGACCAGCTGTTCCCTCAAGGACAGCTTGGGAAAGAGCTCTCTCAGCCCCACCTACCTCACAGGGTGTCTGTTGTGGGGAGGGGAAGGGAAAAGGAGTTTGTAAGCCGCTCTGAGACTCCAAGTGAGTGAAGGGCAGGGTATAAATCCAATCTCTTCTTCTCTTTCTTAATAAGTTGGGCAGGGTATGGATGTCATTCAGCAGAGACTTCTACCAGGCTGCGGCCACGGTGGAAAAAGCCCTGTCCCTGGTCGAGGCCAGCCACCAGATGATTCTTATCTGCAGATCTTAATGCCTTTGATTCAAGACACAAATAGAGTTGCCCAGTGCTATTTTTCTGTGGCTAAACTCCCCTGAAGCTTTCCAGTGATTGTTTTAAAACCAATGTCACTCCGAGGGTTAGACTCACAGTCTGCAAGCAACCCACATACTTGATGAGTGATGTCGGGTCGAACCACTCCAGGGTCCCGTCCATTCCGTAGCAGCACCGATTTATGCTTGTCGCAGTTCAACAGTTCATACGTCTTTCCAACCTGGACTCACAATAAAAAGAAAAACATTATTACAAACATTGTAGCTAACCCAGTGCTTGACTTTCAGCAAGGGCCGCCAGGCTTGCAAGTAGGCCAGGAAGACAAGGCACCTCCCCTTTTGATCTGCCTCACCTCAGCACCAGGAATTCAGATGTTCATTGCCTCTGAGCACAAAGAGTGCATGTAGCTATCAAGACTTCAATGACTGGCCTCTCCTCTGACCCAAGAGACAACTGTGCAGGGCCCCAAGAGCTGGGAAACCCAAGTTCAAACTCCCCGTATGCTCATTCTCTCAGCCTCACCTACCTCACAGCATTGCGTAAACAAGAAAGGAGAAACCAGGTTCAACAGCCAGAGTTGCTTTAAAGCAAAGTGGGCTAAAATGCACTGCAGAAGTTCTGCACGGCTGTCCTAAGGGCTATCAATAGATCTGTCAACCTTCTCCTTGAATCTGTACAGATCTTTCAAACTGCCTTCAGAAGTGTTTGGTCTATGCACCTGCAGCAGAAGAAAACAGGGTAGGGTCCTAAAGATGCACTTTACCTATACCACTTGACATGACACATGTACCTTTGCAAATGCTCCCTTACAAAAAAAAGCTCCTTCCAAGAAGACCAAAACCCTGGCACACCAGGAGTGCTAGCACATAAGGAGAGCCCTGCTAGTTCAGACGTGTGGTCCATCTAGTCCAGCATCCTCTCTCACACAGTGCCCAACCAGGTCCTCTGAAAGGCCAGCAACAGGGAATAGGAGGCAAAGGCCTTCCTTGATGTTGCCTCCTGGCTCTGGAATTCAGAGGTTCCCCTCAGTCACCATTATCCTAATAGCCTCCTATGGCTAAAAGCCTCCATGAATCTATCTAATCCCCTTTTAAAGTTGTCTATTCCTGTGGCCTTCACGACATCCTCTAGCAGCCAAATCCATGTTTTAATCACTCTCTGTGTAAAGCAGTATTATTTCCTTTTGTTTCTCCTGAACCTACTGCCCATCAGTTTCATTGGATGCCCTCAAATTCTAGTATTTTGGGAGAGGAAGAAAAAGCTCTCTGTCAACTCTCTCCACTTCATAATTTTATAAACCTCTCCCGTTCCCATCTGCCGGTCATCTCTTTTCTAACCTGAAAAGTTCAAAACTTCTCAGCCTTTCCTCCTAGGGAAGGTGCTCCGACCCCCAATCATCTTGGGTCGCCCTCCTCTATACTTTTTCCAGCTCTGCAATGTATGCAAGGATATTTTCCTGCAAGGGTATACCTGCCAGGTCCGAGCTGAGATACACCTGGAGATTTTAGCGGTAGAGCCTGGGGCGTAAAAGACCTCAGAAGACTATAATGCCACAGAGTCCACCCTCCAAAGCAGCCATTTTTTCCCCAGGAGGAACGGATCCCTATCGCCTGGAGAGGAGTTCAGTTGTAATAGCAGGTGATCTCCAGCCACCACCTGGAGGCTGGCAACCCTGTGCAAGGGGACCCTTCCCCCTGAAATGCCATATTTCTGAAAGCCGCCATCACCGCCGCCTCGTGGCAGGAGAGAGTCTGTCTAGCCCGCGCGATGGGGGGCTCCCACCAGCCTCCCCCCGCTTCTCCTCTTACGGCACCTTCACCGTCTCCAGCGACGCCCCCTCCAGGATCACCACCAGCCGTCGCTTCCCCGCGCGACGAGGCTCCGGCCCGCCCTCCGGCTCTGCCGCTGCTCCTTCGGTCACTCTCGGCCGCTTCCCCGCGGAGGCCGCCATCTTGAAACCGGGCTTTTCCTCAGACACGCGCTTCCCCCGCGGGAGGTGTGTGGGCAACGTGCATCTACTTCCGGTTCCATCATTCCCTTCCGCCCTTAGCGTCACGGAACATATCGTTTTTAACTGGAAACCTCAGAAATAAAAAGATTAGCGCATCCCATACACAGAACTGAAATAAACCTACGGCTGTTGGGGAGGGGGGGGGGGGTTACGCGTCACTCTAGGCTTTGGAATCTCTGGGAAGAGCTCAGCGTATTATTCACGGAAGTCCTTTCTAAGCACTTCCGGCTGGACACCGGACACTATGGGGCCTAGTTTGTTGATTGCAACTGTAACTTTTCCCAAGACTTGCCGCTTTACCGGTCGATTTGGCTTTAAGAAAGACCGTCAAAGGGCTGAGAAAAGCGCTCCAGGGATAACAGCCACCCAGACTCCACCCCCATCTTAGCGCGCCCCAGAAACAATGGCTGCCGCAGGGCTTCACTTCCGAGCGCCATCTTTTAAGTGGGCAGAACTACTTCCGGCGCGACCGCCTGGCTGGGGCGCTTAGACTGCCGTCACTTCCGGTGTCCTTCTCTCTCTGGAGGAGCGGCGTGGTGGGGAGGTGAGGGGGCCCCAGTGCTTGTGGGGCGGAGGCTTTGGCGGGGTTGCTCTGGCGGGCGGGGGGATCTCGGGAGGTCCAGACCTAAGGCAGGTTCGGCGGGTGTAAGTCTTGCTCGGTCCAGCGGGACTCCTCTGGTGTAAACGTGCGTCTTCGCAGTCTAGTGTGGCCAAGTAGCGGCTGAAGGCAGAAGCGGGCTCCTGCCTGTGGAGCTGGAAAACATGCAGGGGGTGGGGTGCCCGGAGGATGTTCAGAGGCTGACTTGACTCACGGAAGGAAACAGTCCTAAACACCCTTCCCCCGCCGCCCCCGCTATTGCATGACTTCTGAGCGCCTGCACTGTGCTTTCCCCCAAGGGACAGAGATCCTTGGTAGGCTGCAATAATCCAAAGTAAAACTAGGGTTACCACTCTCCAAGTGGCACCTGGAGATCTGACACCATTGCAGTTAATCTGCAGACATCCAAGATTGGCTCCCCTAGAGAAAATGCCTGCTTTGGATGATGAGCTCTGTGGCATTATACCCTGTTGAGGTCCCTCCCCAAACCCCAGCCGCCACCCCCCAAATCTCCAGGTATTTCCCACTCAGAGGTGGAGACCCTAGTAAAATCTCAAAGCAAAAAACTATGTTCTATCTATTATTAGATGGTGCTTGTTTGGAGGTGTTTCTGAGCCTCTGCTTGCAGAGAATTAGTATGTGTGTTTTAAAACATAATGTGGTTTTTACAGACTAGTACCTTAAAATACATTATACTCAACTCTCTGTTCCTATTGTTGTAATTCTGAAAGGCATGGAGAAATTGCACCAAAATAATTTTTCATGCATGTTTGTTAATGACAACACCTTACTCCCACCACGCCCCGAGGCCCCTGTTGGAAGTCAAGCGCTGGGTTAGCTACAATGAAAGAGCTAGTTGGCAATCCCAGCTGCGTGTTTGTGAGCTCAAGTAAGGAAATGGGCAGAAGTATATGGGGCTCTAGGACTTTGGGTGCTCATTCTGTGCCCGTCTTCACATCAAGGTTGCCATGGCTCAAAGCTTGAAGGACTTTGCTGGGCGGTTGCCTGCTGGCCCTCGTGGGATGGGCACAGCCTTGAAGTTGCTGTTAGGGGCTGGAGTGGCAGCCTACAGTGTCCGGGAATCCGTCTTCACTGGTGAGTCTCACTTCTCAACCACTTCTATTCTTCTCTCCTTCTCCTGTACCTCACTGAGTGATAACCCCAACTACGTTTTGTCTCTCCTTTCCATAGTGGATGGTGGCCAAAGAGCAATATTCTTCAACCGCATCGGAGGAGTTCAGCAGGACACCATTCTTGCCGAGGGACTGCATTTCAGGTGCCTGAAAAAGAGTTCCTTCTTGCACGAAGATTGCTTAGAATCTCTCAGGGATATGAAGGCACTCCCATCCCAACACTTTTCCAGCAGATATTTCCTTTTTTAAGAAAGAAGCAACCCTGATTTTTTTTATTTGGAAGTTATTGCAAAGTGTCAAGATTTTTTTCCTATTCGTTTAGCAGAGATCACTTGTCACATATCATTCTGTTGACAGCTGTGTTCTGGAAACTCCTGTAGAGAACTGTTTATCAGAAAGAGAGCTTTGAAACGTCAAAAGTTATTCCTTATTGCTTTACTGTATTAGGAATCAAGGGCTGTAACTTTGTAATGCTATCAAAGTTTGTACAGAAAATGCAGTGTTTGGGCAGGCAATGTTTTTGATCCATACCAAGTAAGAGAAGTCAGTACTTGTGTGTCTTCAGTTCTAAAATGTTCTTTTTTCGCAGCCGCAGATGGGGGCGGGTGATTCTCATATTCAACATAATTTGTTGCTTTATTTTCTACCTTAGAATTCCATGGTTTCAGTACCCAGTAATCTACGATATTCGAGCTCGGCCCCGCAAAATCTCCTCACCAACAGGTTCCAAAGGTGAGGATGCAATAACAAACCTTTGCTTCTTTCTGTCCTTCCCTCACAGAACACTTCCATGGTTCTGAGGGTGAGAAGGCTGCCTGCGAGGTCTTGGGGGGGGGGCTTCAGAAGGGGAGAGGGTTGGCTTCTAGGACTGCAGCCGATTGTGTTTTCTGGCTCTAGATCTGCAGATGGTGAACATCTCCTTGCGTGTTCTGTCACGCCCCAATGCTGCGGAGTTGCCCACCTTGTACCAGCGCCTTGGTCTCGACTACGAAGAAAGAGTCCTACCTTCCATTGTCAATGAAGTGCTCAAAAGCGTGGTGGCAAAGTTCAATGCCTCGCAGCTTATCACCCAGCGAGCTCAGGTGTGTTCCCTTCTCCCCCACATGGGATTAATGGATTTTTCATTGAAGCCTGGGCAACATCAGGTGCAGCAGCAGAAAACAGCAAGAGCAGTGGGCATTTGGTATTTACTGAGCCAAATAAATACCTGAATAATGCCTTTTCGGCATTTTTCGGGTATTTATTAAGCGACATACCGAATCAGAGCATCTATGATTCTCTGAACTGCAAACCGGAAGTTCGGTACTTCAGCAGTTTGAGACCCAAGTGCTGCATGATGGAGTGAGCTCCCGTCTCTGGCCCCAGCTCCTGCCAGCCTAGCAGTTTGAAAGCAAGAAATTGCAAGTAGATAAATAGGTACCACTTTGGTGGGAAGGTAACAGCGTTCCGTGCGCCTCGGCGTCTAGTCATGCTGGCCACATGACCATGGAAACATCTTCAGACAGTGCTGGCTCTTCGGCTTGGAAACAGAGATGAGCACCATATCCCTAGAGTTGTATTTGACTGGCTTTCGAGCAAGGGAAACCTTTACCTTTACTATTAAGCCAAATACCGAATCAGAGCATCTATTTGGTAGCCAAATAGAGATTCCTGAGTACTATTCGGTTTTAATTAACTGTTATTCGGCTCCATTATATCCTATGTAGTCCCAAAAGCCAATCTGTAAGCAAGCATCCAGTAGCACCTTAACATTTAGGGCAGGGAATGAGCTTTTGTGAGTCACTGCTCACTTCTTCAGATACAGCTAGAATGTCCTTACATCTTGGAGAGTGATTTCAGATGCCAGATGTCTGCAGGTGACTTTGCATGCTACCCCGTATCTTAATGGTTTCAGTCATCAAGCTTTGAGTGTACTTTCCGAGCTCCTCGGAGGTCATGATTTGGTCACTGGCTGCAAGCTGGACAGTGTAGCTAATCTGGCACTGCCAGTGATGCAAGTCTGGTGGCCGTGTTGCTGCAGGTGTCTCTGCTTATCCGGCGGGAGCTGACAGAACGGGCCAAAGACTTCAGCCTGATCCTTGATGACGTGGCCATCACGGAGCTGAGCTTCAGCCGGGAATACACAGCGGCTGTGGAGGCCAAGCAAGTGGGTGAGTCGATGCTAAACTTCCTGGGAAGTGCGGGGGGGATGGCTCTTCTGGTCGTCTTTCTGTTGCCATGGGGATGACGATTTTATTCCCAGGTAACGTTGACGTGGCATAACAAAGAGGTCCGAGCTAGTGCAGATTCGCAGCTTTGGTTGCCTGTGCTGTAAAATCTGGTGGTTCTTTGAGCTGCACTTGGTCCCCAAATGAGCAAGACCAGTTTTGTGATGGTTTGGTCAGCAGACATCGCACAGATCCCTCGGTGCCGATCTTTGCAATCAGTGTGTAACAGTAGCCTCACCGCAGAAGCCAACTAGTGTCTTGAGCTGTACCACTTTGCACTGGGGGGGGGGGGGACTGCATCCCACAGTAGGGATCAGCAGGTGCCCCCCTGTTGCCTGAATGCTGCTGCTTGCTTACCAGAGTATAGTGGTGGCCCCACTGCAGATGCAAATGTGTGTCTTTGGAGTGTGGGTGGGGCCTTGCTGGGCAGACTGGTTTCCCTTGCATAGAAAACGAGAAGGCAAGGCAGCTTCAGATGCTCACCTCCAGTTGAGACATTTTTCCTCTAGTCTTTTGAACTTTCACTTACCACCTGGGTGAAAACTGGGCTAGTATTCTCTTCCTTCACTAGCAGTGATGACATGAAGGGCCCTGGCAACGGAATCCTAAACAGAGCAAACTTAAGAGTCCAGCGGCACCTTGAAGCCCAACAAAAGTTTATTCAAGGTATGAGCTTTTGTGCGCAGGCACACTCCCTCAGGTAACATTGAAGTGGGAGTTAACAGAACTGTTAATTTCCATTTCAGTGTATCTGAGAAAGTGTGCCTTGCACACGGAAGCTCATGCCTTGAATAAAACTTTTTTGGTCTTAAAGGTGCCACTAGACTCAAAAATGAGTTCTGCTGCTTCAGACCAATGTGGCTGCCCACCTGGATCAACCCGAAACAGAAGCACACCCTTCTATGTCCTTTGAAATCAATCCGTTTAGAAGGTGTAACTTTATTTAGGAATGCTCCACAAGGTTGCACATGTAGCTCAGAGATGCAGCAGCGAGGCCTGCTGAACCTGGTGGATTTATCTCTAAGGGTGGTTGGTCTGTGTGCACCCATCCCCCGGTCCTTGGAAGTGGCTGGTGGAGGGCAAAGGATCCCTCAGAGGCGGTGTTTGATTCCCAAGGTTACCAGTGGTCCTCTCTGCTTTTCGTCTCCAGCTCAGCAGGAAGCGCAGCGGGCACAGTTTCTAGTGGAGAAGGCCAAGCAGGAGCAGAAACAGAAGATTGTTCAGGCCGAGGGAGAAGCCACGGCTGCCAAAATGATATCCTTTGCCTCGCTGCATGAAACCAGGCTGCTACGGCGGGCGGAGAACGGGAGAGAGTCTGTTTCAGAATTTTTTTTTTAATGTGATTGGTTTACGCCTTGCCTTTTCCCCCAGTGGGTACGTCCTCCTCCTCTTCTCCAGTTGCCAAATTCTCTCCAGCTTTAAGGGACTCCACCTTGTAGCTGTGAATGGAGCAGCATCAGTGACCACTGGGTCCCTGGATTTTCATGAACAAGTTTAGTCTCGGATTCCTGAGCTGGGGAAGGCAGGGCTTGGCCCTTTACCATTAGGAAACTTGCCAGCACAGGTACTCTGGGAGTCATCTGCAGAAGATAAGGAGCAGATCTGATCTCTTGCGAGTGGAGGTAATGGGGTGACATGATCGAGGGGTGACATGATTGAGGTTTACAAGTTTATGTATTGGATAGAGCAGGTAGAGAAAGAAGTCCTTTTCTCCCTTTCTCGCAAGACAAGAACTCGTGGGCACTCCATGAAATCGCTGAGCAGTTGGGTTAGAACAGATGAAAGGAAGTGCTTCTTCACCCAAAGAGTGAGTGATTAACACCTGGAATTCACTGCTGCAGGAGGTGGTGGCGGCTACAGGCATGGACGGCTTCAAGAGGGAATTGGATAAACATAGGAAACAGAGGTCCATCAGTGGCTATTAGCCACAAGCTATAGATAGGAACTCTCAGTCTGGGGCAAGTGATGCTCTGTATTCTTGGTGCTTGACCGGGGGGGGGGACAGTGGGAGGGCTTCCAGTGTCCTGGCCCCACCGCTGGACCTTCTGAGGACGCCTGGTGTTTTTGGCCACTGTGTGACAGAGTGTTGGACTGGATGGGCCACTAGCTTGATCCAACACTGCCTTCTCTTATGTTCTTATGATTGCTAAATGCGCTGGGGTGGGGTGGTCCTGGTGTCCCCAGGAAGGGAGCGGGTTTGCAGGTGGGTAGAGTGTGAGCGCCAAGGCTTTGAGAGCTGTCGCCTTAACTAGTCCTGCACATTGGGGAAGCCCTCAGCAAGAACCCCGGGTACATCAAGCTACGCAAGATCCGCGCTGCCCAGAACATCTCCAAGACGGTGAGTTTTGGGGAAGTGGGGCCACGGCAAACCCCAGCGGCCAGATGATGATTCAAGGGCGAATACGACCTGCTTCTCTTGGCCTCCTTCTCGCGGTCCTCAGGCTTTTGCTCAGGGGCCCTGGGCGGACCGACCTTGGTCTGTGCATCTTGGCAGGGGCCCAGGAGCCTCTGACTCCTGCTGTAAAAGCAGACCCACAGTGTCTTCCGAGTGCCGTACCCGGGCACAGCCGCTCACAGTTGCCCTGCTGGTCTGGGAAAGGCTCACATTGAAAGACGAGAGGGGGCAGAGAAGCAGAATGAGTTCGAGCGTTTTGAAGGCTGATGGCCCTGGCTCGGAAGAAGGCCACGACAGAGCCAGGCTGGGGCACTTGTCCGTATTCAGAGCGACAGCCAGGATTTCAGGTGCAGTTCAAGCACACAGGCACCCAAGCTTGGTTTTAAAAGAGACAATCCTGGGTTTTCTTTACAGCTTCCTGAGTTGGCTCTGGGCTCTTTTGGATTGGTTTTTTGTTTGTCTGTTTTCTGATTTGGCACCGGTCTTTGTTAATGATATAAAAGTCCAGGGCTGATCTAGATTCTCAAGGAACCTCAGGCATCTCCCCACTCTGAGCCGGAGGTTTTGTCCTGAGCTGTGCTCTGATGGATTCCTGCTCCCCCCCTTCCCCCGTTTCCCTTCCAGATCGCTGCCTCCCAGAACCGCGTTTATCTCACCGCGGACAACTTAGTGCTGAATCTCCAGGAGGAGGCTTTCACTAGGTAAGGGGGCTCGAGAGAGACCCAGATATCCCCCAAGGGTGCTCTCCCAAAGGTGCTTTCGCGTTCTGTGCCCCAAATACAGTCTAGGGAAGGCACAGGTGAGCATGGAAGTGCTTGGGTGGGAGGTTGCTGGGGGTGCTTGGGTGGGAGGTTGCTGGGGAACCAGTTCTGAATTTCATTCTCACACATGAGGATGTTGGGCAGAGTCCCCAGAGCTTTCTAACCTTTCGTGTATCTCTCTCCCCCCCCCCCCCCCCCCAACCGGGCTGCTTCTCTGGATGCAGAGGAAGGTAAGACATTGAGGTTTTCCCCCTAATTCTTGAACAGTTTGGGGAGGGGCGGGAATGATAACAGGAGACTTGTAGCAATGCAAGAATTGGGGTAGGGGACTGGAAGAACAGATAGATTCGGCTTAAATTTGTGGGCTGTCGTGGAGCACTAGATGGGACCTTTTAATCTTGGGAAAGCAATGAAGGATGCTGGAGCGCAGAGCCGTTTTCCTGCCTCTTTGTGCAAGGGTCGGGACGGTGAGTCCTTCCGGGTGCAGCCTTGGGACGAATCAGCATCCGGGTCTCTGACCTGAAGGGAGGCCTGCAGGGGGAGGCGTCAAAAGCCCTACTTCTAGGTCCTACCACAGGGCTCTGTTTCCTGCTGACAGCGTTTGATTTTGAATGCAGTTCTTGGCAGTGCCAAGAAAAGGTTACCTGTATAAGCTCCCCCCGCCCCATTTCCCCTTTAAATCATATGTGCCGATCAGTGTCCCCTGAGTCAGTGTGAGCCAGCTCACCGTTTCTTAGCCTCCGGCTCACACCTTCTTGTCTTCGCTCAGGAAGGAGGGCTCCAGAGCAGACTAATTGATGCAGCGGCCAGACGGCTCGCTCACAGCTTTAATGCCAGTGGCTCACAAAAGGAGAATTTTTACTTAACAGGACTCCACAACTTAGAGGGAGCATTGGTGCCAGTGTGGTTTTCCCTACCAACGGGCTTCTTGAGACTGCCTTGCAAGGGTGTGGAACATGAGCTGGCATTATCTCCGTCTCGGCAGGCTCTGTAATCCCATCGGAAGGTGTTGCCGCAAGGGGCAGTCGGCATTTAAAGACTGTGGCCCAGGAGCTGGGTTTGCTGGGGGCAGGCAGTGCTTGGGTTGGGGTGGGGACACAGACAAGAGGAGAGGAAGGAGAGATGGGATTTATACCCCACCTTTCACTCGGAGTCTCAGAGCGGCTTTCAATCTCTTTCCCTTCCCCTCCTCACAACAGACACCCTGTGAGGCAGGTGGGGCTGAGAGAGCTCTTTCGAGGACTGCTCCTGAGAGAACAGCTCTGACAGACCCAAGGTGACTGACCCAAGGTCACCCAGCTGGCTGCATGTGGAGGAGTGGGGAATCAAACCTGGTTCCCCCAGATCTGTGCTCCTTACCACTACAACAAACTGGAGAAAGGAGAGTGGGACTGAAAGTTTTGGGGAGGATTCCTCACTTGTCCAGCTCTTGGCAACTGTTGGGCTTTGTCCTTGTCAGTTTGGAAAACCGCCGTATTGTGACCTGGCTGCTGCCGCAGAGCCAGAACTGCCGAGGGACAGTTTGTAGCCCCCGAGCTAATCGGTTACCAGGCCTGCTGCAAAGCTTTTATCTGTGTGCCCTTTGCCCGGGATGATGCTCACGCTCCAGCTCCTTTTGGACGGGGTGTGGGAAGAGCAAACATTCGTCGGCAGCGGCAGCTGTAGGGAGGAGAAGTCAGAGTGTGGCTGGCAGTGGGTCCTTGTCTTGGGGGTGCATTCTTCCCCGGGCAAGCCTCGATCAAAGAGCTAAGTTCAAGTCCCCTCCCCCAGTAGTGTCTGCCTTTGCTGGTAGCTGGTTTGTCACGTGACTCCCACTGCATGTGGTTCCCGAGCTGCACCCTGAAAGAGGCCCTCGATCTGTGCTCTGGGAAGCCTAAGTCCTGATTCCGTCTTGCCTCCCTGGAAGGCTGTCCTGGGGGGGGGGGAATGGGGGGTTCATACAGAGAGAGGAAAGGCAGCAGGAAGAGCCAGAAACAGAGAGACCCCAGAGGACTGGGGGTTAAAGAACCCCTAAAAAGGTGGCTAGGAAGCAAAGGCTAGAAAAGTGGGAAATGACTGGGCCGGGGATGGGTGGGTGGATTTCCAGGATGGAAAAGGGACGGAAGTGCCGTGAGGAGAACGGAATGAGGCTGGACAAGTGCAAGGGGAAGAAACAAGCCAGAATGGGAAGGGGCCAGGGGAACAGCAAAGCCACTTCGGAAGCGCTGGTCTTTAGGTCCAAGGGACTGACTGGGTATCTCTCTCAGCAAAGGCGGCACCCCTCCCTCCCTCCCCAGCCCTCCTCTTTCCGTTCTCTTTGTTTGAATCTTAACGGGATTAGAGCGCAAGAGGCAGAGGCCAGGAGTTGCAGGCAGCCACGCTTAGGAGAGGACGAGCAGCCTGCAGCACTCCGGGGCCATTTCTCTGGGCTCCTGTGGCCCCCGCTGGCTGTCTGAGCAAGACCAGCCTGGTGCAGCAACTCTGGCTGCTTTTCGGCATCCTTCCGTTCCCTCCAAATCTAGCTCACGTCATTCCCTGCGCAGAAAAAGGCCCTCTTGCTTTTTTGACGTCAGCTCCCGGGTCTTCCAGCTCCACACCTGACCCAGCCAGGCTTGGGCCAGCCCGGTTCCATTCTTGCGCCCCAGCTCCTATCTGACACCCCTCGTTTCTCTTCCAGCGACAGCCTCCTGATCAAACAAGGCAAGAAATGAAAAAGGTGATGACCGCCTCCTAGAACCATCCAGACGACTGGCAGGGAGGGGCTTCGTGGGCCGGCTGGGCAGGGGTCCGCCCTGTTCCTCTCTTCAGCCTGCAGGGACCGCCCCCCCCCGGCCTGGGCCAGCCCCTTCCATCGCCATCTTCACTTCTGTCGACTTTCCCGGCCCACCACCAACAAGCCCGGCTCTGGTTTCTGAGAACCGTCGAAAGCAGGAACCAGCTAGAGAAAATTCAGCTTTGTGGTGAGGCAGAAGGACTGAGTCATTTTTGCCCTCTCTGGGATGGCTCCGTATCCCCTCGGGAAGGACTGGGGAAGGGTGGGCCGGTGGGGATCTGCAGAACTGCCATCTTCTCAGGCTGTTGACTGATTATGTGTGCTTTTTTTTAATGCTCATCAGATTCTTGATCTCCTCTTCCTGCTGGGTCTGGGTGAGGCCTTAGGTTCACGGAATAGCCTGCGTCTCCCTTCAATGAGTGTCTCTTCTCTCCCCCCCCCCCCCCCGGCCTTCTCCCACTGCCCCCACAGGGTGGCTCATCTCAGGACTCGACGACGGGTCACGGGGCTTTCGCAGAGCGCTGCGATCACCATTTCTATCCAGAGTCTCTGATTCACAACTTTCTAAAAATAAATTCCAGTCTGAAACTTCTGATATGGCCGTGTGTGGTGCTGAGTGGGGCTTGGGGACAGGAGTTCTTTAATATATATATTATATATATTAAAGCCTGGAAGTCATGGTAACTCCTGATGACCCCTAGTGGGGCTTGGATGTTTCAGAGAGGTGGCTTGATTGCCTGCCTCTGCATCCCAGCCATGGCATTCCTTGGAGGTTGCCCTTTTGAGAACTTGCCAGAGTCGGGCCCGGCTTAGCTTCCGCGATCTGACAAGATCGGGCTTACCTGGGCTATCCAGGTCAGGGCGGGGATGGGAGTCTTTAATGGGAAGGCTGCCAAGGGAAACGGCGCTACTCATCTCCTGATGCATAGAATCATGGAGTTGGGAGGGGCCATACAGGCCATCTAGTCCAACCCCCTGCTCAGTGTAGGATCAGCCTAGAGCATCCCTGACACGGGTTCCTCCAGCCACTTCTTAAAGACTGCCGGTGACGGAGCTCACCACCTCCCTGGGCAGCCGATTCCACTGCTGAGCTACTATTAGCTGTAAAAAAAAAATTGTTTCCTGATCTCCTGCCAGTATCTTTCTGCCCATAATTTAAACCTGTTATCGGGAGTCCTCTCCTCTGTTGCTAACAGGAACAGCTCCCTGCCCTCCTCTAAGTGACAGCCCTTCAGATACTTCAGGTGAGCAATCATGTTCTCCCTCAATCTCCACTTTTTCACAGTGAACATTCCCAAGTCCCTCAGCCTTTCCTCCTAGGGCTTGGTCTCCAGGCCCCCAATCATCTCTTCTGCACCTGCTCCGTTCTGTCCACATCCCTTTTGAAGTGAGGCCTCCAGAACTGCCACACCGCAGTTTGCCCTCTAAGCCGAGTTAGCATGAGCTAGCTCACAGGTTTTTAGCCTCTGGCTCACACGTTTTTGTCTTCGCTCAGGAAGGATGGCTCCAGAGTGAACTAATTTATGCAGCAGCCAAGTCGCTCCCTCACAACTTTAATGCCAGGAGCTCACCAAGCAGAATTTTTTGCTCACAAGACTCCACAGCTTAGAGGGCGCATTGGCACACAGTAGTCCAGGTGTGGCCTGACCAATGCGGTGTACAGCGGGACTATGAGACTCACGCCTCTGTTGATACACCCCAGAGACTGCATCAGCCTGTTTTGTGGCTGCAGCACACTGGCTGCTCATATTTAGCTCAGGCTTCCGCAAGACCAAGATGGCCCTCTCTGACCACTTGGTGGTGGGGAAGAGAGAAGAAAACTGGGCGGAAGGCGTGCCACTGTAGTTCCTGTGCGCCTACCAGCCATTTCCCCATTGTTTTAGAACGTCTGCCTATGAGCAGCTCTGTGCTGCTGCTCCGGCCTGCTCCCTTTCCCCGCCCTTGAGAGTTTAACAAGGAGCCAGGAGACATATGGCAGGCCTGCAAACTGGGAAACTGACCCAAGCGGGGGGTGGGGGGTTCTTTGGCAGGCTGTTTAGCTTGGCTGGGTGGTGTCCCTGCAGGGTTCTGGAAGGGAGCTAGGCAGAGCTCCTTTCCAAGTTGTCCACTTAGCCTCTAAAGCCCCCTGTTTACATAAAAGTCCTGGTTTGGTCTGAAACTTTCAGCAAAGAAAACAGGCAATGGGATGGTAATTTTATCCAGGCAACTGGAGTGGATTCTCACTCTTTCTTAACCTTTCTTACATCTGAGAGCAAACTCTCCAGGTCTTTTTTTTTCCCAAGGCCGCTTGATTTTGTTTTGCCCGTGTTTGGTTGAAGTGTTTTTGCGTAGCGGGAGGAGGTCTCGAAGGCAGTGCTGGGTGCCGCATTTTCAGTCGCCATCAATCAAGAGAGCTACATGACCACCCTGGGAGCTGTTCTGCCAGACAGACCCATGCAATAACGCGACTACGACATGTATAATGGTAACTATAACCTTATTAATGACCAGAGGGTGTCTCTCCAGTTCACGGTTGAGCCACAGCCCGCCCTTGAGTCTCTCTCCTCTCTCTGCCTTCCCAGCTTTCCTCTCTGCATGAGGCACCACAGGGTGGGTGAGAGACCGAGATTGCCAAGATGCCCAGAGGAGAGGAAGCTGGCTGTGGAGAAAGGGGAGTAAAACTGCACGCATGCTCATGGTTGCCTGTTGCCTTTTCCCCCTGATGGCAGCTCATGGTGAGGATGGGAGGGATGGTTTGACTCGATATTTATGACTGGCTTGCTCTCTTCCTGGCAGGTGCTCGTTTGGGAGCGCAGAGGCTGTGGGGAAGGGGGGTGTTGGAAAAGAGGGCTCCTTTAGAGGGCCTACAGGTCAGGAAGCCTCTCAGCATACTCATTCCCCAATCCTTCCAGGTTCCAGCAATCAGTAAGAACATCAGAAGAGCCCTGCTGGATCAGGTCAGTGGCCCATCTCGTCCAGCATCCTGTCACACACAGTGGCCAACCAGTTCCTCTGGAGGGCCAACGACAAGGGATAGAGGCCGAGGCCTTCATAGTAACATAGAAAGAGCCCTGCTGGATCAGACCAGTGGCCCATCTAGTCCAGCATCCTGTCACACACAGTGGCCAACCAGTTCCTCTGGAGGGCCAACGACAAGGGATAGAGGCCGAGGCCTTCCCCTGATGTTGCCTCCTGGCTCTGGGAATTAGGGGCTTAGTGCCTCTGAATCTGGAGGTTCCCTTCAGTCACCATGGCTAGTAGCCGCTGACAGACTTATCCTCTGGCAGTGAATTCCACATTTTGGTCACCCTCTGTGGAAAGTAGTATTTCCTTTTGTCCGTCCCGAACCTACTACCCATCAGCTTCATTGGATGCCCTCAAGTTCTAGTAATTTGGGAGAGGCAGAAAATATGAACAAACCAGTGAGTATTTTAAGGTGCAAACCAGCAACCCATGACAAGCCTTGCTGGTTTCTGTGGAGCATGAGGTGGGTGCCACACTGGGGGTGGTACTCAGGAGCGTCACAGATTGCTCCTGAGCCCCTGAGTGACTATCACTGCTCTCAAGGGACTTGGCTGGGCCTGAAGTAATGTCGCAGCAAGAGGGATGGTCTACTCTCAACTTCTCCCTCCTAGCTACTTTCTTTTTCCTTTACTAAAATATAAATATTTGCTGCCATTGATGACCACACTGTTCCGTTAGAAGTTAAAATGCTTGTCAAGCTAAAACTGAAATAATCCATTGAAGCCTTGGCTCTTACGAAGTATCAGAAGGGATGCTGCACCGTTTCCCCTGCTGCATAAACCCAGCAAGCCGGGGAATTATGAATGTGTGCCCGCTGTTGGTGTGGGGGGGTGGTTAGAATGTTGTACGAAGCCAGGGAGAGAGCTGAGTTCAAATCCCCACCCCCTGAGCCGTGGAAGTTGAACTGGGTGATTTTGGCCTTCATCACATGTGTGCTGCTTTGAGCTCCTTGTGGGAAAGGGGGGGGGGGGTGTAGAGCTGCCGCCATTTCCATTGGCTCTTTTTTGCATTTTGGGTCTGGCCTTTGGGACAGTATCTTCCCTCTCATACATTTGTTGATACTTTCCCTTCACTGCATATCCATGTAAATCCTGTTAAGTGTGTCCTGATGGTTACTAGAGTGAGTTTCTTAGAATTTTAGGGAGGATTAGAGGAGCTATTGGAGAAGGAGAGGGTGGTCAGAGGCTGGAACGTAACCTCCGCATAGAAAGGCTGAGTATGTCGGAATGCCACTGGCTTGGGGTTCCTACTGAGGGCGGCTGTGCCCTTTGTGCAGTGTTTGTTGGTTTCTCTAGAACATCTGATTAGCCACTGTCTCCTTGGTGAGCCCCAAGTTATGTAGGACCTTCATGCATTCACAGTTTCAACTGCCGCTTCTCCATGGTCCTGCTGAGACAACTGCTAAGGATCCCTTTTTCAGATCGGTTCTGTCCTGGCCCTCTCCAGTCAGTGGACTCTCTTGTACATATTCTCCTGCAATGTCTTTATGCGTTCCAGTTTAGGAGCCAGTTTGGCGTGGTGGTTAAGTGCGCGGACTCTAATCTGGGAGAACCGGGTTTGATTCCCCAATCCTCCACTTGCAACTGCTGGATGACCTTGGGCAAGCCATAGTTCTGGCACAGCTGTTCTTGAAAAAGAGCTGTTTCTGTCAGAGCTCTCTCAGCCCCACCTACCTCACAGGGTGTCTGCTGTTGGGGAAGGAGTTTGCAAGCTGCTCTGAGACTTTGAGTGAAGGGCGGGGTATAAATCTAATCTCTTCTCTCTCTAAAATGGGATTATGCCAGGCCTTGACAGATGGACTATGCTTTCTCTAGTGACATTAGAGCAAAAGGGTCGATTCCTCTTAGAGGATTCTGAGTCCAAACGTTCCTGTTTCTTTCCATATTTCTAGAGGCTGTATAGGAGTGTCGAAGGGAGGTGTTTTTTGGAAATGGGTTTTAGTTTTTTCAGTTTTATTTTTCAAGACCTTGGTTTAAGAACAGGGGATGAAAAGTAAGTAAATAAGTAAGGTTAGCCACTGTAGAATATGGAATGCTGAACTAGACGGGAGACAAGGTCATCGTTTGCCTAGGGTCAGTGGCGGACCTGCAGTTCTGGGACCCTGAAGCCTGAACTATTATGGGGGGGCCTTCTCAACCAGCAACAAGAGGGCAACATCCAACAAGGTCCAAAGGGCCTTGCTGCCCTTGCAAGGACCTTGAGGCCCAAATGGCGGCAATTGGGGGGGGGAGCCCTTGAGAGAATTTTGAAATTGGAGCAATTACAGGGACATTCTGAGGCCACATGAAATTGGCTTTAGAGCATCTTCTAAGGTCAATATTAAATACTTCAACCCATTGGCTTATGGTTCTGTCACTAAAATAGCCTTATTTGAATAACAACCACTTTAAAAAACGCCATCAATTTTGTTGAAAAATTTACACATTTTTTTTAAAAAGTTGCTTCAGGGCCCTTCCAGGATTAGGGGTCCTGAAGCTTAAGCTTCATTAGTTTCATAGAAGAGAAGAAGAAGAGACTGGATTTATACCTCGCCCTTCACTCGGAGTCTCAGAGCGGCTTACAATCTCCTTTCCCTTCCTCTCCCCACAACAGACACCCTGTGAGGTAGGTGGGGATGAGAGAGCTCTGACAGAAACTGCTCTTTTCAAGAACAGCTCTTGTCAGAACTATGGCTTGCCCAAGGTCATCCAGCAGCTGCAAGTGGAGGATTGGGGAATCAAACCCGGTTCTCCCAGACTAGAGTCCACACACTTAACCACCACACCAAACTGATCATAGGAGATCCACCCCTGCCTAGGGTGCCAAAAACCCTTGGGCTAGCCCTAAATGGGTCACCACACCAAGTAAATTTGGACTTGTGGGTCACCACACTGGAAAGGCTGGGAACTGCTGTCCTAGACAACTTGTGGAGTTGTCTCTTCAGTGTGATTCTGCCTCATGTAATATGATGATCTCTCACAAGAGGGCAGTGTCGAGCTATGTATAATTGGAGGGGGGGGGAGGATTTTGCTGCTCTCCAATTGGCTGGTAGACTGCAGAGGTGGATGGGAAAGGGAAGGGGGCTACCCAAGAGATGTCTGAAAGGCTTTCCCCATTATTGCTGCCCTTGGAAGAGATTCCCAGCCACTCCTGGGTCACTGCTGAAGGCCTTCCCCATACAGAACTGGGGATTTGCAGCTGTGCCTGGCCACAGTGGCCTTACCGAGAAGATTTCCAAACACTGCTTGCAGGAAATCCATTCTCTATTGGCTGGTCACAGGGTTTTGTTTCTGTTTTTTTAAATGATGCTTCAGTCTGTGGTCTGAGTCAGAGGTAGGCACTGCAACACATTTTTCTGTCCCTTGGCAGCCCCTGGCTCATTTTAATCAAGGTGTCTCAGGAGGGTTTTGCTCAGCTCTAAAAGCAAAGAAAAATGGTTTCACTTAGGGAGTGCTGTGAGGCGTATTTCTAACAGGACATGGTCTCTTGTGGGGTTTGGTATGTGTGGGGGGGGGGGGGGAGGTCTCAGCCTCACCGGTGTGAGATGTTTCGGCTGGGCAGAGGGTCACTTGGGAAGAGCAGGCCAGGTTTTTTGTCTGTTCTCTCTCTCTCTCTCTCTGACACACACACACCCACCCACCCTTAAATGTTAGCCCTAGGCCAAAAGGGGGGGGATTAGAACTGGTACTTGAAGGACAGAAACATCTCTGAACTGCAGCTTTACTGGCTCGTTTCAATTTCCTGAGCAGTGGGAGGGGCAGGAAGGCGAATGGCTCGGCAAATACGGACATGGCAGGTGCACGTGCGTGCACACACCCAGCTAGGACCAGGTGGGTTAGCCCAATTGCCGTTTTTTTGTTCTCAGCACTTTCTACCCACCATGGCACCATCAGGCTTATGGGGGATTTCTGATGATGTATAGACTATATCATTCAGGAAGGCAAAGGGGCTGTGTAAGTGGGGCTGCATCGGAGTGTTCGGTTCCCTCCCCCCCCCCCCCCCCAAAAAAAAGGCAATTTGTCTGGGTTCTTTTATGGTGTGGGGAGGGGGTAGAGGCAACAGTGAGGCACAGCAATACTCCTGTAGGGGAGAGGGTCAAATCTGTCACTTGCTTGACTGTCCCAAAGTCCAGCTGGGGGGAAAAGACCGAGGCTGGCCACCACACACACTCTCCCCCCCCCCCCATGACAGCCACAGCCACAAGCTTGCCTGGCCCATCGCTATGGTGGGATTATTGGGGGTTCCGCCCTCTTCCTTAAAGGGCCCCCTGCTTCTTAAAGCCCCCCTCTTCTTCCCAAAAGCATTTAAAGGGATCCTTTAAATACTTTTGAGAAGTGAGGGGGAAGGTGGCGCGTGCCCCTCTCCCTCCCCGTCAATCGGCTGGGAGACCCTTTACATCTTGCAGGGTGGGGAGAGGGCTGCACCCCACCACCCTGCTTTGTTATGGGAAATAATGGCAGAAAAAAAGATTTGCCCCACAAGCCACAGAATCCCGGCGATGGGCCTGATGCTTGCAGGCAAAAGCCTTGCTTGTATCCTCTGCAAGGGCAGGCACACTGCTCCAGGGTGATGGAGGCAACATGGCTTTGTCCCCCACTCAAATGCAGGGTCCACACAACCCAAAGCCAGAGATATCAGCCATGGAGTAAGAGCGGAGAGATCTCGCATCACACAGGAGCTTGGCAAGGAGGATCACATTTCTGAGATCTGACCTCTCTAATTTAATGTCAAAACGCCACAGCCACCCAGCTCTTTTGGATCCCCTCACAGCTGTTATCATCCCAACTTGTGGGTGGGATAGGCAGCCCCCCATTCACACAAAATGGAAACACGAAGGACGGGTGTATGCATTTTCAAACAAAAACGGAGCACCCAGGCGATAAACCCAGCCTTTGTGGTCTGTGTTGACGTGATCACCTTAGCAGCACTGGGCAAAAAACACAGCAAGCACCCAAGCATGACAAGGGAAGGGTTCCCTCTTCTGTGTGCTGTTTTTGCCAAAAAGAGAGAGAGAAAGTATTTCCCATTCCACCTCCTGCGGTTTGAGCAGCCCAGGAAAGGGGGAAAACCCCACCAGTGTTGTCACCGAGAAGGAAGGTGGCATGGTGGAGTGGTCCCATCTCGACAGATCTCAGGAGCTACGCTAGGTGGGTACTTGGATGAGGGACCTACCAGGAATGCAATGGATGGCAAACCACCTCTGCTTCTCACTGGCCTCGAAAGCCCCTTGCTGGGGGTTGCCATAAGTCAGCTGTGACTTCACACACAAACATACACATACACACACACAATGTTGTCACATCTCCCTTGCTGATTCTCCAATACAGGGTTTTTTTTCACCACCTTAAAACTAGATACACTTTTTCTTACCTTTCTGCAGTTTGGCAGGAAAGAGTACTTGGGTAAAGAAGACAGAAGAGATTGGATTTATATCCCCACCCTTCACTACCCAAAGGAGTCTCAGAGCGGCTTACAAACTCCTTTCCGTTCCCCTCCCCTCAACAGACACCCTGGGAGGTCGGTGGGGCTGAGAGAGCTCTCTTGAGGACTGCCCTTGGGAGAACAGCTCTGAGAGAACTTATGACTGACCCAAAGTCACACCAGCAGCTGCATGTGGAGGAGTAGGGAGTCAAACCCGGTTCTCCCAGATTAGAGTCCACGCTCCTAACCACTGCACTAAACTGGGGGGAGGGTCAACCCAGGAGAATTTCACCCCAGTTGGGTAGGTGAAGAATTACAGACAGAAAGATGTTTCCCACTGATCTACAGGAAGGACCACTGATCTCCCAACAGGACTAGGTTTAATTCCAGTATTTAAGAACCCAACTCAAGCTTTTCAAAAGAAACCCAAATCCAAAATTTATTCTCAACTGCCTTCCAACAGTCACCAGTCACATCCCAAGTCCTGGCACCCTGCAAGTATCTTGAGCTTCCCCAACCCCCAAGTCCCACCACTTAAAAACCAGTTGTGAACCAACACAATTTATTACTCAAACAAAAAAAAAATCTGATTTATTTACAAAGTAAAGAAAAACAATTCATTCTATTGGGGAGAGGATCCCTTATTTACAGAGGGCAGCAAGAAACTCTGGCAGTGAAGCAGAGGTGGGACTGAAGAGGGTGGCCAAGGACTACTGATGGGGCACAGGCCAAAAGTTGGATTGACCGTGGGGTGGACCTTCGTGCAAGCCACCGAAAGAGAACAGAGCAAGGTTCCCCGACGTGGGACCCCCCACACACACACACACCAGTACTTCCCTTAGTGCCTTCCAAGCTTTTCAGAAAGTGGGCGGGGCCATTCTAAGGAAGGGCTCGTTATTGGCTGCTGCTGCTGCTGCCCTTACTCAAATGAAAGGATTTCCCACTGGAAGGTCAGGAGGCCTGGGGTGCATCGGGGCTTTCCTTGGTCAGTGTTTGGTTCCATCCCCTTTTCAGGCTTTCCTTCTCCCAAGGAGGTGAATGTGGAGGTATTCCATTTGGCCCCGCCTCCCACAGAAGCCATTTTGGATTTGGCTCCCAACTCCTGTGGAAGGCATTTGGGGGGGTACTGCTTGTCACCTCCTCTCAGAATTTAGAAGTGTGCCCACGGGCTCAAACTGTCATGGACCCCTAGACTGGGCAGAAGCAAATGGAGCCCTCCAAAGCGACCCTTAACCAAAGGAGGCACAGCCAGAGACTGGGTCTGGTAACAGGGGGGGCCTACAGCAGTGTTCCCTCTAAGCTGAGTCAGTGTGAGCTAGCTCCCAGTTTTTTTAGCCCCCAGCTCACACATTTCTGTCTTAGCTCAGGAAGGATGGCCCCAGAGCAAACTAATTTATGCAGTAGCCAAATCGCTCCCCCAACAACTTTAAAACCAGTAGCTCAAAGTAGAATTTTTGCTCACAAGACTCCACAGCTTAGAAGGAGCATTGGCCTGCAGACGGTTTTTATTTAGTGAGCAGCTCTTCCAGCCACAGGGCTGGATCCAATCTGTTAACAGAAAGAGCTGGTGGAAGGGATTTTTCCCCACCACCGTTTGCGTCCTTCTGGGGGGGACCCTCGGGAACAGCCTGGAATCGGGGTGCAGGGTACTTCAGCTGGACGGGAGAATCAGCAGAAATTGCCTTTGCCCCTCTCTCAATGGGCGGATTAAGGTCTACCAACAGACCGAAAGCCTACAATTGTTAGGAGCAGTTTTTATGGAAACATCGGGGCTGCCAGAGGAGAGGAAGTGACATCCAGGCTAATGGGGGAATGGGGAGGTAGAGACTGCAGCTAGAGACCCGGAAGCTGTGCCTGGCTCACCTCCACCTGAACTCCTCCATTTCCACCCACCCACCCAATGGCATTTGTGGAATTATAGCTCCTGAAGGCCTGACATTCAGAACAAAAGAACCCCCTACACAGGCCCAGAGCCAGGATTGTTAAGTTGGGGGCATTTAAATTCCTTAGGGGGCACTGGCTCATCAAATTAATCCCAGGGAGAAGGCTGTGAAGCCCTGGGCTGGATGGGAAGTTGGGGGGCCTTGCCAGGACGTCGGGGGGCCTAGCCCCAAGATGCCCCACTGTGGCTATGGGCCTGCCCTGACAACAGGAGTCCCCAACATGATGAACAGAGGAACCTGGAGCCTTTGGAGCAGGGGGAAAGCAGGAGGTTTAGCAGCTAGGAGATAGCTGCCTTTCAGAGTTAAGGTTGCAAAGTGGGAATGGGTTTACTGAGACCCGAAGGAACCCAAGAAGATGAAGAGAGGAGGAGGAAGAGGCCAGCATGTCAGAGTTGTGGACTACCACAGTAGAAAAGAACAAGAGTCCAGCAGCACCCCAAAGACTAATAAAATTTGTGGCGGGGTAGGAGCTTTCGTGAGTCACTGCTCACTTTCTTCAGATACAAATTTTGAGTCCAGTGGCACATTTAAGCTTTCATAACAAAGTTTCATTCAAGGTATATTTATTCAATGTATCTTTATTCAAAGGAGTGTTCCCTCCAAGCTGAGTTAGTGTGAGCTAGCCCCGAGTCCGGCTCACACATTTTTGTCTTGGCTCAGGAAGGAGGGCTCCAGAGCACACTAATTTGCACAGGAGCCAAATTGCTCGCTCACAACTTTGATGCCAGTCGCTCACGGAGTAGAATTTTTGCTCACGAGACTCCACAGCTGAGAGCAGGGGTGGCCAAACTTGCTTAATGTAAGAGCCACACAGAATAAACATCAGATATTTGAGAGCCGCAAGACATGAACAAATATTACACACATGGTTTTATTGAAAAATATGCAAATTTGCTTTTTATTAATATTAAATTGATAACTTTAGGTGGGGAGGGAGGGGAGACAGAGAGAGAATAGATGGGGAAGGGAAGACCAATTGGGGAGGCATGCCTCCCCTTTGCTTCCCCAGCCACCCTAGTGGGAGCCGCACAATATGTTTGAAAGAGCCGCATGCGGCTCCCGAGCCACAGTTTGGCCACCCCTGGCTTAGAGGGAGCATTGATTCAAGGTATAAGCTTGATATCTGAAGACGTGTGCTTGCACATGAAAGCTTATACCTTAAAGAAAACTTTGTTAGTCTTAAAGGTGCCCCTGGACTCAAACGTTGTTCTGCTGCTTCAGACCAACACCTGAATCTTGATACAAATTTGGTTTGTCTTTAAGGCACGACTGGACTCTTTTCTGCTGCTACAGACTGACTAACACGGCTTCCCATCTTGATCTGTCTCCATGGAAGGCACCACATTTCGCTGTACACAATGGAAATCCATCAACCTCGTCAAATTTGGTTAGTCTGGAAGGTGCTACTGGACTCGTGGCTCTTTTCTGCTGCTACAGGCAGACTAACGGGGACAACCCATCTTGACCACCACAGGGTGTGCAGGTATGCGGGCTCAGCAAGCCAGAGTCTCCCTCCATCACCACCACCAAAGGCCAAGCAGAGATGCCTGTAGAAAGCCAGGCAGAAGGCACCTGTGGCCCGGGAGAGGAGGCCAGGGATCCAGGCACGGAGGCTGCAAGAAGAGAGGGGCCACCTGAACCGCTGCAGACCTGCTCCGCAGGGCATAACCCACTGGACAGGCCTCCTCCTGAGCAGAGCCCCGTGGGAACGAAGGCAGCCGGGCAGGCTGTCTGGACTCTCCGCCTCTGTGCCTCAGGGTCCTCCACGGTTCAGAAAACCTCGGGGGGAAAGTCCTGGGCAAGGAACGAGGGGACGCCCCAAGCCACAAGTGCAGCCGGTGAAACCAGCTGCCCGGCCGGGATGCTGCGCAAGGGGCTATTTTTTCTTCAGCGAGCCTTTCAGTTTCTTCTCCTTCCCTAAAAAAAACTGCCTGGGCTCCCTCTCCTCCTTCTTGCCTTTGGCATTCTCCAAGTTCTCGTAGAGGGACAGCTCCTCCTTCTGCCTGTTTGGGGGGGGGAGGGGTGAAAAGAGGGGAAAGGAAGGGTGAGCTGAGCAAAGCCGAACCCCCCCAGGGAGGAAGGAGGTGGGGGTGAAGAAGAGCGGGGGGGGGGGCTGCGTTCCCCAGTGGGCAGCCATGGTGGAGACTGCAGCCTGAGTGCCAGCTTGGCTTCCCAACAGTGGGCAAAATGCCGTGGCAGCAAGTCATCGCCCCCCCCCCCCGTTTCGCCCCCACTCCACCTTTGAACAAGAGGGGGAAAGATGCAGCGCCACAGTTGACTCATAGGTAGTTTTATCTTTCACCTAAGCAGCGAGACAAACAGTTCAGAACTGTTGCCAAACACGGGGTTGCCAACTCCCACTTAGGAAATACCTGGAGATTTGGGGGTGGAACCTGGGGAAGGACCTCAGCAAGGTATAATGCCATAGAGTCCACCCTCCAAAGCAGCCATCTTCTCCAGAAGAACTGATCTCTATTGTTTGGAGAAGAGCTGTAAACCTGGGGTATCTCCAGCCCCCACCTGGAGGTTGGTAACCTTAACGCTGATGTTATGGCTGCTAGCCAAAGCAGTGCTCGCTACAACCTGCCGAAAAGCAAGGTCAGTTAAGAGGTTTTTTTACTACCTCATGACAGTGACACCCATCCCCTCGTGGTCTTGCACTACCCACAGGCAGCCAAGGGTTGCCAACTCTTGGTTGGAAATTCCTGGATATTTTGGGTTGTGGAGCCTGGGAAGGGCAGGGTTTGGGGAGGAAAAGGATCTCAGCTGAGATGTGATGCTGTAGAGTCCACCCTCCGAAGAAGCCATCTTCTCCAGGGGAACAGATCTCTATTGTCTGGAGATCAGTTGTAACTGTGGGAGATCTCCAGGCCCCACCTGGAGGCTGGCAACCCTAACCATATCACAGAGGTATGGTTTGGACCACAAGGGCAGTGAGGTGGGCCAAAGAATGGGTGCCAGTCATCTTCCGTGACACCGATGACACCTCTGCGGCGTGTTGTTGCCCTCCTCGTTACAAAAATGCTGGAGAGCCGGCCCTGCCAGAAGCCCACCCCCCCAGCCCCCCCCCCCCCACAGACACAATTACTCATCTTTGTTGTCGCGTGTGTGGACGATATCTAGCAGAGGCACCTGTTGCCTTCTCGCTTACCTGGAGGACTGCCGTGATGCTTTCGTGTGTGAGGCCTTCTGGGCCGGCGGGTAGGTGATATTCCCGTATTCAGACTCATTCAGCCTTCCTTTCTGAGTCTGCAGCGAAGAAAAAAGAAAGGAGGGGATGGCACGGATACAGCGGTGCCGGCATGGTGCTGTGTCACTGTGGAACGCATGGTGCCCTGTCTCCGACAGGAAGCAAAGACCTGCAAGTGGAGTGGTACAGGTGGCCGGGAGGGAGGCTGGCGGCAGGGAGAGACGAGCCAAACTGCTGCCTGGAAGGAAATCCAAGACAGGAGCTTCCTTTTGCTTCCAGGTCACAGGCTGGCAGGTCTCCAGGTTGGCACCAGATGGAGACTGCAGTGGCTGTGCCAGAGGCGGGAAGAGCACTCACTTCCCCAGCAGGTGTCTCTGGGGCTGCTTTGGGGTCCACTTGGAGGCATCTTCCCCTCCGCTGCAGATGGTGGGGGCATGTTACACAGCCTGCTAACTGGACACCAGGTCCAAGACATGCAGGAAGGCAACACCTCCAGCTGTAGTGCCGGAACCAGAATGTGGTCCAGCTGCCTCCTCCTCCTCCTCCTGCAGGCCTTTCAGAGCTCCGCATTGGGGAGCTCCAGGAACCTCTGCGCCCGCAAGAAGGCCATGCTACCAGGGCAGAAGACTGGCGTGTGTGACCTCCCCCGCCCTCTCCCAGACCTGCATAATGTCCAGCTTCTTCTTGGTGGTCTCGATGAACTGGCTGATGGCCATGTAGATGAACTTGTACTGGGCCTCCGTCTGCACCATGCCTGAGCGCTGGGCCCGCACCAGCTGGATGGCCTTCGGGATATCGATGTCGCAGTCCAAGCCTGGGGACAGGATGGAAAAGGGGAAGGACAGTGACGACAGGGGCGGGTTGATCCATGTCCTAAACTAGCGCTTGATCCTAAATGGGCTCCCTCAGAAGGAGGCATTTCTTCCAAAGTAAGTGCACATAGCGTTGCTGCCACATAGGGAAAACCTGTGCGTGCTGACTTGGAAGTAAGTGGCACTCAGGACAATGTGGTTTACTCTCAGAAAAAGAGGCATAGGACTGCAGCCTCACTTGGGCGTTTATTTTAGAATTTCCAGGCTGTCTTCCTGATGCATGGCACTCAAGGTGGCTTACAAACGATTAAATATAGAACAGTGTATCATGTTCCCAAATAAAATATTCCATAGAAAACCTGACATAGTTGCATGGTCTAGCTCAGGGGTGGGCAAACTGTGGCTCGGGAGCCGCATGCGGCTCTTTCACATACATTGTGTGGCTCCCGGCAGGGCGGCTGGGGAAGCTAAAGATCATTAGCCAACAAATATCATCGGACAAATTAATATCATTATCAATATCTGCTTTTACCCCTTTTGTTATTATTTTTGACAGTCTCATTTAATGTTAATAAAAAGCAAATTTGCTTATTTTCCAATAAAAGCCGGTAATATTTGTCCATGTCTTGTGGCTCTCAAACATCTGATGTTTATTCTATGTGGCTCTTACGTTAAGCAAGTTTGGCCATCCCTGTTCTACGTGGTTCTTACGCTGAGCAAGTTTGCCCACCCCTGGTCTAGCTAAAGTCCCACTGACTTCAAAGGCAAGGGACGTGCAATCTAATCCAGTGCCTGTTTACTCAGAAGTAGGACCTATTGTGTGTGATGGGGCATGGATCTGATTCCAGCCCTGGGCACGTGCTTATTCATTGACTGATTGATTGATTGATTAATTAATTAATTAGAAAAGGTATATGCTGCCTCACCAGATGCCCACTACAGGTGGCTTGCAAGATAAAACAATTTAAACATCAGAATTATCAATAATGAGCAAGCCATCAAAAATTAGACAGAAAGCCCAGGCAAGCCCGGTCTCGTCAGATCTCAGAAGCTAAGCAGGGCCGACCCTGGCAAGTACTTGGGAAGGGAGACCTCCAAGGAATGCCAGGGCTGGGAGGCAGAGGCAGGCAATAGCAAGCCACCTCCCTGAAATGTCCAAGCCCCACTAGGAGTTACCAGAAGTCAATCATGACTTCCAAGCATACACACACAGACACAAAATACTCACCAAAAAAAAAAAAAGCCAGGAAAACAAACCAAGGCTAGAAGCAGACAATACAAAAATAGCTCTATAAGATGGAAACCCTCACTTAAAAACCTGCCTGAAGGCAGTGTGGCTCAGTGGTTCCAGCGTCGTGCCTCACTCGGAGGAACAGCTGAGGCACAGAACTGACCCTGGGAAGCAGAAAAGGACGGAAATCACCTCACCTTTTATGGAGATCATGTCCATGACCATATCGATGACAATGATGGTCCCGGTGCGGCCTATCCCGGCGCTATGGGGAGAGCGACAGATGTAGATTATGAACACAGTGGGGGGTTCTGTATGGTAAGAATTGTCTTCCTGGATCACTTCAAGGTCTACCTAATCCAGGGCTCTGTTTTCTGTGGAGGCCAACTAGATGCCTCTGGGAAGGTACAAGTAGAATATGAAGGGGGCGACAGCCTCTGGCAACCGGTCATCTCCTCAAGAAATTTAGTATTCAAAGGTGTGACTGCCTCTGCCCATGGAAACAGGGGCGTAGAGTTTTCAAATTCCAGGGGGGGAGGCTCTTGCACGCATGCCGGGACAATGTCCCCCCCCCCGCTGCCGCCTCTCCCCCCCCCGCCTGGCCACTTCTCCCTCCCTCCCTCTTCCTCCCTCCCTCCCTCCCTCCCTCCCTCTGAGGTCAATCTGGGTGACTGCCCAGCGTGATGGCGTCACCGGGAAGTGACGTCATCACGCTGTGCACGTTGCCAGGGCGGCGCTCTGGCAATCACCCTGAAACTCTATGGTGCCATAAAGTTTCGGGGCGCTTGTTAAAGCATCACCCCGGCAACGTGATGGCATCACTTCCCGGAGACACCATCACGGTGGGCATTTGCCCGGATGGCCCCGGGAGGGAGAGAGGGAGGAGTGGGTGCAGGGGAGCCGGCGTGGGGGGAGAGAGGCTCTTGTGGCGGCAGGCGGGCCTAGGAAATAAATAACATAAATAAATAGGAAGGGGCCCTGGAAGGCGGGGAGGTGTGGTGGCAGACACTCCGTTTCGCTGGGGGGGGGGGGAATCAGTCCCCCCTGGGAAATTTCAGGTGTGGCCTGAGCCCTTGAGTCCCCGTCCCCCCCCCCATAGTTGATGCCTATGCATGGAAGCTCCATTGAGCTATAATGGTTAATGTAGCTAGAGCATCAGACAAGGATCAGAGAGACCCAACAGGGTCAGATCCCCACTCTGCCACGAAAGCTTGCTGGGTGAACCTTGGGCCAGTCACGTGCTCTCAGCCTAACCTGCCTCGCACGCTTGTCGTGAGGCTAAAACAGAGGAGAAGGGAACAACGTAAGTCACTTTGGGTTCCCGCTGGGGAGAAAGGCAGGATATAACTGAAGATTAATTAAGTAATTCGTTACTCAACAGCCAGTATGGTGCAGTGATCAGTATCTCGGACTAGGATCTGGGAGAGCCAGGTTCGAATCCCCACACTATCAGGAAGCTCTCTGGGTAGCAGACCTCGCTTCATTTTTTAAAATTATTTCTTTCAAAACACTGATTGGCCGCCTTTCGGCTGGACAGAACTCAAGGCAGCTTTCAATGTAAGCAAAGCAACGGCCATAAAAATACATTTCAAAACCCCACAACTTAAAATCACATTTTAAGACTTCACGGTGTTGGTTTTGACCCTTAAAGCCTTATAGAGCCTGACACCAACATATCTAAGAGACCGCCTCTTCCCATATACACCTCAAACTGCATTATGCTCGTAAGATCAACACCTCCAGGTGGTCCCTGGCCCGAAGGACGCCCATCTTGCCTCAACCAGGGCCACGTTTTCTCTGTCCTGGCCCCAGCCTGGTGGAATATGCTCCCCATTGAAACCAGGGCCCTGAGGGACCTTCTTCAATTCCGCAGGGCCCGCAAGATGGAGCTGTTCCGCCAGGCCTTTGGTTGAGGCAACGGACGTCTATATATGGCCTCTCTGAGGCTGCTATCACCCATCTATTTACTGACTACCGACAACTGGCCTTTAACTCACTGCACCATAAGGCCAGAACTTTATGGGCCAACTGACACTGTTTCAAGCTGTACCCATTGTTTTAATTGTCAGAATGTTTTATCATGTTTTAAAACTGAAATTGTATTTATTATAATGATGTTATCTGCCCTGAGCCCACCCGCGGGATGGGCGGGATAGAAATGCAAATAATAAATAAACAGGCAGCTGATACCTCACAAGGGCTGTTGTGAGGATCAAACAGGGAAGAGAGAATCTTGGATGTTATGCTGAGCACCCTGAGAGAATGGTGGGAGAAAAAATGTACGAGAAAGACCACAGGCCTTGATCGACTTGTTCTCCATTTAACACCCCCCCTTTTTTAAAAAAACTGAGTGACTACCACTGCCATCTGGTGGGAGTGAATGCCATAAACCAGGGGTGGGCAAATTGCGGCCCGGGAGCCATATGCGGCCCGCCACAGAGTTTTTTGAGGCCCCCCAAGACAGTCAGCCATGTGGTTTCTCAACAAGCAATCTCCTGATTTCAAAAAAATTATAGAAAAGTGTGATAGGGTACATTTCTCTCATTAAACTGATTCTAAAATTAAATGTGCTTAGAGCTATAGATGATATGAAATTAGCACAATAAATAAATTGAATAAAACTACCACTATTTTATTTAATTTATATTTATTGATTTTTATGATGCAATTTATACCTTTTCTGAAATGCAAAGTTAACTAATGAATGCAATCATTTTAAAAGGTGCGGCCCTCCGCCAACCTCCGCTCCCACAAAGTGGCCCCTGAGCCAAAACAATTGCCCACCCCTACCATAAACTAATCATGCACCCTTGTGGGAAAAAACCCAAGTCTTTTCCCTCAGAACACACAGAATGGGTGTCAACTGAGGAGAGGCCGTGGCTCTGAGGTAAAGCATCTGCTTGGTACTCAGAAAGTCCTAGGTTCAAGTCCCTGCACCTCCAGTTAAAAATTATCAAGTCGTAGGTGATGAGGACGACCTCTGACTGAGACCCCGGAGGGCAGCTGTCCGTCTGAGGAGACACGACTGACCTCGATGGACCTAACGAGAGAAGGCCACTTCCTGGGTGTTTGCTCACCTGCAGTGCACCACAATTGGTCCAGCTCCCAGAATGCTCTCCTGCTTCTGGTTGACTTGGTCCAGGAAGCTCAGGACACCGCCGGGCTCGCTGGGAACTCCGTGGTCCGGCCAGCTCAGGTACTGGTAATGCCAGATGTCTCGCACCGCCTTGCCCTAGAGAGTGACCACAACACAACCTGATTTGGCAGTCTGCTTCCCTTCTTCTGTCTCTCATCCCCCGGCTGCCCCCCTCATGCTGACAGTCAACAGAAGAACACGGGTCCTAAGTCCCAGATAACGGGGGATTGATGCCTCTAGGTGAGGGCCAACCAGTTGGTATCCTCAGTTAAATGAAAGATCACCGCGTGAGCCAATGTAGTGTAATGGGTACAGGGTCAGACTAGGATCTGGGAGACCCAGGTTCGAATCCCCACTCTGCCACGGAAGCTCGCTGGGTGACCTTGGGCCAGTCACACAGTCTCAGCCTCACCTACCTCACAGGATGAAGGAGAGGAGACTGTTGTAAGCTATTTTGGGTCCCCGCTGAGGGGGAAAAGGGGGTATAAATGAGGTAAATAAACATCTATATCTGTGAAGAGAGAATGTTGCTGTGAAAAAAGAACTTGTTTTCCTCACAGTGGCGTCTCTGGGAGCCTTCAGGTTAGACTGCACACCCGTACTCTGAACTAGGTGCAGAGGACCTTCCCATCTTTCCCAGGCTCCGAGTGCAGATTCTGCTGCTGAATGTCAACAGAAGAAAGCCACCTGGACTCCCAAGGACAGAGCAAAGGAGAGAGCAGGTCTATTCAGCTCCACCTTCTTTGGATTTATTTAACTTCATCTTCTACTGATCACCTCCAAGGGAGGGTTTGGAGTATCATGAAGAGCATGGGCGTCAACTACGGGGGGGCTCGAGGGCTCGAGCCCCCCCCCCCCGGCAAAATGGAGCGCCCGGTGGCCAGTCGCCGCCTCTCCTTTCCCCCCGGTGTCGCCTCTCCTTTCCCCTCCTTTCCCCCAGGTCGCCCGGTGGCCGTCGCCGCCTCTCCTTTCCCCCCACCCCCGGCCTACCCTCCTGCCTCCCTGGGGCAGGGGGGGGGGAGAGAGGCAGGGAGAGAGCGCGAGGCAGATTGGGAGCCGGGGGCCCGCAAGGGCGACGCGCCGGCCCCCGGCTGCAGGCGGCAGCAGCAGCAGTAATCCGCCGGCGCCCGAGGTGAGCGGGGAGAGGGAGGGAGGGGGGCGGGGAGCGCGGCGGGTGGGCACAGCCCGGGGGAGGGAAGCGGCGGCGGCGGCTCCCTGGGGCGGGGGGGAGAGCGGCGGGGACATGGTCCCCTTCGCGCGCGTGCACGAGAGAGCCCCCGCCCCCCCTGGGGATTTTAAAAGTCTACGCCGCTGATGAAGAGTGGTAAGTCGGACCGATCTGGCCCCCAGGGCACCGTCCTCAAAGAAGGGCTCCGAGGAAAGGAACGGAGGCCACAGCGGAACTCTTGTGCAGTCCACACCAGGTTGCACTCCAGGCTCCTGACTGGGAGGGGAGGGTACGGTTTGGATTTTGGGACTCAAGAACCCAAAGGTCTCCAATGACCCTGAGTCTACCCAGCAGCTGACCCACCCAGCCAAAGACCTTCTCAAGCAGCCAAAACACTGAGGACAGCGGCATCTGTGCAGTGGCTGCTGGTATCCAGAGTGTCACTGCTTCGTTCCCTCCATGAATCTGTCTGAACCTTTTTAAAGACAACCTCAAGGTGGCCATGAATCCCGCAAGGCTGTTTACTCTTTGAACGGAGAAGCACTTCCCTTTGTCCGTCCTGAATCTGACCACAGAGTGGAAAGGAACCACCTAATAAGGCCTCAAAACAAAGGAACGGAAAGGGAAGTGGTAGAGAGAAGCAGAGTTAATTAATTATTGTATGGCAGTGGGGGTAGTGTAGCCGGAAGATCCGAAGATTGTCTGGCAGCCTGAAACTAGCTCTTTTTGTGGCAAGCTAGGTTTGGTTTTTGGGCTGAGACAACTGTGACTGACCCAAGGTCACCCAGCTGGCTTCATGAGGAGGAGTGGGGAATCAAACCCGGTTCTCCAGATTAGAGTCCACCACTCTTAACCACTACCCCAAACTGGCTCCCAGAGGGAAACAGAGCTTTAGCTGAACTGGATTTACTGCTGAGTGAACATAGACGGCCCTGCCCATGGGGGTAGACTTTGTTAGATTTTTATGAGAAATAAGACGATTTTTAATGAGAAATATGTATCTCATGGGAAATATAACAGTATATCAAGTGTCCTGTGGAATCCCAGTTTCAGTTCTGTGTCTGGCGGATTGAGGAAGCGTTCGTCCCTCACAAGCGCAAAACAGCCCCCCGTGCGGATATTCTCCCAAACTGGTATTTTCCTTTGTCCCCTTCCCCTCACACCCCAAAATATCCTCATGGAGATCCATGGCAGGGCAACTTTCATGCCTGCCTCACTCACGTTACTGACGGGCGAAAGACGGAGGTGTCGGAGTTTATACTCCAGGGCATCGTGTTCGCCATTGTTCTCTACGACGTAGGGCCCATAGTTTTTGCTGCTTCTCACCTCTGGCCAATAGGGGACACACTTGTTCTGTTTGGAGGAAAATGGGACAGGTTTGTAAGGGACCGGAAGAAGTACCAGTGCCACCTTCACACTGACAGAAAAACTGGAAGCGAATTTGCAGATTCCGTTATAGGTGAAACACAGGAAGCATTTCGAGGAAAGTCTCCAAGGCCAGAGTGAGGCTGTTAACAATGCTTTGGAGGTCATTAGTCCACAGGGGTTGCTGTAATTCAGAAGCCACTTGACAGCACTTCACACATACACACAAGACTACAAGCACTTCTTGGGGGGGGGGGGGGTACGCACCCCCCAAGGCTGTGAAATTGAAAGCTAATGTGGCGATTCATCCACAGGGAGAACATCTCGGGATTTTCTAGGGAAAGCCAGAAGAGCTTCCAAGGGAGTCCGATTACTTGTCACATCAAGAAGCCGCAGTTCATAAAAGCCTGTTACTTCTTGACTCCCCGACTGGGTTTCAACATGAATTACAGCTCATCTCCAGACTACAGAGATCAGTTCCCTTGGATAAAATGGATGTTTTGGAGGGTGAACTCTGTGGCATTGCACCCCATGGAGATCCTTGTCCTGTTCAGGCTCCAACCCCAAATTTCCAGGAGTTTCCCAACCTGGAGCTGGCAGCCTACCCCCCCCCCCCCATCTCTCACTGGTGGGCAGCCTACTGGGGGGGACATTAGTTTTCCTCAGGAAAGCAGGGGGCAGGGAAGGGTCCCACAGCCGCTCCTGTGCTCTAAACCGACACTTCCACAGCCTGTCCGGCAGCAAAGAAGTGGGAAGCCTGACTTTTATGCACCATTCAGGTGGGCAGCCGTGTTGGTCTGAAGCAGCAGAACAAAGTCCAGGGTGGCAATTTTAAGACCAACAAACTTTTATTCAGGGTCCAAGCTTCCGTGTGCAAGCGCACTTCTTCGGAAGTTTCACTGTATCTGAGGAAGTGTGTTTTGTACACAAAAGCTTATGCCTTGAATAAAAGTTTGTTGGTCTTAAAGGTAGTGAGACACAGGGAGGGGAAAACAAACTTGACCCCAAAACCGGAATCAAAAATCACAAGGGCAAGAAAGAAGTCTAATATAGGGCCCATATTAAAGACCCAGTTAAAATTTTGTACAAAAATACATGTATTTATTAGACAGGTAGTTAAAAACAAACAAGGGCCCAATGAAAGCCTCCTAGAAAAGTTCAAGTATCCTGAATACAAGGGCCAATACAAGTGACCTGACACCATTTTTAATTTAGCCATTTTTACTACCCTGTAAGTTAAAAAATATTTGATTATTCATATCCATATCCATATTCAATTTTCTTTTTTCTACAGCTTTCCTTTTCTTGGTCCTGTGTTAATTTATTGGTTATCTTACTGTAATATGTTATATTGTAACGTGTGTACCTCAAACTATTTGACCTCTGAAGAAGGCCCCCCATAGGGTTGCCAACCTCCAGGTGGGGCCTGGGGATCCCCTGCTTTTACAACTGACCTCCAGCTGACAGAGATCAGCTCCCCTGGAGAAAATGCCTCCTTTGAAGGGAGGACTCTATGGCATTGTACCATGCTGAGGCCCCTCCCCTCCCCAAACCCCGCCCTCTCCTGGCTCCACCCCCAAAGTCCCCAGGTATTTTCCAACCCGGACTTGGCAACCCTAGCCCCCCATAGGGCTGAAACGCTATTGTATTGGCCCTTGTGTTCACTTGACACTTGCATTGGCCCTCGTGTCCAGGCCACTTGAACTTTTCTGGGAGGCTTTCATTGGGCCCTTATTTGTTTTTAACTACTTTTCTAATACATACACATATTTTTGTATAAGTTTTAACTGGGTTTTTAATATTGGTCTTAAAGGTGCCACTGGACTCAAACGTCTTCATGCATCATGTTTGAGTGTGATATTCAGTTTAGCCCTCAGACTGGCTAAACATCTCCGGGGCAGTTTTACGCACGCCTGTGGAAGAGGGAGACTAAAAGGAGAGATGAAAAATGAAGCCGATGGGAACCTGGGGTGGGGGTGAGATTTAGGGCTACGGCGTAATGTGCCCTCCTTTACCCTTCCTTTCTCCACTTCCCGGGTGGTCATCACGATGATGCGCGAATTCTCCTGCCAGATCATCTGCCAGAAATCGGCGGTGGTGGAATCCAGGCACCCTTGGCTGGCGATGTAGGTTTTGCTGAACCCCTCGGGGCCAAAGAGACTGTTCTGTGAGGGAACAGACACGCGGGGGGAATGAGAAGGGCCACGGGCAAATCCGCACCCACCCTCCGGAAGTGCCAGGGGGCCCTCCTCGCCGTCCTCACCTTGATGTAGTTGGCATTGATATAATCCGCCCCAGGAACGTTCACCTCTCTGTCTTGGAGGATGACTCGAGAGTGGTCAACTGGAACAGCAGACGGAGAGAGATCACAACACTGAGAAGACACTCCGCTCTTTTCACAAAACAGACTTAGGCTGATTTTACACCTCTCCTCTAAAGTAGTTTGACTGCTGTCTTTTCCTGTGGTGATTTCACAGTGGTGTGAAATTTCACTCCAGGAGGTCTAAGTGCACTAAGAAACCACAATTGTTTAAAGCAGAATAAAGCGGTATAATACTAGCTTGACCACAGGAGGGCAATTAGTAGATAGGGACATTTCAGTAGCAGCACGGTTTCACACCGCACAGAGGTGTAGGCAGGTTTTTTTGGAACTAGAATGATTCCAGCGGGAAAGTCAGATGTAAAATCAGCCTTAAGCTTCGATCCGGCACCAGAGTGGTATAGTGTCAGTTAACGCTGCCATCCCCTGCCCGCGAGGTGGCATGAGTCGCCCTGCGACATAGGGTCCTTGGCAGGGGTCATTTCGCAGAAAAAGAGGTACAGGAGCTCATTAGCATAACTCATTAGCATAACTTATTTGCATATGCTACACCACCTGACATCACCAGAAGGAAGGAAGGAAGGAAGGAAGGAAGGAGCGAGCGAGCGAGCTGGCAGAGAGGGGACAGCTACTAATCCAAGCCTCAGAAATACCACTATTCTGGGAGGATAGCTTCAGTGGTGGCTGAAGCCTTCAGAAGGCTGGTCGGAGGAACAAGGACCTTTCCAGAGGATGGGGTCATTTTGCTGCAGCCATGACACAAGCAGGCAGTCCCCCACGGGGGGGGGGGGGCTGGCACCAACTCCCGGAGCTCCCCCGAGCTCCTGCTCGAAAGGACCCCTGGTCCTTGGAATGTTCGGTTTCAATTCTCACAGCTTGCTTATCACTCACTGCCTGGCTCTGACCTTGGTAGACTGTAAGTGTCCGGCAATGTATCTTCTTCCCACTTTTTTCTCTGAGAACCTGTAGCCAGTATTAAGGGTGCCTTTTTCCTGATTTATGTGATTGGTTGCATTCCTCTTTGAATTCTGTATAACCACGGGGCCTTTCGTAAAAAAAGAGGTGCAGGAACTCATTAGCTTAACTTATTTGCATATGCCACACCCCCTGACGTCACCGGAAGTGTCAAAAGGCCACACATCCCTGATGTCATGGGCAGTGTGTCAGAAGGCAAGAAGAAAGGGAGGGAGGGAGGGGGAAGGAAGGAAAGGAACAGGAAGGAAGGTAAGTAGGTAGGTGGGGGGGAGAGAGAGAAGAAAGAAAGAAAGAAAGGAAAGAGAAAAAAAGGAAGGAAGGAAGGAAGGAAGGAACAGTAAGGTAGGTAGGTAGTTGGGGGAGAAAGAGAGAAGAAAGGAAGGAAGGAAGGGGGAGGGAGGAAGGGAGAGGGGAAGGAAGGGGGAAAGGAAGGGAAAGGAAGGAACAGTAAGGTAGGTAGGTAGTTGGGGGGAGAGAGAGAGAAGAAAGGAAGGAAGGAAGGGGGAAAGGAAGGAACAGGAAGGAACAGGAAGGTAGGTAGGTAGTTGGGGGGAGAGAGAGAAGGAAGGAAGGAGGGAGGAAGGAAGGGGGGAAGGAAGAAAGAAAGAAAGGAACAGTAAGGTAGGTAGGTACTTGGGGGGAGAGAGAGAGAAGGAAGGAAGGAAGGAAGGAAGGAAGGAAGGAAGGAAGGAAGGAAGGAAGGAAGGGGGGAAGGAAGGAACAGGAAGGTAGGTAGGTGGGGGGAGAGAGAGAAGGAAGGAAGGAGGGAGGAAGAAAGGGAGGAAGGAAGAAAGAAAGAAAGGAACAGTAAGGTAGGTAGGTAGTTGGGAGAGAGAGAGAGAAGAAAGGAAGGAAGGAAGGGGGAAAGGAAGGAACAGGAAGGTAGTTAGGTAGGTGGGGGAAGAGAGAGAAGGAAGGAGGGAGGGAGGAAGAAAGGGAGGAAGGAAGGAAGGAAGAAAGAAAGAAAGAAAGAAAGAAAGAAAGAAAGAAAGAAAGAAAGGAACAGTAAGGTAGGTAGGTAGTTGGGGGGAGAGAGAGAGAAGAAAGGAAGGAAGGAAGGGGGAAAGGAAGGAACAGGAAGATAGGTAGGTAGGTGGGGGGGAGAGAGAAGGAAGGAAGGAGGGAGGAAGAAAGAATGGGAGGAAGGAAGAAAGAAAGAAAGGAACAGTAAGGTAGGTAGGCAGTTGAGGGGAGAGAGAGAGAAGAAAGGAAGGAAGGAAGGGGGAAAGGAAGGAACAGGAAGGCAGTTAGGTAGGTGGGGGGAGAGAGAGAAGGAAGGAAGGAGGGAGGAAGAAAGGGAGGAAGGAAGAAAGAAAGGAACAGGAAGGTAGGTACTGCTGGGGGGGGAGGGAGGAGGTTCTTCCCGGGGCCGGCGGCCAGCCGCGGCCCCAGGAACTGCTCAGTGGGTGAGGGAGGGAGGAAGGGGGTTCTTCCCGGGGCCAGCAGCCAGCTGCGGCCCCGGGAATGGTGAGTGCATGAGGGAAGGAGGGAGGGAATTCTTCCCGGGGCTGGCAGCCAGCCGCGGCCCCGGGAATGGTGAGTGGGCGAGGGAGGGAGGAAGGGGGTTCTTCCCGGGGCCGGCGGCCAGCCGCGACCCCGGGAATACTGAGTGGGGGAGGGAGGGAAAGGCTTCTTCCTGGGCCGGCGGCACTTGCCGCGGCCCGGGAAAGGGGAGGGGAGGGGAGGGCTTCTCCCCGGGCCAGCGGCACTTGCCACAGCCCGGGCTGAGCGAGGGGGGGGAAGAATGGGCTTTTCCCAGGGCTAGCGGGACGGCTTTCTTCCAGAGCGTGGGCCGGGGCTTTGTAATGTGCCCGCCCCCCGGGCCCTTCTCTCCCGGAGCAGCGCTCCGGCGCGCCCCAGCCCCAATGGAGCCCTGTGTATAACTACCCTGCCTAGGGATTGTTCTAACCATTGCTGACACAGAACGTGTAGATGACCATAGCAGACCTTTCTCAGTAAAGATCACCTTCTTTAAGGACGCTTGTTGTGACTGACTCTGTAGGACTCTCACATATAGTGGTTACAGTGTTGGACCCAGGTTTGAGAGACCCGGGTTCAAATCCCCACTCTAGGGCTGCCAGTTCGGATTGACCCAGCAGAGGGGGAGGGGAGGGACTTTCCAGGAGTGGGAGGAGTGTGCGGCGTGCGTGCAACATAATGACATCACACAGAAGTAACATCATCATGTTGGCGATGTTGCATGGTGGCAACACACTGGTATTTGGGGGGAAACTCTATGGGAGAGTTTTGCTCAGAATAGTGTCACAAACATGATGATGTCACTTCCATGTGATGTCATTATATTGCATTTGGGGGGGGGAAGAGACCTCAAAATTGGGGAATCCCCCACCCTCAACTGCCTTTCTTCCCACCCCACCACCCAAAAATAAATAAAATAAGTGGAAGGCAAGGCAGCATGGTATAGCCCGATCTCATCAGATCTCAGAAGCTAAGCAGAGTCGGTACTTCTCTTAACGCTACAGATGTCTTTGGCTGCCTTTCACCATTTTTCAGAACAGTCCACCCCTTTTGGCTATAGATCAAGATGGGCAGCCGTGTTAGTCTGTCTGCAGAAGCAGAAAAGAGCAAGAGTCCAGGAGCACCTTCAAGACTAACAGCAGGGGTCCGTTGGAGCAGGAGCGCATAGGATCGCAGCTCAGGGAGTGAGGAGCCCAGGGGGCGGGCACATGACCAAGCCCCGCCCCCTCCTTGGCTTCCCCGAGCAGTGCAGAGGCGCAGCGCCCCGGGGAAAGCCCTGCTAGGGTCTTTATTGTTTTTAATGTTTTGTTTTAAAATTGATAATTTTATCATTGTTCCTTTTATGACTGTGTGCTGCTTTTCCAGAGACTTGCTCAAGGTGGCATATAAATTTTCTAAGTATACCACTTTTTATCTGGGCACATGGCACACAAGTACTGGAGAAATTTCACCAACCCTTCAGCAGCTTCCACCCCATCTGTTTGGTGTAATGGTCAGGAGTTGGACTCTAATCTGGGAGAACCGGGTTTAATTCCCCACTCCTCCACATGCAGCTGCTGGTGTGACCTTGGGCCAGTCACAAGTTCTCTCAGAGCTGTTCTCTCATGAGCAGTTCTCAAAAGACCTCTCTCAGCCCCACCTACCTCACAGGGTGTCTTGTTGTGGGGAGGGGAAGGGGAAGGGGAAGGGAAGGGTGGTGCACATGTCCTGAGTATCTCAAGTCTACTTGAAACCTGGTGGTTTCAAGGGAGCAGGAAGAGAATGAGGGCGTGTTCTTTACGCTTATTTTTATTGCACAAAGTATTGGATAGGGAAGGGAATGGAGGAAGAGCAGGTCAGTTTCACTTACCTGTGGAGTGGAGCCTGAAGGGTGGGTGTTGCCTTCTGACACACTTCCGGTATGTTAGGGGGTGTGGCATACGCAAATGAGTTATGCAAATGAGTTATGCTAATGAGCTCCTGCACCTCTTTTTCTACGAAATGACCCCTGACTAACAGAATACGTGGCAGGGGAGGAGCTTTCGTGAGTCACGGCTCACTTCATTTACTCTTTTGGCTGAATCTTTTCAAGCAACAGAACTGAGCATATAAAAACTAGAAAGAATCATTACAGACTGCTGCTGGCGGGCAGAGAGAGAACGCTCCCCCATATTTGGGGGGGGGGTTAACCCTCTCTCCTCCCTGTTAAGTAAAAAAGTTCCCACATCAGGGAGAAAGTTTCTCTCCCCTGTCGTGCAGACTCACAAGGCAAGATGTTCTTATAGCGGTTCTTGCTCTTGTTCTCTGGCCTTTGGCCCTCGTGCCGATCGTGCAGGTTCTTGGAGTCTTGCTTCTGCAGGCTCTGAAAGAGGAAGAGGGAAGGAGGGGGAGGGAAGAGGGTGTTTGGACAACACTGAGCAAAACGAAAGGCTGAGGGATGGGGGGAGCGCGCGGCGAGGGGAAACAACTCAAGATGGAGATCCGAAAGTACAGATTTATGAACTGGTCATGTGGAGGGGGGGGGGTGTCACTGGATTTCATACGTGTTCTTAGGGCGGTCTTTGTGGTCTGGTATTTGGCCCACACACTGGTCATAAAAAAATCTTTTTGTTTCTGCAGGCTGGGAGTGGCAACCTCTGTCTGGATCAGGAAGTGGCCGACAAGCAAAGAAATGCACCACTTCTCAAGGTTGCCAAGTCCAGGTTGGAAAATACCTGGGGACTTTGGGGGTGGAACCAGGAGAAGGTGGGGTTTGGGGGAGGGGAGGGGCCTCAGCATGGTACAATGCCATAGAGTCCACCCTTCAGAGCAGCCATTTTCTCCAGGGGAGCTGATCTCTGTCAGTTGAAGATCAGTTGTAAAAGCGGGAGATCCCCAGGCCCCACCTGGAGGTTGGCAACCCTACTCAAGGCACTCCTCAAGCAGGACAGGGAGGGGACCTTCTAAGGTGCTGTGACTTCACCCCCACTTATTTCTTTCTGTATTTTAAAATTTGAAATGCTTATTCCCTGCCTTATCTCCTCTCTCGTCAGTTTTTAGATTATAAGTTCTTTAGCTCACTATTTTTGCAAAGCGGTCCGCACATCTGGGGCTAAATAAATAATAATTAAAATAATAAAATAGGATATATGTGGGTGAGCATGCCCGTGATCCCAGTTAGGCTGCCTTCTGTGAGTGAAGAGTTCCTTAGGAAAAATCCGCTCAGGATCACAAACCCAGACTCCTCTTCCCTACAATCACAACCGCTCTCTTGGGCCCCTAACTTGGGGGCGGGATTCTTCAGTCCCAACCTGGAGGAAGGCCATGGCTCTGCATGAAAGCCCTCCATGGAATAGGACTGCTGGGTCCCTCCTGGCCACTGGAGGGGGATGGGGGCAGTAAGGTTGCCAGATTCAGATTGGGAAGCTCCTGGAGATTTGGGGATGGAACCTGAGGAGGACAGGGACTTCTCAGTGGGGCACAATGCCACATAGGGCTGCCAAGTCAGCCCGGGGGGCGGGGGATCCCCCGCTAAAGGGGTTCCTGATCTGCCGGCCAGCATTTGGCCAGTGGGGGAACCCCACCCCTGACGTCGTCCAGCGAGGACGACGTAATGACGTCACTGGAAGTGACGTCAGCACATTGAGGGGCGTTGCCAGGACGACGCTCTGGCAATTGCCCCAAAACTCTATGATACCATAGAGTTTTGGGGCGATTGCCAGAGCGTCACCCTGGCAACGCCCCAACGTGCTGACGTCACTTTCGGTGATGTTGCTGGGTGCGTGTGCTTTGCGCCAGGAGAAACTCCCGGCCAGAGGAGGACTCCCCCCCGCCGGTGAGTTTTGAAGACTTGGCAACCCTAGTCCTTATACTCTGCTGAGGTCCCTCCCCGGGCTCTCCCCCCCCCCCCAAGTCTCCCCCCCCCCCCCCAAATCTCCAGGATTTTCCCAATCCGGAGTTGGCCCCCTTAAGACAGAGGGTAGGAGTCCTTAGACCCTGGGAATGGGGACTAGGTCCAGTGAGAATGCCCTCCCCACATCTCCCTGCCACTTACATCAAACTCTTCCCAAAAGCCGCCTTTGGCTGCCTCTTCAGCTTGGCTCCTTTTGTTGAGCTCTTGCACCCGGTTCTCAATGTCAGCCGCGTTCACTCGGGTGGCGTTGAAAGGCTGAGGGAGGGAAGAAAGAAGAGAAGCAAAGCAAGTGGGTGGTGGCACAGAGAAATACCTTCTTGAGCCAGAATGGCAGGGCCAGAGACCAGAGCCTCTAAAGGCTAGTTCACGCAACCATGCGCATCACACAGGCCTTGCCTCGTGCAAAAAGGGGACACACATGAGCCAGGATGTTGAGGGCTGGTGCCAGGGTATGATCTGAAAGCCCAAGAGACTTATTGAAGCTAAGCAGGTACGGAGCTTGGTCAGTCGCAGTGCCTGAAAGGAATGCCTCCTAGGAACCTTGTGTATTTCACGATGGGCCATGAATGCAGTGAATAAACACGCTGGGAACGGGCAGAGAAATCTAGATAGGGTCTTTAAGCTGCTGGCCTCCTTCCTTGTTTAACAATACACAGGATCCTATTGGCACCTTAAAGACAAACAGGATTTCATTCCAGCATGTTTGCGGACTGCAGCCTACTTCATCTGCGGTATGTGATGACGCGGGCGCAAGCCAACAAAAGCCTCTTTTGAAATAAGATGGCGGTTCGTCTTTCAGGTGCCGCGACACTCCTGTTTATTTTTGCTGTGACAGACTAAGGTGACAAAGGGTGTGTTCAGACAGGCAGCTAATCCTGCCATCGGCCCAGCTGTAATTTGAGCTAGATCTTTTTGATCCAGCATTGCATGACCAGACAGCTCCCCCATGAATCGCTTTACTGCACGTGACTCCGCAGTGGATTGTCAAGATAGCATCCACTGTAAGGAGCCGTGCAGTCGGCTTTTTTTGAAAAAAATCCTGTTTGCGCATGTGCGCCTCACCATCTACTTCTTTTTCCACACATGCGCAGACTAATGGTAAAAGACCCGCCAGCGGTACCTTCCTCTAGGTACCATTTCACTTGATAAAGTTCACAGGACTGTCAGAAACATAAAATTGTTTGGATCATTTGAGCGGAGCTCTGCGGACATCGCATGTTTAAGCAGTTAAAAATGGCGGCCGTTCAGGATGGTCTAGAGCAGGGGTGGGCAATTGTTTTGACTCGGGGGCCACTTTGTGGGAGTGAAGGTTAATGGAGGGCCGCACCTTTTAAAATGATTGCATTCATTAGTTAACTTTGCATTTCAGAAAAGGTATAAATTGCATCATAAAAATCAATAAATATAAATTAAATAAAATAGTGGTAAGTTTGATTCAATTTATTTATTGTGCTAATTTCATATCATCTGCAAGCACATTTAATTTTAGAATCAGTTCAATTAGACAAATGTACCCTATCACACTTTCCTACAATTTTTTTGAAATCAGGCGTGAGATTGCTTGTTGAGATTCTCATCACAGCCTGCAAGTTAATGTCTGTTAAAGAGCATCTATATTTACTCTTGTTGATCTTCATGCAAGAAAAACTTTGCTCACAAATATATGTAGACCCAAATATAGAGAACATTTTCCCAGCAAATTTCTTCATACGTGGAAATTTTTTCAGCAGACAAAGATTTGTAAAAGTCAACTAATGTCACAGCATTAAACATTTCTTTCACAGTGTGATCTGACTGCATGTCAATAAGTTCAAGCTGCAGCTCCTCAGGTGCTGTATCAATATCAGCAGTGATGGGATAAGAGAGCAAACTGAATTTAGGCTCAATTTTCTTGAAGTCCTGAAATCTTCTTGGCGGGCCGCAAAAAACTCTGTGGCGGGCCGCATGTGGCCCCCGGGCCACCATTTGCCCACCCCTGGTCTAGAGACCATCCCTACAGGCTGACTGCGCGCTGGTGGAACAACTAGATTTATTTATTTATTTATTCATTCATTCATTTATATCCCGCCTTGCCAGTTTTTCACCGGCTCAAGGCGGCTAACAACATAAAACAGATAAAACAGATTTATAATATAAAACATTTTAAAACCAGCACTACATTACAAATACACAAGATGGCGACTTCAGATCACTCAGGTGGGCAAAGGCAGCAGGGTGCAACCACCAGGGCCAGGGAGATGGTATCATCCACTTTCTCTCCGATGGCGGCTCCTATTTGAAAGCCTGGCGGAAGAGCTCCGTCTTGCAGGCCCTGTGGAACTGTAATAGATCCCGCAGGGCCCTGATGTCATCCGGGAGCTCGTTCCACCAGTAAGGAGCCGCCACTGAAAAAGCCCTGGCCCTGGTGCAAGACAACCGGGCCTCTTTTGGACCAGGGCAGGTCAGGCGATTTTGAGTGCCTGACCTCAGTAGCCTCTGGGGCCTATATGGGGAAAGGCGGTCCCTCAAGTAGGCGGGCCCCTGACCATAAAGGGCTTTAAAGGTTAATACCAGCACCTTGAACCTGATCCGGTATGCTATAGGCAGCCAGTGCAGCCGCTGCAGCACAGGTCGGATGTGGTCCCGCATAGAAAGACCCATCAACAACCTGCCCGCAGCATTCTGCACCAGCTGCAGCCTCCGGATCTGGGACAAGGTGAAAGTCCACCACTGGCCTATCGGCCAGCTTAGGACCGGACTTTCACCACTATCTTTTAAGTACGGATCCCCGACGGGTATCAACCTGCTGATCACGGAAGCGGCACGATTCCCAGATGTTGTTATCTGGATGGGCACTTTAAATCCACCAGGCACTCGTGCCTGGCACGGCTCAGAAGAGCCATATGAATGCAACCTGAAGCATGAAGCTGATTTATACTGGATCAGACCACTGGTCCATCAAGGCCAGTATTGTCTACTCAGACTGGCAGTGGCTCTCCAGGGTCTCATGCTGAGAGGTCTTTCACATCACCTCCTGCCTGGTCTGTTTGACTGGAGAAGCCGGGGATTGAACCCGGTTCTGCGTGCCAAGGAGGTGCTCTACCACTAAGACACTGGCCCCTCCCCTTTGGAATTTTGCATCTGCATTTCTCTTTCTCCTATCTCTTCTTAGCAGTCAACTGTCCGTAGGAGCTAGCAGGGAGAAGAGCAGGGACAACTAGCGTCTTGAGAGAAACAAAGAGGAAGAAACTAAACAAAGAAGCGGATAAAGACAATAAAGTGGTGCGTACACCTCTGTATTTACCTGTCTGAGATACACATAGGATCCAGACACTTCCTCAATTCCCGTCTTCTTAAAATGATCCACCAAGTCAGCCAAGCTTCCAAATTTTTCTGGGCCTCCAATGGTGTACGTCCCCCTCTGGAAGGAATTCAAATGGGTGTTATTCATGTCCCTTGTATATGCAACAGCTCACCCTCATCTATTATTATCCTTGCTGTGCTACGGTACTTGCAGAGGATTGGGTCAGACCTCATGAAGTCCTCGTGTTTGTCATCTGGAATGTCGGCAGATGTGCAGTGGGAATTCTGCGCTTGGAACTTAACTCCTGGGCACGCAGGGGTTCAATCTGGATTGGGACCATGACACACAGGAAAGGGGGCTTAAAGCCTTCCCATGCTGCATTTCCTGACCTGAAACAGCTATGTGCTCCATTGGGGGAAAACTTATACTGAGGGAAATGACGTTTTCAATCCATATCCTGAAAACTCATGAACTTTTAAACATTTTTAAATAATTTTGTCAAAGAAGTTCTGGAACTCCGTTCCGACACGTTCCCCCAGAAAAAAAAAGCTCTGCTTACAAACACCCACACTTCACATTACTTTCAATGTATTTATTTACTTACTTCGTTTTATACCCGTCCCTACCTTTTTTCCCAACGGGGAACCAAAATGGCTCACCTCCTTCTCCTTTCCTTCAGACGATCCTAACAACCACCATGTCAGATAGGTTGGACTGAGAGTGGCACATTCTCCAAAGGAGGGAAGATTCCTAAGGCATTTTACGGTGATTTCGGCCTCATTGGTTAATTCTCGGCCAGTTGCTCTCTTTCAGCTCAACCTGCCTCACAAGGCTGTTGTAAGAATAAATGTGGAGTGGGAAAGGGTCCGTGTATGTACCTCAAGAAGGCACAAACATGGTCAAATGAATAAAAATAAATAAATTAAACTTATAGTATTCTTTTTTTTAATATGTGCGTTTGTGTGTGCACCTGGAAGTCATGGTGACCTCTGGTGACTGACCCCTACTGCGGGCCTGGAGGGTATTCAGAGAGGTGGCTGAATAAAGCCTGCCCCTGTCCTCCCAACTACTGGCATTCCAAGAAAGTCTCCCATCCAAGTACTTGCCAGAGTTGACCCTGCCTAGCTTCCGAGATCTGACAAGGTCGGGCTTGCCTGGGCTATCCAGGTCAGGGCAGACTTATAGGATTCTTGAGGAGACTGGGGGGGGGGGGAGGAGATTGGATTTATACCCTGCCCTTCACTACCCAAAGCAGGGCCGGTGCCAGGCTTTTTTGCACCCTAGGCAAGGCTAACTACTTGCGCCCCCCCCCCACTGCTAACCAATTATCAAAAACAGATGAATTCTAGGGAAAATTAAAGGCACAAAACTTGACCCTGCTAATTTTTTAAAAAAATTGTGCAGGCTTGGGCAGGCAGGATGCAAGGCAAAGCTGAAGGGAGCTGCTGCTGCTGCAGCCGCTGTGACTTTCTGGAGGAGGAAATGCATGGGAGAGCCGGGGCTGGTGAGTGAGTGAGTGAGTGAGTGTGAGAGTCTGTGGCTAGTTGGAGGGGCGCTGATTGTCCGTTTCTGCACTCCTCTGAGGTCTGCGCCCTAAGCGGTTGCCTAACTTGTCCTAATGGTAGCACTAGCCCTGACCCAAAGGAGTCTCAGAGTGGCTTACAATCTCCTTTTCCTTCCCCACCCCACAACAGACACCCTGTGAGGTAGGTGGGGCTGAGAGAGCTCTTTTGAGCATTGCTCTAGAGGGAACAGCTCTGAGAGAACTGATGACTGACCCAAGGTCACACCAGCAGCTGCATGTGGAGGAGTGGGGAATCAAACCTGGTTCTCCTGGATTAGAATTCACCACTCTTAACCACTACACCAAACTGTCTCTCATATCCATTCCTACTTATATCTGACAAAGGGAGTTCTGACTCGCGAAAGCTTACACCCTGGAAATCTTGTTGGTGCTACTGGGTTCGTTCCTTGTGCTTCTACTGTAGAGCAACGCAGCTATGACCGCCAGAAACTAGGATTCTTGAGGGCCCCGTAGTGACAGATAAAATCATCTGAGGGGGGCTTCGAACTCTATCATTCAGGAAGGTATTTTCTGCCTCCTCCCCCAGTCCCTCCCCAGTTTCTCACCTCACACAGGACCTTGATGTGAGTCACTTTGCGTCGTTCTTTGGGGATGCTGGCGGCTCCGGTCGAAGTGGCGTCCACCCCAGATTTAGATTGGTCAGTCAGGACCGACAGCACGAAATCGCCAGGCTTGCTGAGGCTCTCGCGCACCAAGAAGGTCCACGGCGTGGCCTTGGCCTGAAGTAAGGCCTCTGCTGCCGGGCCAGAAAGGTGCCCATGATACCACCTGGAGAGAAGGGAGAGGTCAGGAAAGGAGGGAGAAAAGGACCTCTGAGAAAGAGGCAGCAACTCTCCTTAAAGCATGACGGGGGAATATAGAAGCAGGGGCAGCTCAAGGTATTTCCCTACCCCACCCAGGCTCTCCTGGGATCAAACTAGTGCCGGCTGTATCCTGTTCCCTCTAAGCTGAGTTCGTGTGAGCTAGCTGAGTCTTTTAGCCTCCGGCTCACACATTTTGGTCTTAGCTCAGGAAGGATGGCTCCGGAGCAAACTAATTTATGGCTCGCTCACTTTAGTGCCAGCAGCTCACAAAGTGGAATTTTCGCTCACAAGACCCCACAGCTTAGAGGGAGCATTGGTTCCAACCCACAGTGCCTGTGATGGTGGGAACCCAAAAGGCAAAACCAGTCGCTTCCCATGCTGCTGATGACCGGGACACTGCCCTATAGCGGACAGGGTCTTCCCCCAGTTATGTATGTCGGTATGTGCAGTCAAGTCACAGACGATTATGGCAACCCCCAGGCAGAAGGGGCTTTCAAGGTATGTGGTTAAGCAGAGGTGGTTTGCCCTTGTCTTCTTCTACAGTGTCTTCCCTGGTGGTCTCCCATCCATGTATGGACTCTGCTTAGCTTCCGGGATCTGATGAGATCAGGCTATACCAGTTTGGTGTAGTGGTTGGGAACGCCGTCTCTAATCTGGGAGAACCAGGTTTGATTCCCTACACCTCCACATGCAGCTGCTGGTGTGGCCTTGGATCAGTTACAAGTTATTTCAGAACTGTCCTCTCACCAGCAGTTCTCTCAGAGCTCTCTCAACCCCACCTACCTCACAGGGTGTCTCTTGTGGAGAGGGGAAGAGAAAGGAGATTGTAAGCCGCTCTGAGACTCCTTTGCGTAGTGAAGGGCAGGGCATAAATCCAATCTCCTCCTCTTCTACTACTACTACTACGCAGCCTTCTCTCCCTCCTCGCTCTTAGGGACAAGTTAACACTGACCAATTTCCCACAAGCTGCTGTGCCGCCCTCACTCTTCTGCTTGCCTCGGTGGCATTGGTCAATTTCATACTCCTCACTGCGCAGCCACATTTTGACCCACGTCTCCCCCAATTTCCTCCGTGTCTTCTCGATCCTTGTTTTTTGAGATGGAGATGACGTAGGGCAAATTGGAGGAAGAAGCAGGTCAAAGTGCAACCGTGCAACAAAGAGTGTGAAATTGATCAATGCAACCAGGGGAAACTGAAGAGCAAGGGCGGCACAGCTGCTTGTGGGAAATCAGTCACAGTGTCCACACCAAGGAACTGACCAGTGCAAGGGATTCACTCCAAGCACGGGAGGGTGATGCTAAGCCATTATTCACTAGTGTGTGGTCACATTATATATTGTTGTTTTAATGGGATGGTTTTATGGCTCATTGCGTATACATGTCCTTGTTTTGAATCCTTGCTTCACGGACAAAGGTAGTCTAAAACAAGTTAAGTTAATAACACATTTTAATCCTTCCTAGCGTAGTGGGCTTTGAGAGAATCCGTGGTCTTACCAAACAGCTTTGTGAAAGATACTTTTATCCTGTTTAAAAGGGCTGTTGTGGATTAGGTATGATGATTCAGATCATGATGAATAAAAATTTAACCCAAATAATTCCCATTATTTAAGATAGTTAACATCATCAATCTGATTGCAATAATTTCCAACTCTGAATAACTATCAAAAACATCACCTCTCTCTGTCTGCCTTTCATTTTCAAGGTAGGCGGAAGGGCAGCAAGAAAGACGCCCTACGAATGTGCCTGACAGAGGCATTATCCAACCAGAACACTTTGCTGATGTTTATGCTGAACAGCTTCATTCCTACTGGCATTTCAGTGCACTGTGTTTTCAAATTTTGTCAATTAGTACACCGTCTCAGTGATTTGGGGATGGTTTTCTGTTTCTATAAACTCACAGCTCTTGTTTGTGAGAGTTATTTTCAGATCTGGGTCTGTACTTACTTTGCAGGGGCACAACTGATTTCACACCCACTTCCAAGCTGGTAGGGTTGCGCTGACTGAGGGGATGGTAGAAGAATCGACCCAGACTTTCCCCCCTCATGATAGGCATAAAATAACACAGGCAACTGTTTTGCCTTTGCCAACTGGTGGGCAAGCTCACTGCAGAGACTTGGGGGGGGTGGGATTAGTAGCAGAGAACAAGACTTTCCTCCTCCCCCACATACACACAATACACAGCTTGCCTGCTTTGCATACAGGAGAGAATAGAAGCAAAAGCAACAATCACACACACACACACACACACACACACACACACACACGAAACCAAACAAGAAAAGGACAGGGTGAGCGATCAGCAATGAGAATGGATCCGATACTCTCTGTGCAAGGCGGAAAATCTGATTATGGTCTCAGACCTCGTTGCCTCTCCGATGTCATGTAAAAGCAGTGGCACCTTTTTCCTGGTACAAATCCCCCCCCCCCCCATCAAACTCTTATTATGCGTAAAGAAATTGGAGTGTCTTTTAAAACAAAACGCGAGGGAGGGGGGCAGGAGCATGGGGAACTAAATCTTACTGTTGCTTTAATCATTTTGTTCCGGGGGGTGGGGGGGAAGGACAATAGAGAAAGATACAGTTGGTTGAAGTGCCACAGGATAAGGCGGGAGGGGGGCAGCCATACTTTGGTTCTCCTTTCCTTTGGTTGCAGTTTAAAATAAGCCCCCCCCCCCCAAGAAAGAGAAGAAGATTCACTACCCAAGGGAGTTTCAGAGCGGCTTACAAACTCCCTTCCCTTCCCCTCCCCACAACAGACACCCTGTGAGGTAGGTGGGGCTGAGAGAGCTCTGACAGAAACGGCTCTTTTTCAAGAACAGCTCTGACAGAACTACGGCTTGCCCAAGGTCATCCAGCAGGTGCAAGTGGAGGAGTGGGGAATCAAACCCTGTTCTCCCAGATTAGAGTCTTCACACTTAACCACTACACCAAACTGGCAATCCTGGGACGGGAGAAAAACTAATCTGCCAGTCTTGTCCCAACTTCCTGCACCTGCTATGCAAGTGGGAATCTTCCCATTGCCTGGAAAACGGGAATTACTTTCACCAATATGTCTTAAAATGAAGGAAGATGCCTGAAAATTTCATCTAACTGGAGTGAGAAACTATCAAAAAAAGAGATTACCATTCGAAACACATTTCCCAACATCCAAACTACTGTCAGAATCATTATAATAAAGAAAACAGATGCAATTAACAATCCAAATCCTCTTGTGAAGCTGATCGATAAAGGGAACGCGTAGCATTCTTTGAACGTGAAAGTGCCATACACATTTCTTAATATTTCAGTACATCTACCAGTATAAGCTACACAAATACATGAAGTTGTCTTATATGGAGCTAGACCATTGCCTACTCTGGCCGACAGCAGCTCTCCAGGGTTTCAGGTCCAGGCGCTTCACGTCTCCTGCTACTTGATGGTTTTAGCTGGAGATACTGTGGATGGAGAGCACTACAGTCGGGGTCTCAAAATCGTTTGGCCCTTCCGGGTCCCAAGGATGCCAGGCTGGTTACAGGGCCTTTTTGGTGGTGGCTCCACACTGGTGGAATGAGCTCCCAGGAGAGATCAGGGCCCTGTGGGATCTTTTGCAGTCCCGCAGGGCCTGCAAGATGGAGCTCTTCCGCCAGGCCCCGCCGCCATCATTCTATCAACATCGTGATTAGAGAGCCCTGGCCTTTGGCTTTGAAATCTACACCCTGTGCCGCCGCTTACATCAAGAAGATCATTGAGCAGAACATCTTGTAAGATCTTTGCTTGCACTCATTCAGTACACCATCGCCAAGTATTTAATTCGCCATCGCTAGCATCTAATGATACTGAATTGTTTTAATTGAACTGTTTTTAGCTGATTTTATGTGGATCTTAACTATTATTTGTGTATTATTTTATGTAAGCCGCCCTGAGCCTGCCTCGACGGGGAGGGCGGGGTATAAATTTAATGCAAAGCCTCATTGTAAATGAGCCTGCCTCATGCCAACGGTCAAACCCTTGGTCTATCAAAGTCAAGCATTGTCTCTTCTGACTGGCAGCAACTCTCCCATTAGAGCAGGGGTGGGCAATTGTTTTGGCTCGGGGGCCACTTTGTGGGAGTGGAGGTTAGTGGAGGGCCGCACCTTTTAAAATGATTGCATTCATTAGTTAACTTTGCATTTCAGAAAAGGTATAAATTGTATCATAAAAATCAATACATATAAATGAAATAAAATAGTGGTAGTTTTATTCAATTTATTTACTGTGCTAATTTCATATCGTCTATAGCTGCAAGCACATTTAATTTTAGAATCTGTTTAATGAGACAAATGTACCCTATCACACTTTTCTACAATTTTTTTGAAATCAGGAGTGAGATTGCTTGTTGAGATTCTCATCACAGACGGCAAGTTAATGTCTGTCAAAGAGCATCTATATTTACTCTTGTTGATCTTCATGCAAGAAAAAACTTTGCTCACAAATATATGTAGACCCAAATATAGAGAACATTTTCCCAGCAAATTTCTTCATATGTGGACATTTTTTCCAGCAGACAAAGATTTGTAAAAGTCAACTAATGTCACAGCATTAGACATTTCTTTCACAGTGTGATTTGACGGCACATCAATAAGTTCAAGCTGCAGCTCCTCAGTGATGAGATAAGAGAGCAAATTGAATTTAGGCTCAGTTTTCTTGAAGTCCTGAAATCTACTTGGCGGGCCGCAAAAAACTCTGCGGCGGGCCGCATGTGGCCTCCGGGCCGCCATTTGCCCACCCCTGCGTTAGAGGCCTTTCACAGTTACCCATCTCCTGATGCTTTTCATTGGAGATACTGGGGGTTAAACCTGGGACCTGCTGTGTACGATGCAGATGCTCTACCACTGAGCCGTGAGCTCTGTTCACATGTTACAGTGAACTAGGGTTGCCAGCTCTGAGTTGAGAAAAACCTGGAGATTTTGGGGGGTGGAGCCTGAGAAGGGTGGAGTTTGGGGAGAAGCCTCAGCATGGTATAATGCCATAGAGTCCACCCTCCAAAGCAGCCGTTTTCTCCAGGGGAACTCTGGTTGCCAGATCCAAATTGGGAAATATCCGGAGGTTTTGGGGGAGGAGCCTGAGGAGGGCGGGGTTTAGGGAGGGGAGGGACTTCCAGTGGGGTGTATTGCCATAGAGTCCACCTTCCAAAGGGGCCACTTTCTCCAGGGGACCTGATCTCTGTAACCTGGAGACCAGTTGTAATACCAGGAGATCTCCAGCCACCACCTGGAGATTGACAACCCCACAATGGACGCATGCACAGCCTGCACAGATTCAAAGACCTGGATGCATTCAAGAACAGGCAGCCACCGCCCGCCCTCCCCCCCCCCCCCAACCTCCACACAAAGTGTTGAATTTTAAACAAATTTGTTATGGTTACTTTTGCATAATAACTTTCACTAAAATAGGCATCAAGAATAATGCACTGACGTGCTTTCCTGAAGCACTCCCAACCTCTGATGTAATTCACAGGGTGAACCTATTTTAAAGTAAAGCTCGTTGCAGGAGTAAACCAGGTATAAGGAAAGAAACAGGTCCCTCGAGAAAGGCGATGGCAAAATACCTTATTTCATTTCAATATTTGATGGACAATCTGTTACAAATAACTGTGCTTCCTTGGGCATTCATGGCATCAGACATGAGTCTGTTTTCATGGGAGACCATTCTTTTCTGCATAATAGATAACCGTTTTGCCACAAGCGTCTGAAACCTGTATATAATTGCCAGACGGTCTCTATATCATACTGCCAGCTTGTTTTGCTGTTTTAAAATAAGGGCAGAGAAGGGACTCTTGTGAAACAGAGTCTAGCGGTCACATTTATCTGTTCCACACACATCCCTCCCCAGTAGGGCTGCCAAGTCTGGGTTGGAAAATACCTGGAGACTTTGGGGGTGGAGCCAGGAGAGGGCGGGGTTTGGGGAGGGGAGGAGCCTCAGCAGGGTACAATGCTATAGAGTCCACCCTTCAAAGCAGCCATTTTCTCCAGGGGAGCTGATCTCTGTCAGCTGAAGATCAGTTGTAAAAGCGGGAGATCCCCAGGCCCCACCTGGAGGCTGGTAATCCTACTCCCCAGTCAGGCTCTGTCCTGAAGTAACGGGCACCCTTCTCTGCTCCAACCAAATACCATTAAGTTCCCCCGCCCCCCCGCCACCAAGCTGGTGCACTATAAGGGTTAGAGTATCAGTCTGACACTCGGGAGTCCTGAATTCAAATCCCCACATTGCTATAAAGGAAACTGAGTCACAATCTCTCTTAGCCTAACCTAGCTCACAAGATCGTTGTGAGGATAAAATGGAGGCGGGGGACCTACGCATGAAGGGGGGGACCTACACAGGGGCTCACATGGAGCTGCCTTTTGCTGAGTCAGACTCTTGATCTAAGCAAGTGTTGGATTAGTATCTGGGAGACCCAGGTTCGAGGGAGAGAAGAAGAGGGGGGAGGAGAAGAGGAGGAGGAGGAGATTGGATTTATACCCCCCCTCACTCAGAGTCTCAGAGCAGCTTACGATCGCCTTTCCCTTCTCACAACAGACACCCTGTGAGGTAGGTAGGGCTGAGAAAGCTCTTTCGAGGACTGCCTTTGAGAGAACTGTGACTGAGCCAAGGTCACCCAACTATCTGCATGTGAAGGAGTGGGGAATCATGTGGAAGAGAGGAGAAAGGAGTAAGCCTCTTTGAGTCCCCACTGGGAAAAAGCAGTGTACAAATGAAGTAAATACATAAATACAATTGGTCTCTCAAGATTAGCACTGTCTATTCTGACTGGCAGCAGCTCTCCAGCGTCTGGGGAAGAGGCCTTTCCCGTCACCTGCTACTGGGTTCCTTTAACTAGAGATGCTGGGGATTCAACTTGGGGCCTTCTGCATGCCACGCAGATGCTTTACCTCTGGGACACGTCCCCTCTCCAAGTTTCTTGAAAGAAGAGCAGGATAAATATGTGATCGAGAGATAAATAGATCTGCTCTGTTAGACATTTCTCCACGGTCACCAGTTCTACCCTCCCATGTCTCGGGGTCTGAGCTCCAGGATACTTGGTAAACTCAGGAGTCGCAAAAACTGGACCGAAATTTTGACTTGGGGTGGGGAGAGCTTTGCGTGGGCAGTGGAGAATTCTGGGACGCCTCTGCTCTTGGCTGTTATCTCCATCTCTGGTTATTATCTGATTTTGTGTGCAGCACATGTTTAGCAATATCCACAATCAGAGGCTTATTTTCTGGCCGTCTGTTTCCTTTTGCTGCCACTGCAAATTCATGATTAAAAAACAAATTAAAAAGAAAAAGAAACACATGTGCATCCGTAGACCATAAGAAGTACGCATGTCCACAGAAGCACAGACCAGCCCATAGAAGAAGGTTACGCTGTCGGCACCCTAGACACAGTGGAACTGCCAAGTGGCAGGGTTCCTAAAAGCTCACAGCTTGGAAAGAAAAATCCACCTGCCTGTGATAGGGTAATGTAGCACTTCCAGGTCACTGTGAGCGGAGACAGATTTCTCCCTTATATTTGTATAGCCATAACCAGGGCTCTTTGGGCAGGAACGCACAGGAACGGAGTTCCGGCTGGCTTCCGAGTTGACCATGCCTACAGCTTCTCTCCCCCGCCCCCCCCCCCCCGGATTCCCCACACGCCTTGCAAGCCGTGGGGCACCTTGGGAAGCCAAGCCGATCCAGGGAGGGAAGGCAGTTTAAACTGCCTCCCCCTCCTCGGGCTCCCCAGGTGCCCTGCAAGCCTGAGGTACCTGGGAAAGCCGATCCTGGAAGGGAGCTGCACGGTCAGGGGTGTGGCCTAATATGCTAACGAGCTTCTGCTCTTGGGTGTGGCCTATTATGTTAATGAGTTCCTGCTGGGCTTTTTCTACAAAAATAGCCCTGGCCATAACAAAGCTTTATTTTTAAAAACAAAAACAAGCCAACCTGTAGCCGTTTGCAGATGCACCAATTGTTTCTGGACACAGGTGGGGTAGCTGTGTTGGTCTGAAGCAACAGCCCAAAGATTGAGTCCAGGGGCACCTTTAAGACCAATAAAGTTTCATTCTGGGCATACGCTTTCATGTGCAAGCCCACTGTCACTGAGGAAGTGCGCATGCACACAAAAGCACAGACCCAGAATTCAACACTGTTGACCTTAAAGGTGCCACTGGGCTCCAACTCTGTTTTATTGTTTCTGGACACATATATGTGGCAGAGGAACGTTATAAAAATGTTAACTGTGAACATGGCTGGCTTTGCAGCAGCCTTATAATGGAACGAAAAGGGAACCAGATAAAAGTGAGTGAAATTATGGCAATTTCAGATGAGCCCAAAGACCCAAAACATACTACCCACACAATACCTTTTTATTAGGACCAGCCAAACAACGCATAACAGTGTGCAAGCTTTTGAGTTCTCCAGAACTCTTCTTCAGGCTACCAAATATAATAATTCATGGGAGCATAAGCCAGACAAGATCATGGAGAATGATGAAACAAAGATTCTTCAGGACTTCTGATTGTAAATGGATAAACACCTGGAGCATAACACCACTGATAGCACCGTTGTAGAAAAAAATGAGAAATAGGGTTTGGATCATTGACCCTGCAATGCCAGGAGACAGCAGAATAGAAAAGAAAGAACAGGAGAAGATCACAAATACCAAGACCTACAAATAGAGTTAGAGTGCCTCTGGGAGAAGAAGGTGACCATTGTGCCAGTTGTCATTGGAGCCTTTAGAGCAGTACCTAGAAGTCTCAAGAAACACTTGGACATTTTTGGGCATTGAGCAGATAACACCAGCTCAGCTCCAGAAGACAGCATTGCTTGGAACAGCAAGATACATCTGCAATTCTCAAGAACTTGGCTAGATCTCGAATTGCAGAACACCATCGTACCAGTCAAACATCTGTCTGTGACAATTCATCATCATCATCATCCTGTCAAGTTGCTACCAACTCATGGTGACCCCCCCCCCTGGGGTTTTCAAGGCAAGAGGTGAACAGTGGGCCATTTCCTTCCTCTGCACCGCAACCCTGGACCTCCTTGGTGGTCTCCCACCCAACTACTCACCATAGCTGACCCTGCTTAGCTTCCGAGCGCTAATGAGCCTGGGCTAGTCTGGGCTATTCTTGCTGCAGACCCCAAGTTTTCCCCTTGTGCCTTTCCCGAAGTCTGGATTCAACCCTGAGGCCATCCCTGATAGGTCTAATTGTGAGTAAGTCCATCTGCCAAGTGGTTAACTACTAGGGTATGCCTATAGGCCTCTGGATATGTCCATTTTCTGCATTGTATGTTCCCTGTATTGCATTTTCCAACTTCTTTTGCCTAAGATTAGAACCGGCCCCACCATGAGATGCTGGCTCTCAATACTGTTACTTCATAGTGGCAGGCAGGCAATGTTCCCTCTAAGCTGTGGTCTCCTGTGAGCGAAAATTCTACTTTGTGAGCTTCTGGCATTAAAGTTGTGAGTGAGAGATTTGGCTACTGCATAAATTAGTCTACTCTGGAGCCATCCTTCTTGAGCTAAGGCAAGAATCTGTGAGCTGGAGGCTAAAAAACTGTGAGCTAGCTCACACCGACTCAGCTTAGAGGGAACACTGGTAGCAGGTAGAGCTGGCAACCTTCAGGTGGGGCCTGGAGATCTCCCTGACTTCCAACTCCTCTCCAGATGACAGAGATCAGTTCCCCTGGAGAAAACAACTGCTTTGGAAAGCGGACTATATACCCTGGTGAGGTCCTTCCCTGCCCAAAGCCCCACCCTCACCAGGCTGTCCCTCCAAAATCCAGGAATTTTCCAACCTGGAGCTGGCAACCCTAGCCTGCCAAGGTCCTTGTGCCTGTCCAGCTGCCCAGTAGCACTGATCCCTGAGACAGGACCTGGCTTGGTATACGTAACAAGTGGAGAATCCAACCACAAGAGAACATAAGGAGAGCCCTGCTGGATCAGACCAGTGGTCCATCTAGTCCAGCATCCTGTCTCACACAGGGGCCAATCAGTTCCACTGGACAACCAACAACAGGGCATAGATGCAGAGGCCTTCATAAGCACACAAGGAGAACCCTGCTGGATCAGACCAGTGGTCCATCTAGTCCAGCATCCTGTCTTACACAGTGGCCAACCTGTTCCTCTGGTTGGCCAGCAACAGGGCATAGAGGCCTTCCCCTGATGTTGCCTTCTGGCTCTGGGATTCAGGGGTTTGGTGTCTCTGAACGTAGAGGCTCTCCTCAGTCACTATGGCTTGTAGCCACTGATAGATCTGTCCTCCAAAATGCATGTTGGGCCCTTCTTTCTTATGGAGTTCTGAGACACTGTGGTGGACCAACTGCATATGACGATAGCCCAGTACTTATGGCATATTTATGAACAGAGTAACACGCAAAGTTACCTTCTCCCCTACTACAATAACGAAGAATTTCAAAAAATGACTTGTAAATATTTATCAAATGTTCTGATCTGAATGAAGAATTTTAGACAAAATATCTCTGGTATCAGTTCAATACTGAAAACACGTCCAAGTCCCAACAAATTTCCTATCTGAGAGTCAGTCCTTCTCAGTGAAGCAAAGAGGTCCGATGTTGATGGAAACAAGGCAATCCTGTTAACGGGGCACCAGGAATATCCCCTTTCCACAGTTCTTCTTCAGGAACAGGTACTGTAAGTGAACATAATCTTTCCTATTATATAAAGCCGTTTTCAAGATTCCAAGGGGCAAGTTTCCATGGGTCGCCAAAATCAGTTGGCTGGATGGACTGCCACTCAAAAGGGGGTCCCTGGCCACTGGCTGCATTCTCTCCCTGCTTTGCCTCAGTCCCGCCCACAGAGCCACCGGCCAGCATCTCAGCCTCAGTCTGGAGGGAGCCAGTGAATGGGAAGGATCGACTGGGTGCTGGGTCCACTCTTCTCCTCCGCCCACTGCCAGGTGGGTCTAACTGTCCCCTCAGTGGCCTGCTTCTGTCAGTGAAAAGACAGCATAACCCCCTCCCCCACACACCGCCAGCGTGCCCAGAATAAACTGTCAGAATAAACTGTCAGAAACAGGGGGCATTTCACACAGCACCCCGTAGCACTTCAGGACCGATACAGGACCGTAGCTTGCTGAGTCCTTCCATCCCCCTTCCAAAAAAAATGCTGCCCTCCACAGGATCCAACCCCCAAATCTTCAGGTATTTCCATCACAGGGTTGCCAGGTCTGAGTTGGAAAATCCCTGGAGACTTTGGGGGTGGATCCAGAAGAGGGTGGGTTTGGGGAGGGGAGGGGCCTCAGCATGGTACAATGCCATAGAGTCCACCCTCCAAAGCAGCCATTTTCTCCAGGGGAGCTGATCTCTGTCAGCTGGAGAGCCATTGTAAAAGCAGGAGATCACCAGGCCCCACCTGGAGGTTGGGAACCCTATTCCATTATCAGAGCCAGCAACTTTCCCCTCAGAGCCTGTTGCTAGGCAACCAAGCTGGCTTCTCTGACAGCCCCTTTCCACACCTATGTTGGCCTTTGGGAGAAAACTCATTGGGGCCATCTGAACAGAATGCCATCGAGGCCACCCTCCAAAGCAGACATTTTCTCCAAGGGAGGGGGGAAAATCTGCTGTCTGGAGTTCAATTGTAATACCTGGCGATCTTCAGGCTCCACCTGGAGGTTGGCTACCCTAGGCGTGGCAGTCAATGCTTCAGAGCAGGATCTGCTAGACCAAGGTTCTTGCTGAGTGGGTGATTATGGGCCAGTCACAGACTTTAAACCTAACCTACCTCACAGGATTGTTGTGCAAGTCAAAAAGGGGGAGAGGAGAATGCTGTCCGCAGCTTAGGTCCCCATTGCAGAGAAAGACTACTTTTCCTCCAGGGGGAGTATGGTTGCCAATCTCCAGGCAAGGGCTGGAAATCACTCAGAATTACAAGTGCCCTCCAGATGGCAGAGATCAGTTCCCCTGGAGAAAATGGTGGACTCTACTTCCTTATACCCTGCTGAGATGGACCCTTTATGACAGCCAATGTGACATAGCAGTTGGGGCTTCAGAGCACAATGGAGGCTGCAGGGGGGAGGGAATGGAAACTTGAAGAGTGAGGTTGATGATTGGCTAGGAAGGAGATAGGGTTGCCAACGCCATGTGGAAAATTCCTGGAGACTTGAGGGATGGAGCCTGGAGACAGTGAGGTTTGAGGAGGAGTGGGACCTCAGACAGGTACAATGCCATAGACTCCACCCTCCAAGCCAGCGAGTCCCTTATGGGGAACCATTGTTACCAATCTCCAGGTGGGGGTTGGAGATCACTCAGAATTACAACTGCTCTCTATGGGGGAGGGGGGAGGAGATGGAAAGCTGAAGCCAGGGGGCAGATAACAATACATTGATGGTTGGCTGGGAGGTAGGGTTGCCAAATCCAGGTGGGGACATTCCTGGAGATTTGAGGGGTGGACCCTGGAGAGGGTGAGGTATCAGCAGGGGTGGGACATCAGACAGGTTCAGTGCCATTAACTCCACCCTTCACACCACCCGTTCCCTCATGGGGAACCACTGTTGCCAATCTCCAGGGGAGAAATGGAGATCATGCTGAATTACAACTGCTCTTCAGATGGCAGAGATCTTCCCCTGGAGAAAATGGTGGACTCTGTGTCATTATACCCTGCTGAGGTCGCCACAGCAAATTGACACTGAGTGCCCAAAGCCGGGGCACTCTCCCAGAGCCTCTTTCTAGAGCCCATTGTATTTATTTCCACAACGAGCCTTATTCCTAGTTCATCCATATTGCATTTAATCTTCCTGCTTCCTAGTTTGGTCTGATAAAGCAGCTCCCAAATTTTCAAGAACTGTTTTATAAAAACTTATTTTTTATAAATTCTTCGTTTTTATATTCCCGGGTTTCTGGTCTTTTGTCAGTTTTTCCGTATCGTGAATCTCCACTTTTTGCTTTGGTTCTCCCCTGCTGCATGCACTCACCTGAATTTGGACACAGCCCTTGACACAGACACACGCATGGGCTCCATCCCAGAAATCAGGGACCTTCTTTCCTGGTCCTTCCCAATCACAGGGATCAGTCTGTACGCACATAAGCACTGTTCTCATACATGGCAAACCAGCATGCTCTCCTTTTGCACATGTTGCCTAATGTGGGCTGGTCTTGTGAGCCTTGCATTCTGGGAAGACTCACCTACATGCAAACTCAAGAGAAGAGATTGGATCTATACTGATAAGTATTGGAGTCGGGAGTCCATGGAATAATGAAACAGCTAGATCTTTATTGCTGGTCCGGATGAAGCATACAACTCAGGGCTCGAAGCCCTCCTTTTATGCTGGTCAGGGACAATCCCCTGACCTCACCCAACTGGCCTGATAGGCTATTAGAAGTCTATTTATATTTCATAGGTTCCCTGGCAGAAACCTAGGTACATGATTGGTGGCCGGTTTGAATCCACCTGGCCTTTGTTCTACCTGGCTGAAGCTCAGGTAGTTTCTTGGCCATGTGCTCTGGCCATGCTCTGGCCATGTGCTCTGGCCATGCGGTCGCAATTATGGGAGCACATGGCGACCGCATGGTCAATACATAACATATACCCCCACCCTTCACTACCTGAAGGAGTCTCAGAGCAGCTTACAATCCCCTTTCCCTTCCCTTCCCCACAGCAGACACCCTGTGAGGTAGGTGGGGCAGAGAAAACTCTCTTGAGAACTGCCCTTGAGAGAGGACTCACAAGAACGGGTTTAAATTAAGGGTGGTAGGGTACTGGCTGGATCTTAGGAAATACTTTTTTACAGTCAGAGTTGTGCAACAGTGGAATCAGCTCCCCCCCCACCCCAGGCAGTCTTTAAGCAGCGTCTGGACAAACACTTGTCAGGGATGCTCTAGGCGATCCTGGATTGACCAGGGGGCTGGACTAGATGGCCCGTAGGACCCCTTCCAGCTCTATGATTCTATGATTTGTGTCTGAAATATGGAAGAAGACACAGAGGCCGCCCTCCCAAAATGACATCCTCTGTAGAGATTTCCCCAGGGCCTGCCATACACCGAGGCTTCTGGTCATGTGACCTGATCTCTAGTGGGAGGGAATGTGCTTTTCACTTTCAAGAGCAAAAAAAAACACCGTCTGAAGTTTCGTGGACTTCCCCACCCACGCTTTTTATAAAAAGTACATTCAGCTGCCAGACTGATTTCTACCTATAACTAACACTCACTCTCTCTCTCTCTGTCTCAATTATATATATATAAATGACATCTACTTCTGAGTGCTATGACTGTTCTGTAGTTCTCAGCCTGTACCCTTGGAATTAACACAGGACTGAAGAAAGGCGCGTGGGCCTTGCCTGTCAGAGAAATGTAGAGCTGAGCCATTGATTGCAAGACAAATTTTGCTCATCTATATGAACGTATGTCAAAAGCACAACATACTCCAAATGGCGTCAGCTCTTCAGGGTAGCAGTTTAGATGTCTGTGGTGGTATTTCCAACAGGGGATGCCAGAGATTGGAACCGGGGGGGGGGGGGGGGGGGGGCCATCTTCTGCATGTAAAACTCATGCTCTCTGGTGGTGGAAAGTGCTGACAAGTTGCAGCTGACCTATGGCAACCCCTGAGCAGTGTTCCCTTTAAGCTGAGTTAGTGTGAGCTAGCTCACAGTTTTTTAGCCTCCAGCTCACAGATTTTTGTCTGAGCTCAGGAAGGATGGCTCCAGAGCAAACTAATTTATGCAGTAGCCAAATCGTTCGCTCACAACTTTAATGCCAGTAGCTCACAAAGCAGAATTTTTGCTCACAAGACTCCACAGCTTAGAGGGAGCATTGCCCCTGAGGCACGAAATGAGCAGAGGTGGTTTGCCACTGCCTGCCTCTACGTAGCAGCCATGGACTTCCTCCCATTCAGGTACTAACCAGGCCCAACTAGGGTTGCCAGGTCTTACAAGGGGGCTCCCGGCTCCGAGCCTGGATCTTCTGGCGCCTGCTCCACGTGATGACATCGCTTGGAAGTGACATCATCATGCTGGGCACATTACACAATGACACTCTAGTGTTTTGACAAAACTCTATGGTTTTGACAAAACTCTATGGTTACCACGCTAGAGCCTGAGGAGGGCAGGGTTTGGGGAAGGGAGGGAGGGAGGGAGTTCATGGGGTCTACAGCTATAAAATCCACTTTCCTAAGCGGCCATTTCCCCCCAGGTGAACTGATCTCTGTTGTCTAGAGATCAGCTGTAATCCCAGGAGATCTCCAGCCACTACCTGGAGGTTGGCATCCCTAACAATGGTAGGGTGACTTCATATTAAGATGTCTGACTATGGAAACGGGTGGGGGGAGGGACAGGAAGGAAGCTGGGTGTCCAGATGTTTTTTTCAGGCCTGCCCTCCAAAATGTTTTGAGTTCTGCTTCTATCCAGTAAAATCTCCGTTTGAAAAAGGGGAGTTCAAGCTGACCGGGCTTGCCTGAGTCAACTCCATCATGACTCATGAAGAAGCCCATGAAAGTTTCCCATTCACAGTTAGCACCTGGATACAGCAAACCGAGCTGGCACATTATATTTCTATTTAAAGTTCAGTGATGCTGCCTAAATTTGTATCTGTGATTAATATAAATTAGCACATGCAAATATTGCTCTCCTCACTCCCCCTCTTTTATCTTCTTCTCTCTTTTTTTTTGGTCATCCGTACATGGCCAATCCAGCTGGGCGGCAGCCTATGGAAAGCTAGTCAAATGTACACTGGCAATGTATGCAGCAGGAAGCCTGGGCTAGATATCATTTTCCTAAGTAGGACTCCTTCTGCAAGTGACACAGATGCAAACCCAGGTCGGCCACTGGACGCAGTTCAACTAGCACACGTGCCATCAGGAAATACATCTGCAATTGTGCCTTTGTCAGATTTGCACATTTATATATATTCAGGCATACACTTAAAACTGTATCTAAGACGTGTCTCAGCTGTGTACTTTCACAACTGATGGAAAAAACAGGCTGTTATTGGTACACACAGGTAACTCTTAATGCCTAACTTGTATGTGATGGTATCACTTAAATCTGCCCTGGTGAGACCTCAGCCAGAGTACTGTGTTCAGTTTTGGGTACCACAATTTAAAAAGGATGTAGACAAGCTGGAATGTGTCCAGAGGAGGGCAATGAAGAGGGTGAGGGGTCTGGAAGCCAAGTCCTACGAGGAAAGGCTGAAAAAGCCGGCTATGTTTAGCCTGGAGAGGGGACGACTGAGAGGTGATATGATAAGCATCTTCAAGTACTTGAAGGGATGTCATATAGAGGATGGTACAGAGTTGTTTTCTGTTGCCCCAGAAGGTCAGACCAGAACCATCAGGTTGAAATTAAATCAGAAGAGTTTTCAGCTCAGGAAGAACTTCCTGACAGTCAAAGGCCCAATTTACACCTCCCCTCTGAAGTAGTTTGACTGCTGTCTTTTCCCAAGCTCAGTTCACGCTGGTTTCAAACTTCACTCCAGGGGGTCTGAAGAGTACTAAGCAACAGCATTTGTTTAAAGCAGTATGATGCTAGCTTGACCACAGGAGGGCAATTAATGAATGTAAACATGAATTTATAAACTAGAACAAGTATGGTTTGGAACTAGAAACAGGTATAGACAGGTTTTTTTTTTTAAACTAGAATGATTCTAGCGGGAAAGTCAAGTATAAATTTGACCAAAGCGGCTCCTCAATGGAACAGGCTTCCTCGGGAGGAAGTGGGCTCTCCTTCTTTGGAGGTATTCAAACAGAGGCTAGGTGGCCATCTGACAGCAGTGCTGATTCTGTGAACTTAGGCAGATCATGAGAAGGGAGGACAGGAAGGGTTGCACCAGTGCTTAGCTCTCGTGGCCCTTTCTTACACACCCAAGGAAATGCCGATCGCCCCTTTGGGGTCAGGAAGCAATTGTTCTCCAGGCCAGTTTGGCCACGGATCCTGGAGGTTTGTTTGCCATCTTTTGGGCATGGAGCAGGGGTCGCGGGGGGGGGGCGGTATTTGTGAATTTCCTGCATTGTGTAGGGGGTTGGACTAGATGACCCTGGAGGTACCTTCCAACTCTATGATTCTGTGATGCTCTCTGAGAATTCAAAGCAGTAAGCATCCACTATCATTATCAGAATAATCTTTGCCAACAGTCCAATACAGTCAGTCAAAATGACTATTCTTCTCTCACAGAGCTGGGGGAAGTGGTTGCATTTTTCCAAAAGACACCTAGAGAATTCATGGCTTTGAACCGGGCACTTCCCAGCTCAGAATTCACAGTTACTATGCTACCGCTGCTCTGGACAGGTAGGCTTTGGATATATCTACATCAGTTCTTGCTGTGTCCCTAAATATAATTAAAATGGTCAGCGTAGCTTAGATTCTCAAGCCCTGCACACCTCCAAAGTCCTTCACAAGGTTGCAAGCACTTTGTAACATCCACCAACATCCCACAATAGGGAAGGGCTGTGGCTCAGGGGGAGAGCATCTGTCTGGAATGCAGAAGGCCCCGGGTTCAGTCCCCAGCATCTCCAGTTAAAAGGATCAGGTAGGAGGTAAAGTGAAAGACTTCTATGTGAGACCCTGCAGAGCTGCTGCCACTCTGAGTAGACAATCCTGGCCTCAATGGGACCAATGGCTTGATTCAACAGAAGGCAGCTTCAGGTGTTCAAGTCCAGACAAACTTCTTGGAACGTCCCGTCCCCCATCTTCCATGGGAGTTTATGTTTCTTTTAAATGTTTAACAGCACAGCGTGGCACACTGCTAACGGGCAGATCACATTCTGACAAGTGTAATGTCTCACAGTAATTCCAGGACAATGGGGGGGGGGTAATAAATGCTAAAAACTGTAATGGAGAAAAACAGAAAAGGCTATAAGAAAAGCCTCCCCCCCCCCCCGCCGCCCCCACCAAGGCTCATGAAAAAGTCCCTAGCCCTTCTTGGTAGTTTGGATTATTTAGCCATAAATCAGGAATGACTTTACAGGACTTAACACAGAGACATTGAGCTGAGGGTTTTTGTCATGGTTTAATGCATTCTTAACATGTGTTTATGTTTTGTGTGCGTTTTCACTGATAGTTGTGAATATTTTAATATAAGTGATCAATTAACTGGTTAATGGATAGATAATTAACCAGCTAAAATGCTTTACTCAACTGACTGCATACATTTGCTGTAAGTGAGTTCCACAAAGCCTCAAATTTATTTAGCATTTTTGCATTCTTCCCTCATGGGTAAGAGACTGGGGTGGAGGGAGGCCACGCTGGCTAAGAGGAAGGGGCCTTAATTTGCCTCTCGTTGAGTTCACACATCTGCAGGTTTGAATTCACAACAATAAGGAGATCAAAGCGATTTTAACCAAGGATTTCGGCCTTGGTTTCCAAAATGTGTCATTACTGGATGGGCCCAGGAATGGAACCCGAACCAACACAGCCAAAGGAAGACCTGCTGGGTCATAAGAAAGCCTGAAAGAATTGGGAAGGTCAAGTCAGGACAGAATCTATCAAGTGCTGGGAGGAGTCTGTCAGAATTGTGCAAGTCATGGGAAGGTGAAGTTCAGCTGAACCAGGACTTTGCTGGTTTATCAGACCCTATTGCTGGTTCCCTGGGGAAAATACAGTTCTACAGTTTGGACCAATAAAATGCCAGTGAGCTGGTGGTTTCCGGTCGGAGGAATGGAGGTCTGACACGCTTTGCAAATGCGCAGGGCGGACAGCAGCTCTTCTTGACAGCTTGGGTGGATAAATCCACCTGACGCAACCTCACACAGGTAGTGTGAGGACCAGCAAGCAATATAATCCAGGTTTGAGCAAGCTCGGTGAAGGAAAAGCCTCGGAGGAGACTTTTACAACACCTTGAGCACTGCAGCCGAAGAAGATTTTTGCAAGTATCTCTAAGGAGCCGAGCTGGGCTGATTAATCAGCATAAAATCTCCAATTCCCCTGATTCCTTAACAAAGAAGACAAAGTTTAAACGTTGGGACCACATCTGAAGAGAAGTAACAACATAAGGTAACGGAAAAAAACTTTTTGCCTTACCATTACCATGTTTTGAAAGACGAAAAGCAGATCTGGTGAAGCAATAGACTGTTGCAGATTGGATGAGTGCAGTTTTGAAACGTTAAAAAGCTGAATTTGAACTTAAAAAGCCAAAAAAACAAGTTGTTTAACATTCCTGCAGTTAAGAAGAGTCGGGAGGGGGAGCCAAGCATCGCGAGACAAAGAGGGGAGGAGGGAACCAAGCATCGCGAGATCAAGCTGTGAGGACTGAGACAGGAAGTGACGGCTTGAGGAGCAGACAAGAAGGGAAGCGGAGAAGAACCGGAAGAGAGCAAAGGGGACTGTAAAAACTGCCGGACCAAAAGGACTACAACAGGAAGTGACGTGCGGAGAGCAGACAAGTAAGCAAGAGGAAGGGACAAAAGGAAACTACGGCAAGCCAGAAGCAAGGTAAAAAGACGATAACCTTTGACACAAACCATAGAGAAGTTGCGCCTGCCATTTTGGATTTATAAAATTTTTAAACAGTAATATCTCATAAACTATATAACTTAGAAGGCTGAAACCAACGAAATTTGACTTGGCAAGACTAGCTTGTGTGATTACACTAAACGGTGTTTTATTTGGAAAATAAAATAAAATCGATCTTTTTTAAAGAGACAAGACGGATCGCGGGCTAAGATCGAGAGCAGCTACATGGTCCTCTCCTACAATGGCAGCAAAAAAAGAAAAAGAATTACTAGCTGTTATGGAAGCAATGGAAAAAAAATGTTAGACGCTATAGGAGAGGTAAATGTTAAAATGAATGGTATAGCTGCACAAGCAGACAAAAAATTTATAGATTTAAAAGCTGAATTACAAAAGTTAACCACTAGAACACAAGACATAGAAATTAAAGTAAAAGAACTGGAAGAAAATACTCAAAAACAATGAAGGAAAATGACAGAATGGAAAAGATGATGCACTATAGAGACATGCAAAACCATCTGAGATTTAGAGGTATAGAGGAAAAATTAGGTGAAGACATTTTTACAAGAATGCAAGAAGCATTAGCAGATTTTTTACAAGAGGAAGAGGAAGTTGTTAAAGAACATATGGATCTTGTTTACAGAGTCAATTCTACATACGCGAGAGACAAAAATATACCAAGGGACGTGGTAGTTCAATTTACAATGAAGAGAACAAAAGAACAAATCTACAAGAAATGTTTTACAGACTCTTTTGAAATAGGTGGAAAAAAAGTTATCGTAATGAAAGAATTGCCCAGAGCAATTTTGCAAGACAGGAAAAAATTCAAGCGTCTGACAGACAAACTGAAAGAGAAAAAAATAAGATTTCGTTGGGAAATACCACAAGGACTGAGTTTTTATTATGGTAACAACAGAATGGTGATTAAAAATTCAGCAGAAATGTACGCCTTTGTTGGTGAGAACAAGGAAGAATTTGGTGATATTTAAGACTACAACAAGATGGATTACAAAGTACTCTCATGGAATGTAAATGGACTTAATTCACCCCAAAAACGTAGAATGGTAGGACACTGGCTGGAGAAACAAAAATGTAGTATAGTTTGTATACAAGAGGCCCATCTTAAGAAACAAGACTACAAATATTTAATAAGAAAAAAGTTGGGAGAAGAATTTTTTTCATTGGCAAGTAATAAAAAGAATGGAGTGGTAACATATGCCAAAAAAGACTTGGAACCTAAACTAATATTTAAAGATAAAGAAGGAAGATACTTAGCTATTGAAATTCTGTTACACGGACAGAAGACTTTGATTGTAAATATTTACGCCCCCAACGGAGCTAAAGAAATCTTTTTTAAAGAACTACAAATGGAACTGGACAGTGTAAACTATGAACAAATCATAATGTTGGGAGACTTTAATGGGACTGTGAATAATAAAATAGATAGGCGCTCAAAGAGAAAAGATGACACACTAGGGAAACTTCCAAAAAATTTTTTTGAACTGATAAAACAGGAAAAGCTGGAGGATATTTGGAGGAAGGTTAACCCACAAGGGAAAGACTATACTTTTTACTCTAACAGACATGATTCACATTCAAGAATTGATATGATCTGGATGTCTATTAATCTAACATTTAAGACAAAAAAAGTTGAAATTCTACCTAGAATAATCTCAGACCACAATCCTTGTCTATGGACTTCTGGGCAAATAAAAAGGCAAGGGAGATGGAGAATAAATGAGGACTTATTAGACAACCAAGAAATAGTTAAAAAATTACATGAAGAGACAGATTTATATTTTCAAGCGAACATACAAAAAGAAGTAAAAATTTAAACTGTGTGGGATGCGTACAAAGCAGTTATGAGAGGATTATTGATATCATTGAACGCTAAAGACAATAAAAAGAAAAGAGAACAATATGAAAACATTGTACAAGCCATTAAAATAAAAGAAAAGGAACTGAAGAACAGACCAGGAAAAAAGAAACTGCAAAAGGAAATTCGGATGTTACAAGACCAAGCAAAAGCTATTTTGAATCAAGAGACTTACTGGAACCTGAAAAAATTGCAACAAAAAGCATTTGAAGGTGCAAATAAACCTGGAAAGTACTTAGCATGGCAATTAAAGAAAAAACGTGAAAATAAATTTATTACTAAAGTGATACGGGACTATATTGAGATAATAGACAATAAGGGAATAAAAAGAGAATTTTTTAAATATTATGCAAAGCTTTTTAAGAAGGAAAATAAAGACAGAAGAAGAATTAAAGAATACCTACAGTCATTAAAATTACCAAAACCAACGGAGAAAATCAAAGAACTACTTAACTGCCCAATGTCACTACAAGAGATTAAAAATGCAATAAATGATTCAAAATTAGGGAAAGCACCTGGATCAGATGGATTTACAGCTAAGTTTTATAAATCACTACAGGATTCGATCTCACCAGTGTTATTGCTATTAATGAATGACATAGGAGTGACAGGTGAGGTCCCGGAGACTTGGAAAGAAGCAACCATTTCACTCATTCCGAAAGAAGGTCAAGATTTAACCAATGTTAAAAATTATAGACCAATTTCTTTGTTAAACAATGACTATAAGATTTTTGCCAAGATTATAGCTGATAGGCTTAAGGAACATCTTAAAGAGACTATACAGACAGAACAAGCAGGATTTTTACCTAATCGCCAAATAAGAGACAATATAAGAGTAGTAGTGGATGCTATAGAGTACTATGATAAATATCCGGAGAAGGAAGTGGGCTTTCTTTTTTTAGACGCGGAAAAAGCGTTTGACAATTTAAATTGGGATTTTATGTTTGAAGTGTTGGAACATCTTGAAATTGGAGACTATATGCTTAATCTTATTAAGTCAATATATAGAGAACAGAAATCCTCTTTAATAATTAATACTGAAAAAACGGATTACTTTAAAGTGAAAAAAGGAACACGACAAGGATGCCCACTCTCGCCGTTGTTATTTATTTGGATTTTGGAAGTCTTGTTACTAAATTTGAAAGAAGATAAAGAAATTAAAGGCTTAACAATAAAAGGTTTCTCTTTTAAATATGGAGCCTTTGCAGACGACGTGATGTTTATAGCTGAAGACCCTATGACTACACTACCATATTTGTTGCAGAAAGTAAGAGAGTTTGGTGATTTGGCTGGGTTTTATGTAAATAAGAACAAATCGAAAGTGATGTATAAAAATATGCCAAATAATAAGCAAATTGAATTACAAAATCTTATAGAATGTGAAGTGGTGAAAAAGACAAAATATCTAGGTGTAAACCTAACAATGAAAAACATTGATTTGTATAAGAATAATTATGAGAAATTATGGCAGCAAGTTATGCAAGATATTAAAAGGTGGAATGTATTAAATTTGTCACTGCTGGGTAGAATTGCAGTGGTTAAAATGAATGTGTTACCAAGAATAATGTTTCTGTTTCAAACTATTCCAATTGTGAAAGATGTAAAAACATTCAAATGCTGGCAGAAGGAATTGACTAAGTTTGTGTGGGGAGGGAAAAAACCAAGAATTAAGATGAAAATAATGTGTGATGCTAAAGAGAGAGGTGGGTTTCAGTTACCAAACTTAAGGCTATATCATGATGCAGTATGTTTGACTTGGATAGGGACATGGACTATGTTACAAGACAGAAAGTTATTGTCCCTGGAAGGTCATGACTGTAAGTTTGGGTGGCACGCATATCTGTATTATGGTAAAACAAAAATGGACAATATGTTTAAGCATCATTATTTGAGAAGAACATTCATCAATACGTGGACAAGATATAAAAACTTTTTTCCAGAAGAAATACCTATGTGGATTGTACCTGCAGAAGTTTTAAATCCATCATCTCACTACAAAGGACAAGACTGGTTGAAATATAGAGACCTGTTAACAAGACATGGTAAAGACTTTAAATTGAAGGAGCAGCAGCAGATGGACTTTGATTATGGCTGGTTAAGGTACAGACAAATATATGATATGTACAGAAGTGATAAAAAATCTGGTTTTAGAGAAAAAAGCAATGAAATAGAACAAATTTGGGAGGAAGATGGGAAAAAATGATTTCTAAAATGTATAAAGTATTGTTAAAATGGTTTAATGCTGATGAAATGGTAAAGGAACAAATGATAAAATGGGTGATAAACCTAAACAAAGACATTGAAATGGAATCTTGGGAATTTTTATGGAAAAATGCAATGAGTATTTCTACATGTTATAATCTAAAAGAGAACTGTTTTAAAATTATGTACAGATGGTATATGACACCAAAAAAAATTGCAAATATTAATCAAAATATGTCTAACAAATGTTGGAAATGTAAAAAGAAAGAAGGTTCTTTCTATCATATGTGGTGGACTTGTGATAAAGCGAAGACTTATTGGTCTATAATACATGCAGAAATGGAAAAAAATTTGAAATGTACATTTAAGAAGTTGCCTGAAATGTTACTGCTTGGACTTAAACTAGAAGAGATAAATGTAAAGAAAAGGACAATAATATGGTATATGATTACAACAGCAAGAATGGTGTATGCACAAAATTGGAAAAATGAAAAAATACCAGAAGTGTGGGAATGGTTGAAAAAATTGTTATATATGGCTGAAATGGATAAATGGACTAGAAAGTTGAATAATCTGTACTCAGAGACTTTTTTAGAAGATTGGGAGGATTTGAAAGAATATGTTGAAAAATATTGGGACATGAAAAACTACATTTATACATGGTTATAATAGCATAAAGGAATAGAAATTGAGTATATGAATGTACTAAGGATAATTAGATAATGAACTTGTTTTTTAGAATTATATAAGAATATAGAAAATAAGAATTGGTATATAAGTATTTTAAAGATATATAACCGTTACCAGAAATGTAAACATAGAGATAAATATTACTATTTTGGATAAAGTGGAAAATGTGTTATGCTTCAGATGTGGTGGGAAACCACCAATACAAGATAAAAGCAAGACTATACAAATAGAACAAAATGTTATATAATATGGAAAAAAGGATTTGTATAAAACAAATGTATTAATTTTAATGTTTTGAAAAATAAAAACTTTCTTACAAAAAAATAAAATAAAATGCCAGTGAGCTGAACAGTGGTTTGTTTCTGCAATAATGACACACTGCAAAACCAATGCAAATCAAATTTCGTGGAGTCTAAGGAGGCACTGTTTGTATTGGATTCTTCCAGCAAAGGAAGCAAAATAGCACACATCAAAGACGATCCCAAGTGAAAGTATTCAGTTCTGCTACTTTGAACTAAACCAAGTGAAGAAGAAGAAGAAGAGAAGAGATTGGATTTATACCTCACCCTTCACTCGGAGTCTCAGAGTGGCTTACGAACTCCTTTCCCTTCCCTTCCCCACAACAGACAACCTGTGAGGTAGATGGGGCTGAGAGAGCTCTGACAGAAACTACCCTTTCAAGGACAGCTCTGACAGACCTATGGCTTGCCCAAGGTCATCCAGCAGCTGCAAGTGGAGGAGTGGGGAAACAAACCTGGTTCTTCCAGTTTAGAGTCCACGCACTTAAACACTACACCAAACTGGCTCTCATACATATACACACACACACACACACACACACACTGCAAAACCAATGGAGTCTAATGAGGCACTATTTGTATTGGATTCTTCTAACAAAGGAAGCAAAATAGCACACATCAAAGACAATCCCAAGTGAAAATATTCAGTTCTGCTACTTTGAACTAGACCAAGTGTATAAGCTTGCCAAACTCCAGGTGGGGCCTGGAGTTCTCCAGGAATTACAGTTGATCTCCAGACTACATAGATCAGTTCCCCTGGAGAAAAAGGCAGATCCTGAGGGCAAACTCCACAGTATACCACAGAATCTAGGGAAAATCTCTCTCCAAATTCCCCCCAGCACAGGCACTGCCCCCATGTCTCCAGGAATCTCCAAGCCCAGAGCTGACAACCCTACATGGCGTGGACCAGGATCAAAAGTAAAACAGGGCAGAGATGGGGCAGGAGTGAGCAACAAAACCGAGTCTCTCGTCCTTTCCTGCAGGGGACAATATTTGTTTTTAGATCTCAAAACTGTTTTTAAAAGTCACGAGATTAGAATCAGGCCTGCATGAACACAGAGGACAAGCCATGTATGCTAAATGTTCTCTGCTGAGAAAATCTGTAAGGGGCGGGGGAAACAGGATCAACATCAACAGTGGTTCCCACCCCTTTCATGTTAGAGGCAGATATCGACCGACCGGGACAGTCGACCTGCAATTCTGGTGCCTCCAGACCTCTTTCCAAGCGATCAGGACTTTGACAGTTGCTGAGTGGGCCTTCCTCCTCTGCAGGGGAAGAAACAGTTAAGCCCAGTGACCCAGCTGTGAGGAAGCCACGTGATGGAAAACCTGAAGGGGAGGGCAGAGACAAGTGCCGAAGAGGAGCTTTCGTAAGTGCCTGGAGGGCAGAAGTTTCCAACCGCAAGGGAGGAAGCAGCGAGTTCCCTGACCAACTGCTGCATGTTGGATGCAAAAAGAAGAAAAGAAAAAACGAAGGAGATGGTATTGATCCTCTGCGAGGCGAGCCCCTGGAAGGGGGGACCCTCCCTCAAGTGAACCCTCAAGCCTTTCCTGGCCACCCGCACACCTGCTCAGCAGAGCGGAGGAGATTCAGTCAAGCCATCTGCAGTCCTAGAGACGAGGCAGGCAAACTTGCTCCAAGAGGCAGAAAGGAAACTGGAAGGACATTTCTGGTGATGCGGGCAGAGCGAAGCCTGCCCCTGTACCGATAAGGGTGTCCACTATCAGGCGCCTGACGCTCTATCTCCATGCGTTATCGAGGCCCCAGTTTTCGGCGAGCCAAAAATAACAAAATCAGTGAGACAGAGGAAATCCAGTTTCTAAATATGACTCAAACTGATAATGAGATGTCATGTACCAATAAACAGAAGGGCGGATCACGGGGTCTAGCCCTGTTTTGGGTCCTGATCCTTTCCCTCTAAGAAAAGGGGATGGGAGTTTTTAAAATGTGGGAAATGGAGAGATGAATAGTCCAGGGGAAACAGCCAGTCTGAATGGGAAAGAGCAGGTGGGGGAGGAAGTGGGGTGGAGTGATTAGGACAGGTGAGTCGCCCGCCTTCCGCCGTACCTTTCCGTCGTGGGATCCGAGCAGTTCAGTGGATACTTCAAGTCGATGATGGTCCCATCTTTGTCCTGGAGGGATCCCTGCTGCTGGGTGTAATACTCCACCAGTTCAGACAGAGTGGCAAACTTCTCCCCTCCATAGAGGTCATAAAAATCCCCTGTGTTCTGGATACGGATGTGTGTCACCTGATCACCAACCCTGCAGAGAGAGGTGAAGGGTCAAGAAAGGCTGGTGGTATAAGGACGTGGGAAGGGGGAGAGTATGGTGAAGCACTCTCCAGCCACCCCCACCTCAGCCCCACCCTCAGAATCCAAGAAACAGGAGCCAAAGGGAAAGAAGGATTTGTGCTCACCAGGACTTAGCACCAGCTGTTTTCAAGGTCAGGGCTTAGCTCCAGAATATATAGTAGGTCAGAAGTCCCCAACATAATGCCCATGGGCACCACGGTGCCCGTTGGAATCTTTCTTGGCACCCACCAAGTGTTTTTAGAAAGTGGGCAGGGCCAGTTGGGTCTTTTGCCCAGCAAGGCTTCTCATTGGCCGCTGGAGATTTGATTGGCTGTGCAGATTTTTTTAAAATGTTGCTTCAGCAGCAGCTGCCACCATGGCACAAGGATCTTCACTGTGTGACTGAAGGTAAGCTCTGCAGCAGCTATTGTATGGGGCAGGCTTCGCCTCCTGCAGCGGCCATTTTGTGGCAGCCATTTTGTGGTTGTGCCCACCGCACAGGGTCAGAATTCCAAAGGTGCCCACGTGCTCAGAAAGGTTGGGGATCCCACACACACGTTCTTCATTCAAACCAGAGCACCAGAGAAAATGTTATAGTTCCAAATCTAAATGAATGGTATACCTAGGAAAGTGAACAGCGGGTGCTTTCCCTATTTTGGAAACAAGCCCAAAACTTCAAAGATGGGGCGAGCCCTGTGAAATTAGTGCTGCCGCTGAAATTTTCGAATTCAACTTGCAGCAAAGCTGGAGGGGGGCGTAGGTCTTCCTTGGATGTGAGATTCATGAAACTTTTGTAGGAAACCCCCCCTCCCCACTCAAGATTTTCTGCAAGATTTCTTCCAAAAACATTACTTAGAAGGGTTCTGTACAGAGTTAGGTTGTCACTAGACTTCACCTAAGGTGTAACTAAAAGCAAACTGAAATATATCAACATGAGTTAGGCGATTGGTCTGTCATAGGGTTGCCAAGTCCCCCTTGCTACTGGTGGAGAGTGGGGGGGGGGGGGCAGGGTTGCCAGATCCAGGCTGAGAAACTCCTGTAGATGTGAGGATGGCATTTGGGGAGGGGACCTCAGCAGGATACAATGCCACAGAGTCCACCCTCCAAAGCATCTCTTTTCTCCAGGGGAACTGAACTCTGTAGTGTAGAGATGAGCTGTAATTCTGGGGGATCCCCAGGCCCTGTCTGGGGGCTGGCATCCTTGGCAGATCAGTCCTGTCCATTCTGACTGGTAATGGCCCTCCAAGGTGGAAAGTCTCAGGCGGAAGGCCTTTGTAACTGGAGGGGCTAGGGATTGAGCCCAAGACCTTCTGCATCCAAACCAATCACTCTACCACTGAGTCTGGGCACCTCCCTTGCCTTCTACTGAGACCCTTGCTCTGTCAAGGTCAGGGTTGTCTACCCTGACTGGTGGTGGCTCTCCAGGTTTGTCTACCCTGACTGGTGGTGGCTCTCCAGGTTCCTGAGGAGAGGTCTTTCACTTCACCTCCCACCTGACCCTTTTAACTGGAGATGCTGAGGGATTCATAACCCTTGAAGATTCTTCATGTAGTAGACCAGGGGTCATTTCGAGCAGGAGCTCGGGGGAGCGCAGCTCCGGGAGTTGGTGCCAGACCCCCCCCCCCCCATGGGGGAATGCCTGCTTGTGTCATGGCTGCAGCAAAATGACCCCATCCCCTGGAAAGGTCCTTGTTCCTCCGACCAGCCTTCTGAAGGCTTCAGCCACCACTGAAGCTATCCTCCCAGAATAGTGGTATTTCTGAGGCTTGGATTAGTAGCTGTCCCCTCTCTGCCGGTTCTTTCTTTCTCTCTTTCTCTTTCTCTTCTTTCTTTGCCTTCTGATATACTTCCAGTGATGTCAGGTGGTGTAGCATATGCAAATGAGTTATGCTAATGAGCTCCTGCACCTCTTTTTCTACAAAATGACCCCTGTATTAGACTCACATGGAAGGAAGCCAAAAGATTTTAAGGGAAACGTGTGAAACTGGACAGAGAGGGGAAAAGATTCACACATCCCAAGCAAGCTGGGGAAAGTGACAGTAAGGAAGACTGCCGAAGGCCCTGGCCGTCAGCCCAGGAGCAGCAAGGCAAAGAGAAGCTGTTGAAGGAAGTCCTTGAAAGGAGGCTTGCTGTTCAAGCCCAGTGCCAGGAAAAGCTTTTGCATGTTCCTGATGACAAGCGCCCTTGAGGAAGTGTGTGGTGTGGACACTGAGGGGGAGAAGTACAGTTGCCACAAAGTAGGCTTGTGTGTAGTCATAGTTCCGACTACCCCTGTTCAGCCAGTGGGTGGAACAGGAAGGAGTGAGGCCATCTTTTAAAACACTGGACAGATAACTTGGGTCTCACCAAACACAGCAAGTTCCACCCGCAGCGCTTCAAAACAAAGAAAAGGTGAGCCTCGACCTCTGGTTCTGCTACTGGACCTGGGAATGGGCCATGGCTCATTGGTAGAGCATCCGCTTGGCATGCAGAAGGTCTCAGGTTCAACCCCTGGTACCTCCAGTTTGTTTGTTTTTTAAAGGACCAGGCAGTGGGTGATGTGAAAGATCTCTGTCCAACAGCCACTACCACTCTGAGCAGGCACGACTGACCTCGATGGACTGATGCTCTGATATAGCATATCTAATCTAAAGGCCTAAGCTAAGTGCTATATCTTTTTTTAACAATAAATATTTAAATACCAGGTCTAAGTGGTTTTTTGGTGTGTTTTATATTATTAAACATTCGGAGATACTCTAATATCCAATTTTCTGTTATTTCATGCATACATAATGAAATCGCCACAGGGTTGCCAGGTCTGGGTTGGAAAATACCTGGAGACTTTGGGGATGGATTCAGGAGAGAGTGGGGTTTGGGGAGGGGAGGGGCCTCAGCATGGTACAATGCCACATAGAGTCCACCCTTCAAAGCAGCCGTTTTCTCCAGGGGAGCTGATCTCTGTCAGCTGGAGATCAGCTGTGAAAGCGGGAGACCTCCAGGCCCCACCTGGAGGCTGGCAGCCCTAAATTGGCACCATGATATATGATTTCCCAGTTTGGCAGCCTTAGAGAGACAGGAGCAAAGTAGCCCATCCCAATCTCTACCCCTTCCTTCACCCCCATCTACCCTCTGTTTCCCCCCTTCCAAATAGGCCCCTTTGAGTCCATATCCCAATTTGCTTCACAGTTCTCTGGGTATTTTAAAACAGAAAGAGGGAAAGAGGCCCATGCGGAAATGTCCGCCCCCCCAGAGGAAGCCCTTTGAGCAGCACTGTTTGTGGGCAGCAGGACCAGAAGGTAGTGGAACCAGAAGGAGGGAGAGACAGCAAAGAGCGACACAGAAAGGAGACGACCGCCGGACAGTTACCTGACAGAAAGGGAGAAATCACCCTTGTTCTTCCGACTAGGACGAGCCAAAAAACTACCATGAACTCCTCGTGCTTTGAGCAAGGCCTCAGCATCTATGCCACTCAGGTCACGGTGGAACCACCTGCTTCGTGTGGAGAGGAGCAAAAGGGAGCAAATTAGGAGAGTTGGAGAAGGGGAGAGAGGGACGCACACTCCTTCACAAGGACGAGTCCCTCAGGACGCCACCCCAAACCCAGAAGAGTCTGAAAGCACATCAAGTTCTTCCTGCACTCCTTCCCACCAATGCTCCCTCTAAGCTGAGGAGTCTTGAGAGCAAAAATTCTAAAAACTGTGAGCTATGGGGTTGCCAGCCTCCAGGTGGGGCCTGGAGATCTCCCAGTATTATAATTGATCTCCAGACAACCAAGATTAGCTCCCCTGGAGAAAATGGCTGCTTTGAAGGGTGGACTCTATGGCATTGTACCATGCTGAGGCCCCTCCCTTCCCCAAACCCCACCCTCTCCTGGATCCACGCCCAAAGTCTCCAGGTATTTTCTAACCCAAGGCTGGCAACCCTAGTGAGTTAGCTCACACTAACTCAGCTTAGAGGGAGCACTGCTTCTTACTCTACAAGTCCAGCTGAGCTCTGGTTCAGATACACGTCTGTGAATGCAGGCTCAAGCGGCAAACAGCATGTGTGAATGAACCAGCAGAAATCATACGCAGCAAAGGGAACCTTGGCGTCACTTTTGACGCAATAATTCTTGATCGCGCCTGTTCACACATTCAACTACCAGTCATGATTTGCTGAGTAATCCAATGATGTACTCATGGGGTGTGGGGGAGGCACTGCAACCTTCTCCTTTGATCTGCAATTTCTGGTCTTGGAAAGCGACTTAATGCATGCAAGTTTCATAGGTGCAAAGCTTTTCTCCTGGTGGGAAAGACCTCCTAAATGTCTATGTGCTGAGTGGCTGTGGGGGGAAAAACCAGGAGCCCGTTCCATAAACAAGGGGGTAAATCCAGACATGTGGGGAGCGAACCCGAGGCAAGGAGCCACCCAACTCCATCTCCACCCCACAGGCCACATCCATACAGCCAGATGCAACTAACAGAACAGTTCCTGCTCCAGCCCTAAACCCACTGCGCACATGACGTCCTTCTCAAGTCTAGTCTCTGTAGGACACCTTTCAAAAGATGGGGCAGAGAGGGGCAGCCAGGCACCCCGCAGCTCTCTCCTTACCTCATGATCGCCAGGGGGCTGCAGGCAGAGTTGAAAGAACGCTCAAGGCCAACCGGAGGAGCTCCCTTTTCAGATAAAGGAGAAGTGAGCGTCTAAATGTCTCAAGTGAGTCTCCCTGGCTCCTAAGCGCTCCTTCCTTGCCTGCGTCCCTCGGCCACGCACATTTCCTCTGCCGCTCGGAGTTCCGTGGCCTACCCCACTGTCTGTCCACGATGGTGGGTACGGGACAGACAGCCGGAGCTGAGGCAGAGGCACTGAGCAGAGGAGCTGCCTGCTATTACAGGAACAGGAAGCATCTTCTAACTTATCGCCAGTCTCCGTCGCAAGCAAGCTGCGTGGCAGGCACTTCTTCTTCTCCTTTCGTCTCTTTCTCCTCCTGAGACTGGTCCCCCCCCCCCCCTTCCACCGCTATTTCTTGACCCGGTATATATATACACACACACACACACACACACTGCATGGCTCACCTGTGGAGAACCCCGCACAGCAGCCGCAAGAGCTGCTGGACTCAAAAGGCGTGATGAATTCCAAAGACCCCCTCCCCAAACCTGAACTTCCTGCACCAGGGGTCCCCAGCCTTGTTAAGCCACTGGGCGCTTTGGGAATTCTGTGAATCCCGACTGGGTGCCATTAGGGTTGCCATCCTCCAGGTGGGGCCTGGTGTCCTCCCAGAATCACAACTGATTTCCAGACTGCAGAGATGAGTTCCCCTGAAGAAAATGGCTGCTTTGGAGGGTGGACTCTGTAGCATGACACCCTGCTGAGGTCCCTTCCCTCCACAAATTCTGCCCTGCTCAGGCGCCACCCCTAAATCTACAGGAATTTCCTGAGCTGGCAATCCAAGGTGCAAAAGCAGCTGAACCCCAAAGGGACAATGAAGTCAAAAGACCCACCATCTGCCCTGACCTGGATAGACCTGACAAGCATGATCTCACCAGATCTCGGAAGCTGAGCAGGGTTGACTCTGGCAAGTGCTCGGATAGGAGACCTCCTTGGAATACCAGCAGTTGGGAGCAGTGTTCCCTCTAAGCTGAGTTAGTGTGAGCTAGCTCTCAGTTCTTTAGCCTCCGGTTCACACATTTTTGTCTTAGCTCAGGAAAGATGGCTCCAAAGCAAACTAATTTATGCAGTAGCCAAATCATCTGCTCAAAACCTTAATGCCAGTAGCTCACAAAGGAGAATTTTTGCTCACAGGACTCCATAGCTCAGAGGGAGCGTTGGTCGGGAGGCAGGAGCAGGCTTTATTCAGCCACCTCGCTGAATATCTTCGGGCCCCAGCAGGGGTCAGTCACCACACAGTGTTCCCTCTCAGCTGAGTTAGTGTGAGCTAGCTCATAGTTTTTGAACCTCCAGCTCACACATTTTTGTCTTAGGAAGGATGGCTCCAGAGCAAACTAATTGATGCCGTAGCCAGATCGCTTGCTCACAACTTTAATGCCAGTAGCTCACAAAGTAGAATTTTTGCTCACAAGACTCCACAGCTTTCTTTCTTTTTTTTTTTGCTCACAAGACTCCACTGGCAGAGGTCACCATGACTTCCAGGTGCACTCACACACATGCACATATGAAAAATACACACACACACAAAAAAGACCCACCATCAAACCTGAAGTTCCTATAGGAGGGGTCTCCAACCTTGTTGAACGATTGAGCATTTTGGGAATTTTGAGAATAGATGGCTGCAACAAAACACCGGCTGGGGCAAGGTCACAGTATGTTGGTTTCACAATGGAGGCAGCTGTTTCCAAATCGGTAGTCCCTGAGGACACAGAAAGAATCCCTCCAGGGCCCTTCTGAAGCTCCAGTGCAGTGGAGAAAAAGTCAGGACTCTGGCTACTTCCCCCCATTTCGGATCAGGTACAGAATGTACCAAGGTGCCCCATACCATTTGACATACGATACAGACAATGGAAATTTCCAGTAGCCTGTAGGCATACTCTGGTAAGTTAATCACTCGGCACATGGACTAACTCACAGTTGGACCGATCAGGGATGGCCTCTGGGTTGAATCCAGACTAAATTTCCTCCGAAGAGAAATGGAATCAAACTTTCCCACCTCACCCACCCGCTCCGACTGGAGTCCATTGGTCTCTCCAAAACGCTGCTCCTACGGGACAGGGGAGCCTCGGGAATGGTACAAAGAAAAACCTGGGGGCCTGCAGCAGGAATGTCCCAGACAACCCCAAGCTCATTAGAGCTCGGAGGCTAACAAATTTTTTCTGTATAAACGATATGTTGTTACCCACCCTGAGCCTGCTTCTGGGAAGAGCAGGCTATAAATGTGAAGGGATAAAATGAATGAATGAATGAATGAATTAGCAGGGTCAACTATGGTGAGTACTTGGGTGGGAGACCACCAACGAAGACCAGGGCTGCTGTGCAGAGGAAGGCAATGGCGCTCTGTTCACCTCTTGCCTTGGAAACCCCATGGGGGTGTCACCATGAGTTGGTTGACAGCATCATCATCATCATCAATCATCATCATCATAATTACAAATGATCACAGGCAGATATTTGACTGGTAGATGTTCTGCAATTCAAGATCTTGCCAAGTTCTTGGGAATTGCAGAGGTAGCTTTGCAGGATTCTTGCTGTTGCAAACAACACTGTCTTCTGGAGCTGAGGTGGTGTTATCTGCTCAATGCCCAAAAATGTCCAGGTGTTTCTTGAGACTTCTAGGTACTGCTCTAAAGGCTCCAATGACAACTGGCACAATGGTCACCTTCTTCTCCCAGAGGCACTCTAACTCTTATTTGTAGGTCTTGGTATTTGTGATCTTCTCCTGTTCTTTCTTTTCTATTCTGCTGTCTCCTGGCATTGTAGTGTCAATGATCCAAACCCCATTTCTCATTTTTTTCTACAACGGTGATATCAGGGGTGTTATGCTCCAGGGGTTTATCTGTTTATTATTATGACAATATAGCAGGAAGGGGGAGTTGGCAGAAAATGTATCTCCTTATAGTGGAACATTTAGTCTGGATCCAAGCCTAGACTCACTGGTCTCAGCTCTCTCTCCCCACTGCTTCTTTCCCAAACAGTCTGGGAAAGGAGGATACCTAGCAGATCAACATATATCCTCTAATTTATCACAGAAAAAAACTTCTGCTGTATCAAGTCAGAAGCCAGCCCAAACGTCCTTCCACCACCTGCCCTGTCTTTACCGCCCAAGGCAACCCTGCGAGTTGCAAATCCCTTCCATTCTTGCCCCAAACAGAGGACAGGCTGCCCAAACCAATGAATCAGACACACATACGAACTGCCCTTTTAAATGGATGCCTTCAAGCAACTCAATATGAGATGATCATCTTTTTGAGAAGATACTTCTGCGTAAAAGAGGGTAGCTGTACCCAGGCCTCCCAAATCTGGATGGTGTCGTTTCCATCATATGCAAACAAAATTCACCATGTGAACAGAGCCAATTTGTATAATTTTCAGAGAGGACGTAACTTCTCTTCCCGTCATGTAATACAGGAAGCAGAAAGGGCAATGTAAGGTCATGAGGCAGGAGAAACTGAGACTCACGCTAGATTGTGATATCAGGAGACCAACCATTTTGGGCAGCTGGGAGGGGCATTTGGATCAGGGCCACTCCTCCCTATGTCTCACATTTGTTACGCCACCTTTCCTCTGAGGTGCTCAGGGCAGAGGTTTTAAAAAATATTCTTATTTATTTATGTTATTCATAGTCCACCTTTCTTCCTTGGACTCAAGGCAGATGGCACAGAGTGAGTCAATACAATTGGCAGTATAGGATATTCAGTAAAAAATGCAGCAGGTTTAGGGTTGTAGAACCAAGCAGAAATCTAAAAGCAGAACTGAAGCAAGAAGAAGAAGAAGAGATTGGATTTATACCCCGCCCTCCACTCCCCAAGGGAGTCTCAGAGCGGCTTACAAACTCCTTTTCCCTTCCCCTCCCCACAGCAGACACTCTGTGAGGTAGGTGGGGCCGAGAGAGCTCTTTCCCAAGCTGTCCTTGAGGGAACAGCTGGTACAGAGCTATGGCTTGCCCAAGGTCATCCAGCCAGGTGCAAGTGGAGGAGTGGGGAATCAAACCCGGTTCTCCCAGATTAGAGTCCGCGCACTTAACCACTACACCAGACTGGCAAAGCATACGTATTACCATGACACATTAAATGATGCAAAATTTACACAGTAGGACCCTAATTTCAGCAAGCTAAACACAGTAATATAGACCAAAGTTTGAGTCCAGTGGCACCTTGAAGACCAACAAAGTTTAATTCTGGGTTCAAGTTTTCGTGTGCATGCAACACTTCTTCAGATACATTGAAACAGATTTCCTCAAGCCTTACATAAAGGTAGGGGGGGTTAGTTGCCAGGAAGGGCTAGTTAGAGTCAAGATGCATAAGTAACTGGGCGACAAGTATAGCTGAGATTGGATTAAAACAGTTGGTAAGACCCATGAATGGCAGCAATTTAGCATACAAATACAATTACAACGTGTATTCTAATTTGCTGCCATTCACAGGTCTTACCAACTGCTTTAATCCAATCTCAGCTATACTTATCACCCAGTTACTTATGCATCTTGACTTTAGCTAGCCCTTGACTTTAGCTAGCCCAACTAACACCTCCCCCTAGCTATATGTAAGGCTTAAGGAAGTGTGCTTCAATGTGTCTGAAGAAGTGTGCATGCATACGAAAGCTGATACCCAGAATAAAACCTTGTTGGTCTTAAAGGAGACACTGGACTCAAACTTTGTTCTACTGCTTCAGACTAACATGGCTGCCCTCCTGAATCTATCTTCACAGTAGTATGGACCACAGTCCCTAATAATTTATCCAAGTAGCTTTGTGAATCATTTAGTGCAGAACAGCTCTATTGCTGGAGTAGGAAAGCCCTCTTGAATCACTCTGTTTTGCACAGTTCCCTCCCATTTTATTGTCACAACCCTGCGTGAGTCTGTGAATGCCCCAAGGTCACCCAATAAGTTTCACCACGTCTCCTTGGCCCTTGTCTGATACTCTCTCAGCAATGCAATGTGCCATACTGACTTTATGCCATCTGCTATTTGCTCCAAGGGGGAAATGTACAGAGACAAAATACAGAGGCAGTCTCAGTGACGGGGCATCTGAGGCAATTGCCCCAGGCTGAGCAGGGTCCCAGCTGCCTGTGTCCCCACCCCAACAGAGAGGGAAAGAACAGAGAGCAATCTCCCACTGCTACCCGTGCCCACCCCCTCTAGGGCTCGCGCAGCTAGTGCAGGGGCAGCAGTGCATGCCCCCCCCCTCAGGTGTCTTCTGGTGCTTCCCCTCTGACACAAAGATCTAGGAGCAGAGAATGCCCTGCCTACTGGCAATGCCTGGTTGCAGCCATGCCACTGCTCCTGAGCTCCAGCGCCCCTCTGTTAGTTCAGGGGCTAGTAAGGGATCAGGAAAGGGAACTGGGCTGTGGACAAACCTCAAACTCAGTCCCCTTGCTGTCTTCCAGTGACAGGACTGTGGTAAGTCAGTCTGTGCTGAGTGATGGCTCAGACGAAGAGCTACCTGCTAGCCCTCAGCCAGTGATTGAACAGCTGGCTGCAGCTGGCTCTGAGCAGGAAGGAGAACAACAAGAGGTCAGGTTACTGGCTGATCAGGAGTCACAGCCTGCAGCTGAAACGGAGCCAACCCCTTGTAGCTCTAAAGCAGTAAACAAATCTTCCAAAGCCACTCCCAGCCCACCTAGCTCACTCACACCCTTGCAGTGCCGACACTGTCAGAGACACTTAGAATTGCAAGAAAGGAAAAGAAGTACGAGACTCATGGGCCCTCAGCTGAATGAGTAGTTTCAGGATGACTGCACTGAAATTGGCTGGGAGTTTAGCTCTTTAAGACTTGGCTATAAATTCAGCTGGAAGAAGCAGTAGTTTGTGGATGAAAACAGGCATACTTTGCTACTGAGGCAGCAGCCTTTAATAGGACCTGACAACTGGCTTTTCTGGAATCCCTGGCCTTGGACTGGACTTGCTGCCTAGAACTCCTTGATCCTAAACTGGACTTTGGTAAACCTGCTCTCTGGAACCCCTGACTTTTGGACTGGACTTTGGTTACTCTTTGTGACCTTGCCTGTGACTTGCCCTGCTGGACCCCAGCCTGTGCCTCTTGGGGAAGTTACAGAGACCCTGAAACTTCTGCTTCTGTACCTTAGCAGCCCACCAGATACCTTGGCAGTGGCTATGTATGCTTGCCCCCCTGGGCAGCTGGCATAGAAGCAGCCATGCACCCCTGGCCCCTCAGCGGTTGGCTTGAGGGCCTACCCTGGCTTGGGCCTGGGGTGGTCCAGATGGGGGTGGCAGGAGGTACAGCCCATCCTGGACTTCTGCCCAAGGCACTGGAATCCCTAAGGCAGACCCTGACAAAGAGAAACGAACAGGAACTCCACAAAAGTAACTGCAGTTGAGAAATAGCACAGAAGAGAAGATAGCTCAACTCCTTCCCAGATGGCAGAGTTTGAGTTGGGGAGTACACATGTATCCCCTGGCTGATTATACTGAAGAGGAGGAGGAGATTGGATTTATACCCCGCCTTTCACTACCTGAAGGAGTCTCAGAGCAGTTGATAATTCCTTTCCCTTCCCACTATAGACACCCTGTGAGGTAAGTGGGGCTGAGAGAGCTCTTTCAAGAACTGTCCTTGAGAGAACAACTCTGAAAGAAGCTGTGACTGACCCAAGGTCACACCAGCAGCTGCATGTGGAGGAGTGGGGAATCAAACCTGGTTTTCCCAGATTAGAGTCCACACTCTTAACCACTATACCAGATTGGCCCTCATTGATCCATCTAGGATGTTTCCACTTGGTGACAGTTCTTATTGTTGCTGTGAATAAAGAGGCCTTCACAGTGGCTAACAGAGCATCCACACAGCAGTTTCCCCTACAGCTTCCTTGTCTCACACCTCAACCTCCTCTGACGTGATTTCCTTCCCCTCCTGAATTTTTAAAAAAATGAAAATTGCTATATCGCTATAGTGTTATAACATTATAACAATCTGTGGCAACAACGTAGTGGTTCCTAAGTTTCATACTTTAAAAAGCCCATCTCTAGCTCTTCCATGGCTGAGTTATGTGCAGCCAGCATTTTCCCCCTTAGAGCTCTGCTGCAGTGTTACAATGTTCTAAGAATCAATTGACACAACCTGCTTCATTATCTGCAAAAAAATGAAGTCTCAGTTCCTTTTCGTTGAAGGGGGGAGCTCAAGGGGTTATACGTTTCCTCTTATACTCTGCAACAAAAAGAGCTAGAGATATCCTTTAAAAAAAAATCTGAGAATTAGTCGATCCTGTACCTAGATTGTTATAACGTTGCAATGCTACCGCAATCTTGCAATTCCCTTTTTTTTTTAAAAAAGCCTGGAAAAGCCCTCCAATGCAGAGGCTGGGGGTTGAGGCAAGGAAAACCACACTGATGTGGGCAGGACCAGCAAAATGTGCTCCCATCCACAGAGCGTCCAAATGTACACTGACAATCCCAAGTGAAAAGTATTCTTACCAAACCATGGATATTACCATCAGGAAGCCAAGATGGAGCAAAACATCCACGGGGAAGTAGTTCTACAGCCTGTATTCTGACTGAAAGTGGTTTTCTAACATCTCGAGGAGAAACATTTCCCAGTAAAACCATCAACTGCCAACTCATGCGCATTCTCTGTGGAGGCTCCCACATTATGGAACAGGTTGTCTGAAACCCCCCCCCCCCCCCCCCGGTGCTTCTGTTGTTTTGCAGAATGTGCAAAACAGAATCGTTCAGGAGGAAATTCTTATAAAAGGAGTGGAACTACAGTACAATGGATCACCTCAGGTAGTGACCCTATAAGGAAGAACACACATGAAAACAAGAAGCCACCTTATACTGAATAAGACCATTGAACCATCAAGGTCAATATTGTCTACTCAGACTGGCGGTGGCTCTCCAGGGTCTCAGGCAGAAGTCTTTCACCTCCCCTACTACCTAATCTTTCTAACTAGAGGTGCTGGGTATGAACCTGGGACCTTCTACCTGCCAAGCAGATGCTCTACCACTGAGTCCCCTTTCCTACACTGATTATTTTGTTGTCTTAGACAACAATTCTTCAATTCCTAGCCCTATCACATTATTTTGCTTTATTAATAAATTTGTGGTTAGATTTGGTTTATATAAGAGATACATTTTTATACCCCACTTTTTGCCCCAACGGGGAACCAAGTTCTCTTACATTAATTATCCTCCCCTCCACTTTATCCTCACAACGACCCTTTGAGGTAGGTTAGGCTGAGAGTGTGTGACTGGATCCAAGGTCACCCAGTGACTTTCCATAGCAGAGCTGAGATTCAGGCCTTGTTCTCCCAAATTCTAACCCCACACTCTCACCACTCTATCACATTGGTGTAGCGTAATGTCACTTATACTGATTGCTTCATTGCTTAAGGAAGTTTTTTGTTGTTGCCCTGACCTGGATAGCCCAGGCAAGCCCGATCTTGTCAGATCTCGGAAGCTAAGAAGAGTCAGCCTTGGCTACTATTTGGATGGGAGACCTCCAAAGAATACCAGGGCTGGGAGCTAGAGGCAGGCTAACAAGTCATTTCTCTGAGCATCCTCCGTGACCCAGTAAGAGTTGCCAGAGATTGCTGCAACTTCCATCCATGGGTGTGTGCGCACACACAAATGCAAAAAATATGCTGTTATTGCAAAACTGACCAACTCCATTAATCAGAGACCAAAAGATGAATGTGAAAATAACTGGCAAGCTTTCTGTGATTACTATAACCAATCTTCATAGTCATGCAGTTAAATGGTTTATATTATATGATAGTTTCAGTATGAAATATTAAATATGTTTTCTTTTGTATGATTCTTATCAGAACAAACTGTTGTTCATGGTTTATTATATAACTGATAAGACAGGATAAAATAATATAATATGAGAAAATGGTAGAATGTTAAGTAGGTTTTTATAGTGGTTTTTAAAGTTATGTTATATAATTTTCTTTAAAAATCAAGTATTTGAATCAAAGATTGTCCTTTATATTTGCAAACAAAATGCCCTTTGTAACATGTTTCAGTAGTTTTACCTTTTATTCTTTCCCCATATCCCTTTTTTTATTCTGTATTCCTTCAAAAAGTTCAAAATAAAAATTATATTAAAAAAATGCAACCCCCTGCCAAAAAAGTAAAAAGTTTTTTTGTTTGCTTGTACTGATTTTCCAGTCCTTCAGTCCCAACGAATTATTTTGTGTTACAAGATTCTTTGCTGTTAGATTGAATTGTTTTATCATATTTGTACTCTGCTGATTGACCTAATAGTTCTCTGCACACCTGTAATCTGCCCAGCCCCACAGCATTATTCTGTTATACTAGGTATCTTTGCTGTTATGATTCAAATGTTCTTATCATACTTTGTAATTCACTTGCTGGTTGACTGAACAGTCTTATCTTATCTGTAATCCGCCATGGGTCCCAGAGAGAAAAGCAGACGACAAATACGGTTGCCATGTCCTCCTTGGTCACCAGCAGGGGTAGGATAGGACTGCCAGCTTCAGACTGGGAAACTCCAGGAAATTTGGGGGTGGATCCTGGAAGGGCAGTGATGTGCAATGCCATTGAGTCCACCCTCCAAAGCATCCATTTTCTCCAGAGGAACTGATCTGTCACCTGGAGATGGGCTGTAATTCAGGGGGATCCCCAGGCCCTACCTGGAGGCTGGCCTCCCTAATCGACAAATGAAGCTAATCATAGTACTTGGACTGAACTGGGGACCTTATGCAGGCAAAGCATATGCCCTGCTATTTTGCTGGGAGAGATAAGCTCATTTGCAAGATGAAATGCAAACAGCCGCTGTTTTGAGAGAGGCAGCCAGCAGACGCTCATTATTGCTTGTGTGAAGTATATAAAGAGCGTTTATAAGGCCATTCAAATATCACTCTTGAGCACCTTATCTCCACCCTTATCTCTCCAACCTGCTTCACACTCTAATTCCCTGGTTATATATTTTTCCAAGACATCACCCAGGGTGGGTGGGTAGAGGGTTATAGCAGTTGCTGTCAGAAGCACAGAACCCTTAAAGCCAAGGGCTCCAGCACCAGAAGAACAGCCAGAGAACTCCTGTCATGATCCTGGGCCTATAGTGGTGCGGCCTATAGGTTCTAGGAAGGCCTAGTGCAGGGGTGGCCAAACTTGCTTAACATAACAGCCACACAGAATAAACATCAGATGTTTGAGAGCCGCAAGACATGAACAAATATTACACACACGTTTTTATTGAAAAATATGCAAATTTGCTTCTTATTAACATTAAATTAGACTGTGTGAAAGAGCCACATGTGGCTCCCGAGCTGCAGTTTGGCCACCCCTGGCCAGGCTGGCCTAGAGGTTCCAGGGAAACCTGAATTGGAGTAGCTATCAGGGCCTACATTCCCAGGTCCTTTCTGGATCCTGTGACTAGGGTTGCCAAGTCTCTTAACCTTACCGGGGGGGGGGGGGGGGAGTCCTCTGCTGGCCGGGAGCTTCCCTGGCGTGCGCGTGAACGGAAGTGAGGTCAGCACGTTGGGGGCGTTGCCAGGGCGACGCTCTGGCAATCGCCCCAAAACTCTACGCCCCCAACGTGCTGCCTAGGGCTGCCAAGTCAGCCCGGGGGGCGGGGGATTCCCTGCTACAGGGGTTCCCGATCCGCCAGCCAACATTTGGCAGGCGGGGGGAACCCCACCCCCGACGTCGTCCAGCAAGGACGACATAATGACGTCACCGGAAGTGACGCAGCACGTTGGGGGCGTTGCCAGAGCGTCACCCTGGCAACGCCCCCAATGTGCTGCGTCACTTCCGGTGATGTCGATTGGGCGCGCGTGCTTTGAGCGCGCACCAGAAGAAACTCCCAGCGAGACGAGGACTCCCCCCCACCGGTGAGTTTTCAAGACTTGGTAACCCTGGTGCTGGCGTCACTTCCGGTAACGTCGCCCGGCGTGGGGGAAGTCGTCCAGCGGGGGTGGGGTTTCCCCGCCGGCCGAATGCTGGCCGGTGGATCGGGAACCCCTGTAGCGGAGGATCCCCCGCCCCCCGAGCTGACTTGGCAGCCCTACCTGTGACTGCTTCACAGGGGATTTTGGAGGGGAAACTACACCAGCAGGGGATCAGAGGGTGTTGCCTGGGAAGAAGGAATAAAAGGCCTTGCCCAAATTGGGGGGGGGGGTTTCCACTCCCAGGGAGCAGAACTGGGGTGGCTGCTGCAGAAGGAGGGATCCCTCATCCAAAAGGTGCCTAGAGAAGGCTAGGACCGTATAGTCAGACGCATTAGGATTTAATATTTTGCTGGTTTACCTACTTTTGCTGTGCTCATTTTCCCTACATGTTTTTGAACTACAGCTGGTATTAAATCTCTTTAATAAAACTAGTTTGTTACTCTGCCTGAGTCATCCTCACGCCTCATTGGGTCACTTATAAAGAGGAAACCTACTGGAAAAGGGGTAAGGTGGGTGCTCTGGGCCCTCCTGAGGAGACCCATACCAGAGTGGTGGCAGCCATTAAAGAACCCTTCTAGCCGCTGCCCTCGACAATGCCCTTCACTGTTTTAAGTGTGAAACACCAATAGGACTGTGAGAGACTCCTCACATGTGATGCAATTGCCTCTGTTAACTCTTGGTTGGCTACACAAATGATCAAACAGAAGGAGAAAGCACAGAGGGCTGGATATTGCAAGTCTGAAGATGACCCCCAAGCAATACTCCCTCTAGGCTGTGGAGTCTTGTGAGCAAAAATTCTCCTTTGTGAGCTACTGGCATTAAAGTTGTGAGCGAGCGATTTGGCTGCTGCATAAATTAGTTTGCTCTGGAGCCACCCTTCCTGAGCTAAGACAAAAATGTGTGAGCCAGAGGCTAAAAAACTGTTAGCTAGCTCACATTAACTCAGCTTAGAGGGAACACTGCTTTCCAATAAATAGGACAGATGGACTCCCATTCTAGCTGTATCTGAAGAAGTGAGAGTGACTCGGGAAAGCTCAGACCTTGCCACATATGTTCTTAATCTTTAAAGTGCTACTAAACTCTTGCTCTTTTCTGCTGCTACAGACAGACTAACATGGCTACCCATCTTGATCTATCTCCAGTGGAGGATTCTCCTCTCTGATCCTCTAAGCCAGTGTATCCCAACCTGTGGATTGCAAAGCCTCAGAAAGCGGATTGCAGGCCAGCCCTCCCCCATGGCCGCCCCTGCCCTTTCCATTGTTCTATTTTGTATCTTGGATACCAAGATCTGACTCTGGAAACAGCATCTTCCATGCCATACATTAGTTGGTATTTTTTCTTCACTGCATATATACCGTTTGAGAGCCAGTTTGGTGTAGTGGTTAAGTGGGAGAATCTGGGAGAACCGGGTTTGATTCCCCACTCCTCCACTTGCACCTGGCTGGATGACCTTGGGCAAGCCATAGCTCTGTACCAGCTGTTCTCTCAAGGAGAGTTGTCTCAGACCTCTCTCAGCCCCACCTACCTCACAGGGTGTCTGTTGTGGGGAGGGGAAGGGAAAGGAGTTTGTAAGCCACTCTGAGACACCGAGTGAGTGAAGGGCAGGATATAAATCCAGTCTATTCTTCTTCTTCTTATACATGTTGATCAAGGAAAATGTGTCCTGATGGTTACTAAAGTGAGCTTCTGAGAATCTTAGGGCGGGGTAGAGAGAGTAATGGAGAAGGAGAGGCTGGTCAAAGCCTGGAACGTAACCTCCATATGCAAAGGCTGCGCATGTCGGAATGCCACTTGCTTGAGGTTTATAGTGGGGGCAGCTGTGCCCTTTTTGCAAAGTTTGTTGGTTTCTCAGCAGCATCTGGTTAGCCACTGTAGAAAATGGAATGCTTAGCTAGATGGATGCCACCCAGTGTTCCCTCTAAGCTGAGTTAGTGTGAGCTAGCTCACAGTTTTTTAGTCTCCGGCTCACATATTTCTGTCTTAGCTCAGGAAGGATGGCCCCAGAGCAAACTAATTTATGCAGGAGCCAAACTGCTCGCTCACAACTTTAATGTCAGAAGCTCACAAAGTAGAATTTTTGCTCACAAGACCCCACAGCGAAGCGGGAGCATTGATGCCAAGGTTACAATTTGCTTAGGGTGCCGGAAAACCCTGGGCCAGCCCTGGATGGGTCCCTACACGGGGTACAGCAAGTAAATCTGGACGTGTGGGTTGCCATACCAAAACGGCTGGAAATCGCTGCTGAGCAAGAACCAGGCATTATCCTCTGGGCGAAACGTACCTGCAGGATGGCATCAGGATCCCCAAGGCAGGGGGGCCCCACTAAGAAAGCTTGAGCGGGTAGGATGCTGCAGCCCACAGTCCTTCTGGGGGGAAATACAGAAAGGAACAGGAACAATGGGGACAGTATTACATCCAGTTGAGAATGAGATCTCAGGTTGCCAGGAATATGAAAAGCCCCTTGCAGGATTTTTTTAAAGAAAAAGCTTTATTGTAATTGATTGAAACTGCATGAGAGAACAGTAGACGGAAAACAATATACATTGCAAGCCAAACCTTCTGTTCTAATAATCTTTGACCTACTGGCAATAATATTCATGAGCCATTTATATGCCAAGATCATAAATCTTGCCCCGTCCCCATAACAGTTAAAGATGGTGCTCTATCTGTCGACCTCTTAAGATCTAGTCAAAATTTAGTTAGGTATTAATTTTCACATTATTGTCACACGCCATACCTTCCTCAGGTAAAGGTTTCTCTTTACTCTTCCACAGCATCCCCCCACCCCATAATCAGTTTAGCAGCCAGTAACTTCCTTTTTTTTATTACACAGGATAATTCATAATTCCATAAAACTATCTTGCTGTATGGAAAAATAAATAATCTCCCATTAATCGAGTTTAGAATGACTTCTCAAAAACCTGGCACGATAGATCTACTTCTTTCGAAAATGTAGATACCGCCCCTCCCCGAGACACCAGCTGTGCCACCCAGATCCCAGCCTCTATGCTTTGACATAGTCAACATCCCCCAAAGGGAGACAACCGGAAGGTTTTCCTTAGGATTTTCTTCCCTTCCCTGCAGTCCTTAAGGCAAGGAAGGAATGCAAGAGAGGCCAAGCCCAGGCCAGAGCAGGCAAACCCTCCCCTGGAGCGCCCGCCTAAAAGCCAAAAGAGCTCTGCTTACCTGCCCGAGCGAACGGCTTCTTCTGGGGCGGCATAGGGAAGGTGGAGGCAGGAAGGCAAACCCACCTCAACCGGCCGGGCCTGCCACAAAAGGCTCCATTCTCTCACCCTTTGCAAATGTCTCCCCTGAGCCGCAGTTAATCAACACCCAGGAGGGTTGTAGGGAGGGGGGGGGAAGCCCGACCTGAGGGGAACAGGTAACCAGGGGAGGGACTCGGCATTCTCCCCGCCCCGGCCACCTTCCGCTGGGGCCCTCCCAGGTGGATTCTGGAACAAGTGGCTGCTGGAAGGCCTAAAGCAAAACCGGCTGGCCAGCCAGGCCTATGCTAGACTTTTCTAAGTGTCCCTCTCGCCTTTCCCTTTGAGGGCTTCTCTTCTGGGTGCCCAAAGTCTGGTTTTTGCCTCCTTTTCTTTGCCTAACAGGCAGTCCCAGCATGTCCAGCTGTCCCCTTTCAGAGCTGAATACCTTCCTGGGAAGCTCCAGACAAACATGCTTTTATTTCAAACACTAACAAAACAAAACTGCCAGCCTAGAAGTTCGAAAGCAAGAAATTGCAAGTAGATAAATAGGTACCACTTTGGTGGGAAGGTAACAGCGTTCTGTGCACCTCGGCGTCTAGTCATGCTGGCTACATGACCACAGAAACGTCTTTGGACAGCGCTGGCTCTTCGGCTTGGAAACGGAGATGAGCACCGCATCCCTAAAGTCATATTGGACTGGCTTTTGAGCAAGGGAAACCTTTACCTTGCCACACACTTTGTTAGTCTTCAAGGTGCTACTGGCTCTTTTCTGCCACTGCAGACAGACTAACACGGCCACCCATCTTGGTGTATGCTTTTATTTGAATTTACTTTATGCAGGTGAAACTGTGAAGCCAACCTTCGAGAGAAGAAAGAAGGGGCAAGCAGCAAGGTTGGCATCCAAAGCAAAAGCACAAAAGATCTTTTATTCGGACCAATCCAAAATGGCACAAAAAGGAAAATAAGCTAAGAAGCAAAGGGACCGTGTGGCAATGCTTCCAAGATACTGAGGGCCAACTCCACAGGGCTGGAATTCTGTGAGTGGACATGGGAAAAGGGAAGACTAATAGCACCCGGCTGAGCCCGAGTATACTCAGAATCCTACCCGGGTCTATTGAGTGGGGTTGACTCCCAGGAAAGAGTTCTTAGGAGTGCACGGTAAATTCTCCTCCAACGTCAGGTTGTTCTCCGAGATGAAAATGCCCTCCACCAACTGCTTTAAGTCATGGTAGGGAGGAAAAAACCAGTTAACTGCTAGTGCCTTAAGGAAGCTGAAGGGCGTGGGACAGGACAGTAGTCAGAATTTCTTTAGCCTGGAGAAATGACGGCTGAGGGGTGACATGGTCGAGGTTTATAAGATTATGCATGGGACAGAGCAGGTAGAGAAAGAAGTGCTTTTCTCCCTTTCTCACAATACAAGAATTCGTGGGCACTCCATGAAATGGCTGAGCAGTCGGGTTAGAACAGATAAAAGGAAGTACTTCTTCACCCAAAGAGTGAGTGATTAACACCTGGAATTCACTGCCGCAGGAGGTGGTGGCGGCCACAAGCATGGACAACTTCAAGAGGGGATTAGATAAACACAAGTGGAGACCCGCAAGAAAATTGCAGGGTGGTTATCCCATTCCTCTCACCTTTGCTTCCTCCCTTCTCCCCCTACCGAAACAAAAAATCCCCACACAAAGAAATCCAGGCGGCCTCGTCCCTTACCTCTAGTTTTCTATATGCAGGGAAATGTAACACAGAGGAACATTGTCATGTGACATCACCTGACACTCTGAACTGGAAGAACCCAAAGATTTACCACGTTAATTATTTAGAAAAAAAATGTCTCCAGAGATCTGAAAAAGTTGACCTCTATGCATGTAAGCATCTAAGAGTGCTTCTCTTGCGGGAAGGATTCTGTTCCCCCTCAAACCAAAGATAGATGCACTTTTTAAAACGGATGAAAAAGAAAGGGAATGGTCACTCTTGAGGGGAAAATAAATTCTTTTCTATCATAATTTTCCTGTGCTAGTTCCTACAAGATGCCTTATCTGAAGTGACTGAAACCATAATGAACCTGTAAGCAATTTCCATTGTATTATAAATTTCTAATTTCAGCATGAATTCTGCAAGTGTAGTATCCTCGCCTGCTGCTGGAAATCCCCATGTTGACTCCAGAGGATTAGAAGAGGAACGAAACCCACCCGGCCGAATAGTCCATGTCATATTCTCTTGCTGATCTCTCTCCTGAGGGGAACATCATACCCTGAATTTTGAAAGTTGTTTTCCTGAGCATTTATTATATACATTTTGTTCTTCCAGGTGCGGGGGGGAGGGGGGGAGGTGCCAAGGGTGCTAACCAATGCTTCCTCTAAGCTGTGGAGTCTTGTGAGCAAAAATTCTACTTGGTGAGCTACTGGCTTCAAACTTGTGAGTGAGCAAGTTGGCTACTGCATACACTAGTTTGCTCTGGAGCCATCCTTTCCCGAGCGAAGACAAAAATGTGTGAGCCGGAGGCTAAAAAACTGTGAGCTAGCTCACACTAACTCAGCCTCGAGGGGACACTGGTGCTAACACTGTTTAAACTTCTGTAGAGCCAGTGTGTTGTAATGGTTAGTGTTTGACTAGGATCTTGGGTACCGAAGTTCAAATCACTACTCTAAAATGGAGGTTCTTGGGGTGACTTTGGACCAGTCACTCTGTCCCAGACTAACCTACCTTACAGAACTACAGTTGTAAAAGTATAAGGCAGGAGAACAAAGTTGTAGGGTACTTTAAATTCCCCATCGGAGAGAAAAGCAGGGTATAAATGAATAGGTCTTGAGCAGTGTATGTCTCAGGTTCCTCCTTCCTAAAGAAGCACCCTAATCTGTGACCAAAGTAGTCAACAACAAATTCCTGTACGTAGCCAGCTTACAATCACAGGGATACATGGCATGGGGCCACCCCAACACCTCAAACCAATTTATTTTACTTCATTTATACCCCATCTTTCTTCTCAATGGAAACCTAAACCATCTTCCATGGTTCTCTTCTCTTCCATTGTTCCCTCACAACAACCCAGTGAGGTAGGCTAGACTGAGAAATGAAAGCACGAAAAGAAGAGATTGGATTTATACCCCACCCTTCACTCACTTAGAGTCTCAGAGCGGCTTACAAACTCCTTTTCCCTTCCCCTCCCCACAACAGACACCCTGTGAGGTAGGTGGGCTGAGAGAGCTCTTTCCCAAGCTGTCCTTGAGAGAACAGCTGGTACAGAGCTATGGCTTGCCCAAGGTCATCCAGCCAGGTGCAAGTGGAGGAGTGGGGAATCAAACCCGGTTCTCCCAGATTAGAGTCCGCGCACTTAACCACTACACCAAACTGGCTACACCAAAAGAGGCAAGGAAACTCCCAGCATCCCGGCCCTTGCTGCATTTTGCTTGCTCCATGACAGAAGGCTGGCCTCTTGCATTGTGGGGTGGGGGTGGGGATCACGTCCCTGGCTTTGGAGGGAAATGTACTGATCTTCTGCTATAACCCCCATCCCAAGTCATCGAAGAAACTTGAAGACTTGTGTCTAGCACAGATGAGCTTTAATAATTTTGTGGTACACTTCACATCCTACATTTTGAGGGACAAGATTATGGTCTTTTGACTACTTCTGTACAAAATTTCAGATTTCTAGGCAGCAGGGAATTTAAAAAAAAAAAGTATAACAGGGTTTCTGCAGGAAGAGGCTCCCCAGAGAACTGCTCCTATTTGGGTGTGTGTGTGTGTGTTTTTAAGCCTTTGAAAGATAAGGCAAGGGGGGCAGTAGCTCAGCGGTAGAGCATCTGCTTGCCTGCAGAAGGTCCCAGGTTCAATTTCTACCATCTCTAATTAAAAGGACCAGATATTTGGTGATGTGAAAGACCTCTGCGTGAGACCTCAGAGGGTTGCTACCAGTCTGAGTGGACAGTCTTGACCTTGGTGGACCAAGGGTCTGACTCTGTACAAAGCAGACATCTGTGTTCAAGATCCATTACAACAAACCATGCTTTTATTAATGCTGAACTTTCTCAGCACCTCGAGACCCTTACGACACAACCAGAAAAGGCCACACAAACGTGGACTACAGAAACCAAAAACAAGACCAAGAGCCTTAATCCTTTCCCTTCACAGATCTGTGTTAACGAGTGGGGGGGGGGAATAATTCTAATGGGAAAGGGGGCATGCTAATAACAGCACACGGGAGTTTTGCGGCACCTTCAAGACGAACAATTTCACGGTGGTGTAAAATCATGTTTTAACTTCTGGTAGCCTTTTTAAAACAGTGCTAACCTAAAAGGTGCCCCTGAACTCCTGTTTATTTAGAGTGTGAAAACATTTCTGCAATTCTGACACCACCCCATAACATCCAGTTATTACTCACAAAATAGGAACTCTCAGTCTGGGGCAAGTGATGCTCTGTATTCTTGGTGCTTGGGGGGGGAGGCAACACTGGGAGGGCTTCGAGTGCCCTGGCCCCACTGCTGGACCTCCTGATGGCATCTGGTGTTTTTGGCCACTGTGTGACACAGAGTGTTGGACTGGATGGGCCACTGGCCTGATCCAACATTGGCTTCTCTTATGTTCTCTCATGTTCTTAAGTTATAAATTACAGATAGATACCTCCATGTGTGTGTGCGTGTGTATAAAGTCTCCACATTTATTAGGCTTCCAGTATGAATCTGTGTAGAACAGAGCAATGCCTCCTCTTTCTTCCATCTTATGTGCCCCTAAAATGGCTTCCCACCATGGGGAACTTTGGCACAGAGAGACTCGGCTGGGAAAAAAAAAAGATGTATTTATCTTGCCCCACACAAAAGAAATTCACAGAAAGGGCAGACTGTACAAGGAAACCAAAGACATCTCTCCCAGGACTGAGAGAATATCCCAAATTCCAGGTCACTACCGTGGTGGCCAGGGCGGTAATGAAAGGCAGAGAGGTTCCTGGGAGTTTCAGGATGCAGCCAGAGCCCCTGTTCCAGCCCCATGCGGAGGCAGAGTCATTGGGGGCAGAAACATGGATTTCAGCTTCCTGGACATGCCGGCAATCTCCGGGTCCTGAGATTCATAAGATTTTATCAAGCGGGCAAATTTGAGGACTCCTAGGGGGGAAAAAGAAAAAACCCTCCTGAACATGAATGTCGACTCCACCATGCCCCTGCATTTCATTGATACTCAGGGGGGGAATATGAGAAGCATCAGTTTGGACCCGGATTACAGTTTTCCGCCAGTGGAATGGGACTTCCCTGCCTCCCCAATGGTGCTCCTGGGGGATAACAAGGAATGACATGTACAAGAAGAGACTGGATTTGTACCCTGCCCTCCACTCTCGAGAGTTTCAAAATGGCTTACAATCTCCCTTCCCCTTCCTCTTCCCACAACAGACACCCTGTGAGGTACGTGAAGCTGAGAGAGCTCTTTTGAGGACTGCTCCTGAGAGAACAGCTCTGAGAGAACCTGTGACTGACCCAAGGTCCCACCAGCAGCTGCATGTGGAGGAGTGGGGGATCCAACCCGGTTCTCCCAGATTAGAGTCTGCTCTTAAACACTACACTAAACTGGCTCTCCATGAAAGCGGCCAGCCCTGGGAAGAGGGGACCAGTGGAAATTTTAGTCAGGATCTGCACAACAATACCTGCTGGCTAACCTGAGAAATGGGGTTACCCCCCTTTCTGCTGCTGCCTCCCCCAATGCAGTGACCGGCACTGCATCACCCCAAAAGCGCAGGGTCCTGCAGAACTGCCTTCCCCTCGCAGGTGGTTCTGCACTGTGCAACACACCTTCCCCATCATTACTGAAGCCGTAGGCTTTGATCACATCTTGTTGGATCTGGGTGGCCACCGGCAGCAGGAACTGCAGCATCTTGCCCATGTCATTGCCGGCATTCTCCCTCGCCTCCTCCAGGCGCTGGGTGTTCTCCGGTGCTCCAAACGCCTTGATCACTTCTGCCAGGACCACTAAGGGAGGAAGCAAAAAAGAACAAGCCCTATCAGGTATCCACTCACCTCAAAGATAGTCACAGATGGCTCATGCACTTTTAGGCTGTGATCACACACACACACACACTAAATAATCTACTTTCAATCCTCTTTCAGGCCACTTTTAAACTGGATTTTCCTGTGTGAACTGGCAAAATCCAGTTGGAAAGTGCACTAGGGTGGCCAAATGTATGAAACTTACCGGCCGGGGGGGGGGGGGGGGAGCAACGCACGCACCAGGCGGCGTCACCAGAAGTGACGTCAGCACGTTGGGGGCGTTGCCAGGGCGACGCTCTGGCAATCGCCCCAAAACTCTATGGTATCATAGAGCTTTGGGGCAATTGCCAGAGCGTCGCCCTGGCAACGCCCCCAACGTGATGGCGTCCCTTCCGGGTGACGTCATTACGTGAGGGAGGTCGTCCAGGCTGGACGACCTCAGGGGTGGGGTTTCCCCGCCGGCCGAATGCTGTAGCGGGGGATCCCCCGCCCCCCGGGCTGACTTGGCAGCCCTAAAGTGCAATGAAAGTGGATTATTTAGTGTGTGTGACCACAGCCCCAAATTATCTGCCCATCTCTTGGAGGCTAACTGATGGGGTCAGTGCAAATGAACCTCCTGTAAATCAATGGTCCGAGGACGTCACAGCTTTATCAGTATTGGAATGTATGGCATATAGACAAGGACTGCAAATGGACTTTTTTTTTTAGCTATCTGGGAACCTTGTACAGAAACTTATGCGTAGATCTGCCGTCGCTGATGTTATATTTTTATTTCTACTTTTAGATTCATTTCCCCCTCTTTTTTTATTACTGGCTGGACTCTGCGGGGTGTCTGTCTATCTAAACTTTAAAAAATCAAAATAAACAGTACTAGGGGCTTCTTTTTGTTCTCAGCCTGCAAGGGAACTGTGTGTCTGACTGGCCTGATATTTGGGATGGACTTTAGCAGGTCTTTGAATTTCCCGTGAGGAGGAGGAGAAGACTGGATTTATACCCCGCCCTTTGCTACCCAAAGGAGTCTCAGAATGGCTTATAATCTTTTCTCTTCCCCTCCCCACAATAGACACCCTGTGATGTCAGTGGGGCTGAGAGAGCTCTTTTGAGAACTGCCCTTGATAGAACAGCTCTGAGAGAACTTATGACTGACCCAAGGTCACACTAGCAGCTGCATGTGGAGGACTGGGGGAATCAAACCCCCCAGGTTTGAGTCTGGGCTCCTAACTACACCAAATGCCATCAAACAACCGATTCTTCCTGGAGAATTCACTGTAGCCAGCAAGGAAGTAAATCTATTTGCCTTCATGCATTTCACAGAGGATCTTTGAAAAATCTGCTGGTAGCATCATGGTCTGGAAAAAAATTTGCTTCCCCAACGCTCTTATCTTTTCAAAATTTTGATGAAGAGTTTTGCTGAGCTTGAAAGATTGCATGATGTTTAGGGTCAGTCTGGTTGGTCCTAATACAAGCTGTCACATAGATTTTGTTCTCATTTTTGAAAACTGTGTGGATTGATATGGCTTTTCTCTACCATTGGTCCTGGGGAAGTGGCCACAGTGAGCCCTGGAGGATGAAAGAGCCACACTTCCTGCTCTCACCACTAGGGCAGGGAATGAGACGCGATGCCCCAAGTCCATCCACTATCTGGAACAAGCACTGAGCCCTAAGCCATGCCCTTGCAGCCTTGAAATTTAATCAATTCATTTGTATCCTGCTCTCCCCCCCCCCCCCCGGCCCCGGGGCAGACCCAAAGCAGCTTCACATCATTCTCCTCTCCCCATATTTTATCCTCACAACAACCCTGTGAGGTTGGTTAGGCTGAGGCAGTGTGTGTGTGACTGCTACAAAATAGTACCCCAATGCAAAAGACACCTTATAGGAAGGTAAGCATCCAACCATTCCCTGAAGCACTAGGTAATTCCCAGTTTCATGCAACCCTCGGTTCCAATTTTCTGCCTTCAGGGAATCCTTATCGTAACTCATCTGCTGAGGATCAAGACTTCCAAAGGAATGTTTTTAGCATGCATGCTCTGGCCAGTTTATACACGTAGCAAAAATCCCGCATCAAAGCTTTTCCTGGGCTGTACTGCATCCGGCCACAGTTGGGAGGAAGCAGATAAGAGACCTTATCTCCATCTTCCCTAATGCTAGAACTCAGGGGGGCCCTATGAAACTGACAGGCAGTAACTTGAGAGAGATATAAGGGAGGTAGAATTCACAGACAATGGGATCAGTGGAACTCACTGCCACACGACACAGCAATGGCCACTGGCACAGATGAAATTTAAAAGGGGCTTGGGACAGATGTATGGCAAATAGATGTTGCTAGCCATGACAGTCAAATAGGACTTCCTGGTCCAGAGACGGAAGGCCTTTAAAACTGTCAGCTGCCAGGGCCTCCCTGTGGCATCTGACGGCCACTCTTGACCATCAGGATGCTGGAGTAGATGGACCATTGATCTGGTGCAAAATGACTCCTTCTACATTCTTATGGAACTAGGAGTTCACACGTACTCACAGAAAAAAATGACAACCTTTCTTGCATGCCCCAGGAAATGCTCATAGCTACTTTAGGGTCAGGAAGCCATTTTTCTCCAGGTCAGTTTGGCCAGGGGTCCTGGAGGAGTGTCCCCCCTCTTCTGGACATAGAGCAGGGGTCACTGGGGGTGGGAGGGAGGTATTTGTGAATTTCCTGCATTGTGCAGTGGTTGGACTAAATGACCCCGGAGCTCCCTTCCAACTCTATGATTCTATGACAGCAAAAGACAGTTTTCTCGTCAAGCTCACAGAAGTAAACAGATCAGGGGATGCAATGCAGCATCCCTTAGAGAATATATTTTGAAAGGAGTACAGCAGAGATGCCCTACTGGATCAGGCCACTGGTCCATTTAGCCCCCTTATTCCATCTGTGGTCTAGCCCTCTACCCCAGAGAGCCAGCAAACATCTGCATCTCCCTGCACGGCTTCACCCACAGGCCTGCTCTGTGCCCCAGAGCAAGGGCCAAAACGAGGAACCTCTGATCATGCGCAGAGTGCATTCTTGCCACACCCACCGAGTCATCCCCCAGGAAATGTGGGATAAGGAAGCGGAACTTCCCTGTCAAAGAAACGGTCTTCCTCGCCAGCATCCCTCTATAAAAATGCACCCATACCTATCCCAACAAGGCGCGCCCTGCACGAGCCCTTCCGTCGGCCTTCGCTCTCCCGGCCGCAACGCTACCCGCAAACCCGATTCTCCCGGCTAGATAACCCAGGTAGGGCCCCAGGTGCACGGCGGGCCACCTCCACTCACCTTTGGCTTGCTCCGCGCTCAAGGAGACGGGCTGGGCCTGGGTGGAAGCAGCCACAGGCCGCTGGAGGCTGGACATGGGGCCGCGAGAAAGGAGCCGAGAGACCGGGCTCGCCAGGGGGGGTGGAGAGGGGAGACCGCGTCCGGAGGGGCTGCGCGGGGGCGCACGGAGACCCCTTCCCGGGAACCCGCCTCCCTGCCTCCCGCTGCGCTTTCAGACGTAGCCCCGACGCAGCCCACAAAAAAGCTGCAGTGCTTCTAGCACGCGCCCCCCGGCAAGGCCAAGCACCAGCGCCAGCTTTCCCCCAAACCCCACCCACGAAGCGTGCGAACGCGCCTGGCTCGTCTCCGCCTCCCGCCCTCTGCGCTGGAAACCGGATTCAAAGGCGGAGCTAACCTCGCTGCTTCCGATTTATTCCCTCCGCTCCCCCCCACCCCAGCTTCTCGTCTCCGATCTATGCACTAAATTACCCTACGGAACTCGCTGCTACTAGACGCGGGGAGAGACAGGGTGGGTTTCCAAGGCGGCGAAACGCGCCTAGCCACATGACCACGGAGACGTCTTCGGACAGCGCTGGCTTGGGAACGGAGATGAGCACCGCAACCCTAGAGTCGTATTCGACTGTTGTCCTCGCTATTCATAGAAGCGCACCCCAGTAAATACTAATGTAAAATTAATGTTGGATTAGATGAGTCTGCTTTACAAGGCCGTTTTGTGGAGTCATCAACGTCAGCATACGCGGAACTACTTCAGTGTTTAGAGAAACTTCCCTGAATTTAAGTATTACTGTTATTGACTAGCAACATGATTTAATTGGAAATATGAACAAGGCACGATTAATAATAGAAAAGATTGATGTTACTAAAAAGGATTATAAAGGAAACTGTAAAGGATTGAAAGTATATGCAACTATACGAAAATGTTGCTCCTAAAATATAATAAAAATCCCACTATTCATTTATTATCTGTCTTTTACTAAGTTTTGTGAGGCTCTCTGCTACAGCAGAAAGCCTACTAGACAAATACAAAAAGAGCTGAAATCACTAGCCAAAAAACGCCCGTCGGAGTTCATCCGTCGAAAACGGAGCACGACTCAGGTGATGGTGAGCAATAAATAACCCTATATTTCATCCTTCTTGCTGTTCTAGTTCCAATTACGGCTTGTTTTTGAAAATAACTCAAGTTATTGTCTGCGAAATTTAGGTATTTATCCCTTAAAAAGCGGGATTAAGCACAGTCGAGCAGATATGCTAATCGGTTCCATTTCATTGGTCGCCACAATTGAAGCCACGCCCCAGCAGCGATCACGACAGGAACCGCAGAGAAAGAATTCAGAACAAATTTCGAAGGGAAGGCTGGCTTCTTAAAGTGACAGGACACTGAAAATCTCCAGTTCTTTCTTCTTTGGCATCCAATTTAAGCAGGTCGTGCTTTAGAGGCTGTGTGGAGGGTCTGATGTCATGCAAGTGGCTTTATAAAATGTATTTGGTCAAATCCAAGCACCATCTTAGTGTGCAGGGTAATACAGGGAAAAACAAAATGAACCACCACCACCACCCATGTAGGTGTCGAGATTTGTGATTTTGCAAAGCAACTGAGCCCTGGGGCAGGCAACACTTCAAGAGAGAATTGGATAAACATATGGAGCAGAGGTCCATCAGTGGCTATTAGCCACAAAGTATAGATAGGAACTCTCAGTCTGGGGCAAGTGATGCTCTGCATTCTTGGTGCTTGATGGGGGGGGGGGTCAACAATGGGAGGGCTTCTAGTGTCCTGGCCCCACTGCTGGACCTCCTGAGGGCACCTGGTGTTTTTGGCCACTGTGTGACAGGGTGTTGGACTGGATGGGCCACTGGCCTGATCCAACATTTGCTTCTCTTGTGTTCTCAACGCAAACCTGTGCTGAAACCAGGCTCTTAGAAGCACTGCAGTCTCCTGTTCTATCAGCCACGTGGGTGCCGGGCAACAGATTCCCCTCCCCCAGTGAACTGTGCCACTGGTCTACTGGGCTGCCACCACCTCTCCAAAAGAGCTTGTGGCAGAGCAAAACTGTGTCTGTGTGTGGAACTAAGCCAAAATCAGTTACCATGGAATAAGAGATTGGAGGTAGGTGGGGCTGAGAGAGCTCTTTCGAGAACTGCCCTTGAGAGAACTGCCCTGAAAGAACTTGCAGCTGACCCAAGGTCACACCAGCAGCTGCATGTGGAGGAGTGGGGAATCAAACCTGGATCTCCCGGATTAGAGTCTGCACTCTTAACCACCACATCAGACTGGCTCTCAATGACATTGATTCAGTATGGTAAACAGACTGCTGAACTGCTGGGGCCCCTGGGTTCAACCCCTACATTGCCAAGATGCTTGCATCAGTCCCACTCTCTCTTAGCATAACCTACCTCACGGGGTTGTTGTGCGGCTATAATGGGGAAAGGAGAATCAATGGGAGCTCCTGGAAGGACAGGATTAAAACACACTTGGTAGACGGCTTCTGGGGCTGTATCCTGGACCCCTCTGATCTGTGTTTGCCCTACTGAGGGGGGTTGGGCAATGTTATTTCTTCTCTTCTTTGCATCACAGAGTTCTGTGCAGGGGTCATTTCGTAGAAAAAGAGGTGCAGGAGCTCATTAGCATAACGCATTAGCATAACTTATTTGCATATGCTACACCACCTGACATCACCAGAAGTATGTCAGAAGACAAGAAAGAAAGGGGGGGGGAGAGAGAGGGGGGGGGAGAGAGAGAGAGAGAGAGAGCTGGCAGAGAGGGGACAGCTATGAATCCAAGCCTCAGAAATACCACTATTCTGGGAGGATAGCTTCAGGGGTGGCTGAAGCCTTCAGAAGGCTGGTCGGAGGAACAAGGACCTTTCCAGGGGACGGGGTCATTTTGCTGCAGCCATGACACAAGCAGGCATTCCCCTGGGGGGGGGGGTCTGGCACCAACTCCCAGAGCTGAGCTCCCCCGAGCTCCTGCTTGAAATGACCCCTGGCTCTGTGACAGTCTCCCCATTTTCCCAACTGCCTTCTGTTCAGCTCCAAGTCAGGGCTCCAGGGCCGTAGCCAGGATTTTTTGATTTGTAGGGCACTTTTTTTTTTCTTGTGGGGCACACACGCGCACACACACACAGACTCTCTCTCTCTCTGGCCAGAATTAACAGTGCATCTTCCGTTCCCAAACAGTTTGTCAGCCCACAGACCTCTGAACCAAATGCAAAACAAGTGCAAGAACTTTGTCCTCCCCCTCTCGCTGTCGAGGAGCCGGGGTTGGATAGGAAGTCAGGGGGGCCGGGCCCCAAGAGGCCCCACTGGAACTCCGGGCCTGCAGGGCTCTTTTAACCATTGTCCTGCTGCCCCAGGCAAGGATTCACAAACAGAGGATAAATGTGACGACGGCTGCTCACAGGTACCAGCAGCACTGACACGCTCTAGATTTTCTTGGGAAATCTGAACGGTGCGATGTCCAGTTGCTCAAAGGTACCACTGGGACCAACCTGCGCTACGCTGCCTTGGGGAAATCTGGACCCAACTATTAAAAGCTGCTGGGCATCACCATGAGCGGTGAGAGTCAAAGTGATCTGTCCACACCTGAACCCCACATTCCCCCAGGTCGGTGTTTTGAGGGGGTTTTGTGTGGGGAGGCATTGTTGTCAAGTCACAGCCAACTTATGAAGACCTCTCCTGGGGTTTTCAAGCCAGGAGATGAACAGAGGTGGTTGGCCATTGCTAGCCGCTACAGTCTCGCTTCCAAATACGAAGCAGGACCTTCTGGTTTCCTGAATTCAGACTGCAAGGAGAGGAGAGGGAGACTGGATTTATACCCTGCCCTTCACTCGGGATCTCAGAGCACCTTACAATCTCCTTTCCCTTCTCTTCCCCTCCAGTCTGGTGTAGTGGTTAAGTGCGCGGACTCTAATCTGGGAGAACCGGGTTTGATTCCCCACTCCTCCCCTTGCACCTGGCTGGATGACCTTGGGCAAGCCATAGCTCTGTACCAGCTGTTCCCTCAAGGACAGCTTGGGAAAGAGCTCTCTCAGCCCCACCTACCTCACAGGGTGTCTGTTGTGGGGAGGGGGAGGGAAAGGAGTTTGTAAGCCGCTCTGAGACTCTTAAGTGAGTGAAGGGCGGGGTATGAATCCAATCTCCTCTCCTCTCCTCCTCCCCTCCCCCCACCGGCCCTCCTGTGGTAGGTGGAGCTGACAGAGCTCTTTCGAGAACTGCCCTTGAGAGAACAGCTCCGGAAGAACTTGTAACTGACCCAAGGTCACCCAGCTGGCTGCACGTGGAGGAGTGAGGAATCAAACCCGGTTCTCCCAGATTAGAGTCCGCGCTCCTAACCACTACACCAAGCTCCTGCTTGATATAGCAGGAACCAAAGGGAAGAGGCCAGGGTTGTCCAAGGTGCTGGAATGCAGGGAGAAAGGAGTCTTCCTCCACCCCACTGCCAAACCATGCATCACGCTGCATCTACCGCCAAACAACTCCCACTCCAAAAGTGTCCTGTTCCACTCTTCATAAGACAGCAAAGGGTGGGTGAGGTTCAGTGTTCCCTCTAAGCTGAGTTCGTGTGAGCTAGCTGACAGGTTTTTTAGCCTCCAGCTCACACATTTCTGTCTTAGCTCAGGAAGGATGGCTCCAGAGCAAACTAATTTACACAGCAGTCAAATCGCTCGCTCACAACTTTAATGCCAGTAGCTCACTAAGTAGAATTTTTGCTCACAAGACTCCACAGCTTAGAGGGAGCATTGGTGGGGATTGTTTCAAAATTGTGGGCCTCTTCATTAATAATAGCTAGTGGTTATACAGGCCACGAATACACCAGAACCATTTCAAGGAAGGACTTTTTGTTTGTTTGTGTGTTTGTTTGTTTAGGGGCAAGGGGGGAAATCGGCCGTGTAGGGAGATCTTTCTCCCACAGTTGGGAATCTTTTAATGTTCTTATGTAAATATATATGAGGACAGATCAAGATATACAACCGTGAGATCAGACACACACGCGAGGGAGATCAAGGGATCACAAATTGCTACGCAAAACTGCCACATCTAACGGGATGTGCATGAGTTAAAATACATCAACTGGAATGGGTGAAGGGGGGGTGGGGGGAAGGAGGGGGCAGCTGCCATCTTGGAAACAGTCCCGCCATGCTTTGTGTCGCTCGGCCATGTTATCCCCCCTTCCCCCAAAGAGACAGGAGAGGAAAGAAGAGTTGCCATCCCGGTGACCGCCTTGCGGCTCCCCCCCCCCCCCCCCCAAAAAAAAGGTCCACTCACAGCATGGATACAAAAGGCAGCTTGCCCCTCTCGCAACAGTCCTGGGGCACTATGCGCCTCTCGACATGGCCCAGTCCCTCCAGGGTTAAGCAAGAGCGCGCCAGTGCCGTCTTGAAAAGTCCCACGATGCATTGGTTCTTCCGGACTATAGTGTGTGTGTGTCGAGGCGGAGAGGGAGGGGCATCATTTCCAGTCCCATCATGCTCTGACTGGCAGCATCTGCCCAAGGAAGGGGGAGGGGGGAAAGGGCAGAGAAGGCCTGCCGGATGGGTTACACTTTTGCAGATGGGATACGAGTGAAAGTCGAACCGTTTGTCCCAAAATCCGGGGGGGGGGGTGTTTAACACCCTGACGATGTCCCTCCCCTCTCACCACCCTCCCCCCCTCCCAGAGTGACCGTTTGGGGGCATTTCTTCACGCTTCTTCCGTCTTGTCTTCCATCCTCAAGGAAGAGCAGAAAACGTGAGGCCTTGTGCAGCTTTTCCCCCTCGCCCAGGGGGTAATGTTGGTCAATTTTCCTCCTCCTTTCTTTCTTTCGCTTTTGAAGGAGGCGACGGCATGATGAAGTCACAGCAGGGGAAATGGGGGTCCATTTAAAGGGGCTTGTCACTTTCTTTTTTCAGGTGGCTGGAAGGACAAAAAAAAATGGAGGGGGGGGGAAGAGATTGTGAGCAATGCAACCCCTCGCTTGCGAAATTTTATTTAAGAAGAAGAGATTGGATTTATACCCCGCCCTTCACTGGGAGTCTCAGAGCAGCTTACAATCTCCCCTCCCTTCCCCTCCCCACAACAGACACCCTGTGAGGTAGGCAGGGCTGAGAGAGCTCTGACAGAAACTGCTCTTTCAAGGACAGCTCTGACAGAATTTGTGACTGACCCAAGGTCAACCAGCAGCTGCAAGTGGAGGAGTGGGGAATCAAACCCGGTTCTCCCAGATTAGAATCCTGCTGCACTTAACCACTATACCAAACTTGTTTCAAGTCCACCGGGGCTCTCAAAAGAACTAGCCCAGAAGCTTCATGTGTCAATTCAAGACTGGGGGGGGGGGGGGGGATCTGACGTTTTAGAGTCAGGGGCACGGAGTACCAAGACATTATCCTGCGGAAGCATTGCCGAACTCAATGTGAGCTGTGCAGCAATGGTCTTGTGTAGCCGCTGCATATTCATTTCAGGGTGGTTTTCTGTAGGAGCGCTCTCTCTCTGCTGGCCTCATTAAGCGCCCCTAAATCTGTCCTTTCTGGCCCTCTCCCTTTCCTGCAACCAACCAGCCTGGCCCTACTGGAAAAGCCCCCACCCCCCAGCCCAACGGGAGGCAAAAGATTATTGGCCCATTATGATCAGGCACTCAGTCGTGATGGCTGATTGGCTGGCCGGAAACAAGGACTGGCACTACTCAAGAGTCAGACGGAGGCCTTACAAATTAAGAACACCTGCGCTGGACGCAAGACTTCTGGAGCGGCAGTTTCCCAAACACTGGCCTTTGAGAGGGGCTTCCCACGTTTATTTGTCTACCAAAGAACCCAGGGTTGCCAGCCTCCAGGTGGTAGCTGGAGATCTCCCGCCATTACAACTGATCTCCAGGTGACAGAGATCAGTTCGCTTGGAGAAAACAGCCGCTGTGGAAGGTGGACTGTGGAATTGTGCCCCATTAGAAGTCCCTCCCCAAACCCCGCGCTCCCCAGGTTCTGCTCCCCCAGATTTGCAGGTACTCCTCAACCCGGAGCTGGCAACCCTACTCTGGACACCTACCCTGGATCCCCAACGCACTGCAGAGGACTCTGACTCTGGAGAATGTTCTATGCTGTATAAACAGGGTGCGTGGCGCACTGGTCACGTGGCCTGGAACACACCCAACTCTTCTGCCTCCGCGTTCAGTGCGGCAGGCTAGTAACGGAGAACAGTAGCTGGGCTGCCATCCTGGGAAACTTGCCGTGGCCAAGAGAACACCTTGTGAACTTCTCAAGAAACCTCAAGGTTATCCCAGAACAGTTTGAAAAGTGCACACACTCCAAGCCCCATAAACTGAGCTCTCAGGTGCGCATTACAGGCGCTTCTGGTTTGGGTTTTTCAAAAACTATTCGTTTCTTTTGCAAACCCACCCTCCCGGGTTGCTTTATCAAGGGAATTACATGAGGAGAGAGGGAAACTTTAATCCTTTCAGTCACACATCCCCCCCCAAATAAACACATTCTCAAGCTGCTTTTACCCCCACAGGGGAAAAAGAAGAAGGAGGAGGAGGAGGAGATTGGATTTATACCCCACCCTTCACTACTTGAAGGAGTCTCAGAGCACTCACAATCTCCTTTCCCTTCCCCTCCCCACAACAGACACCCTGAGAGGGAGGTGGGGCTGAGAGGGCTCTCTCGAGGACTGCTCTTGAGAGAACAGCTCTGAGAGAACTTGTGACTGACCCAAGGTCACCCAGCTGGCTGCATGTGGAGGAGTGGGGAATCAAACCCCATTCTCCCAGATTAGAGTCCGTGCTCCTAATCACTACACCGAACTGGCTACAAGGTCCCGTATTTATTATCCCAGTGGGGGTAAAAGCAGACTGGGGATAATTTCTCCCCAGCGAGAAAACAGGAGGAGAGGAAAGGATTAAAGTTCCCCTTTCTCCCTTCCCCCTTTATTCTCCTCCTGGATAAAGCAGACCTGGAGTCTGCATTTGCAAAAAGAAACAAGCACACCAACCCTAGAAACTGTGCCTTGGAACAGATGAGTTCTACACTGCCAACTTCTCGATCCTCTCCTTGCTTTGGTGAAAGAAGAAAAGAAGAAGAGATTGGATTTACATCCTGCCTTTCACTACCCAAAGAAGTCTCAGAGCGGCTTACAAACTCCTTTCCCTTCCCCTCCCCACAACAGACACCCTGTGAGGGAGGTGGGGCTGAGAGAGCTCTCTCGAGGACTGCTCCTGAGAGAACAGCTCTGAGAGAACTTGTGACTGACCCAAGGTCACCCAGCTGGCTGCATGTGGAGGAGTGGGGAATCAAACCCCATTCTCCCAGATTAGAGTCCGTGCTCCTAATCACTACACCGAACTGGCTATAAGGTCCCGTATTTATTATCCCAGTGGGGGTAAAAGCAGACTGGGGATAATTTCTCCCCAGCGAGAAAACAGGAGGAGAGGAAAGGATTAAAGTTCCCCTTTCTCCCCTCCCCCTTTATTCTCCTCCTGGATAAAGCAGACCTGGAGTCTGCATTTGCAAAAAGAAACAAGCACACCAACCCTAGAAACTGTGCCTTGGAACAGATCAGTTCTACACTGCCAACTTCTCGATCCTCTCCTTGCTTTGGTGAAAGAAGAAAAGAAGAAGAGATTGGATTTACATCCTGCCTTTCACTACCCAAAGAAGTCTCAGAGCGGCTTACAAACTCCTTTCCCTTCCCCTCCCCACAAAAGACACCCTGTGAGGTAGGTGGGGCTGAGAGAGCTCTCTCGAGGACTGCTCCTGAGAGAACAGCTCTGAGAGAACTTGTGACTGACCCAAGGCACTGCGTCAGCTATGCTGCCATTGTGGAGGGGGGAAGGATGGTGGCGACTGGGTGAATGCTTGTATCTCTTGGAATTTTAGGTTCCATTTCTTGCTGTGTGTCTTATCTCCTTGCCTAGCTCTGACCTTGGTGTCTAGTTGGCTCTTGTTCCTCTGGGAACCTATATTCCTTAGTATAGGCGTGCTCACTTGCTTTTTATGATTGGCTCTCATCCATCAGGGGTTTCTCTTTGAATTCTGCATAACTACCCTGCTCCCACCTTGAGAGTCATTCCTGACAAGGTCACCCAGCTGGCTGCATGTGGAGGAGTGGGGAATCAAACCCGGTTCTCCCAGATTAGAGTCCCCACTCCTAACCACTACACCAAACCGGCTAGAAGTGGCTAGCCTCTCCCTGCCCTCACCCCCCCCCCCCGCCCCACCATCCCACACAGAAAGTCACAAACCTGTAGTAATCCTCCTGCGTGGGGAGTGGCACTCCGTGCAGAGGGTGATGGGCGTGCAGCCACTGCTGCTGTTCCAGGGCCAGGCGCTGCAGCTCCGCCGACTGCGCATGCATGGCTTGGAGCTGATGTGCTGCAGACATCGGAGCAGTCAGAGAGCCAGGCAGGTCTCTGTAGGGGGCAGCTGCAGCCAGAGGAAGAAAACGAAAAATCAGACCGACAAATCGCGACTGGTGGGAGTAGCCCGGGGCTCGTGCCTTCTGATCCTGAAGAACAGGGGTCTGCAAACTCTCCACGCCTGGGACCCAACACGAGGCGGAGGCAAGGAACCACTCAGCCGTAAGCACATGACCAGAAGAGGAGGAGCCGGAGTATGCAAAGCGGCCCACGTGAGAAAGGAATCTTTTCCACTGCTGCTTGGGTCGATGTGCATATGCCGAGAGAGGCAGAGGGCTTCGGCTTCGACGGCTATGCCCTACCAGCCGGTCTTTCCAAAAGGGAATCAAAACAGCCTTGTAGGAGCTTGTGACCCAGCAGGTAGGGATCTGTGACCCGGCTGAAGGTCCGAACCCATGGGCTGAGGGACACTGGCAACAGGACAAGAAAAGCCACAATTTTATTTATTTATTTTGGGTGAGTGAGAGAGAAAGAGAGAGAGAGTGTGTGTGTGTGCACGTGCACACTTGCAAGCCTGGAAGTCATGGTTGACTTCTGGTGACCCCTAGTGGGGCTAGGATGTTTCAGAGACGTGGCTTGATACTGCCTGCCTCTGCATCCGGGCCCTGGTATTCCTTGGAGGTCTCCCATCCAAGCACTTGCCAGGGCCGGCCTGGCTGAGCTTCCGAGATCTGACGAGATCAGGCTTGCCTGGGCAATCCAGGTCAGGGCAAGAAAAGCCAAACAAAACTAGACAAACATCCCCCCTTCTCCATTTTTATCCAAGGCAAAGTGACCCTACTGTCTTCTGGTTCCCTTTTCCGTCGTCACTGCTGCGTGACTTTCACAGCCACACCAGTTCCCCAAGACTGTGTGTATTATCGAAAGGTAAAAGTTTCCCTTGCTGGAAAGCCAGTCGAATCCGACTCTAGGGATGCGGTGCTCATCTCCGTTTCCAAGCTGAAGAGCCAGCGCTGTCCGAAGACTTTTTCCGTGGTCATGTGGCCGGCATGACTAGATGCCGAGGCACACGGAACGCTGTTACCTTCCCACCAAAGTGGTTCCTATTTATCTACTTGCAGTTTCTTGCTTTCGAACTGCTGGGTTGGCAGGAGCTGGGGCCAGAGACGGGAGCTCACTCTGTCATGTGGCACTAGGGTCTCAAACTGTCAAGCTACAGACCTTCCGGTCTGCAGCTCAGCGTCTTAATCTCTGAGCCACCGTGGCCCCTTGTATGTATTTTATTTTTAAATATATCCTGCTTTTCTCCCAAACCAAGACCCAAAAGGTCCTACCACATTGTTCTTCTTTCCTCCACTTATCCCCGCTACAACCTTGTGAGGTAGGTTCTGCTGAGAAATTGTGACAGGCCCAGGGTAACCCAGCAAGTGACCCTGGCAGAGTGGGGATTCGAACCCAGTTGCCTCAGGCCCTCGTCCGACACTCTGGCCCTACTGTGCCAGGCTGGCTCGACAGATGTCTCCTCTGGCCTTTCAGTTTGGGCTTCTCTCTCACCCAGCTGATCACCAGGCATTTTTGGGGGTAGTCATGGACTGAAGACACCCTGGGACGGGGAGGGGGGGGTTAATCATAATTCATGGCGGAAAGAGCCAACAATTTAAAATCCAAGGTGACTAGTATGTTTAAGCAAGAGAACTGAAGGCTTGCTTTTTAAAAAAAAATAAATGGAAGCAGACAATGTGAGGAAGAGGCCCAGAATATCCCTGAGGAAGCCGGGCCCCAACAACTCCCCCCCCCCCCGCCCCCCTCCTGTTCCCGCTCCCGCTCCACAGATGCTTTGCTGTTCCAGAGCTATGCAGGGCCGGCCCCAGGGTTTTTTGCACACTAGGCAAGGTTACCTTGTGGCGCCCCCCCCAGGCAAGGCTGCCTTGTGACGCCCCCCCACTGCAGAACAGCCCTCTACATCGCCGGAGACCTGCCCGCAAAGGACTCCCCCCCCGGCCCCAGCGCCCGCCTGCCCGGGCTCACGAGCTCTCCAGCCCTGCTGGCAGCCACCTGTGGCTGGCCACAGCGCCTACAAGTCTATCTGCATTGGCCCAAGGCTAAGTTTGGTTCTTAGCCTGAATGGAAAGCTGCATTTAGGCATAATGGTAAATCATGGTTTGCATAAAGCATACTATCTCCTGGTTTGAGTCTCTCTCTGTCTCTCTGCTGCCCTGTTTGCCAGCTGCGCCCCTAGGCGGCTGCCTAGTTGACCTAGTGACAGAGCCGGCCCTGGAGCTACGCTCCCCTCCTCGGGTTCTCTCCACCCATTTCCTGGTGTTAGACTCACCCATTTCTGTCTGTCACTTTGCCCCACACATTTTACCTCATGTATGCGCCTGTGAGCCGCTCTGCCACTATGCCCCCCCCCCAACGGTCTCTGCTGACCTCCCCTCCCCAATCCTAGCAAAGTGCTTACCGAAAAGCTGGTGGCGCAGGACTTCATTTTCATGGAGCGGGTGTGGAAGAAGCGGGTTAGGGATGGTACCAGCAGGGTAGGGGATCCGGGTGAGATGTGACCCAGAAGCCAGTGGATCGATAAGAGGGTGGACAGAGGCCGAAGCTGTAGAGATCGAACAGGCAATGGTTAGCTTTGCTAACGGGGCTGCTATGCCATTAAATGAATTTCTATTGGGTTTGTTTCAGGGAGCTTGTATTCACATGACTTACATGAACCCAGCGGCTCCCCCTGATTTTTCACATCATCTCCCACTTGATCCTTTACCTGGAGATGTCAGGGGTTGAACCTGGGACCTTCTGCTTGCCAAGCGAATGCGTTGCCACTGAACAGTGGCCTCTCCCTCACACGTGGCATTTTTTCCAGTACTCTTTGCAACACCCCTGCAATGCTCCTGCTAAGCCGTGGAGTCTTGTGAGCAAAAATTCTACTTTGTGAGCAACCGGCATTAAAGTTGTGAGCGAGCAATTTGGCTGCTGCATAAATTAGTTTGCTCTGGACCCATCCTTCCTGAGCGAAGACAAAAATGTGTGAGCCGGAGGCTAAAAAAACCCTGTGAGCTAGCTCACACTAACTCAGCTTGGAGGGAACACTGCCACCCCTGTAGGGTGCTGTTCTCCACATACCGCCAATGGCGGGACTGACTGATTCATATGACTGGAACGCTTGAGAATTTCGACAGGTTTTGTGTTCTGGCAGATGCAAAGGCGGTCCTGCCAGTGCACAGGCAATCGACTAAATAGTGGGATGGAAGGATAATATTTCCAGCGGTCAGGGCTGGGGGCTCCAGAGCTCTGGATAGCTTCTTGCCCCTTCCCAGGACCAACAGAAGCAAATTAGTAATGGAAGATTAGCACACACACAAAAAGCTTAAAAGTTGGTTTGTTCTGCATTCAGACTGCCAAGTCTGGGCACGAAATTCAGATTTTCATTACTGAAGTGCAGAAGGCACCCTGGCCAAAACCCCACCAGGAGCAGGGAAGGAAGGGGGGGGGGCAGTGGTACAGAGAGCTCCTTCCGCTCTCTGTTTTTCGTGTGCAATCCTGTTTCCATTTGGAATACATTAATTAATTGACATGTCCCAGACTTAGAAAAGTTGCTGACACCCAGTTTGCACTGAGCTGGAAAAGCAAGGCACTCATATGACTTCATACCCACACACACACACACAAATCTCTGTATGCAGAGGGCTAAGTATCATAAGAACATAAAAAGAGCCCTGCTGGATCAGACCAATAGTCCATCTAGTCCAGCATCCTGTCTCACACAGTGGCCAACCAGTTCCTCTGGACAACCAACAACAGGGCAGAGAGGCCGAAGCCTTCATACAAACATCAGAAGAGCCCTGCTGGATCAGACCAGTGGTCCATCTAGTCCAGCATCCTGTCTCACACAGTGGCCAACCGGTTCCTCTGGACAACCAACAACAGGGCATAGTGGCAGAGGCCTTCATAAGAACTTCAGGAGAGCCCTGCTGGATCAGACCAGTAGTCCATCTAGTCCAGCATCCTGTCTCACACAGTGGCCAACCGGTTCCTCTGGAGGGCCAGCAACAGGGCATAGAGGCCGAGGCCTTCCCCTGACATTGCCTCCTGGCTCTGGGATTCAGAAGATTAGCGCCTCTGAATGTGAAGGTTCCCTTCAGTCACCCTGGCTAGTAGCCATTGATGGACTTATCCTCCATGAATCTTTTTAATCTACCCCTTTTAAAGCTGTTTATTCCTGTGGCGAACACTGCATCGTCTGGCAGCGAATCCCACATTTTAATCACTCTCTGTGTAAAGTAGTATTTCCTTTTGTCTGTCTTGAACATACTGCCCATCACCTTCATTGGAATAACGTAAGAGGCAGCTCCTGGCATGATACCCATCAGATAAGCACCCTTCCCACCTTCCTTGGCATTCGGCATTGATACAGCCAATGAATGGGTTTATGGGCATACTGAGAACAGACTATATCTGTTGCTCTGCCGGAGCCAAAACGAATTCCACCTCACCTGCGTGGATGGCATCCTGCTGGTGAAGATGGAGGTGGGAGTGGATGTGGGAGTGCTGGTGATGGTGGGGGGTCACGTTGAGCATCTGCAGCCGAGCCAGGGGGTCGTTGCTCAGGGCGGCCACCCTCTCGGCGTGCTGCCTCTCGGCGGCTAACCGCTCGGCGTAAGACATGTCAGGGCGCAGGGCCGGCCCGGCTGCCAGCGCTAGCCGCTCCCGCTCCAGGTGGCCCAACCCTGGGTGGAAGGGGAAAGCGGGGTGCAGGCCGGGGCCCGCCTGCAGAGCCAGCCCCCCGTGTCGCGGGAAGGGATCCATGGCGGCACTGGGCACGGCGTGGAGCTGCTCCAACTCGGCCGGCTTGACTTCAAAGCCGGGCTTAAGGCGCTCACGCAGGTCGCGGTCCCTGAGGTCTCGCTCGCGGGCCTCCCGTTCTCGCAGCTCTCGCTCCCGTGTGGCTGGGTCGCTGCTGTAGATGGCCGGCACGTTGTAGCCCAGCAGTGCCGGGTCAACCGCCCCCAGTGGCACGTAGAAGGGGTGGTTGCGGTTGCTCGGAGACATGACGTGGGGCCGTGCGTACTCGCTGAGGGTACGGAGGGCCGGAGTGTCGGGACCCAGGTAGGGCGGGACAGTAGCTACTGCGCTGCCCTGTTCGAACGATGGGCGGTGAGCGATGGCCCCAAGGGATGGGCATTCCACTGGCCGGCCTTCTTGGGCCACTTTCTGCAAGAGATTGGGAAGGCCGTGTTCAGTAGGGGAGGTTCCAATAGCGAGAGACACAGCCTGCAAGTATAGCCTATTATTTATTTATTAAATTAGATTTCCAAGGCTGCCCCTTCCCCGGAAGCAGGGCTCAGGGTGGCTTGCAATAAAAACCAGACACAAGAAATAATAACAGTTAAAACCGACGTTAAAATGCCTATAATAAATCAGGAAATAAAAACAAAATACATCCCAAGATGGCGGAGAGATTTTAAATTCCACAAGCCACTGGGGGGGTGGGGGAAGGTTGCAGAGGGTGGGGTACGTGTCAGAGTGACAGATTTTATACAGTCCCATTGCTGTCCTCAACCAAATGCCTGGCGGAACATCTCTGGCTTGCATGCCCTGAAGAAAGACAAATCCAGCAGGGCACAGATATTCTCAGGCAGAGTTCTACCAGGTAGGGGCCAGGGCCGAAAAAGCCCTGGCCCTAGATGAAGAGATTAGATTTATACCTTGCCCTTCCCCTCCCTACAACAGACACCCTGTGAAGGTAGGTGAGGCTGAGAGAGCTCTCTCAAGAACTTGTGACTGATCCAGGTCACACCAGCAGCTGCCACGTGGAGGAGTGGGGAATCAAACCCGGTTCTCCCAGATTAGAGTCCGGCGCTCCTAACCACTACACCGGACTGGCTCTGGTCCTGAGGACAGCCACATCTCTCTCGGGCTGGGGACCACCAGAAAGTTCTTATTCCCAGAGCGTAACGCTCTTCCGGGGCCATACTGAGAGCAAGGGCTTGTGGGGAAGGGGAATCCCATTCCCCTGGCCATGCAGGCTGTCCTGCTTCCCTTCTGTTCACCACCACTTCCCTCCTCCCAGCATTCATGGTCACTGCTACTATCTCAGGACCATGCCGGGTTGCAATCTCAAATGTCTTCACCTCTGCCTTGATCCCCCCTTAAAAGAAAAATAGATTCTTCCGCATACTTTGCATAACCCTAAACAGTAGCTGTGGGTGGCTCCATTGTGCAGATCCACATGGGGGTCAGCCCTTGGCTGTTTGCTGTAAAGTCAGAACTGCAGTCTACACCTGTGCTTTACATCCAGATTGGCGGTGCCTTCCTGAAGTCTCTTGCAGAGGTCCTTCCTGGTTCTGCTTCCCGGAAATCCTTTTAAATGAAGACGCCGGGAATTGAAAACAGGACCTTCTGCGTGTGCTCTGCCTACCACTGGTCTACAGTGTCCACTCCTCAAAGCAGCGGGGCACTTACCACGCTCCTTTCCAGCTCCCTTTCCTTCTCCCTCTCCCGCTCTTTCTCCCGTTCCCGCTCTCTCTCTCGCTCCTTCTCTTCTCGGGCCTTCTGTTCCGCCTCTCGGCGCACCTTCTCCACCAAGTCTGCCCGCTTCTTGGCCAGTTTCGAGCCATCCAGGGGCACGAAGTAGAGATCCGTCCGTGAGCAGGAGTTGAAGCCACGATCCAGGTGTTTGTTGAACCTGCGGAAGGAGGGACAAAGTCATCAGCCTTTAAATAAGGAGGGGAAGGGAGAGGAGATCCAGAAAGGATGAGGCCAGAGGAGAAATGTGCCTTCAGCGTAGTAGGTTGCATGCAGTTGTGCGATCCTAGGTTTCAGGGTTAAGTTTGTTTCCCTTTTTTGTTCATGAAAGACCAGCCCCTGCGGTCTTCCAGACATTCTTCTTCGGCAACTTTTCTGGTTTCTGAGATTTCTCCAGATTTACCTGCACACTTAAAGAGACCCGCAGCACAGGGATGTCTCTGGGGCCTCAGTCAGCGCAAGTTCCTAGTCCCTTTTATACTCAGTTGCTTACATATTTTTAAAAATTTATATCTCAAGTTGCCAGTTCCAACTTGGGAAATACATGGAGATTTTGGGGCGGAGCCTGAGGAGGGTGGGGTTTGGGGAGGGAAGGGAAGGGACTTCAATGGGGTACAATGCCACAGAGTCTACCTTCCAAAGTGGCCATTTTCTCCAGGGGAACTGATCTCTGTTGCCTGGAGATCAACTGTAATGGCAGGAGATCTTTGGCCACCACCTGAAGGCTGGCAACCCTATATATATCCTGTGTTTCTCTCTGATTGGGGACTCAGGTCTGCTTTTCGCATCGTTCCCACCAGGGCTTTTTTTGGTAGAAAAAGCGCAGCAGGAACTCATTAGCATAATAGGCCACACCCAACGGCAGAAAATAATTACCGTATTAGGCCACACCCCTGACAGCACAGCTCCCTCCCAGGATCGGCTTCCCCAGGGGCCCCGTGGCTTGCGAGGCGCCTGGGGAACCTGAGGGGAGGGGGAGGCTGTAGGCGTGGCCAACTCAGAAGCCAGCTGGAACTCCATTCCTGTGCGTTCCTGCCCCAAAACAGCCCTGGTTCTCACCTTGTCCTCTTAATCCTCACAACAACAACTTTGTGAGGGTAGGTTAGACTGAGTGACTGTGACCGGCCCAAGATCACCGGGCAGGCCTCCGTGGGTGAGTGAGGGATTTGAACCCGATCACCCCAAGACCTAGCCCGATGCTCTAACCACTACACCACACCAGCCCTTCGTAAGAAGGCAACTCTTGTGGATTTCCGGTTTCGTGGACAATGAGTACAAAGGCACTGGGATAGCTGGTAAGCAGGAAGCACACCAATTTTTTACATTTTATGAAACCCGACTTTGTTTTATCAATATTAAGTGCAGTTGTCTGGCTTCAACTATACTAGAGTAATATTCTTATTTAGATTCAGGGCGCCCTGTATCTGTGAGAGTTCTGCTCAAAGTAGTCAAGGATCAGATCTTGGTTGGTTAACCAAAGTTCTTTATTTCCAATCTCTACATTAGTACAGCTTCTCGGATTATTGTCAGAGATGAGACAGATAATACAAGCAGGTCTATTATACCATTCCAAGGAGTTTGAATTACCCATAGGTAGCCAATCACTATAGGGGAAAATTGGCGGGCAAAGAGGAGTTCTGACCGTTTGGTTCTCACAGGAAAGAAAGTGAGGTGTCAAGCTGTAAATTTCCTTTCCCAAACCAGACCCCTCAGATGTTACCAGTTCACATAACAATCAATGGCCTCAAGGCTTTTGCATGTGATAAGAGATGAGAGGTATCCTCCCTTGAAGTCTCAGCCGGGGCAGCTGGAATGCGGAGGCAGGGATGTGAGAGGCCTCCTTGTTCTCATACATTACAGATGTCACCCTCCCGCCTCATTTGCTACAAACTCCAGGCCTGGTCAAGCAGTAGAACAGTAGAACATGGCAGTTACAAGCACAGAATAAAACATAAGGTAACATAAAGGGTACAGGCATGATTACTATGATGTCTGAATTAGCAGATTCTGACAGTATCTCCCGCAATCAGTGTTCCCTCTAAGCTGAGTCAGTGTGAGCTGGTGCACAGTTTTTTAGCCTCCTACTCACCCATTTCTGTCTTCGCTCAGGAAGGATGCCTCCAGAGCAAACTAATTTATGCAGTAGCCAAATCCCTCACTCCCAACTTTATTGCCAGTAGCTCACAAAGTAGAATTTTTGCTCACAAGACTCCACAGCTTAGAGGGAGCACTGCCCACAATACAAGACAGCTTTAAACCCTCTGGCTACAACATTCTGTGCTCTTCAAACATATCTTCTCCACCCTGGGGACTAGAAACATGATTTAAATATATATAAGAAGAGTAGGTTTTTAAGGACTCCCAAAGCAACTTACAAATGTCTTTCCCTTCCTCTCCCCACAACAGGCGCCTTGTAAGGTACATGGGGCTGAGAGAGTTTGGAGAGAGTTCGGCCCCAGGTCACACCCAGCAGACTTCATGTGGAGAAGTGGGGAGTCAACCTCAGTTCTCCAGATTAGAGTCTGCTGCTCTCAGCAATTACACCAGCTAAGATTTTTCGGGCAGCCAAAGTTTTCACTCAATATCTCATCCTGTGGGTTGGTCTGCCCCCTCACCGAACCACACCACATACACAGCCCCGTGAATAGCTTTACCTACACCCACCCAAACAGGATGACGTCCTGTCCTTAGATCCTGGGTTGCTGTGGTTTTTTTAAAGCCAGTAAACGGACCAGTGAAATTTCTGGGTAACATGAAGAGAAAAGGCGGTTAAAAAAAGTGGGGGGGGGGGGGGAGGACTCAACCCAACAAATAGCTGCGAACCGAGAGGGTCAAGCGAACGACAAAATAATTATAATGGGAAATATAGACATTTATTAGGGTGTACACGTAAGTAAAACAAAATTAAATTAAAAGAGACAGTCCAAGCATCGGACATTTAAAACTAGGTTCATAAAGAACTAATTACAGTGCATATCAAGCTGATGGATAAAACCTTTGACCTAAGGACCGTACGCGTCCTTAGTCCCATTTGATGGGAGTGACACACATCACTGATGAAGGGGACATTTGATACCAGACTAATTTGGAGGATTTGCTCAACTACCGCAGGCTTATTTGACTTGTAGCAAATATATAACATTCAAGACAGCAACACCTGGTCTTATATAGATTCACATACGTATATACCAAATTCTGTATTCATTTTTGGATGTGTGTCGCTCTATAATAAGGAATATTGACCACTGAGGAAGGCCCATAGGGGCCGGAACGCGTATGGTCCTTAGGTCAAAGGTTTTATCCATCAGCTTGATATGCACTGCAATTAGATCTTTATGAACCTAGTTTTAAATGTCTGATGCTTGGACTGTCTCTTTTAATTTTATTTTGTTTTACTTACGTGTACACCCTAATAAATGTTTATATTTTCCATTATAATTATTCTGTCGTTAGCTTGACCCTCTCGGTGTGTAACATGAAGAGAAGCCTGGAGCTATTGCGAGAGGCACAGCAATCTTAGAGGCTCTGTGCCCTCGCCATGCCCTGTTAACACCGCCCACAGGCATTCTTGGTTTGCTGCTTAATACAGGAAGCTTCAATGGACAATAGGCTGGGGGACGCAGAGGAAGGTGTCCCCCCACCAAGGCTAGTGGGGGAACCACAGGAAGGCTCTCTGGACTCGGGCTTGCTGCTTTCATTTTATGAGCTCACGCAGTAACTCTTCCAACCTAACCCAATCCTAGAGAATATTGGCATATGAAAAAGTAGAGGAGGAGGAGGAGATTGGATTTATACCCTGCTGTTCACTACCCAAAGGAGTCTCAGAGCAGTTTACGATCCCCTTCCCTTCCCCTCCCCACAACAGACACCCTGTAGCAGTGTTCCCTCTAAGCTGAGTTAGTGAGCCAGCTCACAGTTCTTTAGCCTCCGGCCCACACATTCTTGTCTTCGCTCAGGAAGGATGGCTCCAGAGCAAATTAATTTATGCAGCAGCCAAATCGCTCGCTCACAACTTTAATGCCGGTCGCTCACAAAGTAGAATTTTTGCTCACAAGACTCCACAGCTTAGAGGGAGCTTAGCCTGTGAGGTAGGTGGGGCTGAGAAAGCTCTTTCGAGGACTGCTCTTGAGAGAACAGCTCTGAGAGAACTTGGCACCGACCCACAAGGTCACACCAGCAGCTGCATGTGGAGGAGTGGGGAATCAAACGCAGAGTCCTAACCACTACACCAAACTGTACGTAGCCCACCAGACAGGCACGGTGGTGACACCAGAAGCTCAGTAGAGTTCTTTCTGCTACTTGCCTGGTGCTGCAAAAAAACCCCAAAACACCTGGCATGTCACAGTCCATAGGGGGTGACTTTGGCTTGGTGGGTCACGCAGGCATGTGGGCCTGATCCAATGACATTCTTTGCTGCCTTCCCTGTCATATTCCCCACCCTATCCTTCTCTCTCACCTGGCTGACTGGCTGGCATGACTTGGTACGTCCACCACTTTGGGCGCTGGTGAAGGACTCCGGATGGGGGGCATCGGGCTCTCTGGGGGCTCGTAGTCCTCCGAAGGCTCTTGCTTGATCTGTGCAGCACTGAGAGGCAAGGGGGGCAAAGGCGGGGGTGGGGGTGGGGGCGGGGCAGGCAAGCTGGCAGGGGCTGGAGGGGCGATAGGAGCCGGTGAGGTGGCCTTATAGCTGCCAGCTGCCGGGGAAGAAGCCAGCCTGTATCCTGGCGGAGTAGCCGCACGGAATGAAGAAGCAGAGGACGAAGGAGGGGAGCCTGGCTTGTAGGGTGCGGGGGGCTGGAAGGTGGGAGATGGCGAAGCGGTTCGCTTCCCATAGGGAGCCACGGGAGGGGGCCCAACCGGAGGCGACACCGCCTTGTAGGGGGCCGCCGAGGAGGAGGCCATGGTGGTTATGACAGTGGACAGAGTGACGGATGCAGAGGTGACTGGGGGCCCAGCCCCGTGTGCGGGTGAAGGGGGAGGGGGTGGAGGGAAGGCATAGGTGGCAGCGTTCTGCCCTTGGGGGTGGCTGCAGACTCCAGGGAATGTCCCCTGGGAGGAAGAGGAGGAGGAAGAGGCGGAGGAGGAGGAAGAGGCGGAGGAGGAGGAGGAGGAGGAGGAGGAAGAAGAAGATGCAGAGGGGGCCTGACTGTAAGTGGCATGGCCGTGGGGCGGGTAGAGACGCAGCCCGTATGCGGCATGGGATGGGTGATGTGGACCAGGCTCCAGCGGATGGGGGTATCCTACGGGTGCCTGGGACGGGGTGGCTGCTGCGGGAGACAGCCCCGCACTGCTGCCATGGTTGTGGTGGTGCGGCGGCTGCTGCTGCTGCTGCTGCTGGTGATGGGCAGCCTGGCCAGGGAAGGAGGAAGGGGGGTGGGAGCCGGTGTTTCCCAGAGGGCGGCTGTAGGGTGGCGGGCCTTGACTCCACACGGGCTGGGAGGGCATGGAGGGCTGGGTGTATTTGGGTGGCTGGCTGGAGACGGAGAGACTGCTGGGCGGGGGGAACGAGTGGCCATACGAGGAGCTGTAGCTGGGCAGCGCCTGGGACGGCGGAGGGAGGGGATACTGGGTGGAAGAGCTGGGTGGGGGCGGCGGAGGGGGAGCATAGGGGTAGCGTGAAGGGGCGGGCGACTTATCCTGTCCCATGCCATGGGGTGACGGGAGGTGGCCGCTCAATGCTTGCCCCACCATCCCCGGGGAGCTGGAGGCGGCGGCCATGTTGTTCAGAGGGCGCAGGGCGGGTGGGGGTGGCAAGTTAGCTAAGACGTGCGGGAAAGCAGCAGCGGAGGAAGGAGGGGCAGAGGGGGGGTTATTTGGGGGTGTCTTCTGCGGGGGAACACCACCTGCCGCCGAGGCGAGGGAAATGGGTGTGGTCGGGGGCGGGTTGTGCTTGGAACTGAGGGATGGCTCACGCCCACCCGGGGCCAGGATGCCCGCTCCTGCACTTGCGGCTTTGGGGCCCATCTGGACCACGTTAGCACTCGGATAGAGAGGGACATGGGTGCTGGAGGAGGAGGAGGAGGAGGAAGAGGAGGAGGAAGGAGAAGAGGAAGAGTTGGTGGAGGTAACGGCGGCGGGTGGTACCTGGGCCTGGAAAATCCTTGAGGCCTGGGCTTCTAGTTGGGACTGATAGCCGCCTGAGGAGCCTTGAGGGTGAACCTCCCCTGTTAAACTGAAGTTTGGTTCAGGCGGACGAGCTAGGCCCTCAGTCAGGGGGGCTGGGGAGGGGCTCTGGGGAAAGAGTGGAGGGTGATGGTAGGAGCGGGACGGTCCCTGGGACAGGACAGAGGAGGAATCCGAATCGTTTTCCACACTGCCGGGGCTGTAGACGCTGGGAGAAGTGCTCCGGTTATCCTGGTCGATGTCACGCGGGTCGCTGCTTGTCTCGTCGTTGAAGCTGTGGCCGTCTAGGCTGTCGACGTCGGAAGGAGACTGGGGCCGTGGCAGCTCCTGGATTGAGACAGGCATCAAGCGGGGAACCATTAAAAGAGGCTCCTATTGGGGAGAATTCTGGCGCGAGGCAAAAAAAAGAAGCATCTTTGCCGTCTTTTACAATAAATACTAAAGATGGGACCTGGGACTTTCCCCCTGTGCAGCATACACCCTACCACTGAGCTGTGCGCTCTTCCCAGTCCCAGGAGTCTGTAGGGACAACAAGAGAGGTGTCGCTCGTGCAAGGATGTCACCCTGACTTGAACGAGTCTGGTCCACCTAGAAGTGGCATTGTAACAAGCCGGCTAGCTTGATGGAGCCTAGGGGAGTTCTAGGCTGGAGGAGGGAAGGAGAAGGAGAAGAGAAGAGATTGGATTTATACCCCGCCCTTCACTCAGATTCTCAGAGCGGCTTACAACCTCCTTTCTCTTCTTCCCCCCACAACAGACACCCTGTGAGGCAGGCGGGGCTGAGAGAGCTCTGAGAGAGCCGATGACTGGCCCAAGATCCTCCAGCTGGCTGCACGTGAAGGAGTGGGGAATCAAACCCGGTTCTCCAGATTAGAGTCTGCCACTCTTAACCACTACAACAAACCGGCAGGCGCAACCACAACACTGCATGAGGCACGGCAGAGGGAGCACACCCACAAAGAACCCACCTCGGTTTTAGTTTTCTTTGGGGCATTGGCATCTTCTCCTTCGCTCTCTGAAATCTCCTCCGGCCGGCCCTGCTTGTTTCCTTTGGGGGCCATCGATTCCTCCACGCGGCCCTTCTGCAAGAGAGAAAGGGGTCACGCTCCTGAGGGCTCACATTCCTCCTGCTTTCCACTTCTTACTAGCTGTAGGGGTTGTGACGGGGCACAACACGCAAGTCAGACTAAGCCTGAAGCAAAACCATCTCCCAAGTTTTGGGGAAATACTTTTGGTAGGGCCGAAAAACGCTTCCCCTTGCGGGGGGCAACCATTCGCTTAATTGTTTGCATTGTTCCCACTTGCCCTGAGTAAGGCTGCCAAACAGACAAATCTGATTGGCTGTGTAGCGCCATGATATCATCATGTTGACCATGTGATCTATGACTGAGTAGGATCTCTCAGGAAACCAAAGCAGGCAGGCAGGAACAGCAGCAGACTGGGGTGGGGTGGGGAGGTTGCTGAAGAGGAGCACAAAAGTGTTAATGTTCACACCGTCTAAAATGTTTTTTCAGAAAAAATTCCTACCCTGCTGAAATGGCTGTTTTTTACCTGAAGAAAGGAACTGAAAAACATTTGATGCAGCTCGTAGTAAGTGTGTGTTGTCTTGTGCACGGCATACGATCTTATCCGATCCCGAGCAGTGGTCTTCAGCACAGAATACAAGGAGAATACCACGAAGATAAAACGTTGGACGAAAGGCAAGATATTGACCTACCTTGGTGGTCTGTCGGGATTTCTCTGCTTTGCCATCACTGCTGGAGGTGCTGACGCCACCTGGAGAGGCCCGGCCCCTTGTCCTGAGTTCCTCTCGGGGCCCCGGAGTCTCCTTCTTCCGACCACTCCGCATTGACATCTGGTCGGAGGGACAAGCACATAGACAACGATTCCACTTGCTCGAGAAACTCTCTGCCCTGACCCGGATAGCCCAGGCGAGCCCGATCTCGTCAGATCTTGGAAGCTAAGCAGGGTCGGCCCTGGTCAGTACTTGGAAGGGAGGCCTCCAGGGAATACCAGGGGTGTAATGCGGAGGCAGGCAATGGCAAACCACCTCTGAACCTCCCTCGCCTTGAAAACCCTACGGGGTCACCACAAGTCAGCTGTGACTTGATGGCACTTTCCACCATCACAGAAGCTCCCTCCCAAGACTCTGAGTCTGGCTCCTGTCCCACGTGGCTCTCACAATCTATGCAATGGTCACCTCCAGGTTAGACTACTGTAGCTCGCTCTATGCAGGGCTACCCTTGAGACTGACCTGGAAATTACAACAGGTCCAGGATGCAGTGACGTGGGCTCTTACTGGAACCCTACGGACAGCACACATAAACCCAGTGCTTCACCAGCTGCTCTGGCTCCCGACTGAATACCAGATCAGGTTCAAGGGTCCGGTATTAACCTTTAAGGCCCTAACAGTCTGGGATCAACGTATCTACGGGACCGCCTCTCCTGGCATGCCCCCTGAAGAGCATTACGTTCTGGGAAGAAGAACCTCCTGCTGATCCCTGGCCTGAAAAAATATCCAGCTGTCCTCAGCCAGAGCCAGGGCTTTTTTGGCCCTGGACCCAACCTGGTGGAACTCTCTGCCGAGTGACATCCGTGCTCTGCAGGAACTAATCCAGTCCCACAGGGCCCGTAAGCCAGAGATGTTCCGCCATGCTTATGGTTGAGGACGGCAACGTTTTTTATTCAGTCCGCTTTCTCCTTTGCTTCTCCCCTCACAGGGCAGGATACAAATGAGTTTATTGTAAGCACCATTTGAACCTGTTTGCATTGTCTACTGTTTTAACTGATTTACAAAGGTATTTATTGGGGTTGGATTTATAAATAAACAAGTGGAGACCTGCAAGAAACTTGCGGGATGGTTATCCCATTCATCACACCTTTGCTTCCTCTCTTCTCCCCCTCAGTAACACTGAGTTACTGCTCATCTCCAGACTACAGATATAACTTTCCATGGAGAAAATGGATACTTTGGAAGGTAGAGTTTATGGCACTGTACCCCACTGAGGTCCCTGTCCTCCCCAGGCTCCACCCCCAAATAGCCAGGAGTTTCCCAGCCTGGCTCTGGATCTGCTGCCGGTGGCCAGGGGGGGTACTTGGCAACCTTAGACTGCTGCCAGTAAAAACCCTGCCTTTTACTGACAGAAACAGTTAGAACCTCCCCCCCTCCCCCAAACATTCTAATCTCCTCACAGTTGACGCCTGGAGTTGAGGCCATTTCAAAAAGTATTTTGGGGGATTCTACAGTCACTGAAGGGTTTTTTTAACTTTTCGGATTTTTCTGCACACGGGGGGAGTACCCCCCATGTGTAGAAACCCCACCCCCAAGTGCCCCCCCCCACGCAGATTTAGGTATCCGCATGGGGGAGGGTACTTGGGAATTAGATATATAGATAAATAAACCTTTCTCTGGCCGAATTCACCCATTCCCTTGGACACAATGAGCCACCAAACACACTCAGCATCTCGCATGAACTGTCTCTAGATGCAAATGGCACAATCAGGCTTCCAGCCCTTGCATATATCTGTCAGGCAAACATTGCAGGAAATGCAGGCTTAGGAGGAAAAAAGATAGGTGGCGGGACAGAGAGCCCTTACAAGACCAGGCCCTTACAAAAAAAAGAAACACGCAGCATTCAAGCTTTGATGCACTGAAAAATCTGTGTGGGATTGTGCAGTTTGTACGGGACAAATGCAAGACGTCCTGCTCTTTTGTAAACTGCCGCTTCCTCCTATCTCAGCGTTCTTCCCTGACTCCAAATAGGACCTTCCCATGCCACCGCTCAACCCCCTCGGGGGTTGCCTTCCTGTTTCTTTCATCGGCTGAGTACAGGAACACTGACGGCCATACTGAAGCTCAGTCCAGACAAGACTGAAGTTCTGCTTTTTGATTAATACTACCCACCAAGGGTTCTAGACAGGGTTATGTTTTCACTGGAGAGGCGGGTCTGTAGCTTGGGGTGGGCAAATAGAACCCGGCCTACGGACAGAAGCAGAAGGATCCTATGTAGCACATATGGTCCCACTGGCTCAGATCTGGATGTGTGCCAGCAGAGGCTTTGCCTTGAGCGGCTCAACCCATCTCCTGATCATATTCAGGTTGGATTACTGCAATGGGCTGACCTTGAAGACTGTTTGGCCGCTACAATTACTGCGAAAAGAGGCAGCAAGACTGGCATAAACTATCAGAAACTAGAAATGTGAAGACCTGGTGGTTGGGAGGGGGACAGAAAAGAAATTGGGGGGGGGGGGGAATCCCCCAAAGACTTTTTTCTGGTCTTTTCGATGTATCTACGGGACCGTCTCCTCCATTATGTCCCCAGGAGAGCTTTGTGCTCCTTAGACAGCAATCTACTGGTGTTCCCCAGCCCTAAAGGTATCCGGCTGTCCTCGACCAGGGCCTTTTCAGTCCTGGCCCCAGCCTGGTGGAACTCTCTCCCAAATTCCATCGGGGCCCTGTGGGATCTGATGCAATTCCGCAAGGCCTGCAAGGCAGAGATGTTCCGCAAGTTGGGTCACATTCAGTTCAACCTACTTCCCAGCATTGTGAGGATGATAAGGATAGTTCCCCATCCATGGTTCCCTGAACTTATTGGAGGAAGAGTGAGAGACAAATGTGGGGCTATGGCTTGCTGACAGAGCACTTACCTGGCACACAGAAGGTCCCAGGTTCAGTTCTGGCAAACTCAGTTAAAGGGTTTCAGAAAACAAGCCCTGGGAAAGACCCTTCTCTACTCGAGACTCTGGATAGTCTGCCTCGCTATAAGGACACCTCATATGTTGATTGTCCCTGCCATGGATCGTGTGTAAAATGCTTAGGTGCAGACTGTGGGGAATATTTACCTCAGCCCTCTTGCCATTTTCCCTTCTGCCCAGCCCTCTTCTGTCACTTACGGAGTCTTTATTCTGTCGAGTCTTCATTCTTTTGGGTGTAGGATCCCCATTCTCCTTTGTCCGGGTGGATGAAAACATTAACTTGTATGCCTTCCCTCACGCTGCTCGTTCTGTGGAAGACCTGAGGTGTGGAGGCCTCGAGGAATCACACAAACGCCACTCTTCGGGGAAGAGGCAACAGGAGGCAGAAAGGACTTTGTCCAGCTATTTTATGGATTCCCGGAGAATTCTGAAACAGAAAGTTCGGGTAGTGAGGAAAAATACCAGGGCCAAAAGTATTTGCGTGAGAATTTCGGCCCCCACTGAATATTCCGTGAATTCCTTGTTGATAGGTTTCATCTACTTTTGGTCTCCTCCTCCTCCTCCTCTCCCCTTCCCCCCTTTTTATCAGTCGTTTATATATATTTTGCCCCTCCATGAGAGTTTTACACCATCTCAGATTGTATAGTAGTTGTTTCCGCTAATTTTATTGTATTTATTGAAATTGATTAATTATCTATTTGTAATGTTTCGAAGGTTTTCGAATGTATATTCTGTTGTCACCCACTCTGAGTTGGTTTCGGGGATAGCGGGTTATAAATGGAATAAAATAAATAAATAAATAAAAACCCCAACAAATCGCAATAATATTAAAGCTGGTCCGTTTATTTATTACTTTCTTCTCCAAAGCCCTAGGTCAGGGGTGGGCAAACTTGCTCAGCGTAAGAGCCACCTAGAACAGGGGTGGCCAAACTGGCTTAACACAAGAGCCGCATAGAATAAACATCAGATGTTTGTGAGCCACAAGACATAAACAAATATTACCTGCTTTTATTGGAAAATAAGCAAATTTGCTTTTTATTAACATTAAATTAGACTGCCAAAAATAATAACAAAAGGGGTAAAGGCAGATATTGATAATGATATCAATTTGTCCAATGATGTTTGTTTGCTAATGATATTTAGCTTCCCCAGCCGCCCTGCCGGGAGCCACATAATATATGTGAAAGAGCCGCATGCGGCTCCTGAGCCACAGTTTGCCCACCCCTGCCCTAGGTAGTTTACAGAACTGAGAAAAATGAAAATAAAAAAGCATAAAATCAATTAATGAAGAAGAAGAAGAAGAGATTGGATTTATACCCCGCCCTCCACTCCCCAAGGGAGTCTCAGAGCGGCTCACAAACTCCTTTCCCTTCCCCTCCCCACAACAGACACCTTGTAAAGTAGGTGGGGCTGAGAGAGCTCTTTCCCAAGCTGTCCTTGAGAGAACAGCTGGAACAGAGCTACGGCTTGCCCAAGGTCATCCAGCCAGGTGCAAGTGGAGGAGTGGGGAATCAAACCCGGTTCTCCCAGATTAGAGTCCGCGCACTTAACCACTACACCAAAATGGCAGAAAACACAACCATTTCCTGTGTCACAGTTGTTTTTTTACTGTTGCCGTATTGCTGTCTGGTTGTTTCAAACTACGGCACCCCAGATTTCACAAACAGTGATATATAACCCCCGTGGTTGTATTTCTGTGGAAAGAGTATATGGGGAAAGGGGACGGCTTTTTAAAAAATATGCCTAATTCACGACCGTGATACTCCTCTCTTTACAAGCGCCTTATAAGTCATGAATCCATCACTAAACTCGAAGGGATCGATCCTGCCGCAGATATTTTATCAAATGATATTAATGAGAGTCCGGCTAGTGTAGTGGTTAGGGTTAGGATCTGGAAGAACCAGGTTCAAATCCCCACCTTCTGCCATGGAAGTCTGCCCGTTACATACTCTCAGCTCAACCTACCTTCACAGGGTTGTTGTGAGCATAAAATGGAGAACAACGTAAGCCGATGTGGCTCCCCTCTGGGGAGAAAAGCGGGGGGTATAAATGAAATAAATGAATGAAATAAATACATGTTGATAAAGGGTAAAGCATTTTAGAGTCCTCAACATGTAAACTGCGCACGACAGCGAAAGCAGAGTGAAGCAATGCTACCATGTGCAAAAGGCCAGGACATTTGTTGCATCATTCCAAATGGGGATGCAGCTTTGTAGGATGAATTTCATAGATTATCCGTTACAGCTTGGGTGATACTGAATCAAAAACAACGCTACTGCACGTGTTATGCAGTTGACGGGAGGTGCCGCCTGATATGGTTGGAGGTCGATGTCAGGCATGCTAAAGAAATGGCCCCCTCCCCTATTGGGGGAATGCACTGACATGGTTTGAATTGACCCCTACCGTGGGGACATTGCCTCCACGCCCAACTTCCTTCACAGCCATCACGCTGCACCAGTGAGGATCGAGGGCCGGACTCCGAGATCGGAGGAGCTCAGCTGTATAAACAGGCACTCCCTCCAGCTTCCTGTCTCTGCCCCGCCAGCAGGATCTCGAAGGTTCCAAACTTCCATAGCACAGAAGTCTCTCCCTGCAAAATTCCTCACTGTGCTATCGCTTTCCTCCCTCAACAAACACCCCAGGCTGGCCGTGGCTATCATTTGCACAGCTTTCAAACATTAGGCTGCTTCTTCTGTGTTTTTATGAGTTTGCGTTTGAAGATGGTTATTCGACTGAAGATGCTTCACGGTTGCTCTCACGCGCACAGAAAGGACACCTCTTATAATTGATCCTGCTATTTCTCCCTCTGCTCAGAGTTCCTGTCTTGTTGGTGCCTCCCTTTAGTCCCTGAAACAAAGCCTCAAGTATTCCCCCAGGGTAGCCCTGGTGAGAACTTCAAGGTGGACAAAATGTTAGTCCTGCATAAACTTGCGTGGACTATATAGCCCACTTTGGCAGATGCAACGACAGGCAGCGTGGTATAGTGGTCCCAGTGTTGGGTTCGTGTCCCCACCCTGCCACGGAAGTCTGCTCAGTGTCCTTAGGCCGGTCACACATTCTTTCAGCCTAACCAACCTCTCAGGGTTGTTGTGAGGATAAAATGGAGGACTGTTGTAAGCCGTGGCTTCAGGTCCCCATTGGGGAGCAAAGCAGGATATAAATGAAGTCAACAAACAAATGCAGAGACTCCTCATCAGGCAGACCCTTTATATAGTAAGAAAAGGGGGAAAGACAGTGGAATTGAGGGGTCATGAAATTCAGGACGTGCAGGGAGAAACGTAATTATGTAAAGACAAAGCCAATCACAAAACATTTACACCATTCAAGAAGAGGCTGGATTTATATCCAACCCTTCACTTGGAGTCTCAGAGCAGCTTACAATCTCCTTCCCTTCCTCTCCCCCCAACAGAGGTACGTGGGGCTGAGAAAGTTCTGAGAGAACTGTGACTGGCCCAAGGTCACCCAGCTGGCTACATGTGGAGGAGTGGGAAATCATACCTGGTTCTCCCAGATTAGAGTCCACCACTCTTAACCACTACACCAAGTTGGCTCTCCATTAGTTCTCCAAAGCTTGTAACTAGATTTGTCCACATCTGTCCCTCACTACCCTTGTTTCTCCCTACCCTCTATTCCAGTGGTTTTTAACCTATGGGACAGGACCCTCAGCTGGGCTGCAGTGCCACAAATGGGAGGGGGTTGCTGTGAGAACAGCCACTTTTCTTTTGCTGCTTTTCAGATGGTCCGTGTTGCTAGTGTGCATGCCTGAAGAGCAAGGGTGCAGTGACGCCAGCCTCTCTTTACATGCACAGAGGAGCAGCAGGAGGGTGAAGTGAGGTCACTCAGCAGAGGAGAGGATTCCTCCGACTGCTTGTCTGGTATCTCCTTCTTCCAGTTCTCTGGGTCTCCTGTGCTGCTCATGGTCCTGGCCTCAACCCTGATGAGGTCATCACTGTCCACCCCTTTCCTGTCACATGACTTCCTGTCACATGCTCACAGCTCAGGCTGCAAAGGACTACTGGCATCAAATCCCGTTGTTTTCACCTGGCTGTCTTGCCTAGTATCAAAATGTTGATTGTAAGCTCCTAAAGGCAGGAACCTTTTCTTTCTTGGCTTTGTAAAACACTGTGTATATTGACAGAACAGTACTCAAAACACTAATAACAATCTCAGATAAAGAACTTGAGGATGAAGACGTCTACTGGTCTCTGACCGTGATATTATCCTATAACTCTCCTTAACGATGATGCACAAAAATATCAGTGACGGTGGGACTATAATCCAGAATTCATGTTTGCCACCTGAAATTCAGCACTGTGATAGGACAGGAGGCGCAATGCTGGATCACACAGATCTGTTCTGTGAACGGTGCCGGTTTCTCCAGGAACAAGGACCTGTCCCCTAACAGGTGGGACACTGGAGGAAGTGCCGCTGTTGACAGATATCCAGGATCCAACCCCCTAACTTTGGGAAGTAAAAAGTAATGTTGTAAACAAAAAGAAGGATCGTTTTATCATATGTGGTGGACTTGTGATAAAGCAAAAGGTTTTTGGTGTATGATACATGCTGAAATGGAGAAAATTTTGAAATGTAAGCTTAAAAAATTGCCTGAAATGTTGTTGCTTGGTCTTAGGTTAGAAGATGTAAGTATAAGTAAAAGGACATTGATATGGTATATGGTAACGACAGCAAGAATGGTATATGCGCAAAATTGGAAATCGGAGAAGACTCCAGAACTATGGGAATGGTTGAGAAAACTGTTATTTATGGCAGAAATGGATAAATGGACAAATAAATTAAACAACCAAGACTCAGCGAAGTTTTTAGAAGATTGGAAAGACCTGAAGGAATATATGGAGCAAGGTTGGAACATGAAGGACAATATTTTTACACTTTCTAACTATTGAAGTGAGGGAATATAATTATAACATAAAAAATGAATCCGTACTTAGCCATTTGTAACCAACACTTTGATAATTAGTCTAAATGTATAAAAGTTATAATAGCTCAAAATGTTACCTTAAGAGACAAATATTTTTAAATATATGTTTACCAGTTGATATACGTGAAGGTGCAGGGGGGGGTGGGAAGTCATTTAATGATTATATATTTTTTTAAATTAAGTATGCAATTGTATAGAGAATGGAATATGTATAAAAGCTAATTGTATTAGAAAACAACGGGAAAAATAAAAAATTTTATTGCAAAAAATAATAATAATAAAAAAAAAGTAATGTCAGACGCTTTCAGAACGCTTCTGCACATGTGATACGTGTGTATAGGCAGTGTATGTAAAGCAGGATTGTATCAATTGCTCTGTCATGCTGACATATGTCTGGCTAGTTCCCACCTATATGTTCCCCGCGTCCTCACGAAGTATATGTATGAACAAACCGTGCTCCAGCCAGACTACTGGAAATGCTGGTTTTGACGGGTTCCCAATCACATGGATATGGTCTGAACATCGACAGGTGGTGGGGGGACAGGAGGCTTCACTAGCAAGCACCATCTCACTTCACTTTCTACATACAGTGCCAGGACACGCATGTGTCATGTCTACAATTGCAAACCATCTATTCATTTAAGATTTATAACAAAATCTGAAAATGATGGGTAGCCCTCCGTTCTTCCTTTGCAAAGGTCCCTTGCTGGCAAACACAGGGAGGGGTTACAACACTTACCAAAGCGTCATAGTGGGTATGAAATTTATAGTGTGAAATTCACACTGGAAGTTGCCTTGACTTTGGCAAGGGAGGACGGCGGTTAAGAAACGTAATAAATTAATTACCTGACTTGGATAGCCCAGGCTACCCCAATCTCATTAGATCTTGGAAGCGAAGCAGGGTCAGCTGTGGCTAGTATTTGGAAGGGCGACCTCCAAGGAATACCAGGGTCGTGATGCAGGGGCAGGCAATGGGAAAAGCACCTCTGAAACGTCTCTTGCCTCAAAAACAAGTCTAACTCGCCATCAAGTGGTACCTAATGCTAAAAGAGCTAGAACTTCTGGCTGCTAGGCAATCTTAGGATCTCCTGGCTATACGGCACGCAAGACCATACGATAATAATAATTATTATTACCCCAACAACAAGCAGAAATCTTTACAGGAGGGGAAAAACAAGTCCTATGTACTGGAGTGTAAGTGTATAATAATAGAGCTGGTGAGATAGGTGAGCGTCACATCCTAGACCGGAATCTTGGCCGTGCTACAAACTTACTAGGTAGCCTCAGAGACACAGCATGGTCACTTACCCCCATATTTTGCAATGTGGGGTATTAATACTCACCTACCATATTGGGCAGGGAGGGGTGGTGGCAATATGGTATTGCCCAATCTTATCAGATCTCGGAAGCTAAGCAGAGTTGGAACTGTGATGCGGGAACTGCCCTGTGCAAAGGAAGACAATGGCAAAACCACCTCTACTTCTCACTTGCCTTGAAAGCCCCGTGCCAGGGTCACCATCAGCTGGCTGCAACTTGACCACACATACGTGCCATACAGGGTTTCTATAAGGATTACAGAAATAGTGTACGTTGAGACCTTTAGCTAGGCTATGTATTATTGTTATCTGTGAAAACAGACTAACTGGAAGAACATCAGTCGAACCAAGTTTTAGGCACTTCATTGTTATCAGACATGTATAATCAAGGAGAGATTGGGGGGGGGGGGATTGAGGCTGAAAAGGCTGAATTGTTTTTCATAAAAGACAACATGTGCTTGGCCATTTCAGATCACCAATGGTCATATGGACAATATTAAACTATTTCTGAAGTTCCGTGGGTCAGTCGATCACTCCCAACTATTAAAACTTCCCCACTTTCTACCATTTCAGATTCCTAGATACTCAGTATATCCATCCCTCTTTGGTCACAAACGCAATATACCTCTAAGGAGACACAAGTCAGTTCTGCTCTTTGGAACCTGTAGAAGCCCTGAAATTTGAAAGCCGGATGTTTACCTGTGCAACAGTTCTAATGGGAAAATCCCACAATTAACCACACTGTAATTTAGCAAGACTTTTTTTTATAGCCAACCCATAACCTGCACTCAGGAGCCACTGATAGGCCCAAGACCAGTAATTTTTTGGGGGGGGAGGGGGGGGAGCCCAGGAATGGGAGGGGCACATCTTCAGTTGTTATGAATGAGCCAAGACAGATCGATTACCAAAGATAGATTTCATGCCCCCTCCTTTATTCTCAGATACAATGCCTTCCTATGCAACCAGGTCACATGTTCGAATGGTAGGTAAACCACCCAAGATTCAGTAATAAGCAATGTACGTGCGTGAACTCATCTTTAGACAAAATGCTACACACTGCAACATACACGCATATAGCACTTAAGCAGGGAAGCTCCGTGCAGGACTCAAAACCCCAGACTTTGGCTGCAACTACACACACTAAATAATCCACTTTCAATCCACTTTCCAACTGGATTTTGCCAGTTCACACACAGTAAAATCTGGTTTGAAAGTGCATTGAAAGTGGATTAATTAGTGTATGTGACTGCAGCCTTTGAGCGATCCAGCACGTTTTTATCCCATCCCTCCCCCCCAAGGAGCTCCAGGGAGCAAATATGGTTCTCCATTTTATCTTCACAACAATCTAGTGTGGTAGGCTAGGTGGAAATAACTCAAAGTCACTCAGCAAGCTCTCAGGGCAGAGTGAAGACCTGAGCCTTGATCCTCGTCTGACCCCCCTACTGCAGTGGTGTTCACCCCACAGCATGTGGAAAGCCGCCTTCACCATTACCATCAACCAGAAGAGCCACGTTTACTTTCATCCTTACGGAGCCTCGAAGCTAATCTAGTCCTCCAGCAATGGCTGTTTCAAGGTGGAAAGCATCTGTCAACCACACGCCCCACTAGCCAAGGGCCCATCTTCTTGAAACACAGGACATGGCTCACACTGGGAAAAACTTCTCAGAAAAGCCACAGGTGGCATGCCAAAGAGCCACTTCTGGCTCCTGAACCACTATCACTGCCCGAATAACTGTACCACACTGGGTCTGGCTCCATAAATAAACATTAGTATATCCACACTGGACCTCAGCAATAATATTACTAAACCAAACCATATACAGAACATGATTTTTGTTTACTTACTTAATTTATGCCCCATCTTTCTCCCCAAAGCAGCTCACAGCTCCTCTCTTCCATTCTATCCTACCAACCCTGTGAGGTAGGTTAGATTGAAAATGAGGGATTGGCCCAGGATTTCATGGCAGAGTGGGGATTCAAACCTGGGTCTCCAGGATCCTAGGTGGACACTCTAACTACTAAGAATGCAACTCAATATAACAAATAATAGAACCCCAGAATGACGGAGTCCAAACATGGCACTTACTAAGCTAAAAAAAACAAAACAGGAAGCCATATGACATCAGTGTGACATGCCAGGAAGGGGAGGAGCCAGAGTTATGACTTCACCAGGTAACAGGCGAAGAGAGCCAGAGATCAGAGACATAAGCCAAATGCCAGGAGGTGTTACTGTAGTGAAGAAGAGGCCAAGGGCTAGAGATATGGAGGAATTCTCTCCAGCACTGAGCGGCTTCACCATAACCCACTTGGTGGTTCCAGTCTGCTGATTCTGAACGCAAAAATCTGCCGCCACGGATCAAGCCTGCACAGCTGACAAGTGACAACCCTGAACCCCTCCCCGCTTTTTGCCAACTTGGGCAGGTCGGAAAAACGGGACCTTAGCCAAGTCATGCTGAGCTCCTCTACATGGTTACCAGGTTGTGTGGGCCCTAGTGGGTAACTAGTTGAGCAGACCCGCCACAGGTGAAATTTAAAGTTAAATTCATGTTTTGCCCTTTGGGAGATATGACCTGATAAATCAATTCTGGCTGGGGGTGATCTGGGGGTCCCTTTCTCAGAGAGCTCACCAACAGAATTTAGGGACCCTCAAGGCTCTGGATGGGCACCTGGATACCTGCCCTCAGCTCTACGCCCCTCTACCTCAGAAAAAAAAGCACAATTAAAAGATGGGAGAGGGTCGTGGTAGCTCAGTGGCAGAGCACCTGCTTGGCATACAGAAGGTCCCAGGTTCAATCTGTGGCATCTCCAGTTAAAAAGATCAGGTAGAAGGTGATGTGAAGGAACTTAACCTGAGACCTTGGAGAGCTGCTGCCAGTCAAGAGTAGACAGCGCTGACCCTGACGGGCCAAGATCCGATTCAGTATAAATCGTGTTTGTGTGTTCAAACGGCCACTGGTTCTCAAGAGGCCGCATGGACAGCCATTGAAGAAGTTTATTTGCATCACTTATGTGTCACCTTTTTCCTTTCAAAGGACCCAAGATGTCTTATACAGGACTGGTTCTAGAGCCATGGCACCCGAATGACTGCTTTGGGGGACACAGTGAGGTCACCAATGCTCTGCAGGAGCTGAGCTTGCTGCCATCTATCGCTGGCACAGGAAGTGACTTGCAGCCTTGCTGGGAGGGTAGAAGCTGGCTCAGGGCCTGGTTAGAAGCAACACGGGCCCAGGAAGGGATCAGGCGACAACCAGCCTTTGCATGAGGCGACAACCAGCCCTAGAGATGCCCAGGACCTCTCCCACTCGGGCGCTGGCCAAACTTGGTTGTTTCCGTAAGGCTGCCGGATCCACTGCCCTCTAACCATACCCCGAGTTCGACTGATGCAACCTGACAGAACATTTGTACGTGAGCGCACAGGCAGAGCATAGCCTCCATGCTCTGTTACCTTCCGTAAGTTGATTTTTAAACTGGAGTTTTGAGCGCTCTTGACGGCAAAGCACAAATCCCCTGAGCAAGCATACCAGATTCGGGGAAAGCAAACCAGGTTGGTGAACTTTGCTCTCCATCTTCCGTGGAACATATTTCCGCTCAGGTCTCCATTCCTGCCTCTTCTCGCTACTCTATGAATAAATGATACCACCCTCCCAAGCTGGACTCTGTTCTAAGCACTCACGCCATCTTGTAACTCCCCCCCCCCCCCCCCGTTTAGTTGTTTGTTTGTTTTAATTTGCGAAAGTCCTCTGGGATGAGTTGCAGATCATACTCCTGATCATGTTCATGAACCTCATTGGGTAATTTTGGGCCCTGTAACCTTTGCTGGTCCTAACCTACCCTGCAGGGATGTTGTGAGGATAAAATGGGATAATGCCATGCACAACACCCTGACTTCCTTCTCAGAGAAGCAATAGTTAGCATAATAAATAAAATAAAATGTATTGCCATCATTTTCTAATCTAATTTATGATGGTTTTTTACCAAGGCTTTTTTCCCCCTAATGGTTTTATGACACGGTCATTAATTTTCAATACGGTGGTTTTAATGTTGCTTTGTAAGACATCCTGTTGGGGGCTCTAAAGCAAGATTTTCTTTCTAAAAAATGGCCAGCAAATAAATAAATCATTACAGCATTACAATCTTTGTTTCAATGAAGGCACACGATAATAGATTTTGGCACCTTAAAAGAGGAGGGTGGCTACTCTGACCTCTTGAGAAGTCCCCATCCAATTCCCCTGTTGGAAACAAAACTGAAGGAAATATGGAGAAATATGAAAAGTATCTCTAGCCAGAATATGATAAGGAGAGGTAACAGCACGAATTCAAAATAATAATACAAAAGCAGTTCCGCAGCAAGTATTTCCCCCTAAATGCTGGTCTCAAGAGAATAAAAGGCGGCGAGCAAATCTTGCGAAACCGATTCCTAATTCAGCTTCTGAGAGTGAAACCCAAATCAAAATGGATCTACTACAATGCAGTAGGACCAAGGAGAAAGTACATGGTGCTGAAATTCTAATATAATAAACTTAAAAGAAGTTTAATATTTGGGGTGAAGCTGCAACGAAACAAGACTGCATTTTCTCTGGACCAATTCTTTCTCCTTTTCTCTGTGACTGATACACCCATGACCGCAATGCGGGCCTAGGAAGTTGTGATATGTGCCCTAGGTAGGGTTACCAATCTCCAGGTGTGGCCCGGAGACCTTCCAGAATGGCAATAATTCTCCAGACTTCAGTGATCACGTCCCCTGAAAAAAATGGCTGCTTGGAGGGCAGACTTTATGGCATTATACTCTGCTGATGTCTCTCCCCCCCCCTCAAACCCCACCCTCCCCAGGAGTCCCAACTAAATCTCTAGGAATTTCCTAACAGTTGGCAACCCCTCCCTCAGGCCTATTAAACCCTATTCCCAAATTAGACTATTGAGAATTATTCTTCAAATATCTGCTATACAAAGACCCACCTTACACTAAATCAGAACACTAGCCTACATAGCTCAGACTGTCAATAGCTCTACAGGGACTCAGACGGAGATCTTCCATATTCCAGGTACCTCAGAACCCCTAAACCACGGATGCAAGAGCTTGAACCTGAGACCAGGTACATACAAAACACATGCTCCGACAGAGGTTGTGTACCCTTCCCCTGATAAGAAGCCAAAAATCCTAACAATAGTAGCACTGAGAATAACTGCCCCCTCAGGGAGACCCTGGTTCAAATCCTCATACTTCCATGGGCACTCACTGGGTGACCTTGGGCCAGCCATACAGACTCAGCCTAACCTACCACACAGGGCTGTTGTGAGGATAAAATGGAGGAGGGGACCAAGGCTAGCCCAGTCTCCTCAGATCTCAGAAGCTAAGCAGGGTTGGTCCTGGCTAGTACTTGGATGGGTAACCTCCAAGGAATACCAGGGTTGTGACCCAGAGGCAGGCAATGGCAAACCACCTCTGAAATGTCTCTTGCCTCGAAAACAAGTCGAACTCGCCACCTAGTGGTGCATGATGCTAAAAGAGCTAGAACTTCTGTCTGTCAGACAGTCTTAGGATTTCCTGGCTATACTACACACAATGCCATATGAGGAGGAGGAGGAGGAGGAGGGGGACAATGTTAGCAAACTTGGGTCCCCATTAGGGAGAAGTAAATAAAAACTCCTTGTATGCTAACTGCACTGCTGTTCCATTTGAGGACACGTTTTCCAGCGGTCTGCTTTCTTTACTTTAGGCCGGCACACCTCAGGCCTGGCCTAGGAGACACTTGGTTTATCAAGGCCTCTGCCTGAGGGGGGCGCACCCCTGAATGCTTGATGGGAGGCCCGTGTTTGGCTTCAAACTGCAGGAGCCCACTCTAGTCTGTGCCCCGTTGATTCCCGTCCCATCCCTGGTGGATCTGTGAGAACCTTTCTTCCGCCATCTTCTTCCACCATTCTGTTAAAATATTTAAAAACCAAACTCCCAACAACTGGTGTCAAGCCCCTAAGGCCCGGCCTAGACCTGCAGTGGAAAGCATTGGCCGAGAGCTGAGGGGGTAGAACGGGCCATACCATTTTAGGCTAGAGGGGAGGGTTACAGACAGTTGTCACAAGTCCCTCTCATCAATTAACGCCCTGCAAACAGAAAACTAGCACAACACAGGAAGGTTTCCCTTTCTCCCCAAAACTGCTCCTTTTTTAATGTTAAATGGAAACATTACAAATGTGGTGGCCTTCCCCACCCACCCACAGTCTGAAGTGGTACAGCTCATACTGCCACCTCATTCGGTTGCATGTAGTATGGTGTAATGGTTAGTGGTGTAGGCTAGCCCAATCTTGGAAGCTAAGCAGGGTTGGCAGTGGCTAGCATTTGGAAGGGCGACCTCCAAGGAATACCAGGGCTGCGACACAGGGGCAGGCAATGGCAAATCACCTCTGAAACATCTCTTGCCTTTAAAAAACTAGCTCGCCACCTAGTGGTGCATAGCACAAAAAGAGCTAGAACTTCTGTCTGCCAGACAATCTTAGGATCTCCTGGCTATATTACACATGATGATGATGATAATGTGGTTACATTCAGGGGTCATTTTGTAGAAAAAGAAGTGCAGGAGCTCATTAGCATACCTATTAGCATCACTCATAAGCATATACCACACCCCCTGACATCGCCAGAGGTGAGTCAGAAAGGGAAGCAAAAAGGGGGGCGTCTTTAAAAGCCTCCCCTTCCCTTCCCCAGCTGGCCTGCCAAGGTGGGTGGGTGGGGGAGCGAAGCAAGAAGGGCCCCATAGAATACAATGGAAAGATCGTGCCGCTGCCGCCACGCGACTCTAAACTGCAGTAGCTTCGCTTCCTCCACAGGCCCGCTGGAAGCTGGGGGAGGGGCTTGCCACCTCTGCCATTTGTGCCCACTAGGGGTGTGCAAATAAATTTTTTTTGGCCCGATTCAGATTGAGCCAAATCTGGCCACATCTGTTCCGGCTGCCCAATGACCCCCCACATGTCAGTTTCGGAAATGCAAGCCCATTCCAGAGTCACTGGCTGGCCCAATGTCAGTTTCAGCCCCATTATACCCTATGGGCCACTGAAGTCAATGGCAAAAACTCATAGGGTATATGAGGGGCTGGAGGAGAGAGGGTTTGAGGGAGAGGCTCCAAACTTGTAGGGTAGCTGCTGGGGCCTCTCCCCAAAATACCCACCAAGTTTCAAGAAGATTGGACCACAGGGTCCAATTCTACGGGCCCCCAAACAGGTTGCCCCATTCCCTCTATTGTTCTCTGATGGGAAAAAACATTACTTTTTTCCCACCATAGAGAACAATGGAGGGAATGGGGGGGCAACCTGTTTGGGGACCCGTAGAATTGGACCCCCTAGTCCAATCTTCTTGAAACTTGGTGAGTATTTGGGGAAGAGGCTCCAACAGTTCCCCTGTAAGTTTGGAGCCTCTCCCTCAAACCCCGTCCCCTCCAGCCGCTTTTAAAGCTGCCTCCAAATTTCGGTGGCAATTTGGTCATAGGCCAAATCAGATCAGAGAATCTGATTCAGCCTGTGGCTGCCCTAGTGCCCACTCCTGGGCTGGCGGAGTGCCACTCCGCCTCGCTTCAGCCCCAAATGACCCCTGGTTATATTTATCAGAACAGGGGGATGCTACCTGGATTTTCTACCTAAGGCAGCAAAACTCTGCCCCCGCTGCTGGACCTCCTGAGGGCACCTGGTGTTTTTGGCCACTGTGTGACAGAGTGTTGGACTGGATGGGCCACTGGCCTGATCCAACATTGGCTTCTCATGTTCTTATGTTCTTATTCTGGGCTATCTCTGTCCTTTCCCTGCATCCCTGTCCTCCATAACCTTCCTTGTCTCTGTAATAAGCCATTCTTTCTTTTCAGGGGTCCCCTAATTGATATTTCTTTATTAATTAATTAATTAATTTCTACCCCGCCCTCCCTGCCATAGCAGGCTCAGGGCAGCTTACATGGAATATTACACAGCTAAAGCAAATACAGACTAAAACCTTAAACAATATAAGTATAAAACAATTACAAAGTGCTAGTGCTAAGGGGATTCATGTGTGATGGCGGGCATGAGCAGCATCCGACAGAACAAACAATCAGCTACCATCGTAGTCTGGGTTATGTAATAATGATGTTAATAGTAATAATGATGTTGATATTGATGTTAATATTGGGGTCAGGGCCTCAGTTTGTATGGTGCGGCTCCCTAGTCAAAGGCCTGGTGGAAGAGCTCCATCTTACAGGCCCTGCGGAACTGTAAAAGGTCCCACAGGGCCCTGATGTCTTCTGGGAGCTCACTCCACCAGAGCCACCACTGAGAAGGCCCTGACCCTCGTCACAGCCAGCCTGGCTTCTTTGGGGCCCGGCAGGGCCAGAAGATTTTGGGACCCCGATTGCAGTGCACTCTGGGGAACATGTGGGGAAAGGCGGTCCCTCAGGTATGTAGGTCCCTAACCATATAGGGCTTTAAAGTTAAAAAACAGCACCTTGAAATGAATTCAGTACGCTATAGGCAGCCAGTGCAGTGCTTTTAGCGCAGGTTGGATGTGCTCCCGCTTAGGGAGACCCAACAACAGCCTGGCCACTGCATTCTGCACCAGCTGCAGCTTCTGGATTTGGGACAAGGGCAGCCCCATGTAGAGAGCATTACAGTAATCCAATCTTGAGGTGACCATTGCACGGATCACTGTTGCCAGATCATTGCGTTCGAGGAAGGGAACCAACTGCTTAATCAGCCGAAGGTGATAAATGATGCCATGCATGGTGTCGGGTTTGGATATGGGAGACCTGGGTTCGAATCCCCACACTGCCACGGAAGCCTGCTTGAACAACACTGGGTCAGTCATTCTCTCACAGCCTAACCGACTTCACTAGAGTGGTTGTGGCGAGGGTAAAATGGAGGGGGTGGGGGAGACAATGCTTTACGCTGCTTTTGGTCTCCACAGAGGAGAAAAATAAATATCAAAGTAAATATAAGGCCCAGGAAGCTTTCATTGTGGGGAGGCACAGAAGCAATGATTAGAAAAAGCGTAAGGAGCTTTTTAGGTCATTGCTATGTATGTATATTATAAACACACACATTTATATTCATATTACAGATCACAATAGCATTAGAGACACACACACAAACTGACAGATACAATGACCTAGTAGAGAGATCTCTCCCCCCACTTCTCCCCCGGCTACGGTTGTCAAGACTATTTTTTTCACAAAATAAGAGATACAGAGAATTGCGGGTGAGCAGAGACATTTCTGGGGCTGTGCAACCTGGCAAGGCAAGGAGGTATCTTGAATGGAGTTTTGTGAAGAGGGGAAATGCCTTTCTTATGAGTCTGTGGTGTTCTTGCTTCGAGAAGAGTGGCATCGATCACCTGACGGGGGGTCTACAGACTGTAAGTCCCAAGCCAGAAAATCCCACCTCAGCAAGCAACTCTCCAGGTGGCTTTACACAGGGGTAGTGGTTAGAGCGACAGAGGCCCGGGTAGATATCCCCATTCAGCCACACTAACTCACTGGGTGACCTTGGACCAGCCGCTCTCTCTGCCTAACCTACCCCACAGGGCTGTTGTGAGGATGAAACAGAGGTACACAGAACAACACGCACCCCACTGACCCAAGCTCCTTGGGAGAATAGCTTGAAAATGCATTTAATACAATAAAGTCCTATTTTCTACAGTGCATTAGTAAACCGACTGGCCTACTTCAGAAGGCTGTGGTAAAGATGGTATCTGCAAAGTATTTTATACCTGCTAAGCAATGTACAATGGAGAAGGTTTCTACTTTGATGGGGTTGCAGGAAGGGGGGATGATGGGGGGTGGTCTTGAGAAGCAGCGTCCCTGCTGTATTTGGGTCTCTGGGTCTGGGGTGCTCTATTCCACCAAGCAGGATAATATAGTCAGAAATCAGGCCCCTGTCCCGAGAGTCCCGATGCTCCCATTCCCCCCATTTCTACTCCTGTGTAGAGTTACTCCAGCCTCAGCCTGGAAGTGGAGGGAAACTCTTCACAGGATTTGGCCCCCTAGTAGTGAAAGACAGAAATGCTGTCTGGTGATATTTAGGTCTCAGAAACGACGCTGTTAACCAGAGTTTAATTTGAAATTGTTTCATTTGGCCTACTGCATGCCTGAAATTTTTAAGTGTCAATGTTTTATATGGCTGATCGAGTGGCCGTAATAAAGGAGGAACGATTTGGCCCAACGGTGCAAAACTGTACTCGTTCTCCTGCCTTCCCACAGGCTCCATTCACCTACACCGAGAACTGTCTCCACCGTGTTAGGGTTTCCCCGAGTCCCGTCTCGGGCGTGGGGTTCAAGGGACAGATCCTCCTCCATCCCCCGTCCCCGTCGTCCGTTCCCCCCCCCCCCCCCAAGCGAGGCTGCTAGATACCGAGGCTCCCGAAGGACACTGGATCAGCCGCTTTCCGCTTCGGCGCGGGATCCTGGTACTTCCCGGGGCCTGATGGAGCCGCCGAGCTTATGAGGCTCAGTTCGGGAAGACCTGCTCGGTGGAGAGGCGGAACGAAGCGCGCGCGGGGGGGGGGGGTTGTCAGAGACCCGAGGCTCTGCTTGGAGAGGAGGGAGGGAAGACCGATTTGGGGAAGCCCCCCTCCCCCACGGCTGAGATCGGCGGAGCAGAGCCGGCTTGATCTCCCGGACTCCCTGGAGTTGGTCCCTTGCCTCTCCCCGGGAGATGTCCGGGCGCTCCGGAGGGGCTTCTCCCCAGAGATGTGAGCGGGCGGAAGGCAATCGCCGGGGGGGGAGGGGGGAGAGGCCGCCTCCTTCCCGGCGCGAGAGGGGTTAATCGGCTTTCCGACACACCCCCCCCCCGCGAACTTTCCTTCCCTCCTTTGCGCCCCCCCTTTCCAAATCTCCCCCCTCCAGAGAATGGCTGGCCGAGCCCTCCCCCGAATGCGCGATCCGAGGAGGGGGGGGGGGGGGAAGAGGCGGGCTGGCGGCGAGCGGGCGAGGGCTTGGGGGGCGCCCGGGGACACGCACTTACCGGGCTCCGGAGGGGAGGTCGAATGAAGGGGGGAATGGAGGCGAAGGAGCGCCGGAGGAGAGAGACTCGGGCAGCCAGCTGGAGCGGCGGCGGCGGCGGCCCCCTCGCTTCCCTCCTCCTTCTTCCTTTGGAGACTCGGAGGAGGAGGAAGAGGAGGGGGCGGGAGAGCGGGCTCGGGTCCCCTTCCCCCCCGCACCTCCAACAGTCGGCGGCGGCCTCCACCCCCACTGCGCCCTCGGCTTCAGGCGCCCCCGCCGCCGCCCGTGCCCGCGCGCTCGCCCAGCGCTGCGCCCGCCCGCTGCCGGCCGTCGTGGCCACCTCCCATTTCCGAAGAGCCCAGAACGCACCGCCAGCGCCCCCCCCCCCTTCCCCTCGCCGCCGCCGCCGCCGACACACACAGAGACACACTCACCCTCCCTCCGCCTTGCCTCCTCCCTCCGCGCAGGAGCGCATCGATTGCCCCCGCCGCCGCTCGCCAGATAAATGTTTGCGCCTGAAAGCCGACGGGTGGGGAGGGCGCAGGAGGCGAGATGCCAAGCGGGGAGGGAAGGGTGGGTGGATGGATGGATGGGCACGAGAGAGGGGGAAGGCGGCAGAGGGTAGGTGGGAAAGCGGGGCCGGCGGCCAGGAGGGCCCAGGGCCCGCTCTTGCTTCCTAGGAGCCCCGGGCGGGCGCGCAACCCACATTGCCCCAAAGCTGGCCTGGCGCAGTTCCGGCGCCTGCGTGGGCGTGTCGTGGTGAAACTGGCTGCGATCCTAAGCGCGCTGCCCTGCTAGCGAGTCCCGCTCTGCACAACGGGGCGGGGGGCGGGGGGGGGGGCTTGCTTCCAAGGCGGTGGTTAAAAGTCCGTGCTCCTCCACCACCACCCCCGCACGCACACACGTCGAGTTTATTTGGAACCGTGCCCTGGCGCAAACGGGGGTCTTCCAAGCAAAAGACCCTTTACAGTATCTGAGCGGGCGATGGGGACTTAGCAAGGGAGGCAGAGACCAGCACTTTGGGGGCGGGGGAAGGGCGGGTAATGCATGTCTCCCGCGAGCTCCAAACACTTCGAACTGGCTGTGGTTGGAGCGGAGGTCCAGGCTCCGTCCCCTCCCTGCCGGCCGCCCCTCCGCTCTCCCCCTCTCCCGTCGCCTTTTCTTTCCCCTCAGCTTCCCTGCGAGTCCTCCTCCCCTCTCCATCCCCAGTACAAAGGAATGGGAGATGCCTGGAGCTTTTTTTGGCAAGGCAAGACTCAGGAGCAACAGAATCTGGGAGGGAGGAAAGAAAAGGAAGGAAGAGATGGATCGGATCCCGTAGGAACTGGATTCCAGAGCAAGCGCTCCCTTCTTGGAAAGGAGCTTGTAATTGGGGGGGGGGGGGGGGAAGGCTAGAATAAATCTGGGGGCTGTCAGGGGGACGGAAACTGTCACTAATCCAGGGCTGCATTTTCAGCATACCACTGATGCTGGAAAGGGGAACACACTGCCATATACTGAATGAGACCCTTGGTCCAGCAAGGTCAGTATACTCAGGTGGGCAGTGGCTCTCTCATCACCTCTGATCCTTTTGAATGGAAGGACTGAACCTGGGACCTTATGTGGGTGAAGCAGATGCTCTGCCACTCAGCCACGGACCCTCCCGGTGTTCATCCGGAGGGTGCCCTTGAAAATGCAGCTGCTTTTGGGAACTTACTCAGGAGGTCAGCCATGGAAGGCTGCCTCAGGTGAAAACTGCAAGGTGGTTTCCCCTAACTTCAGTCTTTTCCCATATAGATGAATGGAATCGGAAAGACTGGGATTGCAGAGTGAGGGAAGGGAGACTGCCAAAGGAAAAATGAGAGAAGGTGCTCCCTATCTGATCCAGGGGAGCATGGGCCAAGCTATGCGCTCACTAGCCGTGATATGGTCTGTTTGTGACATCTTAGACACGCATACACAAAAAATAGGAACTTTGTTTTTTGGGACCTCCAAGACTGCCTGAACCAGATGACATCACATATTCATTTATTTTTGTTTATACCCTGCCTTTCTCCCCAATGGAAGGGGCTTATTTCATTCTCTACTCCATTTTATCCTCACAATAACCCTGTGAGGGAGGTAGAGGAGAGAGTGCGGGACTGGCTCAAGGTCACCTAACGAGCTTTCATAGCAGAGTGGGGATTCGAATATGGGTCTCCCAGATCCTGTTAGGATGTTTGAACCGTGAGGTGGGGGTAGGAGGTGGAGACAGGGCATGTTTGTACGGAGCCCAGAGAAAGAATGCTTGGGGGTTGGAGCAGGTAGGGGAGGCGAGGTTGATCACACACAAGAAACTGCCTTATACAGTCAGTGTTGTCTACTCAGAATGGCAGCCGCTCTCCAGGGTCTCGGGCTGAGGGCTTTCACATCACCTACTGCCTGGTCATTTTAACTGGAGATGTCGGGGATTGAACTTGGGACCTTTTACATGCCAAGCAGATGCTCTGCCACAGTGGAGGCCATGTTGCCTGAAAGGTTTTTGGAGAGGATTTCCCAAGCTTGCCTGGAGCTCCTGGAATTCCACCACTACTAAGAGCCTTTCCAAATTATTCTCACCCACACCCACTATAGCCTAGCATTAATTTGGTCCTGGTCTGAAATACAGTCAATCCACAGGTAACCTGACACAGAGACAAATCTAGTTACACAGTTCACAGTAAAGCTGCGCAGTCCACCATTTTAAAACTAAACAGGCAGGTGTGCTCTTCAGTCCTGGGGAAGGAAAGTGCACCAGCCTACCAAAAATAAAAACCCTAGATTGAAATAAGTCAAACTAAATGCATTTTTAGAACACAAAGGTTAATGAAATTTTTGGTTACTACTGTGGGAGGGTTAGCCAGTCCTTCTGGTCTCTACAACTCGGGGTAGAATTGCAGCTTGTAAACTACTAATTAATGATATTAAACTAATAAAAACAAGAACTTTACAAAGGTCATAAAATGATGTATGCAGTGGAGCTGGTGTGTCACTCAACACTAATGATGTCACAGGCACTAGCCAATAGACACTCATAAACTGTGTTTAATCATATTCCACATGGCAGAAAGGCGGGGGGAGGGGGGGGGAGAGAAAGAAAGAAATGCATTTTCCCAGTGATGGAAGCTTGCAAACTGAATACAGGGATATTGAGTCTCACTATAACAGAAATACGTCCTGGAGAGAAACCATCTGGAACTGGTGCAACCAATTACTGCACACTTATTATGCAAAAAAAGTAAACTGGTAAAAATGAACTTCTGGTAATCTTCCTCATTACAGAATAGGAGAAAGAATACAGTCATAAACACAGTTACACTACTTCTAAATGCACTGAAGTAAATGGGTTTACAAGGATTTAACTCTGCTTAGGATGGTACTGATACTTCAGGTCTGACAGAAACAAAACAAGATATTGGCTGAGGGATTTGCTATAAAGTATTTTAAATAATCACAGGATTAAAAGTTCATAGGGCCCTTGAATTAATGAATTCTAGGTGCATATTCATACTCACATACCCAAATAAGAGAAACTGCTTGTGTATGTGTATGAGAAAAAAATCACAAGTCTGATAGATCTAGAGTTTATTACAATGCACTAAAAGGACATAATCTGTTCTAGCCTCTAAACAAACCCATATAGACCATTCTTCCATATAATAACAAATGTTTACTTATTTACTTCATTTATAAATTTCTTTTTCCCTACTGGGGGCCTAAAGTGGGTCAGGTTGTTCTCCTCTCCTCCATTTTATCCTCACACCAACCCTGTAAGGTAGGTGAGTATGAGTGTGTGTGACTGGCCAAGGCCACCCAGCAAGCTTCCATGGCACAGTGGGGAACCTGGGTCTCCCAGACCTGTACTCAATCTATACTCCAGACAAGAGGCCCCCTGTTAGGACAGAATATGGAAAAACAGAACGGCTTCCCACTGGCAAAGGTGTCAGACAAGGATGCATTTTATCTCCCTGTCTCTTCAACCTGTAGGTAGAACATATCATAAGGAAAGCTGGATTCGATTCAGATGAAGGCAGAGTGAAAATTGGTAGAAGGAATATGAACAGTTTGAGCTATGCAGATGACACCACATTATGGGCAGAAAAAACACTGAAGACTTGAGACGACTACTGATGAAGGTTAAAGCAGAAAGGGCCAAAGCGGGACTGCAGCTGAACATCCAGTAGACAAAGTAATGACTGCTGGGGAATTACACAACTTTAAGGTTGATGGTGAAGAAACTGAAATTGTTCAAGATTTTCTGTTCCTTGGTCCATCTTCGGCCAAAAGGGAGACTGCACCCAAGAAGTCAGAAGACTGAAACTGGGAAGAACAGCCATGAAGGAGCTAGAAAAGGTTCTTAAGTGTAAGGATGTGTCACTGGCATCCAAGATCAAGTTAATTCATGCCATAGTATTCCCCATTATTATGTATGGATGTGAAAGTTGGACAATGAAGAAAGCTGACAGGAAGAAAATCGATTCCTTTGAAATGCTGTGTTGGAGGAGACTGTTACAGATACCGTAGACCGCCAAAAAAGACAAATCAGTGGGTCCTAGACCAAACGAAGCCTGAACTCTCCCCAGAAGCGAAAATGGCCAAACTGAGGCTACTGTACTTTGGTTGCATGATGAGAAGACAAGAGACACTGGAAAAGACAATCATGCCAGAAAAAGTTGAAGGCAGCAGGAAAAGAGGAAGACCTAACATGAGATTGAACAAAGTTAGAGTCCAGTGGCACCTTTAAGACCAGCAAAGTTTTATTCAAAGTGTGAGCTTTTGTGTGCATGCACACTTTGTCAGACAATGAAATGGAATTACAGATCATAGCTGTAAAGAGGCAAGGACCTACAATACTCACAAGAGGAGGAAGCCGCCGCAAGTAAGCCTCCCTGTCTCCCCCGGCACCGACGACGGCTCCAAGCCACCGGGCCTTCTCTTCCGCCACCCCCCCCCCCCCCCGACAGCAAGGCCCATGCAGGGCCCGCCCGGCCTTCTCTCCTGCCCCCCCATGGCGAGACCCGCCAGTCCTTCTCTCCCGCCCACCCCCACCCCCCGACGGCAAGGCCCACACAGGGAATGCTCTTTTACTTTTGGGGGGATTTAAATATTCCCCCATATAGTTTTAAAAAAACGTTTAAGATTTTTCTGCACATCTGGGGAGTCCCCCAAGTGTGCAGGAAAATCTCTCTGCCCCCCAAGTGCCCCGATGTGCGGATTTAGATATCCGCACGCACAGGGGGCACTTGGCTATTAGTATATAGACAAGAAGAGGGACCCGCAATACTTGGGGGGGGGGAGGACCTCACGGCTGAGGAGGAAGCGGCCACAGGTAAGCTCCCCCCCTTGGCACTGGTGTTGAGGCCTGGGTGCCTCCCAGCTGTCGGGTCCGCCACCGATCTTCCCCCCAGTTACCGGCAGAGAGGCCTGGATGCCTCCCAGCCACCAGGCCCACCGCAGAGTTCCCAGAGCATTCTCTGCGCATGCACAGCGAATGCTCTTTTACTTTTGGGGGGATTTAAATATCCCCCATATAGTTTTTAAAGTTTTCAGATCTGTCTGCACACCTGGGGAGTTCTCCAAGTGTGCAGGAAAATCTCTCTCTGCCCCCCCAAGTGCCCCGAATGTGTGGATTTCGATATTCGCACACATGGGGCACTTGGCTATTAGAGATATAGCTATTATAGATGGTAGCTTGTTAAATTAGCATGCAAAATAGTGAAGGTGTTTTTTACCAGATAAAAAGAATGACAAACTCGGTTTCTGGTTATCACCTGTTTGGGTTCAACTGGGGGGGGGGGACAATATAGGTAATAAATATGTGAGAATTCAACTGGAGATTGATGTACCCTAAATTGTGAGAATTCAGTCATTAGATCCCATCCATCTCCTTTCTAGCACAGAGGCCAATGTGAGATCAATTGACTCAATAAAAGAAGCCATGGCCCTCAGTTTGCAAGACCCGAGAATGGCTGCTAACGATAGGACTTTCTGGAGAACGTTAATTCATAGGGCTGCCATAAGTCAGAAGTGATCTGACGTCATTTAACACACACACACACACACTCCCAGATCCTATATCAGCACTCTAACCACTGCACCGCACTGCCTCTCCAAAATGGAATAGTCAGGAACAATCTGACTTCCCTTCTATCTGTCTCTTAGATTGATCCTTCCCATCCTCCAAGAATCTCAGTGTAGCATATGTGGTTCCCTGCATTTATATTTTATCTTCCCAGCCACCCTGTGAGGTAGGATAAGGCCCGAGACACCCAATTAGCATTGTGGCTGGGGGGGGGGGGTGTCTCCCAAATCTTACAGTGAAGTCCTACGTTGAATTACTGCAGCCTCAGCCCATTGATGACAGTGAATTTAGACTGGAATAACTGCATTGTTAGTCCACACCATCTGTAGCTGAGCCCATGGTCCACACAGGTAGCCGAAGGAGGTGAAGAATATGTGCAGGGGACTCTATTCTTTGAATGCTCTTCTTTCTTTCTTTCTTTCTTTGTTTCTTTCTTTCTTTCTTTCTTTCTTTCTTGAAAATAATTTTTATTGAAGAAAACAGCTTCCCAAAAAAGTTACTCAAATATCAGCATTGTCAATGTGAGGATGCAATTCCAACAAATAAACAATTCATCGTAACAAGTAAGCTTGACTAATAGATTAATAATACGTGTCCTGAATCTGGTAAATCTACACAACCCTAAGTAAATAAAAAGGGGGGGGGGGAAGGAAAGAAAAGAAAAGCTCCCATAATACCTTTGCTTTGTAGGATATGAGGTAGTAATAACTAAAGGAGAGTGTGACAGAGAAGCGGTAAGTAGATAGATTCAGAAATGAAGCCAAGAGGAATAGCTAGGGTCTCGGGGAAGTAAGTTGTTTTCAGTCATATATTGTAAGAAAGGGAACCAGGTGCACACGAAGTGCGAGGAGGTCGCATCCGATGAAGTGCTGGGAGGATTGAGACTGTCAGTGATCTTGTCCATAAGAAATTGAGCCCAGATTTTTTTTCTCCAGAGATCCAGAGAAGGGGGACTGCTGAGCTTCCAGGAAGCCATGATGGATGTTTTGGCCGCTGTAAGTAGGAAGGTGGTTAGAGGAAGAAGGGGTTCATCACCCACAGATGGATCCCTTAGGTGTAAGAGAAGGACAGACAGGTCCAGAGGAAGAGTTTGTGATGTAATGTTAGCTATCTCTTTAATTATAGAAGACCAGAATCGTTGGATTTGGGGGCATGACCACCAGCAGTGCAAGTAATCTCCCAGCTCTCCACATGCTTTCCAACAAAGCGGTGAGTGAGAGTTATTGATGTGGTGGAGACACACCGGTGTGTAGTGCCACCTGGAAACCAATTTAAAGAATTGGAAGCGTACATTGAAAATTCCAGAAGTGCTGGCTGCTGAAGACCAGATCAGAGACCATTGTTGGTCAGATAAAAAACAGCCAAGGTCTTCTTTCTAAAGAAACTCCCCGTAAGCACCAGATTGCTGGTGTCTCCATGATGTAAAGGTTGACACACTGGATTCTGGGCCCAGCAATCAAGTTGACATCTTAGGAGAATCTGCAATCTGGTTATTGTTGAAAGTCAATATTGTATAAGTGGTTAGAGCTTCAAACAAGAGCTGGGGAGACCAGATTCAAATCCCGTCTGTCCTAAAGTTGATGATGTGACCACATTTTCTCTCAGTCTGACCCCTCCATACAGGGCTGTTGTGAGGAAAGAGGAGATCAAAATAAACCGGCATTACTAGAAGGTGTGGCTATTGCAGGAAAAGGTTGCTTTTCTTTAGAGGTGCACACCAGCAGCGGCTGTCGAGCTTTCTGGAGTGGGACCCAGTTCTAAACTAACTCAGAACCAGTGTTCCCTCTAAGCTGAGTTAGTGTGAGCCACCTCAGTTTTTTAGCCTCTGGCTCACACTTTTTGTCTTAGCTTAGGAAAGATGGCTCCAGAGCAAATTACACAGTAGCCAAACTGCTTGCTCGCAACTTTAATGCCGGTAGCTCACAAAGTAGAATTTTTGCTCATAAAACTCCACAGCTTAGAGGGAACATTGCTCAGGACCTGCTTGCAAAGTAACTCCGTTCTAGTGTTCCCCTTCCTGACAGTAAAACACAAAAATCTCACACCAGTCAACGCTGAACAAGTCAAATAATCTGAATGAATTTATAGCATTACCAAATAACAAGCTGGATTTCATGGTCATTTTGCCAGTTACACACAGGCAAATTTCACATCAAGCCTCCCCAAAGCCTCCTCCCCTCTTGACTTCACGGACCACCTGCAAGAGAGTTGCGACTCGCCTTCAGAAGAAAGGGACTGTGGCTGACAAAACCTTATGCCCAGGGGTCATTTTGAGCAGAAATGTGCAGGAACGCCGTTCCGGGAGTAACAAGCCCAGAAGCGGGCACATATGATGATGCGCTGTGGTAGGGTAGCTTCCCTGCAAGAGCAAAGGAAACCTGAAGTGTCTTTAGTCAAAGTGTAAAGCTGGCTCGCCAGCTCTGAGTTGGGAAATACCTGGAGATTTCTGGGGTGGAGCCTGAGTGGTGGGTGTTCCCTTCTGACACATTTCCGGTGATGTCAGGGGGTGTGGCATATGCTAATGAGTTATGCTAATTTTTTTCAGTTTTTATTACAGAAGAACGAATACACCAAGTACATAAGAAAAGGTGAATACTATCATCCTTTGCAATCCTAAACCTAACACAGGCACAGCAATAGAAAATCACAATAAAATAAACCAGCAAAACCGCCAAGACCTTATTCAAAAGAGTGAACAGATACTGCACTTTAACATGTGAAATTTAACCATAGGTTAAGAACTTATATTTGAGATCTTTTATGTTTTCCCAATCAAATTTGTCTACATTCATTTTCTCAAGTATTGGATACCACTGGATACCATTTGTCAAGGGGATTCAATAGGTGACTTTCAATGTCCTCCGAGTTTTCCCAGAGGGAGATTTTTTTCTTGCAAGAAAAAATCCCATACTTTATGCAACCACTGTTGCAACCACTGTTGCATTGAAGGAAGAATGTTTGCCTTCCATTTACTCGCTATTGAACTCTTGGCTGCTACTATCAGGATATTAATCAGCTCTTTGCTCCTTTCAGGTGGGCCATCTGCCGGCCAAAGGTGAAGAAGAATCAGCGATGGATCAAAAGGCACGGTAAGTCCAGTTAAAGAGTGAATAGTAAAAATAACTTCTTTCCAGAATTGGGCCACATAGGGACACTCCCACCAGTGATGGTAGTATGTTGCTTTTTGCCCACATTGTTTCCAACAAAGCGGTGATGACTGAGAATAGATATGGGAGAGTTTTACAGGCGTGAGGTACCATCTGTGCAATACCTTAGCAGTGTTCCCTCTAAGCTGAGTTAGCGTGAGCTAGCTCACAGGTTTTTAGCTTCCGGCTCACACATTTTTGTCTTAGCTCAGGAAGGATGGCTCCAGAGCAAACTAATTTATGCAGCAGCCAGTAGCTCGCTCACAACTTTAATGCCAGTAACTCACAAAGTAGAATTTTTGCTCACAAGACTCTACAGCTTAGAGGGAACATTAAGTGCTGTTTCCTGAATAAGTTGCGAGTTTGAGATTTTAGCATGAGTTATGCTAATGAGTTATGCTAATAAGCTCTTGCACCTCTTTTTCTATGAAATGACCCCTGCTTATGCCACCAAAAATTCACTGGCCTTTAAAGTGCCAAACAGAAACAGAAAACTGGCACGGCAGGGAGCAGCCTGGGCTACAACTTTTCTCCCTGGTGTGCTGGGTTTTATTCGCAGGGAGTTTTACTCACAGGGAGTTCTGAAGCAGCCATGGAAGGTGTCATCAAGTCACAGCCAACTTATGGTGACACCCCCCCCCCCCCGGGTTTCACAGCAAGAGACAGACAGAGGTGGTTTGCCATTGGCTGCATCCGAGTGGCAACCCCGGACTCCCATCCAAGTACCAATCAGGGCTGGCCCTGCTAGTTCATTATTCACAGGGAAGGGGTTTTTCACACTGGGGAAACGGTCAAAGATATGTCTACGCCTCCAAAGATATGTCTATTTCAGTCCACTACCTCATTCTTCAGTATATGGATGACTCCTGAGGCCCATTCTGACATACCTGTTGACATATGGAAGTTACTACAGGGTGGGTGGTGCTTCACGCTGTCTGGGATCACATCAGAGATTCCCCAAAACAAGGTGTGCTGAAGGGGGAAATGCTGCATCATGGACTCCTCCTACCTGGCTGGGGTCTTCTGATGTTATCTGAGCAATACAAAAAGAGGAATCTCACAACCCCGCAAGGGTAATAATGGTTTGGGCCTAAAGTGCTATTACAGCCAGTGTGGTGTCGTGGTGAGAGTGTCGGCCTAGGATCTGGGAGACCCAGGTTCAAATCCCTGCTCTGCCCTGGCAGCCCGCTGGGTGACCTTGAGCCAGTCACAAAACTCTCGGCCTCACAGGGTTGTTGTGAGGATAGAATGGAGGAGGAGAGAATCGTTTGGATCCCCACAGGGGAGAAAGGAGGAGTAGTAATGAAGTAAATAGATAATTTTTTTAAAAAAAGTTTGTCGTATCCACAAAGATAGTTCCAGTCCAGATAAGCAAGTGCCTCCTCCCGTTTTGGAAATACATTTCCCATGCCCCAAATTGGATGATCCTGCTGCATTTAAGGGGTTTTATTTTTATTTATTAAAACATTTGTACCCCACTTTTCCTTGTGGTTCCAGGCAGGTTCGGGAGTTGAAAACGCTGAAAGTATCGAAACTGTATAAAAATGAGGCACATATGTGGAACCACAGAGTTTTAATAAGGATTTCCCAAATATTCCTTCCTTTGGCTTCAGTCCATGTCTGAGTGTTCACGATTTCAGCCATCTGATGAATTTAACATCTCGTGCTTTACATACATTATATTCTTATTTTTGTCTGATTATAGGTACCTGGGAAAAAGTGCTCTGTGGGGATTCTCTCACCCCCTGCAGCCCCTTAGAAGGTGATTTGGTCATATGTATTTATTTTAAAAGTACTGCACACTCTCTCACTAAAAAAAATACTTTCGGGGCAGCTTACAAATCTGTTTTAAATAATGCAACTGCGAAGCTACTAAATCCAGCAGCATTAAAAAACCCCAAATCAAAGTAGCAATAAAAGAGAAAATACAAATAAAACCGAAGATAAATTAACTGTATTCTAATTTAACAGTAACAATGGTAGCCAAAGACCCAAAGCAGCACAGTGTAGGAAAGTAAACCTGAGCTGTATCCAGCAAGCCAGTTTTGCCACGGGAAGGTTATTCCACTTGCAGAGCATAAGAACGTAAGAAGAGCCTCGCTGGATCGGACCAGAGGTCCATCTAGTCCAGGATCCTGTTTCACACAGTGGCCAGCCAGTTCTTGTGGCAGTCCAACAACAGGACACAGAGGCTGACACCTTCCGCAGATGTTGCTTCCTTTATGCAGATGTTGGGATTCAGAGGTTCACTGCCACTGAACAGTTTGTTTGTTTGTTTGTTTGTTTGTTTATATTTATACCCCGCCCTCCCCACAAGCGGGCTCAGGGTGGCTTACAAGGGCATATAGTGCCAAATTCAATATACCATAAAATTACAATAAAACATTATAAAACCATACAACACAACACTAATAAAACAGTTCAGTATAAAGTGCTTCCAGTAGTAATCAATATGTAGATGGCTTCCCCCCCAGGGTTGGAGTCCGGCTCCCAGACCACCTGGCCTGGGCTGTTTCCAGGGCCGGCCCTCATTGCGATGATACTAGCAATGGTAGATGGCACTAACGGTGGTGGCTCCTAGCCGAAAGCCTGGCGGAAGAGCTCCGTCTTGCAGGCCCTGGGGAACTGCATAAGGTCCCACAGGGCCCTGATCTCCCCTGGAAGCTCGTTCCACCAGACAGGAGCCGCCACCGAGAAGGCCCTGGCCCTGGTTCCGGCGAGCCTGGCCTCCCTGGGGCCTGGGACAGTAAGTCTATCTTGTGACCCCGACCTAAGTGCTCGCTGGGGTATATGCGAGGACAGGCGGTCCCTCAGGTATGTTGGACCCTGGCCATATAGGGCTTTATAGGTAAGTACCAGCACCTTGAAACGAATTTGGTATGCTGTAGGCAGCCAGTGCAGCGCCGCCAGCACAGGTTGGATGTGGTCCCACTTTGGGAGGCCCATCAGTAGCCTGGCTGCGGCATTCTGCACCAGCAGCAGCTTCCGAATTTGCAACAAGGGCAGCCCCATGTAGAGAGCATTACAGTAGTCCAACCTCAAGGTGACCGTTGCGTGGATCACTTTAGCTAGGTCATCGCAGTCGAGGAAGGGAACCAACTGCCGGGCCAGCCGCAGATAATAAAAGGCTGACTTAGCAGTAGCTGCTACCTGGGCCTCCATAGTTAAGGAGGGATCCAGGAGCACTCCCAAGCTCCTAACCCCTGACGCCAGCGCCAGTGGCACCCCATCGAAGCTCAGGAGTGCGAGCCCCTGCCCTAGACCGTTCCGACCCAAGCACAGGACCTCTGTCTTTGCTGGGTTCAATTTCAGCCGACTCTGCCTGAGCCAACCAGCCACAGCGTGCAATGCCCAGTCCAGGTCTTCTGGGCCAGAGTCCGACTGGCTGCCCAACATCAGATAGAGCTGGGTGTCGTCAGCGTACTGGTGATATCCCAGCCCATGTCTCCGGGCAATCTGGGCAAAGGGGCGCATATAGATGTTGAACAACATCAGGGAAAGCACCACTCCCTGGGGCACACCGCATTCCAGCAGGTGCCTTGTGGATGGCTGCTCCCCGAGCGCCACCCTTTGTCCCCGACCTTGAAGGAAGGAAACGAGCCATTGCAAGGCCTGTCCCTGTATCCCCACATCGACGAGGTGGCAGGCCAACATGGAGGTTCCCCTTGGTCACCACAGACCTATCCTCCATGAATCTGCTTAATTCTCTTTTAAAACCTTCTATGCCTGTGGTTGTCACCAGTGTTCCCTGTAAGCTGAGTTAGTGTGAGCTGGCTCACAGTTCTTTAGCCTCCAGCTCACAGATTTTTGTCTTAGATCAGGAAGGATGGCTCCAGAGCAAACTAACTTATGCAGTAGCCAAATTGCTCGCTCACAGCTTTAATGCCAATAACTCACAAAGTGGAATTTTTGCTCGCAAGACTCCACAGCTTAGCGGGAGCATTGGTTATCACTACATCCTCTGGCAGTTTTAATCACACGCTTTGTAAAGAAGCGTTTCCTTTTGTCCATCCTGAATCTACTGCCCATCAGCTTCACTGGAGACCCTTGAGGAATTCTGGTATTTTGGAAGAGGGAGAAAAAATACTAGAACTTGAGGGCATCCAATGAATCTGTCAGACCCCCTGCCTCTGTACTTCCGTGCCAAGGAAATTATCCAGGGAGGGCTGCAGAAGCCCAACGTGATGCTGCAGGAGCAGCTCCCCAGCTTGCCAGAAAGGTGGGAAATGCCAAGCAGGCCAGGGGCTGGCCAGCAGCAGAGACGCAAGGCAGCAAGCGTGGCGAAAGAGCAGCAGAACCCACCACAAGCAGTGGCCCTTTCCTCGTCTATAGTGGGAGATGGGAAGGCTTCTTTGGAAGGGTGGGGCAGGGAACGGCTGCAGTGACCTCCTTAGGCCAGCAAGGGCTAGAGGAAGAGCCCTCTAAGGCTTCCTGGGGGAAGGGGCAGGGGAAATGGAATCCCAGGCAGGCAGCTGCCCATTGGGCCAAGGATCTGCCACTCCCATAGGCCCATCCCCTGGGATAGAGGGTGAGGCCAAAGTTGTCCCACCCCCAGGCAGTCCTTTAAAAGGTGTCCCTGGGAGAACCAGGGAGGAAGGGCCAGAGCTCAATGAAGGCAACAAGGTGATAGGATACTGGCAGGAGTGGGAAGAGGGTGCTGTGAAAACTGTCCTAATTTTTTTCCCTAACGTTCTTCCCCCAGGGCAAGCCCGACTAAAGGAACCCTGGAGAAGGACATCCCTGGACTCCAGCCTTGGACAGCATCATTTCCACCAATCCTCTCCTCCCACTGCAGACCCTACCTTGCCCCATATGTTGTTCCTGTGGATTTACTTCTCCCCAGAAACCACAAAGGTTGGGTTGGTAAGCCGTGGTGGTACAGGGACGCAGGAGAACTCTGTGCCATTAAGTTTACAGAGAGTTGGATACATGGCAATGTGGTTGCCTCAGGCCTAGCAGATGACAGGTTTGGCACCGGGTGGGTTTCTGTGGGGAGCGAATTCTCAGTCCCTGGTGCCTGAAAAGCCCAACCTGGTGCGCACTCCTCTTGCTTTGGAAAGTGACAACACACGGAGCAGGGCCTGTGAACTTGAAGTGTTGGGAAGGTTCATCGGAGAGAAGAATTCCATAGGAGCAGCTGTTTATTCTGTGGTAGCCAAATTAAACAGAAATGCAGTGATATTTTATACTAATGAAAACATTGTTGGTCTTTGAGGCAACACTGGACATATTTATTTACCTCATTTCTACCCTGCGTTTCTCCCAGTGGAGACTCAAAGTGGCCTATATCAGGGGTCCCCAATGTGGTGACTGCCAACACTTTTAATGGTTCCCACCAAATGTCTTTTAAAAGTGGGTGGGGCTTCTCACTGGCCACTGGTGATCCAATTGGCTGGGCAGATTAAAGTAACGATGTTAAAGGCCATAGCTTATGCGTTTTTAACATTGCTGTCTATCACAATATAAGCATATCTTAGTCCAGACCTCCAGTCCATCAGAATCCAAGCGAGCCTCCTCTTTCCCAATTCTTAGCTCAAATATAGTTTTTTGGCCTAGCAGCATCAGGTGATGATGATACCCAATTGGCACATGTTCCTCCTGGAACTGTCTAGAAAATTACCTCATCACCCCAATTTCTCCCCTCCCATCCTATGAGCCGCAGGTTCTCATGAGAAACCAATTACCACATTTCTAGCTCTGGCCTTGAAGATGATAAGGCCTGTGTAGGCTGAGAAACCAATCATTAACACCTGCAAGACAGAACAAGCCCCCGTTACCATTCACACTAACCCTTGAGGGGAAGTCAGGGGTGCTTTGCCTCATGCCCCTGACCAGTGTTCCCTCTAAGCTGAGTTAGTGTGAGCTAGCTCACAGTTTTTTAGCCTCCAGCTCACACATTTGCTCAGGAAGGGTGGCTCCAGAGCAAACTAGTGTATGCAGTGGCCAGATAGCTCACTCACAACTTTAATGCCAGTAGCTCACAAAGTAGAATTTTTGCTCACAAGACTCCACAGCCTAGAAGGAGCATTGCTGCTGACCAGGCTTCCTTTGTGTGCGTAGCTCCACCTCCTATGGCAGCCATTTTGAGGTTACGCCCACCATACTATGTCAGAATTCAAAAGGTGCCCACAGGGTCATAGCAGTTGGGGATCCCTGGCCTATATCATTCTCTTTCTCCATTTCATCCTCACAAACCTATGAGGTAGGTTAGGCTGAAGGTATGTGTCTGGCCTAAATTCACCAAGCGGACTTGTGTGGTAGTGAGGATTTGCACCTGGGTCTCCCAGGTCCTAGTCTGACACAATAACCACTATATCCCAGTGGCTCTCTGTGCGTATGAAAGAAGGGGATCCTTCAAATATCTCTGTTTAGCCAGTTTGGTGTAGTGGTTAAGTATGCGGTCTCTAATCTGGGAGAACTGGGTTTGATTCCCCACTCCTCCACTTGCACCTGCTGGATGACCTTGGGCAAGCCATAGTTCTGGCACAGCTGTTCTTGAAAAAGAGCAGTTTCTGTCAGAGCTCTCTCAGCCCCACCTACCTCACAGGGTGTCTGTTGTGGGGAGGGGAAGGGAAAGGAGTTTGTAAGCTGCTCTGAGACTCCTTGGGTAGTGAAGGGTGGGGTATAAATCCAATCTCTTCTTCTCCTTCTTCCAGATAGAGAACTGAGAGAACTGAGACAGAAGCTATCTGCCTCCCTCCAAGGTCCATGCTCCATCAACAGCTTCCCTTTCACAATACGGGGTTGGGCAACTGTAATGCATCACTCTTGATGGCTATGTGACTGATCCTGTGCTTCGCTGGCTGAAATGCTCTTAAGAAAGGTACACAAAGCAGTGAAATACAGATTGGGAAATCCTTGCCTGACAAGACTTCTGATTGGAACTCACATGGGCACATCTGAGAAGTGTTTCGCATGGGAACATTTTGGAGTACCCAGATAAGGTGACTCAAAAGATCAGGCATTGTTTGATGTGTCATGTAAGCAACAGGGAGAGTTGAACAATAATATATGCTATTCTTACCCAAGGGCTTTGCAGACATCATCTCAGCATCCTTACCCCAGCCCGGATAGATAGGCAGCCTCACAAAACTATCTAGTAAGTTCATTCAGATGGGGTAACCGTGTTGGTCTGAAGCAGCAGAACAAAGTTCGAGTCCAGTGGCACCTTTAAGACAACCAAGTTTTGTTCAAAGTATAAGCTTCCGTGTGCAAGCACACTTCTTAGGAGTGTAGTGGTTAGGAGCACGGACACTAATCTGGGAGAATCGGGTTTGATTCCCCACTCCTCCACATGCAGCTGCTGGTGTGACCTTGGGTCAGTCGCAGGTTGTTTCAGAGCTGTTCTCTCAGAGCTCTCTCAGCCCCACCTACCTCACAGGGTGTCTACTGTGGGGAGGGGAAGGGGAATGAGCTTGTAAGCCACTCTGAGACTCTTTTGTGTAGTAAAGGGCATGGTATAAATCCATCCATCCATCCATCTCCTCCTCCTCCTTCCTTAAGCAAAACTTTGTTGGTCTTGAAGGTGCCACTGGACTCGAACTTTGTTCTAGTACAAGGGTGGGCAATTGTTTTGGCTTGGGGGCCACTTTGTGGGAGCGGAGGTTAGCGGAGGGCCACACCTTTTAAAATGATTGCATTCATTAGTTAACTTTGCATTTCAGAAAAGGTATAAATTGTATCATAAAAAACAATAAATATAAATTAAATAAAATAGTGGTAGTTTTATTTAATTTATTTATTGTGCTAATTTCATATCATCTATAGCTGCAAGCACATTTAATTTTAGAATCACTTTAATGAGACAAATGTACCGTATCACACCACATGGCCAACTGTCTTGGCGGGCCGCAAAAAACTCTGTGGCGGGCCGCATGTGGTCCCCGGGCCGCAATTTGCCCACCCGTTCTAGTAAATTCATGGCAGAGATGAAATTTGAATTGAGGACTTTTGGGTCTATAGTTTAGCCACCTATACCAATTTTTAGTTCTTCTTAAATGGGGCACAAATAAAGGAGTGCTGTGGCACCTTCAAGATTAACAAGACGTGTATGTGTGTGTGTGTGTGTGTGAGAGAGAGAGAGAGAGAGAGAGAGACCCCTGAGCATGCTGGGGCAAAATCTGGCTACTACCACGGGACTCGTTTATTTTCATTGCAAAGAAAAAGCCTTAGACAGTTTGGGGGGGGGGGGTTGCATTATTTCCCATTTCTCTAATCCTAATTCTATTGCATTGTTCATTGGACATCTTACACCATCCAACTGAATTTGTGTGATATTTTGTAACCCACCATAGTCTCATCAAGAAAGGCGGGCTATAAATGAAGCAGGAGAGTAAACAAACATCTTATGTCGAAATAAAACCTAGTTAGCCTTTAAAACGCCACATGTCCCATGTTGATCTTTGCTGCCACCGGTAAACACCTTCTGGCGTTCTTGGATGGAAGTTATATAATAACCCTGTTTGGTATTTACATAACACATTCAAGTATTTATTTTATTCAAATGTTTCTATCGTGCCTTTGCAGCTTCAGGCCACTTACGGTTTGTTTTGCTCAAAGCACAAGCACAAACTATTCCAAAATCCCTCCCCCCAAAACCCTCCACCAGCATTTCAAGTCTTGCTAAATAATGTCCCTGCATAATGGGCTTGTAGGGCTGCCAACTCTAGGTGGGGATATACCTGGAGATTTGGGGGGGGGCTAGGGAGGGCAGGGCTTAGAGGAGGGGAGGGACCTCAGCCAGGTACACTGCCACAGAGGCCACCCTCCAAAGCAGCCATTTCCTCCAAGAAAAGTGATTTCTGTCGTCTAGAGATCAATTGTAACAGATCTCCAGGCTCCACCTGGAGGCTGGCAACCCAGACTTGTGCCTTCTGAAAACCTCCAAAGAGGACCCCCCCCCCCCATGTGCCTGCATGCCTTTACCTCCTCATTGTAAAGTAACTGGCTCTGGTAGGGGTCAGGCAAGTGACCCCGAATACGGAAATGTCCAGGGGGTGACAACCACTGACAAAGCGGGCTGAGACTCACAAAAGCTCGTTTTGTAAGTTGCTTTGGATCAGGAGAAAAAGTGGGGTATAAATGTTTCAATAAATAATTCAAGTAACTGTTGTTTGTTCCTAAAGTGCTACTGGATTTTTTTGTTGCACCCTCACAACAACCCTGCGAGGACCCAAAATAGGCAACCATTTCCAGATAGAAGCCCTGTTCGCACATGACAATGAACACACATAACAGCCTGCGTGTTTGTGTGTACACCTGTTTGTTAGAAAGAGCCAAAGCGTGTTCACTTTACAAATGAAACACGGGACCAGGACCTGGATATATGTGGAGGTTCAGTCACACATTCTGCTGTACATGTGTTGAAGGGCTGTGACTCAGTAGCAGAAGGTCCCAGGTTCAATTCCCAGTACCTCCAGTTAGGATAAGTAGGTGATGTGGAAGATCTCTGATTGAGACACTGGAGAGCTGTTGCCAGTCTGAATAGACCAGGGGTGGCCAACCTTGCTTAACGTAAGAGCCACACAGAATAAACGTCAGATGTCTGAGAGCCGCAAGACAGGAACAAATATCACACACACGTTTTTATTTTTTAAAATATGCAAATTTGCTTTTTATTAACGTTAAATGGGACTGCCAAAAATAAAAACAAACAAGGAAAACCGGTTATTGATAATGATATTACTTGTTTGCTAATGATATTGAGAGAGAGAGAGAAAAAGAGAGAGATGGAAAGAAAGAATTAAAGAAGTGGAAAGAAAGAGAGAGAGAGAAACTAGGAAAGCAAATAGATGGGAGGGAGGAGGGAAGGAAGGAAGGGAGAAAGAGAGAAAAAGCATGCCTCCCCTTTGTTTCCCCAGCCGCCCTGCCAGGAGCCACACAATATGTGTAAAAGAGCCACGTGTGGCTCCCGAGCCACAGGTTGGCCACCCCTGGAATAGACAATCCTGACATTAATGGACCAGTGGTCCAAGTCAGTATAAGGCATGATGTGTTCATGTGAATCTAACATGAGAATTTGTAAAAAAAACCCTCAAGTGTACACTGTCCATGGATTCCACGTGTGCCCAGTGTAATTTGTGAACAGGGCTTGTGTGTCTGCATGGCCGGCATATACAAACCAACCCTAGTTACTTTCTATCCAGCCCAATGCCCTCCGGTGCCCTTGTGGGGTGAGCCGGGGTCAGTTTTGCTTCTGCTAGAGAGCCAGTTTGATGTAGTAGTTAAAAGCAGGGGACTCTGGAGGACAGGGTTTGATTCCCCACTCTTCCACATGCAGTAGGGTTGCCAGGTCTGGGTTGGAAAATACCTGGAGACTTTGGGGGTGGAGCCAGGAGAGGGCAGGGTCTGGGGAGGGGAGGGACCTCGGCATGGTACAATGCCATAGAGTCCTCCCTTCAAAGGAGGCATTTTCTCCAGGGGAGCTGATCTCTGTCAGCTGGAGATCAGTTGTAAAATCAGGAGATCCCCAGGCCCCGCCTGGAGGCTGGCAACCCTAACATGCAGCCATCTGGGTTATCTTGGGTCAGTCACAAGTTCTCTCAGAGCTGTTCTCTCAAGAGCAGTTCTCAGTCACAGCTCTCTCAGTCCCTCAGAGGGTATCTGTTGTGGGGAGAAGAAGGGAAGGAGACTATAAGCCGCCCTGAGACTCCTTCGGGTAGTGAAAAGCGACGTGTACAAAACAACTCCTCTTCTCCAGGGGGGCTCCCTGCGGAAGCTCCCAGCCTTGCACTCTTTCTTCTGTGCCGGGTATCCCTGCGGCCTTTCCCTGGCGCGGCTCCTTCCATTCCAGCGGGTCAGGCCTCCGTGCCTGGTCTTGCTTCCCGCCCGCCTGGAACTAATCAACATGCAGAGCCTTGCCTGGAGGATTACACAAACCGCACACACTTCAATTGCTCGCTCGGCTCTGGCTCTCCCTCTCTTTCCAACCTCCCTCCCTCCCCCCCCCCCCCGCTCCATCTTTCCCTCCTGGAGCCTGTCCCATCCCCCCCTTTCCAGTTACCAGGCAACGGCACAAAGGGAGCGCGAGCGAGCTGCGGAGGCCAAGCCAGGGCCCTCGCAAGAATGGAGGCGAGAATGCGATGTAACCCAATCGGAGCCTCTGCGCTGGGGAAGCGAGCCAGCCAGCGAGCCAGCCAGCGAAAGGCATAATGGGGAGAGAGGGAGAAGGAGGCGAGAGAGCCCCACGGAAAGGAGGGGGTGGAGAGGAAGGGCCGGGTGCAGGCGACGCCAGAGAGAGGCCCGCTGCTGCCCCAAATGCAGCAGGGAAGGAAGGCGGAAAAGCCCCGCGCCCGCCGGCGGCCGGCGCTGGAGAGAGCACAAATGCGAGATGCTGGCGCGCACTGCAAGGACGGCTGGCCGCACACCCTTTGGAGACGCCGCCGCTCCCTCGCCTCTCCGCTCTCCCGCCCGCCCTCTCCTTCTCTGGCTTTACCCTGGGGCCCAAACAGGCCTAGAAACTGCGACATTGAGCAGAGAGCAATGTCTACTCTGAATTCTGCCCCAGTCTACTCATTCCCAGTGAGGCTTACTCCCAGGCCAATGCTCCCTCTAAGCTGTGGCGTCTTGTGCGCAAAAATTCCACTTTGTGAGCTCCTGGCATCACAGTTGCGAGTGAACGATTTGGCTCCTGCATCAATTAGTGTGCTCTGGAGCCCAAAAAATGTGTGAGCCAGAGGCTGAGAAACTGAGCTAGCTCACACGGACTCAGCTTAGAGAGAGCACGGCTCCCAGGAAAGGCACCTTGGGATTGTGCTGTCAATTTGATAGTAATTGTGTGTTGTCCAGTCGCAACCAACTTATGCCGACCCCTCATGGAGTTCTTCAAGGCAAGGGAAGGTGGTTTTGTCAATGCCTGCCTCTGCGGAGGAGCCCCGGCCTTCCTTGGCAGCCCAGCAGTAGACCACCTAGGTCACAGTGAGGCTTGCAAAAACATTCCCATGAGCCTCCAGGAAACATGCAAATTAATTTAAGGTTTCTGGCATGGCTGTTCATGGGGTGTGGCCGCAAAATGCCCCACCGTGGCTGTGGGCCTGGCAGTCTCCCATCCAAGGACGAGTCATGGCTGACCTGACTTAGTTTTCGAGCTCTGGTGAGATCAGTCTGGTCAGGACAATTCAAGATCTTAGGGATTTATCTCTATGTGTGGAAGGGGGGGGGGGGGAGGAAATGGGGAACTTGGGCCAGGTGGGAAGGATAGCCTGAGCAGGTACCCTTCCCCATTTAAGGTACGCGGAAACGCCTAGGGACGGGTAACCCCGTTCACAGGTTCTGTCCAATCAGATGTGCTTTGGGAGTTCCATGTTGACATTTGATTCTCAGGAGCCAGGGATAGGGCACGCCACTTCTGGGCAGGGACATTCCTGGAGATTTGGGGGCAGATTTTAGGGCGGACCTCAGCAAGGATGTGACGCCGTAGCATCTTCTCTAGGATTGCCAGCCTCCAGGTGGGGCCTGGAGATCTCCCGCTTTTTACAACTGATCTCCATTTGACAGAGATCAGCTCCCCTGGAGAAAAGGGCTGCTTTGAAGGGTGGACTCTATGGCATTATACCCTGCTGAAGTCCCTCCTCTCCCCAAACTGAGAGCAGTTTGGTGTAGTGATTAGGAGCGTGGACTCTCATCTGGGAGAACCAGGTTTGATTCCCCACTTCTCCACATGCAGCTGCTGGGTGACCTTGGGCAACCCACAGTTCTCTGAGAGCTGTTCTCTCAAGAGCAGTTCTCAGTCAGAGCTCTCTCAGCCCTACCTACCTCACAGGATGTCTGTTGTGGGGAAGGAGACTAAGCTGCTCTGAGACTCCAAGTAAAGTGCGGGGTATAAATCCAATCTCTTCTCTTCTTCATTGTTTTCCCTATTTTATCCTCACGACAACCCTCTGAAGTATATAAGGTTGAGAGTTTGACTGGCCCAAGGTCGCCCAGCGAGCTTCCATAGCACGAGTGGGGATTCGAATCCAGGTCTCCTAGAGACTAATCCGACACTCTTAAGCACTACTCCACACTGTAAGCTGCTCTGAATCCACATACTGCTGAGAAAAACAGTATAAAAATGCTTATATAAAGAAAGGGATAGAAATACCAGCACAGAAAGCACATAAAACTGTAGCCAGAAGTATCAGCAGAACATTTCTGGCTGGTACTGTTACACACACACACACGTCTTATTTCAAGCACACCAGTTCAGCACCACCCGTTTCCATCTGTATCCACACCCCTTTCTAATGATATTTATATAATTTCTGCATTTGAATACAAAAAAAAAATTCCAAATCGGAAAAGCCCTGTCACAAAGACCTAAATAGAACTCTCACGGATAAACAATGGACGCAAATCTGGAGTTCATCAATTTTCACTTCAAGATCTATTCCAATTCAGACATAGGCAACCAAAATTCTATTTAGGTGGTACCTAACCCCAAACATATTAACACATATGATCCTATCACAACCTCCCCTATGTTGGAAGTTATCTGGAAACCAGGGAACATTCTTCCACTGCTGGTGGCTATGTCCCCATATCAGTAAGTTTTGGTCTGAGGTCTTCTTAAAAACCCAAAAGATCACAGCTTACGTTCTTCAGAAAGATCCTGCGCTAACTTTATTGAATCTCTGGCCCAAAACTCAGATGAATAATAGTGATAAGGAAGTAATCTCAGTTTTATTAACCACGGCAAAAAGTGTCATTGCGATGAAATGGAAAGACAAAACTATACCTACCATTGATCAGTGGTACAGAAAAGTATGGGACCACTTCTTAGCAGACAAAGTTACGGACTGGACAGCTCGGAACAAGAATATAACCGAACACAAAAGTGCAAGGATAAAATGGGCTAGTTTTATAGAGTCACAAAATGTTACTATGAATAAAACTAAACAATTTCGTTGGATAGAACAATCTTCTCTGTTACTGTATCATTAAAGAAAACAAGCAAGAAATGTATGTAAGAATGTTGGTTTGTTTTAAGATTTCAGTAATACAAAGATATAAGGGAGTCTAATAGCAAGAATTTCATTTGTTCAAACCATTTTGTAACACAAGTTAAGTACAGTATGCTCAATGTTTTGGTTCATTGATTCCTGCATTGTATATTATTGGACTGTATCTTACCTCTTTTCAAATATTGTGTAAAAATAAAATATAAAAAAAAATTTTTTAAAGGAAAAGCCCTGTCTTTAAATAAATATGTGAAGTCGTATTGAACAAAAAGAGCACGTCTGAGCATGAACAGAGTGCCCTTTATCACCCAACTGAAGGACAATTTCGACAGCACTCTATTGACCACAAAAACGCTGAAACCGTCTTTGTACAAGCAGATGGAACGAGCAGACAAAACATTGCACAAAGTGGCACAGACTTGACTTGAGGGAACTGGGCTCCTTGTCCCCCAGGAAGTCACAGGCTGGGTCTGGAACAGCCTGGATCTGGAACAGTGTTTCTGGGAAGTAACTATTTCTACCTGCGGGGCATGATTTTCCTGCTTCCCTCCCTTGCAGCAGCTCGAAGTGTCCCCCAAATTCCTGTTTGCTGTCAGGACCACCAGGACCAGGGCTGGGGGAGCCATTTGTGGCTGCCGTAAGATGGGACAGCTGGCATTCCATGGGCGGAAATTCTTGTGTCCACCAAGAACACTGGTCTGCACCCCAGCCACTTTCTCACCATACAAGAACTCGTGGGCACTCCATGAAATGGCTGAGCAGTCGGCTGAGAGCGGATAAAAGGAAGTACTTCTTTACCCAAAGAGTGATTTAACACGTGGAATTCACTGCCACAGGAGGTGGTGGCGGCTATAAGCATGGATGACTTCAAGAGGGAATTAGATAAACATACAGAACAGAGGTCCATCAGTGGCTATTGGCCACAAAGCATAGATAGGAACTCTCAGTCTAGGACAAGTGATGCTCTGCATTCTTGGTGTTGGGGGGGGACGGACAGTGAGAGGGCTTCTAGTGTCCTGCCGCCACTGCTGGACCTCCTGAGGGCACCTGGTGTTTTTGGCCACTGTGTGACAGAAAGTGTTGGACTGGATGGGCCACTGGCCTGATCCAACATTGGCTTCTCTTTATGTTCTGTTTTCCCTGTCAGAAAAAGATGCTTTTGTCTTACTTAAACAAAGACTCTTGGATACTGAGTTGCAAGAACAACGTAGCCATGCCTCTGGTAGATGTTCCCCCCCTGAGATTAGGGATTCCTCCCGTGGGGATGACGGCATCATATTTTTTTCTCCCTCAGCGATCCATGTACTCGCAGAGTTTATATGCTACCTCGTTTTAATGTGTTGCCTTCTGCAGTACTCCAAGGGAGATCTTCCAAGATTCCTTACGCACAGAGGCTATGTGATTGTGAAAGAAAGGAAGTAGAAAGTTTTGAGCCTATTATTTTGTACTGTGATTATTATGCTGACATTCGTGCTAAGTATTTAGATCGGTTGTTAAATAGGCCAATCTGATAATTATCAGTCTCTTTTTCTTCTTTCCTCAAAAAATGCTGTGACGAAATAGTGGCAACTTTTTTGTATTCGGCTTCTAAAAAGCGAGATTGATGTTAACTGTACTGAGTACTTCATATGCCTTGTATTCTCCTTAATGTATAATGCCAATAAAGGTTTGTTGGTGTGTTTCTCTTATGTTCACTATCCAGTAGTTTCCTGTCATGTTTGCACACCCACTTCCCACGTGTCAGTCACAAGAGGAATGGGATACTGTCACCGGGGGAGCATCACATTCCCTCAGTGACACGTTATTGTCTAAGTACTGGGGGAATGTTGTGTCTTTGGAATCCCAGCACCAATTTGGCAGAGGGCTTATGGTTATGGTGCAATGAATGAGGATTGATCACTATACCACTAGATGTGGCAGAGCCCGCTATACAAGCACCAGTCTAAGCCATCATTACAGGAAGACCGAGGGCCTCTCTTTTCCTTGCAAGGCCCCGAGGCAAATTGAGGCTGGCTGAGCCTGCAATTTGCATGTCACGGACCTCTCCGTTACTTGAGCTCTGGTAGCGGATTTGTGGCCGAGTGGGAGGCATACAGATCTGGACCCTGTTGGGCACATTCCAGCAGGCCATTCTCATACAAAAGCCCCATTGTGGAGTTGCGCACTTCTATGCACATAAGATTGTCTCACTGTTTTGTGCTCAGTGTGACTCAGCAAAAAAGGGAGGTTTCACTTGGATTTCTTTTGTTTGCCTCAGGCACCCAAGGGTTTTGTGCCACCCCTGTTTCTTGCGCACACTTTTCAACATGTCCAGCTGCAACACTGTGAGAGCTTCGTCATCATCCCAAGCCCAGTATTTTGTACTTGAGAAAGGAGATTGTTGCCCTTACCTGGATAGCCCAGGCAAGCCCGATCTCATCAGATATCAGAAGCTAAGCAGGGCCAACACTGGCAAGTACTTGGAAGGATGACCTCCAAGGAATACCAGGGCTGGGATGCAGAGACAGGTAATATCAAAGCCACCTCTCTGAAATGTCCAAGCCCCACTAGGGGTCACCAGAAGTTATCATCACTTACAGGCTTGCAAGCGCATGCACATACACAAATACAAATAAAAAAGAGAAAGGAGATTGTTTCTCCAAAGTCGCATGCTCATGGTTACTATCACTACATCATCAACAAGTCTTTTAGTGATGCTCTAAATTTGCTCCAGACATCAGCTTCCCCAACAACGTTAGCCAAAATCTGAGAAGCAAAACACGTAGTGCCACAGAGAAGAAGGTTTGGAGCTTACCCTCTCGACTTATGTGCGTGAGTGGCTGTCAGGGCCTTCCCGAGACATTTTGGTGTTCGAAGCAGAAAATCCAGCCTGCAGAGTAAAAAAGAAAATGGAAATCCTGAGAATTGGTTGCCCTTTAACAACATCCAAAATCTGCTATTTGTGAGGGGTTTGTGAATGGAGTATGAAAGTGTTAACCTCCCTCTCTCTTTCCTGCACAGTCCCTGGGAAAATTGAGGCTGCTTGCGCCTGCAATTTGAATTTCATGGATTTCTCTTCTATATGAGCACAGATTTGACGCCAGCACCATTAAGGGTGGCATAGTAGGAGACACACATACCTGGATCCGTTGGGCACATTCCAGTTGGTGATTCTACTACAGTTTTCCTGGCTGTCATCACTCCTTACCCGCCGCCCCAAACTTTTCATGACTTGACCTATTTGCATGGCTAGCAACCAACACATTTTGTTGTTGAGAAAGACTGTCGTGATTTACAGGTCTGGAAGCAAGGGGTAAAGCAAGCACCATTCAACTTGGTGGTCATTTCACTGGCAACCTAGAATCTTCCAAATCGTTTTCAATAGAGCTAAGCAGTTCCCCCTCCGCTAGTATTTGGATGGGAGACCTAGAAGGAATACCAGAATTGTGATGCGGAGGTGGGCAATGGCAAACTACCTCCCAATGTCTCTTGCCTTGAAAACCCTACAGGGCTGCCCTGAGTCAGCTGAGACTTGACAGCACTCTCTCTCTCTCTCTCTCTCTCTCTCTCTCTCACACACACACACACACACACACACACACAATTCTCTCCTGGCTGGTTCACTTTCATGCTCTTGTTATCAGCTAAGCATTCCAGTTTAAGAAAAGTGTTATCAACTAAGCATTCCAGTTTAAGAAAAGCTTTGCCTTTCTAACTGGCCTGGGGAAGTGTTGGCTTACCCTTCCAAGTCTGTGTCATCCACAGATTTGGTGTAGCTGACCTAAGTTCGAGCATCCCTGAACCAACAGGGGGGGCTCATAATTTCTACAGGGTTTAGCCAGTACAGGGTGTGATCCTGCCAGGAGTTGCCTGCCATTAATGAGGGCTAAAGGTAAAGGTTTCCCTTCCTCAAAAGCCAGTCAAATCCGACTCTGGGGGGCAGTGCTCATCTCCGTTTCCAAGCCGAAGAGCCAGCGCTGTCCGAAGACGTCTCCGTGGTCGTGGCCAGCATGACTAGACACCGAGGCACACGGAACGCTGTTACCTTCCCACCGAAGTGGACCCTATTTATCTACTTGCAATTTCTTGCTTTTGAATTGTTAGGTTGGCAAGAGCTGGGGCCAGAGACGGGAGCTCACTCCGTCACGCGGCACTCGGATCTCGAACTGCCAAGCTACCAACCTTCTGGTCTGCAGTTCAATGTCTTAACTTCTTCCTTAATGAGAGCTACTCCTGAGTAATTTTTTTAAAATCCCAAGATATTCCCTGCTTCCCTGACATATTACCAAGTTTTGTTCTGCCCTACAACTGACATGGGACTAAAAAGAACCCTAGAAATAAGGAGATCGGCTATGTAGCGCAGAGGAAAATCCTATGAAATAAAAAGAATTGAAAAGCAGGGAACCAATCTTTCTTGTGATCTTTTCTGGGGCCTTCTACTGGATCCTGGAAGCTGCTCTGCAGCAGCCGGTGAGTGACAGATAGCTGACGAGCTACCTGTTGCAGACTCCAAATGGCACAAAGAAAAGCTGTATCCTGCAATTCGTGTACATTGTGAAAATTAAGCACATCTATATACATCTTTCTATATATATACATCTATATACCCGTTACCCTAGTCAGCACATCTATATGTCCCAGGCTAGCCTAATCATGGAAACTCATCAGATCTTGGTTGGCCCTCGTTAGTATCTGGATGGGAGACAACCAAGGAGTCCAAAGTTTCTGTGCAGAGGCAGACAATGGCAAACCACCTCTGTTCGTCTCTTGCCTTGAAAACTCTATAGCAGGGGTGTCAAACCTAAGGCCTGGGGGCCAGATCCGGTCCGTCCAGGGCTCTTATGCGGCCTGCGAGCAACTGATGCAAGGGAGGGAGTGCTGGGGGGGGGGAGTGGGCAGAGTCACTCCATTATGGCTTCAGCCCAGCAGAACAACCTCACCTGCAACAGTCACGCATTGTGGGAGCGTCTACCCAGCACTGCACTGCTGCCTCTCCGGTCCACCTCTGTGGGTTCTCCTCTGCACCCCCGTGTCACCCCAGGGGGCCTTGCAGTGAAGACACACCCACTCGGAGCTCACCAGCTGCTGTCCTTCATACAGTTTCTATCTCCAGTACCTGGAATTACGTTTTATGGCACACATGATCCGGCCCGACAAAGAGACATTTATGTCAGATCTGGCCCTCGCAACAAATGAGTTTGACACCTCTGCTCTACGGGGTCGCCATAAGCTGATTACGATCTGATGGCATACTACACACTCACGCACACGATAAATTATTATGAATAATTTATTCTGCATCTAGGTGAGCAGCCATGTTGGTCTGAAGCAACAGAACAAAGTTTATATATATAAAGATCAATATTAATATATTTCTGTACATTCATACATGAATAAATATCACAAAACGTGGAATCATTTTGTGATGTTTATTCTTGTATGAATGTACAGAAATGTATTGGCATTAGCATTAATATTAATATTAATCTATTTTTAAAAAACCTATAAAAGAGCGATATTCTCTTTGTAAATTTATCATGACTGCCATCGACTATTTTCTATTTACTTATCCCGTAATCTCTCTTTGGTTATCCTACCAGCTGGAGGTTGGCGAGCCTGTCACCAGTCCTTGTAAGTTTTCTCAGTGGGGCATATTTATAGCAGCTCCCTGGGGGCCATTTCAGATCTGGGAAACAATGAGGTAGGATAAGTGTCCCCATGCACTGTGGTCCTTCTGTTACTCCCCCCCCCCCCCCCGCCTGAAAATCTAAGTTTCAGCTGGGAACACCCAGGGCATATCTACTTAATGGGATCCAGGGCAAACACAGGAGCAAGATATGCTGTCATTAGACCCTTCTCCCCCACTCCGGCACACAGATATGACCTGCATCCTTAGCTGCCCTAGATTACCGATTAATGAGCCTGCCTTGTTACGACTGAGTCACGGTGCAAGTCTACATGGTTTCGAAGACTGTTACACCGGAGCAGACTGTCCTGTACGTGGTGGTTTGATTTTGACCTTCCTCGTGTTGGAATGTTCACATGACTTGAGTCGTTCAGGGCAAAGAGTCCGATCATAAATTTAACGTCTCCCGGAAATTGTTATTTATTTATGATTTATTGAATTTTGTTAATCGCCCTGGGCGATGGACATAGAGGCATAGTGCCACAGAAACATAGAAAACGTGAAAATTCCACTAAACAATTTAATAAAACTAAAGACCCAGATATAGTCCATGATGATGGCATCTGAAAATTTCTACCCCCAACTCTGGACTACCGGGCCAGTTTCTGGGTAGGGGGAGAGGGAACTCATAACAGCAGTTCAGAGGAGGAGGGTGCCAGCCAAAGAAAAAATGTTGCTGCCCTCAAACAAAAGCCTGGTGGGACATCTGTGCCTTGCAGGCCTTGCAGAATTGCATAAGATCCCTCAGGGCCCTGATGTCATTCGGCAGAGAATTCCACCAGGCTGGGGCCAGGACCAAGAAGGCCCTGTCCCTGGTCGAGGACAGCTGGACATCCTTAGGGCTGGGGATCACCAGCAGATTATCAATAGAGCGCAAGGCTCTCCCGGGGACATATCGGAGGAGACGGTCCCATAGACAGGTTGGTCCCAAACCGCTCAAGGCCTTAAAGTTTGAACCTTGAACCTGAAATAATCGGGGACTGCTAATCATTATTTGTTTGTATAACCATGCCTTTATTTATTTAATTGTTTATCAAATTTATACCCTGCCCTCCCAGCCAAGGCCGGCTCAGGGCCTTCCCAATGGGGACCCATGGTGGCTTATGCTGTCATTCTCTCATCCTTCATTTCATCCTTATAACAAAACCCTGCTGAGGTAGGTGAGGCTGAGAGCATGTGACTGGCCCAAGGTCGCCCAGCCAGCTTCTGTGACAGAGTGGGGATTTGAACCTGAGTCACCCGGATTGTAGTCCAGCACTCTAGCCATTATCCCATGCTGGGTCTCTAAAATAACAATAGCAATATAATAACAGCAAGGAGGACCCCAAGTCTTTCACACCAGTGTGAAACGGCAATGCTATGCTTTGTGGCGCTGTGTGGAGGCGTTGCCACAGAAGTGTGGTTCGCTAAGCAGGAGGGCAAGTTTAGTATTAGGAGATAAACTTTCTAGTTCGTTCTACATAAATAGACTAATCCAAGCACATCCTGATACCCAGGGGTCATTTCGTAGAAAAAGAGGTGCAGGAGTGCATTAGCATAACTCATTAGCGTAATTTATTTGCATATGCCACACCCCCTGACATCACCAGAAGTATGTCAGAAGGCAAGAAAGAAAGAAAGAGAGAGAGAGAGAGAGAGAGAGAAAGAAAGAGAGAGAAAGAAAGAAAGAAAGAAAGAGAGGGGACAGCTACTAATCCAAGCCTCAGAAATACCACTATTCTGGGAGGATAGTTTCAGTGGTGGCTGAAGCCTTCAGAAGGCTGGTCGGAGGAACAAGGACCTTTCCAGGGGACGGGGTCATTTTGCTGCAGCCAGGACACAAGCAGGCATTCCCACGGGGGGGGGGGGAAGGGGGGCACCGGCACCAACTCCTGGAGCTGCACTCCCCCGAGCTCCTGCTCAAAAGGACCCCTGCTGATACCAGCAGATTTACAAAGGAATTACTTGTCTGACCGGAAACAAGAAACAACAAAGTCCGGCTACAATTCAGCAGCAGCTTGCCTCACCCAAGCCAGCTCCGTTAAAAAGAACAGGGCTGCCCTTGCATAGGTCCTACTGATTTCCATGGGGTTTGTGCAGGAGAGCTTTCCCACCTGATTTCGCCTGCTAAGTAACTCAACAAAAGGAGCCCGTAGGCATGTAGGCACAGCACGGAGTGCCCAGCAGTGCCCTGGCACAGCCACATTTACAGCATGGCTGGCCTTACCTGTCATGCCATGTCATCTATCTGTCTGTCTGTCTATCATCCATCCATCCATCCATCCACCCACCCATCTACCCACCTATTGACCTACCTATCTGTCCGTCCGTCCATCCATCCATCCATCTACCCAACTACTGACCTGTCTGTCTGTCATCCATCCACCCATCTACCCACCTAGTGACCTACGTATCCGTCCGTCTGTCCATCCATCCATCCATCTACCCACCTACTGACCTACGTATCCGTCCGTCTGTCCATCCATCCACCCACCCATCTACCCACCTACTGACCTACATATTCGTCTGTCTCTCCATCTATCTGTCTGTCTGTCTGTCATCCATCCACCCATCTACCCACCTACTGACCTACGTATCTGTCCGTCTGTCCATCCATCCATCCACCCAACTACTGACCTATCTGTCTGTCTGTTGGTCACCCATCCACCCATCTACCCACCTACTGACCTACATATCCGTCCGTCCATCCATCCATCCATCCATCCATCCATCCACCCATCCACCCCTTTGTCGGTCTGTCTTCCTTCCTTTCCTTCCTTTCCCTTTCCTTTTCCCTTCCTTATGCTTCCTTTCCTTTCCCTTCCCTTCCGTCGTTTCCTCCTTTCCCCTTCCCCTTTCCTTCCTTTCCTTTTCCTTCCTTAGGGCAGCAGGATCACTCCCACCCAGCAGGCAGATCAGGTGGAGATCAATGAGTTTACCAAATCAACTTGGAAACCAGGAGCAGACGACTACAGTCGTCTTTTCCATCTACATCCGAACCCTCCTCCAGAGCTCAAAGCTGCCTCTCGCTGGCTGCCGTCGCTAACCCAGTAGGCATGGTGGTCACCAACACCTCCTCCTCCAGCGTTAGTCAGCTCTTTGGGTTTGATATTGTTTGGTTTGCAGCCACAATGCAGCAGCAAGTCTCCTGGTGCTCTACCCAGTGTAAGGAGCTCCATTCTGCTTCACCAAACTGAGTCCCGCTGAGAAGCCAGCATGTTGTTTTAACAGATCTCAAACATACAGCCTGGAGAGGAAACGTTCAACGGATGGATTGCCTAGCAAAACCATTATCCTCTCAGCTCACAGGGCAGCATTTCAGAATCACCTTGCCCATGGGAAGGGGCTCGGTTGACCTAATCAGTGCCTAATCACTGGCATGGGCAATGTCCTGGCACGCTTCCGAGCGGGCATGTCAAAGGGACTTAAGCCTTATGAAGACATGTATGCCAGCATCTGCCCTGCGGCCCATCTCCACTGCACAGATCTCCTTTGTCTATACAGACAATGGAGTAACCCTTGCAAAGTCCACAAGACCTTTCAAAAATGTCAGTCCTTTATGCATTTGGGTCTGTCCTTCTGTCTGCAGCAGCAAAGAGGGGTTACACTGCTGGTATAATGTTTATGTTAGGCAGGTATAGCTATTGGTGCCTCCCCTTTTGAGCAATTTGACTGTGGCACAGCAATCTTTAGGATTTTACACAGCGAGTGATTAAAATGTGGAATTCACTGTCAGAGGACATAGTGATGGCCAGAGGCATAGACAGCTTTAAAGGGGGTTCGATTCATGGAGGCCAGGTCTATCAAGGCCTACCTGCCATGGTGACTGAGGGGAACCTCCACATTCAAAGGCACTAATCCTGTGCATTCCAGAACCAGGGGGCAATATCAGGCAACAGTCTTGGTCTCTATGCACTGTTATTGGACCGCCAGAGGAACTGGTTGGCCACTGTATGAGACAGGATGCTGGACTAGATGGACCACTGGTCTGATCCAGCAAGGCTCCCCTTATGTGCTTATGAAGGCCTCTATGCCCTGTTGTTGGCCATCCAGAGGAACTGGTTGGCCACTGTGTGAGACAGGATGCTGGGCTAGATGGACCACTGGTCTGATCCAGCAGGGCTCTCCTGATGTTCTTATGAAGGCCTCTGCCTCTATGCCCTGTTGCTGGACTTCCAGAGGAACTGGTTGGCCACTGTGTGAGACAGGATGCTGGACTAGATGGACCACTGGTCTGATCCAACAGGGCTCTTCTTATGCTCTTATCACAAAGATTCCTTATCTTGAAGCTTTGAGCATGGGTCCAAGATGCCTGAGTGACTACTCCAATATTTCTGACTCTTCACATTTTCCTTTATTAATACTCCCTCCCTTTCCCACCAAGACATCTGATCTTTTTCACTAAGAGAAAAAAGATGTCTGCAGTGGCTTATCTGAAGAAGTGAGCTCACAAAAGCTCATCCCCTGGATTTAGGGTTGTCAGCCTCCAGGTGGGGCCTGGGGATCTCCCGCTTTTACAACTGATCCCCAGCTGATAGAGATCAGCTCCCCTGGAGAAAATGGCTGCTTTGAAGGGTGGACTCTATGGCATTGTACCATGCTGAGGCCCTTCCCCTCCCCAAACCCTGCCCTCTCCTGGCTCCACCCTCAAAGTCTCCAGGCATTTTCCAACCCAGACTTGGCAACCCTACCTGGACTCCTGCTCTTTTCTACCGTGAGTTATCTCTATATCTAATAGTAAACCAACAGCAGATGACAGACATCCCACATCAGGGCCAGCCAGAGAGAATGCAGGGAACTCCCCAGGTTTGCAGGAAAACATGACTTTATCAGTTACCCCAACCCCAACAATCAGTCTGATCAGGACTAAACAGGCCTCAGGAGGAAGGAATGTTGAGATTACCTGAGAGTCAATTAAGGGGGTGGGGAGGAGAAAATATTGGAAAGGGAGATTTTGAGGATTGGGGATGGGATTTTGCAGTTGTTCTCCTGCGATTCTTTAGACTGTTATATCTAATGGTAAAACAGTGATTGGCTCCTGTTGTGATAAAAAAAAAAAGTAGCAAAACTGGGACGCCCACAGACAAGGCAGAAACTTCTGCGTACTTGGAGGAATTTCAAAGTATGCAGACAAATGTATACATTAACCAAAAGAAGAAAAAAATCCCCCCCAAACCCTGATGGAGACTAAGGCTGTGGTCACACACTAAATAATCCATTTTTCAATCCACTTTCAGTGCACTTTACAACTGGATTTTACTGTGTGAACTGGCAAAATCCAACTCAAAAGTGCATTGAAAGTGGATTGAAAGTAGATTATTTAGTGTATGTGATCGCAGCCTTAATATGTTCTCAAAGTGCAGAATGTTGAGGAGTAGTTGAGAGTCAGTTAAAAGAAAAAGGAAGGAGGGGGAATTAGTCTGCTAGAGCTAATGACAGTTTAGAGAACCCTGGAGCAGAGATTCGGGTGACTTCCACAGTGTCCCCTCTGTGGGCCTCCAGGTTTTATCTGTATAATTCTCAACGTGGAGAGAAAAGACAGAGAGAATTGTTTTTCCCTCTCTCTTAATAATGGCATTTAGGATTACTTAATTAAATGGATTGACAGCAGATTCAGGATAGACAAAAGTACGTACTTCTCCACAGTTAATTTAGGAGAGTCATGACCCCAGCACATGATGATGGCTCTAACTTAGACAGTTTCAAAACAGAATAGCCTGTCAATGGCTATTCATCACGATACTTCAATGGAACCTCCACAATAAGAGGCAGTATATCCCCTATGCTAGACACAGACAGTGGCACGGTTCCTGTCCTGATGGTTAGCCTCCAGAAGCATCTGCTTGCTGCTATAACAAGAGGGGGACCCACAAGACTTGCAGGTGGAGTCTCATTTTCCCCCACTTACTCTCTGGCTTGCCCCCACGCGTGTCAGTCCACCCACTTGCAGCACGGCCACCTTCTGCATGAGCACACAGTGCAACTAGTGGGTTCTGCTCCTCCCCCATCTGCACCATCACCTCCTCCACTTAAATAACTCACATGGCAGCATGGGAGCTCCCACTTCTCCTGCTTGCCGGGCAGGGGGACCTCTTCCAGTGGCACCACTTACCTGGCTCAGCTAGCAGCTCCCCCTCTCTGTGGTCTCCTCAAAATGGCAACTGGGCTCTCTCTCTATAGCATCATGAGATCTCATCTTTTCCAAGTGTAATTTAATCCCCCCCCCCCTTTTTGGTGATTTTTGTGCAATCCTGGAGGCTGACCTCAGTTTGTACAAACATCCCCCTACTCTGTACCTGACCCCAGTGTGCAGATTTAACAATCCACATGCTTAAGGTCCCAGTTCAGAATTAGATTCAGATATTGGACTAGGTGGGTTTCAACCTTTCCTGACTCACTGTGGGGTCCACTTAGCTATAAGCACATGACGGGACATCAGAATCATGTGACAGGAAGAGGAGGAGAAGGGGAGTGGATTTATACCCCACCCTTCACTCAGAGTCTCAGAGCAGTTTACAATCTCCTTTCCATTCCCTTCCCCACAAGAAGAAGAAGAGATTGGATTTATACCCCGCCCTTCACTCACTTGTAGCCTCAGAGCGGCTTACAAACTCCTTTCCCTTCCCCTCCCCACAACAGACACCCTGTGAGGTAGGTGGGGCTGAGAGAGCTCTTTCCCAAGCTGTCGTTGAGGGAACAGCTGGTACAGAGCTATGGCTTGCCCAAGGTCATCCAGCCAGGTGCAAGTGGAGGAGTGGGGAGTCAAACCCGGTTCTCCCAGGTTAGAGTCCGCGCACTTAACCACTACACCAAACTGGCTCTCTACACAACAGACACCCTGTGAGGTAGGTGGGGCTCAGAGAGCTCTTTCGAGGACTGCTCTTGAGAGAACAGCTCTAAGAGAAATTGCGACTGACCCAAGGTGACTCCAGCAGCTGCATGTGAAGGAGTAGGATTCTTCTGGTTCTCCCAGATTAGAGTCTGCGCTCCTAACCACTACACCAAACTGGGAAACCAGTGTTATGCCTTGGTAGACTGGAAACAGAATTGAGTTTTTAAGAGACCTGAAAGAGATGTGTCATACACAAACACATCTTTTGTCCCATCCCTGTCTTTGGTGAAAAGGGTTTTGCAGGTTTTCAAAACAATGCAAAACCTGTTCACCAGAGGCAGCCACAGAAAGACTGGTATCAAGACCTACCATCCCTCTTTCAAACTGACCTCAACTAAAAAAAACCCACAATAATAATTCAACATGTGTCTCCAGACTTAATTTTGAAAGGTGTCCCAGGATTAACTAGAGACAGACACTTCTACTTTCAGAGCACTGAAGGTAATTTGAAAGAAGGTCTGGCACTCATAGCAAGAGGCTGTGGCTCAGAGCAACCGCTTGGCCTGCAGAAGGTTGCAGGTTCAATTCTCGGTATTTCCACACAAAGCATCTGAAACAGCAGGCGTTGAAAAGGGCCTTTCTCTGACTGAGATGGTTCTTCTGCCAGTCTATGAGCTCCAACATGGTTCCTGCAGATGGCCACTTACGTGTTTCCTGACACCTATTTACTTCTTGACTCTTTAAGTTAAAATACAGAATCCAGTGGAATGGGGGGGGGGGGGGAGTCCTTTGGGTCATGCTTATCACCAGCTGACTGTGCAGTAAAGTGCTGAACTGTGGTTGCCACCTCCCAGTGGGGCCTGGAGATCCCCTGGATTTAAAACTAATCTCCAGACAACAGAGATCAATTCCCCTGGAGGAAATGGCAGCTTTGGAAGGTGGACTCTATGACATCATACCTCCTGAGGCCCCTCCCCTCCCCAAACTCTGCCTTCCCCAGGCTCCACCCCCAAATTGCCAGGAATTTCTGAACCCAGAGTTGGCACCCCTTGACCATAGACACAGTCTTTCTTTCTATCTCTCTCAGCAGCTGCGCTGGGAGCAAACCCTCTCTTTTCTTTGGCAATTGAAGCCAAACACTACCTCTTCCACAAAGCAAGACTATCCCTATTTTTTTATCTGCCTGTTCCGTGTGGCAGATGCTCCAGAAGAACTCAAGAGATGTTGCTATTGCCTCTATGGTACAACACTCGGCTTGGAACACTCTAAGATGCTGTGATTGGCTGTGGTGCCTGTGGCAGCCATTTTATGTCAGCCCAAAATTCACCAAGAGCCTTCAGGTTTAACAAGGCTGAAGACCTCTGGAGGGTGCAGTGCTGAGCTAGACAGACCACCGGATGGACGTTAAAGCAGCTTTACATGTTCGGATCTGCCATAAGAACACAAGAAGAGCCCTGCTGGTTCAGACCAGTGGTCCATTTAGTCCAGCATCCTGTCTCACACAGTGGCCAGTCAGTTCCTCTAGACAGCCAATGACAGGGCATAGAGGCCAAGACCTTCATAAGAACATAAGAAGAGCCCTGTTGGATCAGATCAGTGGTTCATCTAGTCCAGCATCCTGTCTCAGACAGGGGCCAATCAGTTCCTCTGGACGACCAATGACAGGGTATACAGGCCAAGACCTTCATAAGAACATAAGAAGAGCCCTGCTGGATCAGACCAGTGGTTCATCTAGTCCAGCATCCTGTCTCACACAGTGACCAACCAGTTCCTCAGGACGGCCAACAACAGGGTATACAGGCCAAGACCTTCATAAGAACATAAGGAGAGCCCTGCTGGATCAGACCAGTGGTCCATCTAGTCCAGCATCCTGTCTCACACAGTGACCAACCAGTTCCTCAGGACAGCCAACAACAGGGCATAGAGGCCAAGACCTTCATAAGAACATAAGGAGAGCCCTGCTGGATCAGACCAGTGGTCCATCTAGTCCAGGGGTGGCCAAACTTGCTTAACATAAGAGCCACATAGAATAAACATCAGATGTTTTGAGAGCCACAAGACATGAACACACACGTTTTTATCAAAAAAATATATACACATTTGCATATTAAATTAAAGATACAAATCCTTCTCCAAGCCAAGCCAGTCTGCTGGTGTGGCGGGGCTTGGAGAACACATTTAACTTTAGATGGGGAGGGAGAGGAGAAAGACAGAAAGAAAGAAAGTGGAAAGAAAGCAAATAGATTGGGGGGGGAGGGAGAGGTAGAAAGAAAACAATTTTAACTTTAAATGTGTCCTCCAAGCCCCCTACGGCCCCATGCTGGCTTGGAGGACACATTTAAAGTTAAAATCCCATCCCTTGGAGAAGGGATTTAAAGAGACAAATGCTTCCTCCAAGCCAGCCTGCCCCGGGGGGGGGGGGGGGGGGGGGGGGGGGGGCTTTGAGAATGCATTTAAAGTTAGTTGCTTTCTTTCTCTGCTTCCCTTCACCTCAAGCCTATCCAGGGAGGGTACACTGGCTGGGGAAGGGAAGACCAATTAGGGAGGCATACCTCCCCTTTGCCATCCCAGCTGCCCTGCTGGGAGCCACATAATATGTGTGAAAGAGCCACATGTGGCTCCCGAGCCACAATTTGGCCACCCCTGATCTAGTCCAACATCCTGTCTCACACTATGGACAGCCAGTTGCCCTGGACGGCTAACAAACAAGGCATATAGGCTGAGGCCTCCTAACACTGTTGTTCAGGGATTTGCTGCCTCTGAGTATGGAAGTCCCCTCTATTCACTATGGCTAGTAGCCATTGACGGACCCCTCCTCCATGAATCAGTTCAGTCCCCTTTTAAAGCCATCTATGCTTGTGGCCAGCACCACGTTTGCTCTGGCAGTGAGTGCCACAACTGAATGACTTCTTGAGTAAAGAAGAACTTGATATAAGTCCAGTAGGCCAACAAGATTTCTGTGGTATAAGGTAAAGGTTTCCCTTGCTCGAAAGCCAGTCAAATCCGACTCTAGGGGGCAATGCTCATCTCCATTCCCAAGCTGAAGAGCCAGCGCTGTCCGAAGACGTTTCTGTGGTCATGTGGCCAGCATGACTAGATGCCGAGGTGCACGGAAAGCTGTTACCCTCCAACTGAAGTGGTACCTGTTTATCTACTTGCAATTTCTTGCTTTCGAACTGCTAGGTTGGCAGGAGCTGGGGCCAGAGATGGGAGTTCACTCCGTCACGCAGCACTCGCGTTTCGAGCTGCCGACCTTCTGGTCTGGAGCTCAGTGTCTTAACCTCTGAGCCACCGCAGCCCCTTTCAGTGGTATAAGCTGTCTCAAAAGCTTGCCCTCCAAAAATCTTCTTGGTCTTTAAGGTGCTACTGGAATCTAGCTCTTCTTCTACAGACCAACACAGCTACTCGCCTGAAACTACCTTGAGTAAAGTACTGTTTCCTTTTGTCTGTGCTGATCTGTCGAGTCATCCTGTCTAAACAAACAGGCTTTGCAGGTTTTGGGATTGTTAAAACTTGTGCCAAACCTGTTTGACCAGAGGGAGACAATGGAAGAAGAAAGAGAACCTCCTGGGAAGAGAAATGGCTCTCCCCGCCACTCTGGCCTCAGCTCCCAGCGAGCTCGCTCTGCTGGCTCGAATCTCTGCTGAAAGGACCACTGCATGCAGACCGGTACATGGAGTTACAACCTGCTTCCCAAAGAGATTAAGATGACAGCAAAGAGACAACACTTCCCACAGTAACGTTAGACAAGGCTCTGCTATCGAAGCTCACCCATCGCTCAGGTCTTCTCCGGCTAGCCTTCCACTCATCTGCTGATGCTCTTCAGGTTTGGCCCGCAGGCCCATTAATGCTAGGAATATAACCTAGGACAACATCGCCACTTCACCCCCTCAGGTTTGTAAAATGCAAAGCAAATCCTTTATTAACTCTTTCACCTTTCAATATACATATATATTATGTCAAGTTAGAACCTGGTCCTGACACGCTTCTGCCCTCTAGCGGGAGGCACACGTCCAAACGCCTGCGCCGATGACCTCTCTCTTTCCCTTACCTGTTGAAAGGATCACATTTTGAAGAGAGGAAATTGAGACAGGAAATAAAATGGAGTTTTAGGCAATGGTCTGTGAACTACACTTCCCAGAATGCTTCTTGCCAGCGGTTGTTTTTTAATCCTTTGAGAGAAGCCCAGGAGACACGAACATGCCGACTGGCTCGTATTAGGCCAAGAAGGAGCCTGTCATGACCTGCCGGAATCAGTGCTTAAACTGTGTGGCTCTGGGAATAAGGAGCCTGGTGCAGGTAGACAAACAGGTTGCAGTTTTGACATCGAAAATGTCACATGCAGTGTTTCCTCTAAGCTGAGTTAGTGTGAGCCAGCTCACAGTTTTTTAGTCTCTGGCTCACACATTTTTGTCTTAGCTCAGGAAGGGTGGCCCCAGAGCCAACTAATTTATGCAGCAGTCAAATTGCTTGCTCACAACTTTAATGCCAGTAGCTCACAGAGTAGAATTTTTGCTTACAAGACTCCACAGTTGAGAGGGAGCATTGGTCACATGGTGGGCTATACCATAGTGGGATCTGCACCAATGATTTAAAATCCAATTTTTAAACGGCAGGAAAGCCAGCATATTCCTTCTGAACATATCACAAACGAAAATAGGGATTTTCCCAGTAGTTGTAGGGTTGCCAATCTCCAGGTGGATCGTGGAGAGCTGGTGTTACAATTAGGGTTGTCAACCTCCAGGGGGTGGCTGGAGATCTCCTCGGATAGCAACTGATCCCCAGGTGACAGAGATCAGACAACCAAGATAAGTTCACCAGGGCAAAAGTGCTGCTTTGGAGGGTGGACTCTATAACATTTTAATCGGCTGAGGTCCCTCCCCTCCCCAAACCCCATCCTCCCGAGGCTCCATTGCCAATATCTCCAGGTGTTTCCCAACTCAGAGCTGGCAACCCTGTGTTCCCTCCTACAAGGGGTTTTTTTTTTTTAAAAAAAAGTCACCATAATATAATTATATAGATATACCATTGTAACAAATAGTGAGATCAGGTTCTCTGAATTCTCAGCTTTCTTTTTTTTTTAAGTAAGTCTCTAGCTCCTTCCCTTGCGGAGGTAGAAGGGTCATGTCATATATTCACATAGGATGGAGTTAGAGACTTACTTTTAAACAGAAAGAGAAAGCTGGGAATTCAGAGAACCTGTGCACACCTATTGTTACAATAGTATATTGATATAGCCAGGGGTCCTTTCATAGAAAAAGAGGTACAAGAGCTCATTAGCATAACTCATTAGCAGTACTTATTTGCATATATTACACCACCTGACATCACCAGAAGTATGTCAGAAGGCAAGAAAAAAAGGAGAGAGAGAGAGAGAGAGAAAGAGAGAAAGAAAGAGAGAGAGAGAAAGAAAGAAAGAAAGAAAGAAAGAAAGAAAGAAAGAAAGAAAGAAAGAAAGAAAGAAAGAAAGAAAGAAAGAAAGAAAGAAAGAGCAGGCAGAGGGGGGACAGCTACTAATCCAAGCCTCAGAAATACCACTATTCTGGGAGGCTGGTTGGAGGAACAAGGACCTTTCCAGGGGGCGGGGTCATTTTGCTGCAGCCATGACACAAGCAGGCATTCCCGGGCGGGGGGGGGAGAGCTGGGACCAACTCCTGGAGCTTCGCTCCCCCGAGCTCCTGCTCGAAAGGACCCCTGGATATAGCAATATCGTTGTGTTGATTTTAAAGAATTGCAAAAGTCCTGGTAGCCCAGGGAAGGGACAGTAGCCACTTCCAGGGGATTAGGACAGGGAATCTGTGTGGACACCTGCCAGGCAGACGCCCTGTGGCTGCTGTGCTTTATCTGCAGCTGCACCAGCAATGGGGAAACCACAAAATCCCATCCCTGTGTGGGAGACTCTCATAAAATCAAACTGTGTCTCAAGTAGCCTAAATTTGTCCAGGGAGGAGAAAGAGGAGATTGGATTTATACCCCACCCTTCACTCGGAGTCTCAGAGCGGCTTACAATCTCCTTTCCCTTCCCCTCCCCACAACAGACACCCTGTGAGGTAGGTGGGGCTGAGAGAGCTCTTTCAAGAACTGCCCATGAGAGAACAGCTCTGAGAGAACTATGACTGATCCAAGGTCACACCAGCAGCTGCATGTGGAGGAGTGGAGAATCAAACCTGGTTCTCCCAGATTAGAATCTGTGCTCTTAACCAGTACATCAAACTGGTTCTCCAGAGCCTTTAATCTCTTAACTGCTACTTTGTTTTAAACCAATCTCCCTATTTTCTTATTTGCAGGAAAAGAGGTAAAGGCATGTGCTTTACAAACAAGCGTCCCCCTTCAAAATGCTAATAATAAAGTGGGGAGCTGATCTGGCATATCGGAAGTGGGGTGTAAACTGAAGAGTTGAGCACAATTCTCCTTTCCCTGCACAGCCCTGAGGCAAACTGAAGCTGCAGGGATCTGCAATTTGTGTTTTATGTATGGAACTAGATGCATCTTGTCTGTTTGGGCAGGGGACGGGAACCTGAAAGACAAACAGTGCTAGCGCTCTTATGCCAACTCCTCTTTCAAAAATCCTACAGGCAGTATTGGAAAAGTGATTTACCATGGAGTTGGCTTTCAAAAAATAAGGACTCTCACTGACAAGTGTGTTTAGGCAGGCAGCTAATCCCGCCATCAACCTTTCCTCAGAGGACTTGGCCTCCAGATTTAAGTCCATTTAATGTCAGATTGATGCTACTGGACTTGAACATGGCCACCCTCTGAAATTATCTTGATGGTAGGGGGTGTGGAGGCTGTCATAGTGTTGTACATGGGGATTTAGTTATGGCCCACACTGCGTTCTCCGAGTTCACAAATTCAGTCAAGAATCTGCATACACACTGAAAATCTGTTGCTGGATCAGGATAAATATATATTGAGAAGAGAGGAGATATAAATTGCAAAACTGCAGACAGTGCCTGGAAGCCCATTTGTTCAAGAGGTCCGAATACTGTCAGCCTAAATAAAATTTATCGTAATTGTTCGCACAGAACTTGCCAATGAAACTGTGGACGGAGGACACAGATTTTGTACACGGTGGAAATAGGCTGTGAGGATTTGATCCTCCGTGGGCTTCATCTTTTTTACTTTACGTGATTCATCATGAGCTGGTCGTGTGTGTATTGACTGCAGCTGGAAAGGGCTAAAAATGGAACAAGAAAGCCACCCCCTTTGAGTTGGCTTGGCTCAAAAACAAAACAGAGCACACAATCTTGATTCCTTACAGAAAAGAATAAATGGACTTTTCAATAACTCTGGACGGCGAAGCAAGCGATGATGGAAATGTCAGGTTTGGTCAAGCTCTTCGCTGGCAAGTGAAATGACTTACAGTGACCCGAGGGTTTTCAAAGCAAGAGACAAACAGAGCTGGTTTGTGGTTGCCTGCCTCTGCGTAGCAGCCCTGGACTTCCTTGCTGGTCTCCCATCCAAGGATTAACCAGGACCCACCCTGCTTAGCTTCCAAGGACTGATGAGATTGGGCTAGCCTGGGCCATTCAGGTCAGGGCAAATCCTCCTCAGCTGTATTCAGTCGGCTTTCTCCCTTGGACTGTAACTTCTTCATCTGCATGGTGGTATCCTTGGTGGGGACACGCTCCAGGATGGAGGAATCACAGAGGGGTGGCACTCTTCCAGATTCTTAATGCGGCTCCAGCCATACAGCTGAGGCAAGGCAGCCCACCGGGTCTTTCTGACCAATCTGAGTATAAATATGTCCCGACCTTGTTTCAGTTTTTCTCTGAGTAGGGTTACCAACCTTGAGTTTTCCTAGAAGTGGAGCTGATCTCTAGACTACAGTTTTGCAGTCTCTAGATACAGGTCCCCTCCAGGAAATGGCAGCTTCAGAAAGAGGACTCTATGGTGTACCATAGAAATGGAAGTCCTAGAACAGAGGTGTCACTTTGTCTGGCCAGGCTATGCGTGCCATAAACAATGCCAGGTACCAGAGACATAAACTGTATAAAGGACAGCAGCTGGCAAGCTCCAAGTTGTTGTACCCTCACTGCAAGGCACCATGGGCTTGGTGGGGGGTACAGAGGAAAACCCACAGGGGTGGACTGGAGAGCCAATGGTGCAGCACCGGCAGATGCTCCCATGCTGCTTGACTGCTGCAGACAAGGTTGTAGTGGCTCTGCCCACTCCCCCCAAACAATATCCTTGCCCTCCCTTGCTTCAGTTGCTTGTGGGCCGCATAAAAGCCGTAGATGGGCTGGTTCCGGCCCCCAGGCCTTACGTTTGACACCCGTCCTAGAATGACATCACATCTCCACTATCCCTCCCCAAACTCCACCCTTCCTTTAAAGATTTCCCAAGCTGGAAGTGACAACTCGGTCTCTGAACAACAGTCCACCTAACTTCAAATTCAGGTTCCCGCTCTGTGTTCCCTGCTCCCTGTTTCTCACAATCTTACTCCTTGGATACACCTCCTGACTTCAGCTTTCCTTGAAGCTACTTTGGTTCTCCTCAGTGCTGGCTGCTGCTGTGGGACTTATTCCTTGACAGCAGCCTCTCCTGTTCTCCCTAGTCCTTATCATACTAGATTATTTACTTCCCCCCTGTTCCAGATTTGGCTTGCAATGGCCTTTACCCCCCTCCAGATCCCACCCAGAGCTCCTCTGCAATTCCGGTCTGAATTCTGGTAGGCCTCATATTTCAGGTTACAATTACATGGAACAGCTGGTTCCGGATTTCGAGTCCATCTAGAATGGGATACACCCAACCCGATTCAGTCTTCCTGAGAAGGTTGAGTCCTCCAACCTGTCCGCAGCCAGCCCAGCCAATCTCCATCCTGGGCCTGACAGCAGATCAAGCGGATTTGCCAGGAGGGCTCTGCCACATCTCACAACACTGTAATGTGACATTTTTGGAAAGTGGTAGCGTCGGCCAGAAAAGCTGCAGGCTTTCCCTCTCCTATAGTCGAGGACACTCTTGTTTTGCTGGGTTCTTTGAATTATAAAAATATTGAGGATCGTTTGCTTTTGATTGCTGGGGTTGTTTTTTTCCCTTTGATAAACATTAAAAAGACATCATGGTAATAACTGCTGCTTGGTAGCAATTGCCATTGGTTTCAGTGGAAAACACATTCGGTCCCAGCCGAGATGAAATTTCCAGAGCTTGTACCCCTCACCCAAGGGACCCTCCCTCTTAAATTTCTCTAGAAGTGATGAAAGTCCCAACATATTTCTGGTTCTAACCTGTGCCCTGACCGACCATTTTCACCTAACTGGAATTAAATCTCCAGTGATTATAGCCAAATCTCCCTCTAAGCTGTGGGGTCTTGTGTGCAAAAATTCTACTTTGTGAGCTACTGGCATTAAAGCTGTGAGTGGGCGTTTGGCATAAATTAGTTTGTTCTAGAGCCATCCTTCCTGATATGACAAAAATATGAGCCGGAGGCTAAAAAACTGTGAGCTAGCTCACACAAACTCAGCTTAGAGGGGACACTGTATATAGCCCTAACCCATGGGATCCTCCCCAGACAAGAAGCTCTCAGTTTTAGAGGCTGTCTGTATTCTGCGTTGGAGACTGGACACATGGAAGGTTGATGATATTCTCTGTCCTTTCCCACCATTGGAATTCTATTCATCTACCAGACTTCATCTTACCCTTCCTCCAAGGAGCTCAGAGCAGCATACATGGTTTCTCCCTCCTCCATCTTGGCCTCACAACATCCTTGTGGAGTAGGTTAGGCTGAGAGTAAACAGTCCAAGGCCAACCCAGCTTTACACACTCTGTGGGGCTCTGATCCTGAGTCTTCCCATTTCAGTGCTATAACTGCTACGCCACGCTTGCTCTCCTGATGCGGGAAAGGAGCTTATTTTAAAATATACAAGGCAGCTAGGGGTGAGAAGTTGTACATACACACAAATCCTGTAGTACCGTAATTCATTTTGGCATTTTTCGTCCAGTCCCCTGCCTCATACCTACTTCCTGCTATTCACTGCAGAACAAGTATGTTTGCTTGGAGATAATGCTTCCCACAGTAAGGTAAGGTTTGGGAAGGCAAGGGCTTTAAGCTCTCTTGGCCCACATATCTTTTTTTATGTAAACTGCTTCACTTGTGAATTGGAAGGTTAAGGTTTAACTATGTCCCCCAAGAGTACTTTCAGGAGAGAACAATCCAGTCATTTTCTCTTCTTGCCCTTCTCTTGAGATGATGATGGAAGTACAATGAGGCCTGATACCATTTGGTGGGAATATGGGCGAAGTGTTCTGGTTGGATAACGTGCCTGTCAGATACCTATCCAATAACTCATTCTCTCCCAAACAAAAATACATACCTTAGCTCTGAAACTGGGGCCCAAAATGGGTGATATGCCCTTACAGCCCTCTTCAGGCAGAAAAGGGAACATCGCCTTCTCGTTGCCAGGCCATGGGAAGCCTCTGGATTGGCCAGGAGCCAATGCCATTGACCCAACGGTGTTGCTATAAATACAAGGAGTCTGGCCTCCTGTGTTTGTCTGGCTAACAAAACGGCTTTTGCTCTCAGACTCAAGATGCCAGACTCCAGGGAAATTAAGCTACGGATATCCCTTTGAGGTTTAAGGACAGCCACTCATGATGTGAGCTTGAACAGTGGATTAACATGGCCTCTGAGTCCAGCTTAATTCTAACCCGGGGAAAGAAAAAAAATCCAAGTAGGCAATATTTAGATGCGTTCACAATTGGACGCATTTCAGAATTTGAATCTTAACTTTATAGCCCTTCAATAGTATCAATTTAAAAAAATTGAAGTAGCATTTAGAAACTAAATTCAAGCTTGGAGAATTTGCTTGAGGATTCTCATGGCCAAACTAATTCGAGTTCTGCAAATATTTAGATGCGTTCACAATTGGACGCATTTCAGAATTTGAATCTTAACTTTATAGCCCTTCAATAGTATCAATTTAAAAAAATTGAAGTAGGATTTAGAAACTAAATTCAAGCTTGGAGAATTTGCTGGAGGATTCTCATGGCCAAAGTAATTCGAGTTCTACAAATAATATCACTCCTAGGTAAACTACTTTAGATGGGGCCATAGGTGGTGGAGTTATTCTGAAAGGCAAATGGGCACACGCTTCAGAAACTGGTCGGCCACTGTGTGAAACCAGGTGCTCGGCTAGATGGACCACTGGCCTCGTCCGGCAGGGCTCTTCTGTTCAGCGTGTCCTTTCCTCTTAGTGATCCCGGCCCACTCTGCTTTTTATGGCTGTATTTCACCTCTGGGGACTCCCAGTTCTGACCTGAAAGCTCAGGAGTGGAGGGGGGAGGTATTTGTGAATGTCCTGCATTGTGCAAGGGTTGGACTACATGGCCCTGGAGGTCCCTTCCAACTCTATGATTCTATGAGTTCACCTCAGGATCTCCAGGAGAGAAAAAACACGTGCATGTAATCACAGTGTGAGGAGCTGGATTCTGGGGTCAGGATATCCCCTACTTGTTGTGAGAACTTGCTATCATCCTGTATCCCCGTTTCCATCAGGCCCTATCCCGAACCTCAGTTGGCCAACAGACGCCATTCTTTGCCTACAACACGTACCACTAGGGCCCACCCCTATTATTTCAGGCTCCACCCACTGAGCTGCTGGGCGTCCCTTCCAGAGGTTTCACGGTGCAAGGCTCCGAGGATTTAGTAAACCCCCCCTTCCCTGGGGTCCTCCCGTTTCCATCTCTGAAAATAAAGAAACCAAAGATATGTTTCATGCAGAGGTAGGAGGCTCAGGTGTGAAACAGAATTTAATCGAGTGGAAGGTTTGTCTGTTGGTAGAGTTGCTGTGGTTGTCTTCCCCCCGCCCCCTGTTGCTTGTCACTGTTTGCTCAGTTGAAGGTGAAAGATCGGGAGGTCGAAGCAGACGAGATAGGAGGGCAAGATGGGCACGGGGCGACGGGGGAGAGCGAGCGGGCGGTGTGAGCGAACATCCAGAGGGCAGCAGGAAGGAGAGCCGTCTGAGCTGGGTGCTGACCACAACAACACGCCCACAATGTAGTGACCCACAACACCCCACAAAGCATGGCACAATGACCCAACTGTAACATAGCAGTGTGCCGTTTTGTGTCGGAGGAAGGGGGGGAACCCACCAATCGACATCAGCTTTCAGATCAAACGTAACTGAACCTTTGAGCAACGGTGCTGGCAAACGCACATACTTGAAAACTGAAACAAAGTACAGGCGGGGGCAAGGAGAAACATACACACGACAGCCAAAGATCGACATTGTGCAGCACGCAGGTTGCGACACGCGCTCCGATCGAGGGACAAAGCACCGATCTGGACGTTCCCAGGGGGCAACGACACAGAAACGCACACTCCCGCACCAACGAGCACACTCAGCCTGCACGCCGATCTAAGAGCGGCCTTCGAACAGGTGCACGCTTGCCGCACGGCAAACACGCTCACTTTACACGTGGGTGTGACGATGACTCAAGCGGGCCTACAGGGCAGACACTGCACGACACACGCAAAAGCCGGCTCGCGCAACTGCACTGTGACGGGCGGAGGGAAGCGGCATTCTTGACATTTCTCGGAGGGAGGTATTCCAGTGGAGGGGCCTGAACTCACAGGCGCCAAGCAGGAGAGACCAGCTTGCTAGAGAAGGAACCAGGGAGACGGGAGCAGGGAGGGTGCGGCCTAAGGGGCACTCAGAGTCTGTGCACTGGGGATTAGCAGGCGAGACAGAATGGGCTGAGGAGGGCAGTGTTTATAAGACACTCGGGTTACGGAAGTTGTGGCCGGCGAAACGAGCTTCGTCACCCAGCTCCTCCTCGATCCTGCAGAAGACAGACAGACGGACAGTCAGACAGACAGAGGGTTAATGGAACTCAGAGGTCCATCAGTGGCTATCAGCCACAAGGTACAGATGCAACAAGGGCTGCGATGGTTCAGCGGTTAAGACGCTGAGCTACGAATCGGAAGGCCTGTAGCTCAGCAGTTCGAGACATGAGTGCCTTGTGACGGAGTGAGCTCCTCTCTCTGGTCCCAGCTCCTGCCAAACAAGCAGTTCGAAAGCAAGAAACTGCAAGTAGATAAATAGGTACCACTGTGGTGGGAAGGTAACAGCGTTCCGTGCGTCTCGGCGTCTAGGCATGCCGGCCACATGACCATGGAGACGTCTTCGGACAGCTCTGGCTCTTCGGCTTAGAAACTGAGATGAGCACCACCTCCTGGAACTGGATTCGACTGGCTTTTGAGGAAGGGAAACCTTTACCTTTATAGATGCAACACTATGTCTGGGGCAACTGGTGCTCCGTATTTTCGGTGCTTGGGGGGGCAAACAGTGGGAGGGCTTCTGGAGCTCTGGCCCTGCTGTTGGACCTCCTGATGGCACCTGTTGGGTTTTGGCCCCTGTGTGACACAAAGTGTTGGACCGGATAGGCCACTGGCCTGATCCAACATGCAGGACTGTAGTTACAGAGGGGCATTTGGGGGGACCGTCCCCTTAATTAAAAGCCCGCCCCACAAATAGCCATGCCAGAAGTCTTATTTTTTTGAGGGGGGTATTTTTTACTGTGTGTGTGTGTAGAAACTTTATTTTTGAGGAGAGACACCCCCCACCCCAGGCGGCTGTACCGTGGTTTGCCCTCAGGCTTCCCTCTCCCTCCCACTGTGGAATTGGGGGGGGGGGCATCATGGGATCTGGGAAAAGACGTCTCAGAAGGCATTTGAGAGAGCCAGCGGTTTAGTGCGCGGACTCTAATCTGGGAGAACCGGGTTTGATTCCCCACTCCTCCACTTGCACCTGGCTGGGTGACCTTGGGCAAGCCATAGCTCTGTACCAGCTTTTCCCTCAAGGACAGCTTGGGAAAGAGCTCTCTCAGCCCCACCTACCTCACAGGGTGTCTGTTGTGCGGCGGGGAAGGGAAAGGAGTTTGTAAGCCGCTCTGAGACTCCCTTGGGTAGTGAAGGGTGGGATATAAATCCAATCTCTTCTTCTTCTTCTTGAGTTTCCTTCCCCGAGGCAAGAAAGCTTAGGAGGGCACTCAAGAGTGGCACCTTCAACGCACCTGTAACAATCCCCCTTTCCCAAAGGCTCATGGGGATGCTTCCGAAAGACTCACCATGACCTAGGGTGCTATACAGCAGGACTGGGCTGGCAGAAAAGGGGATTGCTGGAGATGTATTGAAGGTGCCCTTCTAGGCTTTCTTGCCCTTTGGAGGGGAACTCAGAAGGCATTTAGATGTTTTTTCCCAGGAGCTGACACCCTCGCTGCCCTGTCCCTTCAAAGGAAGGGCTAGAAACAGGCTCTGAGCCTTCCCCCTTTAAAGACAGGCTTTCAGATTAATTTAATTAACTGCAATTTGACTGCCCCCACAACAATTTAAATGCCCCCCCCCAAACAAAAATATCCTGGCTATGGGCTTGCCAGCATGGCTTCTCTTGGCCTGATCCAACATGGCTTCTCTTATGTTCTCGCGCACCCCCATGGGTCCCATTCTTACAGTGAATCCAGTCCAGAGAAACTGAAGTCCCACTGACCCTTAAGCATAAAAAGTCCTTAGGATCAGAGCTCTTCTCACAGGGGCTACTGTAAGCTCTTGGAGGATCGGCTACATCAGGGGTGTGTAGCCTAATAGGCAAAGGAGCTCCCGCTACGAAACGAGCCCTGCTTAGGATCCATTAATTCAGGAGTCCCTAATGGGGTGCCTGCTGACACCTTTCCTGGTGCCCGCCAAGTGTTTTGAGAAAGTGGGTGGGGCCAGGTGGGATGTTTGCCCAGCAAGGCTTCCGATTGGCCACCGGAGTCTGGATTGGCTGTGCAGGTTTCTAAAACTGCTGCTTTGGCAGCTGCGGCCCCCACAGTCCAAGGATCTTCGCTGTGGGCCTGAATGTAAGTCATGGCAGCCTTTTTTTCTGAATGGCTGCTTCCTGCAGCAGGTGTTTTCTGGCAGGCACTTTGTGGCTGTGAGGCCCCCCCCCCCCCCCCCCCGCTGTGTCCGAATTACACAAAGATGCCCACAGCAGGCTCAAAAAAGTTGGGAACAATGCTCCCTCCAAGCTGAGGAGTCTTGTGAGCAAAAATTCTACTTTCTGAGCTACCGGCATTAAAGCTGTGAGCGAGGGATTTGGCTACTGCACCAATTAGTTTGCTCTGGAGCCCTCCTTTCTGAGCTAAGACAAAAAAAACATGAGCCGGAGGCTAAAAAACTGTGAGCTAGCTCACACTAACTCAGCTTCGAGGGAACACTGGTTGGGAAGCCCTGCATTAATTCGACAAAGAAAGCTGGCTTAGTAAATGCTAAGGGGCAATCCTCACATTATAGAGTCTTCATGTCCACTAGGAGTGGGGCTGGCAATTTCAAAGTCTGGATCTCTCCCAGAATTCTGACCTCCAGAGATCAGTTCGCCTGGAGAAAATGGCTGCTTTTGAGGGTGGACTCAATGGCATTACACCCAGTGGAGGTTGCTCCGCCTCCAACTCTCCAGAAATTCACCAATCCAGAGCTGGCAGCCCTAACCCCAAAGGCTTCCTATCAGACCTAACTGGGAATTTTGTGCCTCCCAGATGCCCATGGGCTTGATGCTGATCATGATCTCACATTCAGAATAGGGTCTTCGACCTGGGGTTGCCAGCTCCAGATTTGGGGGTGGAGCCAAAGGAGGGCAGAGTTTGGGGCATAATGCCATAGAGTCCAACTTCCAAAGCGGCCATTTTCTCCAGGCGAACTGATCTCTGTCACTCGGAGATCAGTTATAATAGCAGGAGATCTCCAGCTACCAAGTGTAGGTTGGCAACCCTACTTTGACCTTCTCCCGGTTCATTTTTTGTGTTGTGGATCTGCCAGAGAGAGCTGGGTGGTTTCAGGAAGCAAAAATAGCATGCCCTGGGGAGAGGGAGAAACTGAAGCCCCTTCATGTGCACTGCAGTTGCGATCTTAAAATGTTCAAGGTTTTATGTTCAGGGCTAAGAAGACCAAATCCTTTCATACTTCTTTGGGAAGACACTGCCTTGAAGGCTATACCAGGAGTCAGGACCAGCTCTATGCACCTTAATGCTCTGCATGAGGAAGGTGTCCGCATACACTTGCAAATGCGCCTCAGAAATTCCCTGTATAACTGCATACTAAGAGCTGGGCAAGATCTCGGGATGATATGCTGCTTCCAGCATAGAGGGCAGCCCCTGAATGCCCCGCTGGGTAGCTGTCCAGTCCACCCACGTGTTGGAATGGTACACAGCAAAATGCAACCGTGATATAATAAACTATGTATTTGTATTTTCAAAGCTCGGTGGAACTCTTTCACCTTTTTACAATCAACAGATGTTTCTGTTTATAAACATTCCACCAAACTTCTAAGGATGAATACATGCCGATAGAGACAGTAATGTAAAAAAGTCCTATCTTGTGGTCCATTTTTCTTTGCTGCTTCTCTTCCGTGTTGGCATGTGACACAGCACCTCCTGCGGTTTCTGCAACAGGACGGCTTGGACCCCGGGGTCGATGCTCCATCAAGGCAGATCCCGCCCAGAACAATGTCTCCAAGTTTTAATATTCCGTTGTTATTCATTATATAGACTCCCAGCTGGCTGCTGAATTCTGCCTTGTTTATTAAACCATCAAGTAATATCTGGTTTGTTAGACCATCAGTGGTCCGAGCCATCCCATTATGGAAACCGCAGGAGGTGTTCCGTCAAACTACAACACAGAAGAGAAAAAGAAAAAAAAGAACAGACCACAGATGATAACGCTGTAAGACAGTTTTAATATGAAATGAAAAGAGTAGTATGTGTTATTACAACAAACTGTTGTGTGAAATCTTATAAAAATTTCTATGACGTTAATCAATGCTCCCTCTAAGCTGTGGAGTCTTGTGAGCAAAAATTCTACTTTGTGAGCTCCTGGCATTAAAGTTGTGAGCGAGTGATTTGGCTACTGCATAAATCAGTTTGCTCTGGAGCCATCCTTCCAGAGCTATGACAAACATCTGTGAGCTGGAGGCTAAAAAACTGAGCTAGCTCACACTAACTCAGCTTAGAGGGAACACTGGACGTTATCTATGTTTTACTATATAATAGATAAGATCGATAAGAGAATAATCAAAATATAGCATGAGAAATTGGCAGAATGAGTAGTTCATTATACAGATTTTTTTAAAGTTAATAGGTCATATATATTTTAAGCAATATTCTTATGCCATTACACCATATATACCTTGTTAAACATTTGTTAAGGTACTATACCATATACTTTTTAACATATCTATATACTAATAGCCAAGTGCCCCCTGTGTGTGCGGATATCTAAATCCGCACAAAACAGGGGCACTTGGGGGGTAGACAGATTTTCCTGCACACTTGGGGGACTCCTCAGGTGTGCAGAAAAATGTGAAAACTTAAAAAAACTCTATGGGGGATATTTAAATCCCCCCCAAAAGTAAAAGAGCATTCCCTGCGCATGCGCAGAGAATGCTCTGGGAACTCTGCGGCAGGCCCGGCAGCTGGGAGGTATCCAGGCCTCACCGCCAGAGCTGCGGGGGGGGGGGGGGGAGATCAGCAGCGGGCCCAACGGCTCGGAGGCATCCAGGCCTCGCCACCAGTGCCCGGGGGGGGGGGGGGGGAAGCTTACCTGTGGCCACTTCCTCCTCAGCTGTGAGGTCCGTCCACCCCCGGGTCCCTCTGCTTGTACATATATATTTTGAAAAAGGAATGTCCTTAATTTCTGTAACATTGCCCTCATACTAGGTTTTGGTTTTTTCCCTATTCCTTCTTTTTTTCTGTACCCCTTATAATAAAAAAAAAAATTTTAAAGAAAAGAAAAGCAGACCACAAAGCAGGACGGTTCACACCGATGAATCTACCGGCATGCATTCATCCTTAGAAGTTTGGTGGGATGTTTAGAAACAGAAACGTTTGTTGATTGTGAAAAGGTGAAGGAGTTCTACTGAGCGTTGACAATACGAAGACACAGTTATTATACCACGGCTGTATTTTGCTGTTTACCTGTCCACCCACATGGCTGAGTCAGGGCTAGACAATGCTATCCCTTTGCGATGGTGACGGAGTTCAAGTATCTCTAGAAGCAGGAGATCCCCCTGTGCTAAGCCTTGGCTAATTCCAGCAAGGATCATTCCTGCTGGTGGGATAAACAGATGCGCATTTTTCTCACCTGCCCTGGTGCTCTTACCTCATTAGCTGGTTGTATTTTGCCAGGCGCTCAGACCTGCACGGAGCTCCAGTCTTTATCTGCAAAAGTCAATGGCTTACTTAAACAGGTGCTTGCTTTACAAACCCTGGTTAGTCCACTAGATGGACACAACAGACCACAGGGTTTTTTTCCCATCAGTCCCAGTTAGTCTGCCGCTTGCCTCCTTCCTTGCTTCCAGGTACAACCTCTGGATGCTATCCAGAGATCCCTTGAGAGCCAGTTTGGCGTAGGGGTTAGGAGCGCAGACTCTAATCTGGGAGGTTTGATTCCCCACTTCTCCACATGAAGCTGCTGGTGTGACCTTGGGTCAGTCGCAAGTTCAGAGCTGTTCTCTCAGGAGCAGTCCTCAAAAGAGCTCTCTCAGCCCCACCTATCTCACAGGGTGTCTGTTGTGGGGAAGAGAAAGGAGATTGTAAGCTGCTCTGAGACTCCTTTGGACAGTAAAGGTCAGGGTATAAATCCAATCTCTTCTTCTCCCTCTTGTTCTTGCAATGTTCAAGGGGCTGGCAAAGCCTTCCTGTATGCACAGCGCACTCAGTATTGATTGTTCACAATAAATGGGCTTGGAAGCCGAGGGTAAGCCAAATCTCTCTCAACTAAGCTAAAGACTAAGAGTCCAGTAGCACCTTAGGTAAAGGTCTCCCATGCTCGAAAGCCAGTCGAATATGACTCTAGGGATGCCGTGCTCATCTCCGTTTCCAAGCCAAAGAGCCAGAGCTGTCTGGAGATGTTTTCCGTGGTCATGTGGCCAGCATGACCAGACGCCGAGGCACACGGAATGCTGTTACCTTCCCACCGAAGCAGTACCTGTTTATCTACTTGCAATGTCTTGCTTTCGAACTGCTAGGTTGGCAGGAGCTGGGGCCAGAGACGGGAGCTCACTCCGTCATGCAGCACTCAGGTCTCAAACTGCTGAACTACCGACCTTCCGGTCTGCAGTTCAAAGTCTTAACCACTTGAGCACTGCAGCACCTTAAAGACTAACAAAGTGTTGTGGTAGGGTATTAGCTTTCATGTGCACGCACACGTCTTCAAATACAATGGAACATTACCAATCCTTACCTATAGGCAGAGGGTGAGCAGTAAATTGGCATACAGCATAATGAAGATTTTTGACAGACTGAAGGACCAAACAGGAATGACAAGCTTGGTTTATATGGTTGCCATTCCACATTCCACAACTCAGGAGGCTCCAGTTTAGACATAATGGTTTCCTTCACTGTGTTTTCACAATTTCCACAATTTACTGCTCTCACCCTCTACCTATACGTATGACTGGTAATTTCCCACTTCATTGTATCTAAAGAAGTGTGCACGCACACAACAGCTCCTACCCTACCATAAATTTTGTTAGTCTTTAAGGTGCTGCTGGACTCTTCCTCTTTTCTGCTACTAGAGACAGACTAACATGGCTACTCAACTTCATCTATCAACTAAGCTATTCACCATTCCTTTCCCCTTTCTGCCTAGTTGCTTCACTGCAGCCCCGAAAACCTTTTAAAAAATCATTCTTCAACAAAACAGATATTTTAGAGCCCTTCCTCTGCATTCCTGCCTTGCTTTTTTCAGCACGCTCCCTAACTTAGTTCTATCTCAGAAATAAAATATGAGGTCACACGCTCGCTGGCTTGCTTCCGGGTGATAAAGGGAGTCTGAAGTGGAATTCATTTCATGAGGAGGAAGACTTGGTGGCCTGGCAGGTGAGCGGTGAACTGCTTTTGACCTGAGCGGCATTTTATCTGGAGCAATTTATTTTTTTTGCACCATGGCAAACTGGGCCGGGGGGGTGGGGGAATCTCATTAACGAAGGTCTTTTGTTGTGCTGCCTTTTACATTTCCCTACACAATGTGCTGAAGCTGCACAGTCTTATTTGGCACATCATTACTAGCAGGGACATGGGGCATGGGAAGAAGGTATAAAAAGAGAGGGAGGGAGGATCCTGATAAACCACCAACCATAGCTAAACACCACTGGAGCAGTTAAGTTTGCTGCAGCTTGTAGCTGACTCTATATCCAGGAGGCTAGGAGGGGCAGCGCAACCGAACAAACTGCGATTTCTGAATTGGGAATGAGAAACCACAGTTAGAACCAACCTCAATTAACGAGGCAGGTATAATTGCGGGTTAGAATCCCAGTTTAGGAGTCTCAAACCAACCTCTGTTAGTGGACCAGCCTGCATTCAGCCACTGTGATAAAGCAGGCTTGAATGAAACCAAGCTTTATAAACAATTGTAGTTTTATGAAGGAGGAGGAGAAGGAGGAGGAGATTGGATTTATACCCCGCCCTTCACACGGAGTCTCAAAGCGGCTTACAAACTCCTTTCCCTTCCTCTCCCCACAACAGACACCCTGTGAGGGAAGTGGAGCTGAGAGAGCTCTGACAGAAACTGCTCTTTTTCAAGAACAGCGGTGCCAGAACTGTGGCTTGCCCAAGGTCATCCAGCAGGTGCAAGTGGAGGAGTGGGGAATCAAACCTGGTTCTCCCAGATTAGAGTCCGCACACTTAACCACTACACCAAACTGGCTCTCATCAAGACATCTGGATGCAAACTATTTTTTTTTCTGGATTGCCCAATCCCTGAGTACACAAAGCTCTGGGCAATTCACAACAGTTAAAAACAATGTAAAATTACATATTAAAATCAACATTCAGTTAGTCCTAATTTAATAGTCTCCCGATGGCGTCCATAATTTAATCCAAAACCTACTCTGCACTGTTCTTCTGTCTAGTGGACCAGTTAGGGAGGAGGCCAAAGTGGGCAGACTGGAAGAAAAGAGGGTGCCAGCTATGATGGAAAATGGTTGCTGTCCTCAACCAAAAGCCTGGTGGAACACCTCAGCCTCACAGGCCCTGTGGAATTGCACTCAGTCCCCCAGGGCCCTGATGAAAGTTGGCAGAGAGTTCCACTAGCCCTGGCTCTGGTTGAGGACTGCCGGATATCTTCGGGGCCAAGGATCACCAGCAAATTGCTCTCAGCAGAATGGAGCACTCTCCTGGGGACATACCAGAGGAGACGGTCCCAAAAATATGCAGGTCAATGCAATATTTTATTGTGTGGAAGTCGACACAATGTTGTCAAAGGGCTTTTATCTATCAACCCATCCAGGATGAGCAAACAATTCATCATTCATTCATTCATGGCTTCATAGCCCAGATGTCCATAGGAGGGAAAACAAGAAAAAATTCCTGTTGATTTGTCCTCATTGGGCATCGCTATGAAGTCAGTCAGAGTTTTATTTGGATACAAGATCAGTAATATAAGGATAAAGATTAAAAAATAATAAAATATAAAATAAGGGACAGTGTGATAATGTGTGCTGATTGTGGGGGACAGACAGATAGTGCTTTCCTCTGACAGGTTATAATATATGTGTGTGAGTGTGTGCACGCACTTGGAAGTCGTGGCGACCCCTGGCAATTGACCCCTACTGGAGCCCTGGAGAATATTCAGAGAGGTGGCTGAATAAAGCCTGATGTGGGATTCCAAGGAAGTCTCCCATCCAAGTACTAACCACAGTTGCCCCTGCTTAGCTTCCGAGATCTGTCAAGATTGGGCTTGCCTGGGCTACCCCGGCTCAACAGGTTATATTTAAGACTCGGTGAGCCGCCCGTGCATCCCATGTTTCCAAAGGCATAGTTTAGTTATTAGTTTAGTTTAGTTATTAGTTATCTCCTGGAAGGGATCTGCAAGGAGGGAGACACAGAGTTGTTCAGAACTTCCTGGTAGAGTTGATAGGATTGGGGCTATGTACTGAGTTCGAATGTCATTGTGGAATGGGCAGTGCAGCAGAACATGGATCGATGGACTCCACTTCCCCTGCATGGCATGGGCAGAGACACTGAGGGAGTGGGACGTGATGGTATCTCCCTTCCAAGAGGGCTGAGGGTAGAATGTTAAAGTGTGTAGGGGTAAAGATTCTCCATTATTCGGAGATTTTAAGGGATCTAAGATAATCTGCCAGTTGGAAGCATTTGGTATGCGGCAGAATAATAGGGCGTTTCTGTATGTGTGCCCTAACTGTAGGGCATGATCCCAGAGCCACTGTATAATTGTTTCTCGTGCTTTTTGGTACCCGAGATGCAGTAGGACTTGGGATGAGAGGCCACGCTACTGGAGGTTCCCTTCCATTGCTCTTTGCCAGGTTGAACAGTGGCGATCAGCAAAGACCAAAGGTGCTAGGCCCACCAGACTGAAGATGAGTTTCAGCCAATAGTTATAAAGTCATTCAGGCAAGGCCTGAGCCATCCACCAATCACGTGCTGAGCTCCCCAGGGCTGGCATTTCTTCTCCCATAAACATTCCGCTGCCTGCAGCCCACCACCGACAGCTTGTGTGGGAGAGACCCGAGAGCAACCCTGACACAACTACATGGAACTCTCTCTCCTCCTTTGGAACAAGAGAACGACGGAAATGCCTTCTGCCCAGCTGTGACTCAAAGGGAGGCGACTTCTGCAGGGAGCAAGACAGATAACGAGGACCCCTCTTCTCTCTGGGCTCTGGAGTCACAGGGTGCTGATGAGGTGGCTCATAAAGAAAGGCATGGGTCTTCACACTCGTGACTTGATCCCTTCCATCTGCTGCCTGCTTCTAATCTGGCAGTGGGCTGCAGCCTGCCGCAGAACGGCCTCTGCCGCCTCTCTTTCTACCCTGAGCCGAACGTTCCTCCTGATAATGCTGCCCGCTATCTGATGCTCTGACATGGGTGTAGCTTTTAGAGAAGAGACTGGATTTATCCCCCACCCTTCACTACCCGAAGGAGTCTCAGAGCGGCTTACAACCTCCTCCCCCTCCCCACAACAGACACCCCGTGAGGTAGGTGGGGCTGAGAGAGCTCTCTTGAGAACTGCCCTTGAGAGAACAGCTCTGAAAAAGCTTCTAACTGACCCAAGGTCACCCCAGGGCTGCATGTGCAGGAGTGGGGAGTCCAACCCGGTTCTCCCAGATGAGAGTCTGAGCTCCTAACCACTACCCCAAACTGGCTCTCACTGCTGATCCCTTCCTTATCGTGGGATATCACAGCACTAGCTGTAGAGGAAGATTCGATGGCTGTCGTGTCACTATTGTGGCCTCTGCCTCCATTCCACCCCACAGGATGCCCCACGGCACAGATTTCCACCCCGTCCGAACCTACCTGTCCGGTACAGAGTCCCACCACCAGGTCAGCAATGAAGGTGTCTTCGGTCTCCCCCGATCGGTGACTCACCATCACCCCCCAGCCATTCTCCTGGGCCAGTTTGCAGCTGCGGGGAGACACGATAAGGGAGTCAGTCATTTTGCCTCTGAGTCCAGCCCGAGGGCTGTGGCTGAGCAGCCCACAAACCATTGGGGGGGGGGGGTGAAGTCGTCTGGGTGGGACTCACGCTTGGATGGCTTCGGTGACCGATCCGATCTGGTTGACCTTCAGCAGGAGGCAATTGCAGGCCTTCTCCTCAACGGCTCGCTCGATGCGCTTGGGGTTGGTCACTGTCAGGTCGTCCCCCACGATCTGAATCCCTACGTTTGCCGTGAACTTGGACCAGGCCTCCCAGTCATCCTGGTCAAAGGGATCCTCAATCGACACCACTGAAAGGCAAGAGGGGAAGGAGAGAATTACCGGCAGCCCGGTGGCACAAACCCCCCTGCCAGCCTCCAGAAGAACCTCCTCGCCCCCCACGAGACCCGGCACTCTGGGAACGACACAGCAGGCAGCAATGCTTATATGCCAGGAAAACGAAACCTATGTCACATCAGACATCTGTGCGTGTCTGAGGACTGCAATACAGCAGTGTATAAAGACTCAACGTAGAGACACCAGCTTCAGACTTCCAGGGTCTTGACTACCTGGACGCTCCTTTTATTGGAAGAAGAAAGAGGAGGAGGAGGAGGAGGAGGAGGAGGAGGAGGAGATTGGATTTATACCCCACCCTTCACTACCTGAAGGAGTCTCCGAGCGGCTTACAAACTCCTTTTCCTTCCTCTCCTCACAACAGACACCCTGTGAGGTTGGTGGGGCTGAGAGAGCTCTCTTGAGAACTGCTCCTGAGAGAACAGCTCTGAGAGACCTTGTGAATGACCCAAGGTCACACCAGCAACTGCATGTGGAGGAGTGGGGAATCAAACCCGGTTCTCCCAGATTAGAGTCCGCACTCCTAACCACTATGCCAAACTAGCTCAGAAGAAGAAGAAGCAGAGGAGGAGGAGGAGGAGGAGGTTGGATTTGTACCCTGTCCTTCACTACCCGAAGGAGTCTCAGAGCTGCTTACAATCTCCTTCCCCTCCCCACAACAGACACCCTGTGAGGCAGGTGGGCCTGAGAGAGCTCTTTTGAGAACTGACCTTGAGAGAACAGTTCTGAGAAAACTTGCATCTGACTGAAGGTCACACCAGCAGCTGCATGTGGAGGAGTGGGGAATCAAACCTGGTTCTCCCAGATTAGAGTCCGCACTCCTAACCACTACACCAAAGTGGCTCAGAAGAAGAAGAGGAGGAGGAGACTGAAATTTATACCCTGCCCTTCACTACCCAAAGGAGTCTCAGAGTGGCTTACCATCTCCTTTTTCTTCCCCTCCCCACAACAGGCACCCTGTGAGGCAGGTGGGGTTGAGAGAGCTCTTTTGAGAACTGCCCTTGAGAGAGCAGCTCTGAAAAAAACTTGTCACTGACCTAAGGTCCCACCAGCAGCTGCATGTGGCGGAGTGGGGGATCAAACCCGGTTCTCCCAGATTAGAGTCCGCACTCCTAAGCACTCCACCAGACTGGCTCTGTCTGTTTATAGAATCTCACTGCTTGTGTCATTCTTGGGGCGCTGGCACACCAGGCAACGAGCCCAGTTGTGGCTAACAGAAAGAAGGCCTGGGAGCCAGGGACTCACCCGGGTAGTCTCGTACGAAGCTCTGGTAGAGGTCACCCAGTTCGTCGGCAGAGATGTAGCGGCTGGGATCGTCGGGAGATTTGAAGTCCAAGTCGTATTTGCCATCTCTGTAGAACTCCGACGCCGCGACATCCATGCCGATCACAATCTTGTCGGTGTAGCCGGCTTTCTCGATGGCTTCCTTGAGGAGGTCCAAAGCTGGGAGGGAGGGAGGGAGAGTGACTGAGGTTTAAAAGCAGCGCGAACGTTTCCAAACGTCTGCTGAGAGTTCCAGGTGCCTCTATTCCTAAAGAGTGGCATGAGCAAATACCTCCTGACTTGATTTGGGGCTACATGCACGTGACACATCAAAACCCATAACAAAAAGCCAAAGTTTGCTCCTTTGAGGCAAATCAGCTTTGGGGGATGTGCAGCAGAGATGCCGGGATGACGGGAGCAGCTCACTCATCTCCCACCAGCCCACGTTCCCCTGACCCTCCGGCTGCATTCCCCTGCAGGGATCCAGGCACTTGTTGGAACAAACATCTAGGACCCCATAGAGAGAAAAATGGCTTTGGGTGATCGGTGGGCTGTGGTGGCAAAGGGGTCGAGGGGGAACGTATTGAGTGCAGATCTCCCCCTCCCGGGAAGAAACTTTGCCTGTTGCCCAGACCTGGATAGCCCAGGCAAGCCCGATCTCGTCAGACCTCAAAAGCTAACCAGGGCCGATTCTGGCAAGGACTTGGATGGGAGACCTCTTTGGAATACCAGAGGTGGGAGGCGGGGGCAGGCTTTACTCAGCCACCTCTCTGAATATCCTCCAGGCCCCCAGTAGGGGTCAGCTACCAGAGATCGCCATGACTTCCAGGTGCACACACAAACACACAAAAAATACTCAAAAATACAAAAAAATAGAATAAACTGCCAGCCAGTCGTAGTGGTTGATTATTATCCATGCTTGCTCTCAGTCCGTACTCAAAGGATTGCGCGGACAGTAAACCGAGCTGAAACAAACATTCAAAGTGGAGTTTAGACTCAGTGTAGACATGGTGCTTCTCCAAGATGTTGATGATTGAGGTTCGTTACCGCCACCCTTGGTTGAGGCAATGAGAAACTGTGGCATAAACTGCCAAGCCTGCCTCTGCCCTGACGGCCCCCCCTCCACAAGGAGGTTTCCCCTCCTTGTAATTGAAGTTCATTTACAAAGTCATATTTTTCTGCATAACTGGAAACTCATCAAGAGGTATGGGGACAGGCCAGTCTTGTCTGTGCCGTCCCAGCAGGCCACCAGTTAACTACTAGATAGCCACTCTGTTCGCACGTTACAGTGAACTCATATACAATCCATGTACAGCGTACACTTGATTGCTCTTCATACATGCACTGAGTAATTCTCATGTTACAGTTGATGCACGTTGAGTTGAACATGTGACTGAAAGCCCAGGTTTATCCAGGTTCTGGTCCCCAGTTTCACTTGTGAAGTGAACACACATCAGCAGTTCCTTGCCAAGAAACGTACACACGTACACGCAGGATGTGTGTGCATTCATTGTCATGTGTGAACAGAGTTACCATGAAGTTGACACAGGGCCATCTTTGTTTTTGGGGTCTGGGGGGGGGGTTTGCAATTTTTTGTGCGTGTCATGACCCTGGTATTCCTTGGAGGTTGCCCTTCCAAGGACCAGCCAAGGCCGACCCTGCTTAGCTTCTGAGATCTGACGAGATCAGGCTAGCCTGAACTATTTAGGGCAGGGCAGGAGAGTAATTTATCCCTTCAGAAACAAGTGTTAGGATTCTGAGTCTCATTCTGGAAACTGGGTTCACGTTCTTTCTTCAGCGAGTGCTTGTTTTACATTTTAACAAATTGCTTTTACATTGGTAGGGGGTATATTTTAACTGTTGTGTCATTACGGTTCTGTGTATTAGATGGAATATTTTCTGCATGTTTTTAACTTGATATTTTTTTCAAAAAGAAAGGACAGGAGGCTATGACGATGGAAGTAGTGATAAAGGAAACATCAGCCCCCCAAAAAGAGGAAAATAAGAGGACCTTCAGACCAAACTCTGTGAGGATCCTAAAGGACCACCTTCACCTGGTATTAATCCTCCTGACACCCAAGGTTACCCAGGCTGCCTTTCTCTGGGAATCTCCTCTAGTGGAGGTTTGGCTGGTGTGAACCGGTGTTCCCTCTAAGCCGAGTTAGTGTGAGCTAGTTCAGTTTTTTAGCCTCCAGCTCACACATTTTTGTCTTAGCTCAGGAAGGATGGCTCCAGAGCCAGCTCGTTTATGCAGAATCACCCGCTCACAACTTGAATGCCAGTGGCTCGCAAAGTAGAATTTTTGCTCACAAGACTCCCCAGCTTAGAGGGAGCATTGGTGCGAACCCATCCGTCCCTGCCCCAGTTTAGAACTCTGTCCTACACAGGCGTTAAGGCTGCCTGTCTCTCGAAACACCTTTGGAATGGGTTTGAAGGCCTGTCTTTCCCAGAGGGCCTTCGAAGCAGATTAATAAAAAACAAAACAGCCCTTTTGGGCAACTGATTTTTTATCAGTTTTTCCTGCAAGGGACTTTTAAAAAAAAACTGTTTCATTGTGCTGTAAACTGCTATGGGAATGTTTTAGCTGAAAGGCAGCCTATAAATAAACGAGCTAAATCAAACTTGAGTGTTTAGAACCCAAGATGACAGCCTTGGAGAATAATTTGTCCGGGGGAAATCTGTGGGGGCTGGATTATCCTGGATACCGAGAGGAAGAGAGGTTGATCTTCTGCTCCATCCTGTCTCTCCTCCTCACCTTCGCTGTTCTCCAAGATGTTCGGGGCAAAGCCTCCTTCATCCCCCACATTGGTGGCATCTTTGCCATACTTGTCTTTGATCACGCTCTTGAGGTTGTGATAGACCTCTGCACCAATGCGCATGGCGTCCCGGAAGCTCTCCGCTCCGACGGGCAAGATCATAAATTCCTGCATGGCCAGCTTGTTTCCAGCATGAGATCCCCCGTTGATCACGTTGAATGCCTGGAAGGATGCCCCAAAGAAGCAAAAGATCAAACTCAGTAGCGCAACTTGGATTACATCCACACTACAAATCTGAAGAGGCTTCCAACCTGGTTTAATTGCCACAGCTTCCCCGCAACTGTCTTGCGAATTGAGGTCATGTGAACTCCGATGCTCTATCACTGTGGTTCAATGGTAGAGCATCTGGATGGCATGCGGAAGGTCCCAGGTTCAGTCCCCAGCATCTCTAGTTAAAATGACCAGGTAGTAGGGGAAGTGAAAGACCTCTGCCTGAGACCCCGGAGAGCCGCTACCAGTATGAGAAGGCAATGCTTATCTTGGAGGACTGGTTATAAGGCAGTCTAATGGGATGGTGCTGTGAATTCTGTCTTGGTAAAGGCTTCCCTTGCTTGAAAGCCAGTCGAATACGACTCTAGGGATGTGGCACTCAGCTCTGTTTCCTAGCTGAAGAGCCAGCGCTGTCCAAAGACGTTTCCGTGGTCATGTGGCTGGCACGACTAGATGCCAAGGCGCACGGAATGCTGTTACCTTCCCACTGAAGTGGTGCCTATTTATCTACTTGCAGTTTCTTGCTTTCGAACGGCTAGGTTGGCAGGAGCTGGGGCCAGAGACGGGAGCTCACTCCGTCATGCAGCACTCGGGTCTCGAACTGCTGAACTACTGACCTTCCAGTCTGCAGTTCAGTGTCTTAACCACTTGAGCCACTGCAGCCCTGTCTTAGCAATCCCCAAAACCAAATCCCCCAGGTTTCTTGGTCGGCAGCCATGAGTCTGAGCAGATTTGAAACTGGTCAGTGGCCATGAGTTTGAGCAGACCTGGTTGGGAGCCATGAGTTCGAGCAGATTTGAAACTGGCAGAGAGGGTCTGTGATAGGGCGTTCTCTCTTCGAATACTAGGGGATTCAAATCCCTTGTACATTAATTCAGTTTCTTTACTGCCCCTTCTCCCCTCCCCACCCCCAATACTCTGTTGGTGAAATCAGGAGTGGTAGATACTTACGGGGACGGGTAGGATGAGATCTGAATTTCCAGCCAGATCCGCAATGTGTCGATAGAGAGGGACATCTTTCTCTGCGGCAGCCGCTTTGCACACAGCCAGGGAAACGCCCAGGATGGCGTTGGCTCCGAAGTTGGCTGCAAGCATTCCAAAAGGTGAAAGAACAAGCTGGCTTCATCAGTAGCCGAAGAAGCACTGCATCAAGTTGGACCCTAGAGATCTATTCCATTCACAGTGGTGCTTTCCTGAGCCTTTTGCTAATGCAACAGAGCCTCCAGCATCAGGGCAGGGCTCCTCACACCAGAGGAAAGAGCCACGGTTAGTGGAACTGATCTGCTGGATCCAGCCCATAAGCCAAAATCACAGGTCCCCGCCCCGAGGATCTTACCACCATCTTTCTATTCCACAGCATTGGCTGCTAAGGCTTAGATTCTGAGCTCACCTCTGACAGAACCTTGCCATCAAACTCTTCATTGGACTCTCAGTGCAAGAGGACTCCCCCCCCCCCTCCAAAAAAAAGAACCACCCCACAAAGGTTTCTATTTCCTTATGGAGTAGCGAGAATGGAATTACATTTGTTCTCTGTTCCGTCCAGTTCCAGCATGAACGTGTCGATCTTCTCTTGCTCCACAACGGAGAGGCCCTGCAGAAAGGAATGTCTCGTAAACCAGAGAACTACAAGTAAAATACAAGACTGCTTGGGAAGGAATTCCCTGTTCCTGAAGTTAAGCAAGGCCTAGCTTCCACACACCCCACCCCATTTGTCAAAGGAGCTGAAACGGTTCCTGGTTCATACCATCACTTCCCTGAAAAGGTGGAGACAGACAATACCTTTCTAAGAGAGTAGAAGGCGATACAGCCATTGCCAACTGTGGAGTGTTTGTGTGTAGGCCTTTTTTTCCTGCTTTCATCTGCTGTTACCAGAAGGCCTGGGGCGGGGCAAGGGGAGGAAGTGATGTCAGGCTACATGTCATATCCAGCTGCGCGCTGGTGTCACATCTGGGTAAAAATCTGGACGTTACCTCAGCTGGTTGGACTAATGCTCCGGTCACCTCAGATTGTTGTCTGATGTCACGTCCAGGTTTTTGCCCAGCTGTGATGTTAGCACGTAGCCCTACATCGTTTCTGCCTCTCACTGTTTCTCCTGCTGGTCCGGGAAGCGAAGGCAAGTAGGAGAGCTTAGCAGAGGGAGATGACCCACCTGAAGCGGGCAACTGGCATGCCTATTTACTGGTGAAATTTGCTTAGCCTACCACCTGTCAGCCTGCTGAATCTGTCTCCAGCCTCTGTGGTAGGCCTCCGTGCTGTGGCATATGGAAAAGGTGAACATATGCATGACCAGAGCAGGGCACCTGGCAAAATTTCACCTTCTCAGCACCTGACAAAATTTTAAAAAGAAGAGATTGGATTTACACCCTGCCGTTCACTTGGAGTTTTAGAGCGGCTTACAATCTCCTTCCCTTCCCCTCCTCACAATAGACACCCTGTGAGGCAGGCGGGGCTGAGAGAGAGCTCTTTCGAGGACTGCCCTTGAGGGAACAGCTCTGAGAGAACTGTGACTTGCCCAAGGTCACCCAGCAGCTGCATGTGGAGGAGTGGGGAATCAAACCCGGTTCCCCCAGATTAGAGTCCATGCTCCTAACCACTACACCAAGCCAATCAAACAACCCCAAACTGAAAACGCCTGTTTGATCAAAGCCTCTGGCTTGGATCTACTGGAGTGATTCCACAGACAGAAGGATTTTCACCAACCAAGCATGACTTTCTCTCCTCCCCACTCCCGCTGCAGTGCAGCCCAAAATGTCCCCCCCTAAATGCTGCTGCTCCTATGGGACAGGGGACCCCCAGGAACAGCATTGGGGGGGCATTGTGGACTGCAACAGGAGAGAGATGGAGAGAAATTTGCCCTCTGTGGATGGAGCTCTTTCAGCCGAGAAATACTCCAGTGGACCGAACCCTCAAGCATTACAATTCCTATGCCTGAAAAAATGCTAGCTTGGTGTAGTGGTTAAGAGTGGCGGACTCTAATCTGAAGAACTGGGTTTGATTCCCCACTCTTCTACCTGCAGCCAGCTGAGTGACTTTGGGTCAGTCAAAGTTCTCTCAAGAGCAGTTCTTGAAAGAACTCTCTCAGCTCCACCTACCTCACAAAGTGTCTGTTGTGGGGAAAGGAAGGAAAGGAGATTGTAAGCTGCTCCGAGACTCCTTTGGGTAGAGAAAAGCAGAGTATAAAACCTACTCTTCTTCTCTTCCTCCACGTGCAGCCAGCTGGGTGACCTTTGGCCAATCACAGTTCTCTCAAGAGCAGTTCTCTCAGAGCTCTCTCAGCCCCACCCACCTCACAGGGTGTCTGTTATGGGGAAGGAGATTGTAAGCCACTCTGAGACTCCTTCAGGCAGTGAACAGCGGGGTATAAATCCAATCTCTTCTTCTTCTTCTGCCCCGTGTCATACATTCAAATCCACTTCGCGCCCCTGAGCAGACTTGTGACATTGCTTGTGGACTACTGAACAAGGGAGGAGGCAGAAGTATGTGGTTGGAGAAGCAGGTGGCACCTGGCCAGGGCTGCACCTGCCGTCTCCTAGCCCACAGGCCCTCGTGGCCAAGTGCAGGAGCACCACAAGCTTCTGCTGCTGGCCCTAGTTTACCAGTGCCATCCTATGCAGATTCACTCCAGTCTGAGCCCACTGATGTCAAAGGGCTCAGAATGGAGTGACTCTGCAATAGACTGCAGTGTCCAACACCCATGCTCTTACTAGACCGTTTTCAGGTTTCCTGTATTTTAAGAGCCAAGGGCTGACTCAGGAGAATCAAAACATCCACATACAACCAGGCCAGCTATGGCTTCAGTTCAGGTTTGCAGAACAATCAAACTTGTTTTAAAAAGGGAGCAGGAGGTTAATGCTACCCCAATGAAAAAAATGAGTTTGGGCACAATTTCTGGGCACCAGACACCGAGGCAGCAGTGCCAGCTCCCAGAGGAAGGGGCTTTCCCCTCTCACTTCCCCAAGTTCCCCCCCCCCTTCTTGTTATAAGCCACACTGTGACCTTGATACTGCTCTTCGATGACGCACAGAGGCACATACACGCACAAACACACATGGTGCGCCTGGACACCCAGAAAAGAAAGTAAAGGAGGCCAGAGACAGAGAGACAGAGACAGAGAGAGAGCATGCAAGAAGCAGAAACTGATGAGAAACTGAAGGCCCGAGGGGGATCCTTACAGAGCTCAGGAGAGCAGGGGCGATGGTGCTGTTGATATGATCCACCGCCTGCAGGACCCCTAGAGAAGGAAAAAGACACAGAGAGTGTCAGAGAAAAGCAGAAAGACACAGAAAGACACTGGCTTCTCCCGGTCACTTCACTGGCACACGTCGGCCGCCATCGCCAGTCCCAGAGCAGGCCGCAACGCACCAACACGCACCGACACAAACACACATGTACTCAGGACCTCTCTGGAATGGCCAGGTGCCAAAGTGGGAACACACTACCTTTCCCGAGGAATCTGGATTTATCGTTGTCACGCAGCTCCAGGGCTTCATAGATGCCAGTGGATGCACCGCTGGGAACAGCTGCCCGGAAGAGTCCTGAAGAAGATCGGTGAAAACCAGAAGTGGGAAAGGGCAAAGGGAAAGGTAGAAATGAAATGACTTAAGGCCGGGACCCTTTTCAGGTTGTCATTATTAAAAAAGCAAGTCTCTATCTCTTTTCCGTACAAAGGGATGCACATTTGGGATTCTATCATCTGCGCTTCAAGAAGTGATAATGATGGTGTGCCGTCAAGTGACGACACCAGGACCATGGGGTTTTCAAGATAAAGAGACAAGCAGAGGTAGTTTGTCATTGCCTTCTTCTGCATAGCTAGCCCAGTCTTCTTTGGTGGTCTCCCATACAAGTACTGACCATGGCCAACCCTGCTTGGCTTCCAAGCTCTGAAGAGATCGGGCTAGCCTGGGCCATCAGGCTACTCCAAGAAGTAAATTTGCTCTTAATTTCCAGTGTTCTGGCCAGCTAGTTCAAGGGATGACTCATGAGCAACCGGCACTTGCTAAGAGCTGTATTCAAATTTTATTTTATGCCCCTTAAGAAATCATTTTAAATATACGAAATGACCTGCATTTGAATTTTTTTGCAACTCCTTGCTGAATTCAGGCTGTCCTTCACAAGGTACATTGAGTCCTACAAACCTCCCAGTTTCTGGTTTCAGGTCTGTCCGCTACTGCCCGATTTTTGCAGTTCCCGCACGGTATTCATTTGCAATTCAACCCATTGTTCTGGTTCTGTAAAGGTCTTTCCTGGCGGCGTGACGGAAGGCCGGGGACCAGCATGAAACCTGATTCCAGGGATTGGGTGTGCTAGGCAGCATCACTGAGCCTAAGAACCTAAGAACTGCCCTGCCAACCAATCAAAGGCCCAGCTGGTCCAATATTCCATTACCAACAGTGGCCAATCAGACGCCTCTGAGACGCTTACAAGCAGGACATACAGATGTTTCCTAAGGCTATTTGCATTTGTGCTTCCATTTCTTCTTCCAAAGCTTTGGCTTCAAATTTACCATCTTCCTCTTTATCTTCGCTTGTTATTGTTTCTTCCACTATTTTATTTTCTAGTCGTCTTTTTTCTTTCATTATTCCCAAGGCGGGTTCTTGGGTACAGTTTGGTGTAGTGGTTAAGTGCGTGGAGTCTAATCTGGAAGAACTGGGATTGATTCCTCACTCCTCCATTTGCAGCTGCTGGATGACCCTGGGTAAGCCTTAGTTCTGTCAGAGCTGTTCTTGAAAAGAGCAGTTTCTGTCAGAGGTCTCTCAGCCCCACCTACCTTACAGGGTGTCTGTTGTGGGGTGGGGAAGGGAAAGGGAAAGGAGTTTGTAAGCTGCTCCGAGTGAAGGTCAGGAAATAAATCCAATCTCCTCCTCCTCCTCTTCTTCTTCTCGGTTTCTGGGGAAAATTAACTCTTCTGCCATTCCCTTGTACATACGTGCTCATGTGCATGCAAGTGTGCCCCAGCCCCCAAAAGCAAGCATGGAGCATAACTTGTGAATTCTTTACACCCCTTCAAGTCTTACTGGTGCCAGTGAGGTTAGATGGAGAGTGGGGAAACAGAACTGTACTTCCCTGGGCACCCCTCACTACTGGAAATGGGAGGGTGCTCTGGAAACCCCTCTGGCATCACAAGAGCTTCTGGGATGACCTCGTTTCTCATTGGGAAGGGGCAACTAAGGGGGCAAAAGCGAGGGTTCTTCTTCAAGCCCAGTCAGTCAGGGGTTAAATCTGGGTCCCCTTGGGCCCGAGGATGCTGACAGCTGCATTACCATTTATTATTTCTTTGTGCTAAACCTACTTTGTGCTAAACCTACTTCTCGCTCCACAGATGTAACAGGTTAGCCCGATCCCCTCAGATCTCACGAAGCTAAGCAGGGTTGGTCCTGGCTAGTACTTGGATGGGTAACCTCCAAGGAATACCAGGGTTGTGACGCAGAGGTAGACAATGGCAAACCACCTCTGAAACGTCTCTTGCCTTAAAAACAAGTCTAGCTCTCCACCTAGTGGTGCATAATGCTAAAAGAGCTAGAACATCTTGCTGCCAGACAAACTTTGGATCTCCTGGCTATACTACACACAAGGCCATACGATGATGATGATCATCATCATCATAACAACTCCTACTATTCTCTGTCTTTATCTTGTATTTTAAGCTTCTTTCTCTCTCCCTCTTTCTCTCTCCCTTTTTCCCTCTGCGACCTGCCTCCTTTCTTTCCTTGTTCAAAACATTTTTTTTACCCGTCCTTTTTTGACTTTCTCCCAAACTTTCAAATTATTGTCCTATTTCTCTGACCAATTTCCCTCTAGCGTTGCCCCGGCGTCGTGTCCTCTGTTTGCCCCGATTGCCTGCTTGAATTTCACACTATTTGATGCGGGGCGCATTTTGACCCGGGGCTTCGTGCCATTTCCTCTGCAGCTTCTGTGATCCTGTTTTTTGAGGATCACCGAAGCTGCGGAGGAAATGGCGCGAAGCCCCGGGTCAAAATGCGCCCCGCATCAAATAGTGCGAAATTCGAGCAGGCAATCGGGGCAAACAGAGGACCCAACGCCGGGGCAACGCTAGTGGGAAATCAGCCTCTGTTTCCTTTTAGCTCCAAAACTGTAGCGTGCCGGGCGCTTTCTTGCTATATTTCGTTACCTACTGCCAAGTCATCTTTTGGTTTTACTTCAAGTCTGCTTTGTTGTTGTTGTTGTGCCTACCACACCATCGGATCTGTGCTAGCGGATATTTCTAATTATTTGACATTAGCTCCTCCCCCCATGGGTCTTCTTTTAAAGTTATCCACAATTTCCAGCATTGTCAATCCTTTTTCCTCAGTGCTTCCTTTCCATAACCTTAGCTTTCATGATATTGTGCTGTCTTGGTTTTCATAAGTATCTTTCACTTGATGATGTCCCTCAGTTTCTGGTTCTAATTCCTTTTTCCTTTGGATGATGAGGTCCTCCAAGTTTTAGTTCTTCATGCTTTTTAAAAATTTTGGTTCTTTCTCTGGGAAAGTTGGTGCCACTGATAGGAGGCAGGAAGGGTGATCGTAGGGAAGACTTCAGTACAACAGGCAAAGAAGACAAGCTGGCCCTTCCTCCTTCAGGTCTACTCTCTTCCTCCTCCTCAGCCATCTGTTGTATCTTCTAATCCTATTTTTTTCTTTCATTATTCCCATGGCTGGTTCCCAGCCCAGGTACAGGGTCTCCTGGGCAAAATGAACTCCTTTGTCCCGTCCCCCCTCTCATCCTACCAAGTTCTTCTTTCAGCTCCTTCCCTCCTTAGCGTGGTGTACCCGTTAACAGTGACAGACTCCAATTTGGAGCACTGGGTTTGATTCTCCACTCCTCCACAGGAAGCCTAGTGGGTGGCCTTGGGCCACTCACAGTTCTCTCAGACCTCTCTCAGCCCCACCTTCCTTATGGTAAACTTTGGCAGGGAAAGAAAGAGAAGGCAATTGTAGGTGACTTTGAGACTACTTAAGGTAGAGAGAAGTGAGGTATAAAAACCAACTCTTCTTCTTTTCCTCTGACTGTTAGTCCATGAGTCTGCAGGCAGGGCCTTTTTGAATTTTTGTGCAGCAGTTGTTTGCAGGAATGTTATTATTACTAACAACCACCACCACAGTCATAACATCCACCAGAGAACAAGCATGCTTTAATGATTGCAGTGTTGGATGATGATACTGCATCCAACTGCGTACGTCAGAGTCCCCTGGAGAAAATGGCTGCTTTGGAGGGAGGACTCTATGGGCACTTTATATCCCACTGAGTTCCCTCCCTTCGCCTCCCTAGGCTCCACCCCCAAATCTCCCTCCAGGAACTTCCCAAAGCCAAGTTGGCAGCCTCGGGCTGAGGACAGACTGGCAATCTGCCCCGGGATAGGTCCACATGGGAAGCAGGGGAAGGGAGCCTGTTCAGACATGTGCAGCTGTCCCTCAGCTGCCTTCCGCACTTACCCGCTTTGAAGCCGGTTTTCTTGCGCTTTAGAAGGACACCGGGAGAAACCGGTGTCCAGAGGCAATCTTGCGCTTGCCTCCCGCTTCCAGGCAGTGTGAACCGGAAGAAGGCGGGAGGCAAGCGGAGGCGGCAGTGCAAATGTGGCGTTTTGCCAGTTTGCGCATGAGTGCTCATGTGTGCATGCGCACCTGCGCAAATTGCCAAAACAGCCCTATCACGAGCTGCGGAGGCCGGCCCACCTGGGGCCACTCCGCAGCAGTCTGAACGCTCCATAACGGCATCCTTGCACAATACCCTGGCCAATGTGGACAGCCAGCCCCGGGGGATTTCCCCCCCGCAGCTTTTGCCTCCAGATTCATCCCACTCCAGATTGCCAGTCTGTCCTCAGCCTCAGTCTCAGACAAAGGTCTATCCCATCACATACTTCCTGTTAATTTAAGTGGAGATGCTGAGGATTGAACCTGGGATCTTCTGCACACAAGGCAGCTGCTCTAAATCGAGCCACGCTCAGAGGAGAGGATACCCCTGCGTTCCTGTTGGCCTCAGCATTCTCTTGGAGAAGGACTCTTTGTGTCTCACATTTCCCTTCCTTTCCCCCTTTCTCTCTCCCGCTTCAAAACCGAGAACACTTCAGAGGGCACAGCTAAAATTAAATTGCGCAGACGTTTTTCTCTGCAGCAAACATGCCAGAGACAGCTCCGCCCTCAGGCCCTCTCCACAGGGTGCCTCCTGCCCTTTCAAGCTCACTGCCTGAGGACAGAACCAGTTCATTAACCACAATGTCGCCCAGCTGCCTGCCTCTCCCACATCCACACATACCTTTCGCTGTGTACAGATCCACCTCAACGGTGGGATTCCCACGGGAGTCCAGGATCTCACGAGCATGGATCTTCTCCATGGCCATCGCGGATTTCGGTCGTTCTGGAAGATAACAGAAATGTCAGGTGGGCAGTCCAAGGAAAGAAAGAACATGGATAATTGTGAAATAATTGCTGTTTATAAAGGCCAAGTGCTAGCTGCCATGCAGATGAGACAGTGCTCCCAAGTATATCTGAGGGACTGCCTAGTCTCATAAGAACATAACAGCTGCCCAGTTAGGGCTGTCATTTCTGGCTTGGCCAATTCCTGGAGATTTGTGGGTGGTGCCTGAGGACAGTAGAGTCTGGAGAGGGGGCTCAGCAATGATGTGACGTCACTCTAGGACTTCAGTTTCTTCTAGTCTCAATGGTCCACCATAGAGTCCACCCTCTGAAACTGCATTTCTTCTAGGGGAACTCATCCCGGTGGTCTGGACATAGGTCATAATTCTGGGGCAACTCCAGACCCCATCTAGATGTCAGCAAAACCCTATGAGATGCCATAGGAAAGCCCACAACCAAGGCGTGCTGGAATAGCTCTTCCCTGCTGATTTCTCCCTGGTACATGACGGTAAGAGGCCCTATTTGACTCTCCTTTCTGATGACAGACCCACCCTCCATAAATTTGTTCAGCCATGTAAGCTACTGGCCCTCCCCATATCTTGTGGTAGTGAGTTCCACAAACCCATCATCTGAAATCATACTTCCTTTTGTTTCACCTCAGGCCGAGAGGCGGGGAGGGCGGGATATAAACCCAATAAATAAATAAAATCTGCAGTGGTTTTGTTTCTAGAAAAAGAGATGGCATGGCATGGGAAACCTGATGGGAAACAACAGTCTCTCACTGGGAAGCACTTCGGCCTGTTCCTTGATTTGTGGGGACTCTCCCTTTGAGTTCCCAAGGAACGTGGATTTGGCACCCTCTTGGGCCCCTCATCTGTCCCAGGGTTAACAAGGGATTCAGTGGCTGTGTCCTGGAGACCTTGGAACAAGTGGAGCACTAAGGTCCCCTCAGCCAGAGGTCCAGAGTCCCGTGGGAGGTGGCATCCCCTTCCTCTCAGGAAGGGCACCATCTCCGGGGAACAACCCACCTGGTCCAGCTGTTGCCCAGAACAGGAACCACTCCAGTGAGTTTGCTTCCTCCTGACCTACCACAGAGTGCATGCTGCTAAAAATGCAGATTGCCCAGAGACTGCTAATAAGAAGTGAAAGACACTCCACTCTCTGCTACCAGCCAGGGCTGGTGTGGTGTAGAGTAGTGGTTAGAATGTCAGACCAGCACCTGGGACAACCAGGTTTGACGCCCTCACTCAAGCCCGTCAGATGGCCTTGGGCCCATCACAACCTCTCAGCCTCCCCTCCCCTCATAAGTTTGCTGCTGTGAGGGTTAAGAGCGAGGGGAAAGCTGCTTTGGGTCCCTGATCAGGAGGAAAAGTGGGATATAAATAAGTAAGTAAGTAAGAGGTGCAAGGGAATTTACACCGTCTCCCTCTCAGGAAGGACACTGGCTAAGGAAGATCCAGTCAGCCCCAATAGACCTAAGCATCCTCTTTATTCTGATGTGGCCAGACTGGTCTTTCCTCTTTGCCCCCTCTGCCCTCCCTTTCTGCATCTTGGGTTTTTACTCAGTGGGCCTTCAGTCAGCCCGCATCTCGACTGATGTCTGCCCTGGTAGTGGGGCAGTTGTTTTCAGGAAAGCAGGATATAAATTCCTCCCATTTCTTAGGCTGCGGCAGCTCCTGTAGGCCGCATACACAGCTGGTTGGTGGGGTTGACAGGCCTCCTGCTGTGGCAGACCGCCTGCTGGCGACTATTGTTGCCTGCTGCTGCCTTGAGGAAAAAAATAAAAATGGTGATGGTGCGTGCAGTGCAAGGTCATCATCATATCATTCTAGGAATCACCGGAATCTCTATAGTTTTACCATACAGTTTCAGGTGATTCCTAGAGCGATGTGACATCACTTCTGGCTTTCCCCAGAAGCAACACCATGGCTTACACAATACCCCCATGTCACCACCCCCCAAACCAATTGGCCAGTTCAGCTTGACATAGGCTGGATTGTGCAGGCTACGATTTCCAGCTGCTGCCCTGTTTGTGGAAGTCTCTTTTTTTCCACCTTTCCCTTGAGTCACAGAATGGGTGGGCTTGAGGGCAATATGGCCAGAGGGAGTAGAAACCAAAGCCCACTTTGCACTCAAGGGGGACTGAATGGGTGTCCACTCTGTCTTGGAAGACTGAAGGATGCTTTCTACTCTAATCCAAAACCTGACAAAGTCCAAGAAAGCAAATTCTCCCAAGCATGAGAGGCTTCGCCTTTGGCCTGCAGGGCGCCATCTTGTCTGCTTAAGATCACTGTGATATCACTGATATCATCTGCGGATCTGAGATACGGTGGCCTCAGCATTACTGGTAACACACCTCTCTCTGTCTTTCCAGTTCTTAGAAAGGCAGTGGAGTTTCTGAACTGGTGCCTTGGCAGTAGATTGGATGAGGGCAAACAAACTGATGCTTACTCCAGATACAGTGGAAGCCCTGCTGACTGGGAACACACCCGATTTGGGAACGCTCTGGATCAGGGCTTAGTTGCACAGCCTGTATTAACTGAGAGCCAGCACGATTTAGTGGTCAAAGAACTGGACTAGGATCTTGAAGCCCCAGATCCGAACCCCCACTCTGCCATGGAAGCTGACTGGGTGGTTTGGACCAGTCAACCCTCTCCGCCTAACCTACCTAGCTAGCAGCATTGTTGGAAGGGTAAAAGGAAGCAGGAGAGAACATTTTAGGCACCTTGGCTCCCCTTGTGGAGACAAATGGGATGTGAATGAAGTAAATAAATAACCTTGTGAAATGGCAAAATCCACTTGCAAACGATTACTATTAAGTGCACTGAAAATCGATTGGAAGTGCTTTTTTTTTATATTTTGTGTATCTGTGTGTGTGCCTGAATGTCATGGCTGACTTATGGCAATTCCTAGAGGGGCTTGAAGGCAAGGGACGTTTCAGAGACGTGGGTTGCTATTGCCTGCCTCTGTGTCCTGGCCCTGGTATTCCTTGGGGGTTTCCCATCCAAGTACTTGCCAGGTTCAGCTCTGCTTAGCTTCTGCGATCGGACTTGCCTGGGCTATCCAGGTCAAGGCTGAAGTGCATTACTCAGTGTGTATGCAAGTCTCTCTCTAGCTGCCTGAGAGTTTATATAATCAAAAGGTGGGATATAAATATCTTGGTTTCCAATCAAAAAAGCGAAGAGGCTGTGCTGAACCCTGATATATACCAGAAATCCATATCCATCTAGTTTAGCCATCATATCTTCTCCCCAAGAATCCTGGGAACTGCTGTTCGGTGTGGTTATTACTTATTTATGCATACCCCTACTTTTCTCCCCATCAAGGAACCCTGCTCTCCCCTCTTCCATTTTAGTCTCACAACAACCCTTTGAGGTAGGTCAGGCGGAGGGTGTGTGATTTGCCCAAGGTCACCCAGCAAGCTCCAATGGCAGAGCGGGGATTCGAACCTAGGTCACCCAGATCCTAGTTTAACACTCTAACCACCGTGCCACACTGGTTAGCCGAGCATGCTCACCCAGAGATCGGGGGCAGGGGCATGGCTGAGTCGTGGAGCATCTGTTTCGCGTGCAAGTTTCCATTTGCGGCACTTTCAGTTAAGGGATCTCAGATAAGACGTGAAGTGAAAGACCTCCATCTGAGACCTTGGAGAGCTGCTGCCATTCAGCGCGGACAGTACTGAGCCAGACAAATCAAGGGTCTGACTCAGCATAAGACATCTTCACGGGAGGGGGCATGGCTCAGTGGCAGAGCATAAGATCCCAGGTTCAATCCCTGGTCTCCGCAGTTAAAAGGATCGGGAAGTTGGTGATACAAAGACCTCTGTAGGAAAGCCGTTGCAGTCAGACCTTGGCAGGACAAGGGTTTGACCTCTCAACATCACAATTCTCATGGTTCCCCAGGGGGGAGGGACGGGCTTCTGACCCAGTTTACATATCGAGTGGCTATGCCCCGAGAGGTGGCATTAATGCCACATGACCACTGATCGATGGGTCATGCAGAGCACAAGCTGGAAGTTCAAAGGTGAACAAGAGTTCAAAGGTGAACTCTTGCTGAAAAGCCTGCCGCTGACCCAGTAGGTGAAAGTGGTCCCTTGCCAAGAGAGTCCCTTCTCTTTCCTTGGGATGAAAAGTAATTTTCAAGGGCTCAGCTGTCAACTGTTTAGAAGGCAGTCAGGCTCCAGAGGGGAACAGAAAAGCATCAATGCGGATTTAGAAGAAGAGGAGATTGGATTTATACCCCACCCTTCACTTGGAGTCCCAGAGCGGCCTATAATCTCCTTTCCCTTCCCCTCCCCACAACAGACATCCTTTGAGGTAGGTGAGGCTGAGAGAGCTCTTTCGAGGACTGCTCTTGAGAGAACAGCTCTGAGAGAACTGTGACTGACCCTCGGTCACCCAACTGGCTTCATGTGGAGAAGTAGGGAATCACACCCAGCTCTTCTAGATTAGACTCCACGCTCTTGACCACTACACCCAACTGGCCCTCAGTTTATCCCATCCTTTGCCGCTTTAGGACCCACAATGCGCCTACAAAAGATCTCAAGGGTTTTCAGAGATGGCCCTGCCTTAGATGCTCTTGGCTTGTAACCAGAGGCTTATTATTGAAGGCCTGCTCCACAATCAATCGTGCAATGGCCCCCTGAAGTGAATTTGCCTTTGGCAGCATAAAGACATCTTGGAGTGAGTGACAAGAGAGCAAGGATGCTCTCTGGTTATGGGGAGGAGGGAGGGGAATACAGAGGTCTTCCCTTTGAGCTGCATGCATCTCCGTAGGCAGGGAGCTGGGTGCACAAACTGCATCAGAGGTTGCTGACAAAATGCTAGAATCCCACGGCCATTAAGGTGGCCGCGTGTCGACTGGAGCGGGCCCATCACCTGGACGGAAAAGGTGAATTCTGTGACCTGCGTAAATTATGCAAATGATGCAGAGAGACATCATCTGACCAATTATTCTGCCATTCTTACCATTCCTCGCATTCGATCTTGGACTTTCCAATTATTGGGAGGGGGCCAGGGGACCCCATTCTCTGGCCCCTGGAAATCTTAGTCCACAAGGTCCCTGCCACAGCCCATGTGCTTCCAAGCATAGTTTCACAACGATCGGAGCTAGAACTATAAGGACTAGAAACTTCCTGTTTTGAATGAAAGCTAAGAGGATGCTGACTTCCATACCCACTTCCATATCCTGACTTTGTGTGTGCGTGCGTGCCTGGAAACAGCAGCTCCGTCGATGGTACCGCTTATCAGAGAAGAAGGGACATGTTCCCTCTCCCACTGGTCATGCAGGTTGAAGGGATGTATTTGTTCTGGTCAATCTTTCCCACTGTAAGCATGAGAGCGCCCATTTGGCTACTCAAAAGCAGCAAATGCCCTGGGCTCCCTGGAGAGCGGACAAAACGCCAACCGGTCTAAGGCCTCCCTAAATTACAACACCCCCCCCCATGAAGGAATCTTTTCATATTTGTTTCGGCCCATGTTCGTACACAGCACCAGTTTTTAATGGTAAAAAAATAACAATAATCTCTTCCCCATGTTTTGCTCCTATCCTACCTCGCAGGGGTGGTTGCTGTGAGAATACAATGGAGGAGGGCAGAACAAGCTGCTTTGGATCGTCAGTGGGGAGAAAACTGAGATAAAAAAATATCTAAGTTATAATCGGTTCCTTTTTCTCCCAACCATCTGTCTACAACAAGGACAGGATGACTGCCTTGGCTCCCAAAAACTACTGTTACATCTCAGCAGCTGTTCTTCCTTTAAGGATCGCAGAGCACCAGTCGTACGATTCTCCAAACGTTCTCCTTTTGGGTGACTTCCAGGGCTAGGTGGTTATTGGCTCTTCTGTACACTGTGTTCTTACTATGGGCCCCGAGGGCAGCGATGGAGCGTTCTGGAATGGCTAAGAGTTCATGTATTGGTTTCACCATATTCCTGCGGTAATCCAACAGCCCTCCCGTTGTAGTGGGTGGAGCGTCAGACTAGGATCTGTGAGACCCACGTTAGAACCCCCACTCTGCCCTGGACACTCGCTGGGTGACCTTGGGCCAGTCACGTCCTCTCAGCCTAACCTACCTCCCAGGACTGTTGTGAGGATAAAAGGCAGGAGTGGAGAATGACATACGCCGCACTGAGGAGAAAGGTGGGGCGCAAACGAAATGAATAATCCTTGATCTGCATCCATTTATTGCTTTGCAGAAGGGCAGTCTGTGCTGGGCCAGTGCATCAACAGGGGGAAAGTGGTGGCGGATGAGCCGTCGTCTGCCCTCGCTCTCTGCCAACAGTTGCCGGACGTCTCCTTGCCCAGCAGCCCCCTTCTTACGGGTTGCTAAGCCCTTTGGCTAGCAACAGCTCTAATCTGGAAGGAAGCATCAATGTTAAGCATGTCAGCGCCTCTGGGTTGATCTTACACCGTGTCAGGAAGAGATTTACAGACGCCCTGGCCACCTGCACTGTGCATGACGCAGAGGACAGGCGAGGGGAGGGAGGAGGAGGAGGGAAACAGGCCGCAGCGGTCCTGAAAGGAGGGGGGGTGAGGAGAGCAGAGGCCTGGGAGCAGCCCCAGGAAGAGCAGGCGACGGAGCCCCAAAGGCAGCCAGGTTTCAAATCTCCCTCTTGCATTCATTGTCCAAATAGTGCCGGCCTGTCAGAAGAAGCCTACGACATCTGGGAGTTTTCAGACTGGGATTTTCTGGAGCCCACGCAGGTCTGCCTTCCCCATCTACCATCTTCTGCAGCGCCGCCTGGACTGGCATCCCGTCAGCTGCTCCGACAGATGCTCTGCGCAAGGAAGCAGACTGGCGGTCGGCACGTTATTTCCCTGGCTCAGGAGGAACCCTGAAGGGCCCAGTCGTGTAGGGGGGGGGGGGGGGGAGAGCGACAATAACCCTAGACACTTCTGCCGGGTGAGGCAATCTATATCGAATTATTGCTGGCCCCTCTTCAGCATCATGTGGGCTTCTTTCCAGTCCTGAGGAAAAAGCAGTCTGGGTCCTGTTGCCCTCAGCTCCTCTGAGGGTGGCTGGTGAGAGGGGCAGACACAACCAAATCGGATGACTATCTCCACAGAGACTCCCTTCCTTCTACGTTCCCTCTGAGAGGCAAGTCTCCTCACCCCGCCCGCCCCCCCCCCCCCAAGTAAACAACAGAAGCGAAAGAGACGGAGGCAGCAGCCCTGTCCTGGGCTGAGGGGAGGCCCGGATAAGCCAGGATCAGGGATTGAGGGGGTAAAGGGCACTGCTGGGAAGCCCCGGGGCAAATTGGGATGAAGGCTACACGCAAGGTGCGCGGGCAGAAGGCCGGCTTAGCAGCATCCCAGCCAGTTCCTCCTGTGACTCCACATCCTCTGCTCAGGCTCTCCACTGGCCATCTCAGGGCACTGCTGTCTGGGCAGCGCGCCACCGTTCTACAAGCCTGTTCCGCAGGACTTGACAGGAGTTTTCTCTACATCACTCCCCAAGTGGAGCCCCACCACCACCGCTGGGTAATGATTTTCCACGCCTTGGGCAGCAACTGTCTGCGGTCCATGTCTGCCTGGAGAAATTGGGGAGAGGGGGCGGAGGGGCCACGGCTGGATGCTCAGGGTCACCAAATCCTGCCTCTGGCCAGGGCCCCCTCTCGTCTCCCAGGAGGCTGGCTTCCCATCGGAGCTCCGCCACAGCAGAAGTGTCTGCCACTGTACCCCCACCCCCAAGAATGCAACTGCCCCACCAGCTGGGGGGGGGGGGGAGCAGGATACCAGTCAACTTTGGAATGAGAAAAGCCAGGAAACGAACTGCCAGCTAAGTTAGGGTTGCCAGGTTCCCGTGACCACCGGCGGGGGAATCTAAGGTTGTCACTTCCAGGTCGGGAGACTCCTGGAGACTTCGGGATGGAGCCTGGGGAGGACTCGGTGGGGTGCAATGCCACCGAGTCCACCCTCCAAAGCATCCCTTTTCTCTAGGGGAAACTGATCTCTGTATTCTGGAGAGGAGCTGTAATTCCGGGGGATCCCCAGGTCCCACCTGGAGGCTGGCATCCCTGTATCGCCCAATCTTTCCCCGTGCGATCAGTCTTGACAAGCTCCGTTCAGTGTTTGCTTCATTTTGCTACGCCAGACTAACGGGGCTTGCAGCCGTGAAGGAGGGGGTGGGGGGAACGGGAGCATTATTTGGGGAAGGGGAAAGGAGAGAGTTTTGGGGGCGGCATGCCCCCCGCCTTCCCCTGCCCCTCGGGGATCAGGCCTGGGGCAGGAGGGGAGGGACCTACCTGCCTCGGGCGGCAGCGGCAGCAATAGCAAGGGGCTGCTCGGCGGCGCCTGGCAGGCGGGACGCGGGACTTCGGCGGGGAGCTGCGGCGTCCTCGGAGCCAGCGACGGCAGTGGCCGGGCGAGCGAGCAGCAGCCGCAGCCGTCGTGCGGGGACGGCGCCGCCCCTGATAGGGCCCGGGCGGCGGCACGTGACCCAAGCGCGGCGATGAGTCAGGTTTCCGAGGGCGCTGTGCAAACGGCACGTAGGGGATGGGGCAGGGAGCAGGGGAGGGTGGCGGCGGCGGCGGCGCAAGGAGTCCGGGCTGCTCCGGCGAGCCTCCTTTATTCTGATGCATCAAAGCACAACTCGAGGGGAAGCCGGGGGGGGGGGGGTTTGCAGCCCCAACACTTCCAGTCTCCCGCTCGCCCCGGGAGTCTGCCCCAGAGCAGCACAACCCCCCCCCCCCCCCACTCTGGGCATGCAGCCCTCCCTTTGAAAAGAAGGTTCCGGAGAGAGTGGCTTGCGGGACTCAGGACGCGACGAAGAGCGGCGGCTGGCCCCTCCCGGCTCCGAAGGCGCCCCCCTGGGCGAAGCAGCATCTGGGGTCGGATAGGAGGGGGGTCACTCGACAGTCTGCGGGGTCTCCTCCCCTTCCTGAAAGAGAGGGGAAAACAAAGTGTAAGGGAGGCGGATGGGAGGCCGAGCGGGGGGGAATCGGCGTGCTCTGCAGGCATCTCAGAAATGTAGCATCATAAATTAATAGATGAAATCCATCGTGCGCACCGACACACACACACTCTCTCTCTCTCTCTCTCTCTCTCTCTCTCTCACACACACACACACACACACACACACACACACACTCTCTCTCTCTCTGATAGCGTATACCAGCCTCTCTGGAAGTTCCCCCATGCAAGCCCCGCTGAAAGGAATGGCTCAAGGGTGCGAGACCAAAGTGGTTTGTGCCATGGAGCTTCCCGCGGTGGCTTTTGACCCGTCGGTTTGCCTGGTCACTAAAGACATCCCGTTAAGATTACCAGGTCCCCCTTGGCCACCAGAGGGAGGATGCGGGGTGGGGTGGGGTGGGGTGGGGGTAGAGCTGCCAGATCCTTACTGGGGAAACCCCTGGAGATTTGGGGATGGAGCCTGGGGAGGACAGGGACCTCAGTAGGGTACAATGCCATATCATCCACCCTCCAAAGCATCCATTTTTCCCCAGGGGAACTGGTCTCTAGTCTGGGGATGAGCTGTAATTCCAGGGGATCCCCAGGTCCCACCTGGAGGCTGGCATCCCTAGACCTCAGTGGGGTACAATGCCATATCATCCACCCTCCAAAGCATCCATTTTCTCCAGGGGAACTGGTCTCTTCGGTCTGGAAGGGAGTTGTAATTATGGGGGATCCCCAGGTCTCGTCTGGAGGCTGGCATCCCTCCCACCGCTGCCACCAGGCTGTTGTCTCCTCCTTCGGGGTGTGCAGCCTTCCGGGGCATCACTGGCTAGCACTTGCATGCAGCCTATCCCCTGGAATGCCTGTCAACACCTTCTCTCCCTCCAAAGCTTCTCTCAGCTGAGGTTTCCACTCTGCGCTGGCACCCTGCCCGGTATTCTCTTTCAGAGCAAGACCAGATAAGCTATCGGTATTTAAGAGAGAGAGATTCCATCCCTTCGCTTCCTGGTTTCCAGCCTGGTGACAGCCAATGATTTGATTTTAGACACAGAGGAACGGCCATGCTGGTGACAGCCATCCAGGTCCACACCATGTGTGGAACGACAGACCTGCCGCTTCCTCCTTTTCCATCTCTCTCTTTGACCTTCGTTCGGCACCCTTTATGAACTATTGAGGGACTCTGCTCCGGTGGCTGGTTGCATCATACCCAGGCTTCTGGTTCTGACAGTGGGCAGGAAATGGGCACGGAGGTAAAGGCTGTGCCTCATTCTTTGATTTGCCATGATTTAGTATTCAGAGGTACACTGCCTCGGCACATGGAGATTCAGTTTAGCTTTCATGATGAATAGCTAATGATAGTTAACAAGCCCATTTAACAAGAGGTTTTTTATCTAGCCCTTTAAGCTGTCACTACAACTTGAAGAGGAGAGAAGAGATTGGATTTATACCCTGCCCTTCACTACCCAAAGGAGTCTCAGAGCGGTTTACAATCTCCTTTCCCTTTCCCTTCCCACAACAGACACCCTGTGAGATAGGTAGGGCTGAGAGAGCTCTCTGGAGAACTGCTCTTGAGAGAACTTTTGATTGACTCAAGGTCACACCAGCAGCTGCATGTGAGGGAGTGGGGAATCAAACCTGGTTTTCCCAGATTAGAGTCTGTGCTCCAAACTGGCTGTACACCAAACACTACTCCAAACTGGCTCTACACCAAACTTGTTACAGTGAATTCTGCAAGATTATGTACCAAGGGATAAAGAACTGCCTTTGTCTGTCCTGGATCCCACTGGAACTCATACGAACATAAGAAGAGCCCTGTTGGATCAGACCAGTGGTCCATCTAGTCCAGCATCTTATCTCACACGGTGGCCAACCAGTTCCTCTGGACAGCCAACAACAGGGCTTAGAAGCTGAGGCCTTCCCATGGTGTAGCCTCCTGTCTCTGGAATTCAGAGGCTGACTGCCTCTGAACATGGAGGTTCTCCTCAGTCACCATGGCTTGTAGTCACTGATAGACTTATCCTTCATGAATCTATCTAATCCCCTTTTAAAGCTGTTTATTCCTGTGGCCATCACTACATCCTCTGGCAGTGAATTCCACATTTTAATCAGGCTACATTTTAATCACTGTCTTCACGGGGTTATCCCTAGGGCTGGAGTTGTGAGAGATGGAAGAAAATGTCCCTCTGTTTCTCCTACACTGTTTGCTCATGACCAATGCTCCCTCTAAGCTGTGGAGTCTCGTGAGCAAAAATTCTACTTTGTGAGCTGCTGGCATTAAAGTTGTGAGCCGGCGATTTGGCTACGGCATAAATTAGTCTGCTCTGGAGCCCTCCTTCCTGAGCTAAAACAAAAATGTGTGAGCCAGAGGCTAAAAAATGGTGAGCTAGCTCACACTGACTCAGCTTAGAGAGAACACTGCTCATGACGGTATAGATCATCATGCTTGATGTCTTTATTTATTTGTTTTCTTTATAGGAACAGTCGTTTTTAAAAAAATTGGCTCAAACACTGTTGCCTTTTCTCACGGAGAAGCTGACTATTTTAGCTGCCCCTTTTCTACCACCACGATATTCTCTTTTGGAAAAGGGCAACAAAAACTTTACCCCCCCCCCCCCTACAATGTGCCGATGCTGTGTATTTATATAACGGCATTAGGGCACTTGACGTTTTGTTTCCAATCCCTTTCTGAATAATCCCCAACAGTGAATTTGCCTTTTTCACCCCGTGCCACAACAGCCGTACTGCTGTGTAGTGAAGACCACACCCCTAGCGGGGGGGGGGGGGGAGGATTTTCCAGTTTAGTATTTGCTTTCATCTTTCAAAGTTTTGCAAGCTGTGCCCCTCCGCCAACTAGGGTTGCCAGCCTCCAGGTGGGGCCTGGGGATCTCCCACTTTTGCAACTGATCCCCAGCTGACAGAGATCAGCTCCCCTGGAGAAAATGGCTGCTTTGAAGGGTGGACTCTATGGCATTGTACCATGCGGAGGCCCCCTCCCCTCCCCCAAACCCCGCCTTCTCCTGGCTCCACCCCCAAAGTCCCACCAACCCAGACCTGGCAACCCTACTGCCAACCATGGTCTCTTTTGGGTGATTCAGGCCCCTCCCTGAGATTCTCTAGGGAAATTCTGCTCCGTACCTTGCAGTATCACTTTCTCACCTAGCCAGGATTAGCTGAGCCCTCTGTGCTGTTGCTCGACTTTAAATTGTATGCGTTTCCCCCCAACCTGTCCACACCTTCCCTGCCCCCCCCCCCAACATCTTGTATTTTTTTTACAGGTTGTTGCTTCATCTGCTTCACAAGGGCCGGAACAACCAGATTCCTGATTGGGCCAGACTAGGGGATATGTTTGACACCTGCAGTCCTGTGTGCTGTGGGGGAACGAACGCTCCCAAGAGTGCCAGGCCTCGGTTTGGCTTGGGTGAAGGCCCTCGCCCTTCCCTCCTGCACCATTTCCCCAAACCAAGATGGTCGGGAAAGGGGGGCATTTGCCCAGCTATGGGACTGTTCCAGGAGGGCAGGGAAGAAGAAAAGAAGAGGTTGGATTTATACCCCACCCTTCACTACCCGAAGGAGTCTCAGAGTGGCTTACAATCTCCTTTCCCCTCCCCTCCCCAAAACGGACACCCTGTGAGGTTGGTGGGGCTGAGAGAGCTCTTTCAAGAACTGCTCATGAGAGAACAGCTCTGAGAGAACTTGTAACTGACCCAAGGTCACACCAGCAGCTGCATGTGGAGGAGTGGGAAACAAACCCGGTTCTCCCAGGTCAGAGTCCGCACTCCCAACCACTGCACCAAACTGGCTCTCAAAAGTTAGTTCCGACACATAGGGCTGTAAGATTGTTATTTACTTTGCTTATATCCCGTCTTTCTCCCCAATGGGAACCTAAAGCGGCTTCCGTCAATCTCCTCTCTTTCATTTTGTCCTCACAACAACCCTGTGAGGTAGGTTTGGGTGAGACTATATGACCGGCCCTAGATCACCCAGTGAGATTCCATGGCAGAGTGGGGATTTGAGCTTGGGTCTCCCAGATCCTAGCCTTGACACTGTAAGCACTGCACCGCGCTGGGTTGGGGGAGCCACGACCTGACTTGTGTCAAACATATTGTCTAGTTGGGCCCTTTGCTAGGGACCCAAGCCACCCGTGCCCTCTGAGGCTAGCCCCTGATGTCTCACTTGCTCTAGCTCCAGTTCCTTCTCTCGCTCCCTTTCTCTCTCCAGTTCCAGCTCTTCTTCCCGTCGCCGCTGCCGGACTTCTTCCGCGTCGAGCCGCTCTTCCTCCTCGAAGAAATCCTTGTCGAGGCGCTCGAGGCGTGGAAGCAGCACCAGGACCTCGAGCCGGTACTCCCCCTCGTCTGAGCATGGGTTGTCCAGTAAGACCAGGGCCCTTAACATGGGCAGCTTCTGGAGCTTAGCCACTTCGTCAGCTTGGGCGATTGCATTCCCCCTGCGGTGGTGGGAAAGGACTTTTGAGAAACTATGGAGTGGGTCCCCCCCTTCCCCCTCTGCTAAAACTTAAAGGTCAAGAATGCAGTGGAAACACATGTGGGAGAATACAAGAAGTTTGCATGGCTGAAGGTCACCCTTCTGGGCATTTCCCTGCTAATAAGCCCCACTGGGAGCCTGCTCTGTTCTCAGATGGACCCTGTTCACAACCAACAAACATGCACCTGCAAGAACCAACCTGAGGGTCAGTTCGGTTCATAGTCCTGTCAGGAGGTAGATTTATGGTGACCCAACGGGTTGCAATTACAAAGAAGAAGAAGAAAAGAGACTGGATTTATACCCCGCCCTTCACTACCCAAAGGAGTCTCAGAGTGGCTTACAATCTCCTTTCCCTTCCCCTCCCCACAACAGACACCCTGTGAGGTCAGTGGGGCTGAGAGAGCTCTGGCAGAAACTGTTCTTTTTCAGCTGTGCCAGAGCTATGGCTTGCCCAAGGTCATCCGGCAGCTGCAAGTGGAGGAGTGGGGAATCAAAACCGGTTCTCCCATATTAGAGTCTGTGCACTTAACCACTACACCACACTCAAAAGAGTTTCTGGCTAAACATTAGAAAGAACTTCCTGACAGTTAGAGCGGTTCCTCAGTGGAACAGGCTTCCTTGGGAGCTGGTGGGCTCTCCTTCTCTGGAGGTTTTCAGACAGAGGCTAGATGGCCACCTGACAGCAATGCTGATTCTGTGAACTTAAGCAGATCACAAGAAGGGAGGGCGGGAAGGGTTGTATCAGTGCTTAGTTGTTGTGGCCATTTCTTACATGCCCAGGGAAATGCCGGTCATCCCTTTGGGATCAGGAAGCAGTTTTCTCCAGGCCAGTCTGGCCAGGGATCCTGGAGGTTTTTTTGCCACCTTGCGGACATGGAACAGGGGTCGCTGCGGGTGTAGAGGGGGAGTTATTTGTGAATTTCTTGCATTGCGCAGGGGGTTGGACTAGATGACCCTGAAGGTCCCTTCCAACTCTGTGATTCTATGACCCTGTTGGGTTTCCAAGGCAAGAGAAAAACAGAGGTGCTTTGCTTTGCAGAGGCATAGCAACCCTGGACTTCCTCGGTGGCCTCCCATCCAATTACTAATCAGGACCGACCCTGCTTAGCTTCTGAGATCTAATGAGGCAGGGCTAGCCTGGGCTGTCCAGGTCAGGGGCCCTTTGACTGTAGCTGAAACCCTAAGTTTCCACAGCTCGCTGGAGCGACTGCTCCTGCACAGGAGCTACTGGATGGAATCTCCCCCAGATAGAACTGGGTTCAAAGTTACATGCCCCCCCCCCCACCACAGTATTCAGGGACTGAATATCCACTGCATTAGGCTGGCAGCAGAAAGGAAAGGAGAAGTCATTTGAACTGATAAAGCTGCCTTATACTGAATCAGACCACCAGTCCACCAAGGTCAGTATTGCCCACTCAGACTGGCAACAGCGAAGAAGAAGAAGAAGAAGAGGAGGAGGAGATTGGATTTATATCCCGCCCTTCACTCACTTGGAGTCTCAGAGTGGCTTACAATCTCCTTTCCCTTCCCCTCCCCACAACAGACATCCTGTGAGGTAGGTGGGGCTGAGAGAGCTCTTTCAAGGACTGCCCATGAGAGAAGAGCTCTGAGAGAACTGTGACTGGCCCAAGGTCACCCAGCTGGCTGCACGTGGAGAATCAAACCCGGTTCTCCCAGATTAGAGTCCATGTTCTTAACCACTACACCAAAGAGGCTCTCAGTAGGTTTTGGATCAGGGTCTTACACGTCACCGACTGCCTGGTCCTTTCAATTGGAGTTGCTGGGCAATTGAACTTGGGACCTTTTGCATGCCAAGAGGATGCTCTACTGCTGAGCTATGGCCTCTCCCTGGTATTTAGTAGCAACATTATAAACAAGCACTTGCAGAGGAGTCAGGCCTTCCTTCCTCCCCTTATTAAGCTAAGGCCCTGACCTGGGTGGCCCAGACTAGCCAGATCTTGTCAGATCTTGGAAGCTAAGCGGGGGGGGGGGGGGGGGGGGGGGAGGGGGGGGATGAGGAGGGATGAGGAGATTGGGAATATGCCCCGCCCATCACTTCCTGAAGGAGTCTCAGAGTGGTTTACAATCTCCTTTCCCTTCCTCTCCCCACAACAGACACCCTGTGAGATAGCTGGGGCTGAGAGAGCTCTCTCGAGGACTGCTCTTGAGACAACAGCTCTGAGAGAACTTATGACTGACCCAAGGTCACACCAGGAGCTGCACATGGAGGAGTGGGGAATCAAACCCGGTTCTCCCAGATCAGAGTCCGCACTCTGAACCACTATACCAGACTGGCTGTGGGTTAGTACTTGGATGGGAGACCACCAAGGAAGTCCAGGGTTGCTATGCAGAGGCAGGCAATGGCAGCCCACCTTTGAATGTCTCTGGCCTTGAAAACGCTACGGGGTTGCCATAAGCCAGCTGCGACTTGGCAGCAATAAATGAGTGAATGAATGAATGAATGAATAATAAAGGCAAGCTAAGAAGTGACAGTTCATATAGAAGTCAATGTTAATCATTAAAGTGCCACTGGACTTTCATTTTGCCACACTAGATCAACTCAGCTACCTCTGCAATTTCTGGCTTTTCAGGGGAAGCATCATGATTCCAGGCCAGAAAGAAAACACAATGGAATGGAATGGCATTCAAAGCAGTCACTGTGTGTCACATGACCTATGATTCCCATTTGGCGGGTTTGCCCACCCCACCTCCATGACTGTGGATAGTAAGGGCCAGAGCCAGGCGTTAGGATCAAGAGCTCGAGACGGTCACCAAAGACTGGCGTTTGCACAATGCTCCCTCTAAGCTGTGGAGTCTTGTGAGCAAAAATTCTACTTTGTGAGCTACTGGCCTTAAAGCTGCGAGTGAGCCATTTGGCTGCTGCATAAATTAGTTTGCTCTGGAGCCCTCCTTCCTGAGCTGAGACAAAAATGTGTGAGCCGGAGGCTAAAAAACTGTGAGCTGGCTCACACTAACTCAGCTTAGAGGGAACACTGGCACTGGGGGGGGGAGAGGGGTGTCTTTAGGCCAGTGGCTTCCCCATTCCTCCCAAAGGGCCTTGGGGGGGGAGGAGACTCTCTGAGCAGAGGCCAACCCACCGTAGATTGAGATACTGAAGAGCTTTCATGCTCTCCGAGAAGCCATCCAGACTTTCGAGCAGATTGTCACGGAGGTGCAGTATCGTGAGTTGCGTCAGGTCCTCGAGGCCTTCTAGATGGCTGATGGAGTTCTGAGCCTAAGATGGGGAGAAGAGAGGGCAGCGGAAGAGACCAAGGACAGAATCGGGGGGGGGGGGGGATGACCCCAGACCCGTAACCAGGATCTTGTGGTTTGTGGGGCAAATTTTTTGGGGGGTGGGGCTGCCATTATTTGCCACAATGAAATAGGAGGTGGCGCGCGCCCCTCTCCCTCCTGTCCTGCAAGATTTAAAGGGTCCTTCAGTTGACTGGTGGAGAGCACATGGCTTGCTGATCAGCTGGAGGCCCCTTTAAATCTTGTAGGAAGGAGGGAGAGGGGTGTGTGGGGAAGAAGCGGGGAGGGGCCTTTAAGAAAAGGGGCTGGCCCTTCAAACCGTATGGGATGCATATAAAGCAGTGATGAGAGGACTATTGATATCGTTAAATGCTAAAGATAATAAAAAGAAAAAAGAGCAATATGAAAATATTTTACAAGCCATTAAAACAAAGGAAGAAGAACTGAAGAAGAAACCAGGGAAAAAGAAACTGCAAAAGGAAATTTGGATGCTACAAGACCAAGCAAAAGCCATTTTGAACCAGGAGATGTACTGGAACTTAAAAAAACTTCAACAAAAAGCATTTGAAGGTGCAAATAAACCCGGAAAATACTTAGCATGGCAATTAAAGAAAAAACGTGAAAATAAATTTATCACTAAAGTGATAAGAGATAATATTGAGATAATAGATAACAAAGGAATAAAAAGAGAATTTTTTAAATACTACGCAAAACTTTTTAAGAAGGAAAACAAAGACAGAAGAAAGATTAAAGAATACCTGCAAACATTAAAGCTACCAAAACCAACAGAGAAAATTAAAGAACTATTTAATAATCCAGTATCATTACAAGAGATCAAAAATGCAATAAATGACTCAAAATTAGGTAAAGCACCTGGACCGGATGGATTTACAGCGAAGTTCTACAAAACGTTACAGGAGTCAGTTTCACCGGTGTTACTGCTATTGATGAACGATATAAGAGTTACTGGAGAGGTACCAGAAACCTGGAAAGATGCATCCATCTCACTGATCCCGAAAGAAAATCAGGATTTGACCAATGTTAAGAATTATAGACCGATCTCTTTACTGAATAATGATTATAAGATTTTTGCTAAGATTATAGCGGATAGACTAAAAGAGCACCTTAAAGAGACTATACAAACAGAACAAGCAGGGTTCTTACCTAATCGACAAATAAGGGACAATCTAAGAGTAGTAGTGGACGCTATAGAATATTACGACAAACATCCTGAAAAGGAAGTGGGCTTTTTCTTTTTAGATGCGGAGAAAGCGTTTGATAATTTAAACTGGGATTTTATGTTTGAAGTTTTAGAACATCTTGAGATCGGTGAATATATGCTTAACTTCATTAAAGCAATATATAAAGAACAGAAATCCTCAATAATAATTAATACTGAAAAGACAGACGATTTTAAAGTTGAAAAAGGAACAAGACAAGGATGCCCGCTTTCGCCGCTGCTATTTATTTGGATTCTAGAAGTTCTACTGTTAAATGTGAAGGAAGACAAAGATATTAAAGGCTTAACAACTAAAGGTTTTTCTTTCAAATATAGGGCCTTTGCAGATGATGTGATGTTTATAGTGGAAGACCCCTTATCCACATTACCACATTTGTTACAGAGAGTAAAAGAGTTTGGTGACTTAGCAGGATTTTATGTAAATAAAAACAAATCGAAAGTAATGTGCAAAAATATGTCAAATAAGAAACAAAACGAGTTACAAAAACTTACAGAATGTGAGGTGGTGAAAAAGACAAAATATCTGGGTGTAAACCTAACTATGAAAAATATTGATCTTTATAAAAATAATTATGAAAAATTATGGTTGCAAATTATGCAGGATATTAAAAAGTGGAATGTATTGAATTTGTCATTGCTGGGTAGAATTGCGGTGGTCAAGATGAATGTGTTACCACGATTAATGTTTTTGTTTCAAACTATTCCAATTGTGAAAGATGTAAAAACATTCAAATGTTGGCAGAAGGAGCTGTCTAAATTTGTGTGGGGAGGGAAAAAACCAAGAATTAAGATGAAAATAATGTGTGATGCCAAAGAAAGAGGAGGGTTTCAACTACCAAATCTAAGGTTATACCATGATGCAATATGTTTGACCTGGGTAGGGGCATGGACTATGTTACAAGATAGAATGTTATTGTCCCTGGAAGGCCATGATTGTAGATTTGGGTGGCATGCATATTTGTATTATGGTAAAACAAAAATGGACAATATGTTTAAACATCATTATTTGAGAAGAACACTAATGGATACGTGGACAAGATATAAAAACTTTTTTTCAGAAGAGATACCCATGTGGATTGTACCCGCAGAAGTCTTACATCCAATATCAAGATATAAAGGACAAGATTGGCTGAAGTATAGAGACTTATTAATAAGACATGGCAAGGATTTCAAACTGAAGGAGCAGCATCAGATTGATTTTGATTATGGTTGGTTAAGATATAGACAAATATATGACTTGTATAGAAGTGATAAAAAACACGGTTTCAGGGAAAAAAATAATGAAATAGAACAAGTTTGGGAGGAAGGTGGGAAAAAAATGATTTCTAAAATGTATAAAGTCTTGCTAAAATGGTTTAATGCTGATGAAATGGTAAAAGAACAAATGGTAAAATGGGCGATAAACTTTAACAAAGACATTGAAATGGAATCTTGGGAATTTTTATGGAAAAATGCTATGAGTATATCTACGTGTTATAACTTAAAAGAAAATTGTTTTAAAATGATGTATAGATGGTATATGACACCAAAAAAAATTGCAAATATTGGTCAAAATATGTCTAACAAATGTTGGAAGTGTAAAAAGAAAGAAGGATCTTTTTATCATATGTGGTGGACTTGTGATAAAGCAAAGACTTATTGGTCAAAAATACATGCAGAAATGGAAAAAATCTTGAAATGTACATTTAAGAAGTTGCCTGAAATGTTATTGCTAGGACTTAAACTAGAAGAGATAAATGTAAAGAAAAGGACAATAATATGGTATATGATTACAACAGCAAGAATGGTGTATGCACAAAACTGGAAAAATGAAAAAATACCAGAGGTGTGGGAATGGTTGAAAAAACTGTTATATATGGCTGAAATGGATAAGTGGACTAGAAAATTGAATAATCTCTACTCAGGGACCTTTCTGGAAGACTGGAAAGATTTGAAAGAATATGTTGAAAAGTATTGGGATATGAAAAACTATATCTATACATGGTTATAATAGCATAAAGGAATAGAAATATATTATATGAATGTTTTAGTTAAAATTAGACAATGAAACTGTTTTTATTTAGAAATACATAAGAGTATAGAAAATAAGAATTGGTGTATAAGTATAAGTTTTTTTAAAGCTATATAACCGTTACCAGAAACGAAACATAGATATAAGTATTACTATTTTGAATAAAATGGAAAATGTGTTATGCTTCAGATGTGGTGGGAAACCACCAAAACAAGATAAAAATAGAATGTACAAATAGAACAAAATGTTATCTAATATGGAAAAAGGGATTTGTATAAGGTTAAATGTATTATTTTCGATGTTTGTTTTTTTTTGAAAAATAAAAATTTCTTTACAAAAAAAAAAAAGAAAAGGGGCTGGCCCTTTACAGAAGGGGGCGGAGCTCCCAATAGCCCAACCATAGCTATGGGCCAGGGGGAACCTGGATCCAGAAAGCATATGAGGCTGGCATCAGCATACCTTGAGGTGAGGCAGCTGCCGGGGGCCATGGTTCCTGATGGGCCCCACGGCTGAGGACTCCCAACTCATGCATCTCCTCAGATCCATGCGCTCACACACCTTTCCCCTGCCAGCCTGTGATCTGTTTTGTCACCTCTCCTCTCCACTGCACAGGCTGCCGAGCACTGCTGGAAAAGGGCGTGGGGGTGGTGTACAAAGCCTCGGCGTGTTCCTATTGGCCCTGGCAGGGGTGCTCCGAGCTGCACCTACCGCCCTGCATCATCAGGGAGAGGGCCTGCGGGCCGTGTGGGCAGGTGGTGGGCATGCTTTTGAGTGGGCCGAAAATGGATGCGCAGGCCCGTGAGGTGGGCAGGAAGGGGGGACTAGTGGTGGGCATAGGGGGCCCCTGTACACTCTCTGTCCGGGGCCATGCAAAATCTGGAACGGGCCCTGCATTCACGCATTCTGTTTCAGTGAGGGGACCGGCAGAATCTGCAGCTCACAGAGTTACAGTTCCCCAGGCTCTAAAGGGGGATCTGCATATTCAAATACTTCTCTCGTCCTCATCTCAATGCATTCTTTCATTCTGCTTGGGGCTGCCAGGTACAGAGTGGTGGGATCCAGCACTGTCACATCTGTGCCCAGAAGGAAGCACAGATTGTCGGAGGAACGACAGCAGTTTATGCCAGATAACAGAAAGCGAAGGCAAGAGCACAGAAGGGAAACCTATCCGTTTCCCCTGTGGCTTGTCCTGTTCCACCTCTGGACGACTGGCCAAAGGTCGGGGCTTGATGTCAAACAGAGTTTATTTCATGTCTAATGTTCTTTTAAGAAGGTCAGAGGGGACTTAATGGGGCTATTCTTACCTTGTCCTCACCACAAGCCTGTAAGGTGGAACAAGGCTGTTAACTGGAGAATGACTGGCTGTAGGTCTTCTGGGGCACACGAGAGAGAATATGAGCCCCGGGTTCCCCCCCCCCCCCCGGCAGGGGGTTGCCCAGTTTCGGGAGCCTTGATCCACCAGCCCAGATCCAGCTGGCAGAGGGAAGCCCTCGGCCAAAGTGCCCCCTTCGCACCAACGTGCCCGGCGCAATGATGTCACCTGGAGGTGACATCATCGCACAGGGCAACAGACACCCTGTGAGCAATGCTCCCTCTAAGCTGCGGAGTCTTGTGAGCAAAAATGCTACTTTGTGAGCGACTGGCATTAAAGTGGTGAACGAGTGATTTGGCTACTGCATAAATTAGTTGGCTCTGGAGCCATCCTTCCTGAGCTAAGACAAAAACATGTGAGCCAGAGGCTAAAATACTGTGAGCTAGCTTAACTAATTCAGCTTAGAGGGAACACTGGAGCTATCCTTCCTGAGCTAAGACAAAAATGTACGAGCCAGAGGCTAAAAAACTGAGCTAGCTCACACTAACTCAGCTTAGAGGAAACACTGCCTGTGAGGTCGGTGGGGCTGAGAGAGCTCTTTCAAGGAGTGCTCTTGAGACAACAGCTCTGAGAGAACTTGTGACTGACCCAAGGTCCCACCAGCAGCTGCATGTGGAAGAGTGGGGAATCAAACCCAGTTCTCCCATATTATAGTCTGCGGTCCTAACCACTACACCAAACTGAGAGGGACCTACCCCCGCTGGCAGCCAGGTAAGACCTGACAACTAGGGTTGCCAAGTCCAGGTTGGAAAATACCTGGGGACTTTGGGGGTGAAGACAGGAGAAGGTGGGGTTTGGGGAGGGGAGGGGCCTCAGCATGGTACAATGCCACTGAGTCTACCCTTCAAAGCTGCCATTTTCTCCAGGGGAGCTGATTTCTGTCACCTGGAGATCAGTTGTAAAGGCGGGAGATCCCCAGGCCCCACCTGGAGGCTGGCAGCCCTACTGACAACACTATTGGCTGTGCAGATGTTTTTAAATGTTGCTTTGACAGCAGCTGCCGCCACAGTACAAGGAGCTTCACTGTGTGACTGACGGTAAGCTGTGGCAGCCATTTTGTAGCTGGCTCTGCATCTTGCAGCAGCCATTTTGTTGCTGCTCCCACCGTGCTGTCTCAGAATTCCAAAGGTGCCCACAGGTTCAAAAAGCTTGTGGACCCCTGAGCTAGGCTTTTCATCTAGTCTTTACCAGCATCCAAGACTGGCATCAGTTTTGAAGCCTGTAGGGATTTCAGAAACTAAGCACCAACATTGGGTTAGAGGTTCTGGGAGTCAGTGGACTGAGACGTGCGTACCACTCTCTGAAGCACAACTGCCAACGGCACCTCTTACCAGGTACAAATTTTTCAGCTTAGGCAAGTTGAGTCCCACTGTCGTCTTGAGGCTGTTACTCCGCAACTCGAGCGTGTGCAGATTCGAAAGCTTGAGGGGATCCAGTCCTGATATTACCTCAATCTCGTTCCCTGGACATTAGAGGAATAGAAAATTGATTGTGAGATAAGATTTATGCTCTCCTGAGCCTTTTACCAGCGGAAAACAGTACGGGCTTGATCTTTCTTTACATTAATTTTGTCCTTTTGCAAACTTAGCTGCTGGGATTGCTTTCTGAAGAAGAAGGATGGTGTGGAGAGAGAAGGAAATGCTCTCCCTTTTCTCTTCTGTGTTTCCTTGCCTTCCTCCAGCTACTTCTATAGGTACTTGTTTCCCCTGAGGGGATAAAAACAGCTTAGGGGAGGTGGTTTCCAGTCAGAAAACAAAGAAGGGTGAAGGCTTAAAAATTCCCTTCCCTCACACCCCTCTCCTCCTTGATTTGACAATGCTGGAGGCTGCGTTTGCAAAAACATTCTCCCTACGGTTGCTGGTATGACCTTGGATCAGTCACAAGTTCTCTCAGAGCTGTTCTTTCAAGAGCAGTCCTCAAAAGAGCTCTCTCAGCCTCACCTACCGCACAAGGTGTCTGTTGTAGGGAGGGGGAGGGAAAGGAGTTTGTAAGTTCTTCTTCAGATCTCCTCTAGCTACTGGCAGGAGATGAAGAAGGGAAGGGTCGCCAGATCCAGGCTGGGAAACTCCTCGAGATTTGGAGATGGATCCTGGGGAGGACAGGGACCTCGGTGGGGTGCAATGCTATAGACTCCACCTTTCAAAGCAGCCATTTTCTCCAGGGGAACTGATCTCTATAGTCCGTGGATGAGCTGTAATTCCAGGGGGATCCCCAGGTCCCACCTGGAGGCTGGCATCCCTAACCAGGAGCTAAAAGTGACCATGTCTCTGGATACAGTGTCAGGCGAGTATCATAGCTGGTCTGCACTAGAAGAGCAAGAGTCTTTAAGGTGCTGCTGGACTCAATTTTTGCACATCTCTGGAGGCATTCGGGGTAGGTTAAAAGAGCCAGCTTGTTGGGAAGGCCTTTGCCTTAGATGTTATGGTGTTCTAGGTGGTGCTGGAGAACATTGGTTCTCTTTCTTATTGGTTGTTTTGCTTTTTTTGTTGAGCATGCTGTTTTTCATTGTGTGGAGAAAACGCCGTGGGAGTTATGTATAACTCCCAGTTATAAAAAGCCAGTTATATTTACAGGTATTTCAATGGTGTTTTATTTTTCTGGCAGGGGAGGGAGGTGAGGGTCATCTTTATTCCACCCCATAGGATCTGGGCTGAGCTTCTGTTGCGGGATTTTAGGCTGAGTGTGGCCAGGGTCCAGAGCCTCTGGCATGGGCTGAAGGGCACGAGGCAAAGGTCTCTTAGGTAGGAGGCAAAGGACTCCGAGGTGGTGGCCAAGAGCGAGCCAGGCCAGCCGATCCTGGAGCAGCTCGGAAGTTGGAATTAGATAAAATTTTCTTTTTTGTCTAAATCGTAATGGGGGAGGGAAAGCGGCAGATCTCAGAAGCTAATCAGAGTCAGTGCTTGGAAGGGAGACCATCAAAGAAGGCTCTGCAGAGGGAGGCGATAGCGAACCACCTCTGCTTCTCACTTGCCTTGAAAGATGCCTGCCTTGAAAGTTGCCATAAGTCAACTGCAACCTGACAGCACTGACATGCATAAATTATACCACATTTGTAAGTTGCTTTGAGTCTCTCTTTCTCTCCCTCTCTCTCGCTGTCAAGTTGCAGCCAACTGATGGCAACCCTGTAGGGTTTTCAAGGCATGTGATGTTTGCCATTGCCTGCCTCTGCTTGGTGTCGTGATTAAGAGCGGCAGACTCTAATCTGGGAGAACCGGGTTTGATTCCCCACTCCTCCATATGCAGCTGCTGGTGTGACCTTGGGTCAGTCACAAGTTCTCTCAGAGCTGTTCTCAGCCCCACCTACCACACAGGGCATCTGTTGTGGGGAGGGGAAGGGAAAGGAGATTGTAAGCCGCTCTGAGACTCCTTTGGGTAGTGAAGGGCAGGGTATAAATCCGATCTCTTCTTCTCCTGCTGCTTAGCGGCTCTGGTATTCCTTGGTGGTCTCCCCTCCAAATACTATCCAGGGCTGACCCAGATTAGCTTCTGAGACCGGATGAGCCTGGGCTATCCAGGTCAGGATATCCAGGATTTGAGCCTCTATCTATGAGAAAAAGGTGACTGAAATACTGAAAATAAGTAAAAATACGAAATAAGTAAGAATACTAAAAATACGTAAATAAAGGTAGTCTAGAAATTTACCAAAATAGATGGATAAATGGCAGGGAAGGAAGTCATTTAAAAAGAAATGAGAAAGAAACCATAGCGTGCCGTGGAGCCCTAAGACCTTTTCCCCTCCGTTTCGTGTTCACCCACTCACCTTTCAGGTTGAGGCTGGTCAGGCGTGGGTGATTAACGCCAGCGGTGTCCTTGATGTGGTTGTTGGCGAAACTGGCGATCTGCAGGTAGGGCAGCTCCTCCATGGCGGCGCTGGTCAGCCGGTTGTTGTCCACCTTCAGCCACAGCAAGTGCGTAAGGCAGGACAAGGGAGAGAGGTCTCGAAGCAAATTGTCGGACAGGTCCACGTAGCGCAAGTGGATGAAGCCCTGGATGAGGGTGATGTCTGTCAGCTCCCTGACACAGAACGAGGACGGGAAATGATCTTATCCACCAAAACTTCAGCTCTAGCTTTCTGGCACTTTATGGCCCAGCCCAGAAAAGGAACAGGATCTAAGGGTTGCCAACTCTGGGTTGGGAAATTCCTGGAGATTTGGGGGGGGGGTGCCTGGAAAGGGCAGGGTTTGGGGTGAGGAGGAAACCTCAGCAAGGTATAATGCCATAGACTCCACCCTCCAAAGCAGGCATTTTCTCCTGGGGAACTGATCTCCATCATTTGTAATTCTGGGAGATCTCCAGACCTCACCTGGAGGCTGGCAACTCAACTCTGGTTTGAGAAATTCCTGGAAATTGGGGGCAGTGCCTGAGAGGGGTGGATTTTTGGGTTTAGGAATGTGATGCTGCAGAGTCCACCCTCCGAAGCAGCCAGTTTTCTCCAGAGGAACTGGTCTCTGAAGTCTGGAGATCAACGGCAATTCTGGGAGATCTCCAGGCCTCATCTGGAGGCCGGCAACCCCATTAGCGTATTACTCACGCACTCACTTTTCTCTGGCCTCAAATTTCACAAAGGCGTGAGCCAAGCCGTTGCCGGTTTTACTCAAAAGCGAGAGGCCCTCCTTGAAGTGCTCCTCGGTGAGAGGGTTGGAGATGGGGTGCTGGGAAAGAAAGCAGAGTTGGGGGAAAGGCAAGATGCCACTCAGATTATCCGGTTGCTACCCTGATTCACCCTGTCTTTTTGGATTTGCCACTGACTCAGGAGATGAGGCAGCAGCGGCAGCATCTCCTGCGTCTTTCTCTCCCTCCTTCCCTCTCCCCTCTCCTTTTCTCCTCCCGCTGGCGGCTGGTCTGTTTGTTGTGCAAAACAGCTGGAGGAGCCCCACTCAGGCGAACAGGCGGAGGAGGAGGAGGAGGAGGAGGAGGAGGAGGAGGAGGAGGGCAGATGATGGTATGACTGGAAAGGTGGGAGAGAAACGCTACTCCTGGCAGGTGCCTGGTGGTTTGTAAGTCATTAGTTCTCAAGACCCTGACCAGGATAGCGTGATCACGTCAGATCTCAGAAGCTAAACAGGGTCGGCCCTGGTTAATATCTGGATGGGAGACCGCCATGGAAGTCCAGGGTCACCAACTCAGAGAAAGGCAGTGTGAGAGTCCTACAGAGTCAGTCAGCCACAAGCGTCCTTAAACAGGAAAGCTTTATTGAAAAAGGTCTGCTATGGTCATCTGCACTTCTTGTGTTAGTAGTGGCGGGCACCTCTGAAATCAGAACAATTATACAGAATTCAAAGAGAGGTCTGGTTACATTGTAACCAATCATCATGGCAGAAAAAGGGTACTTGAAATACTGGCTAAGCGTTCCCAAGGAAAAAGCGGGAATCATTAGAGTCAGACAGGAGAAAAGATCTATGGCCTGGTATTCACAGTCTCTCAAGGTCAAAGCAGTAGGGAGGGTGATAAGCATGTCTATGAGAAGTATAACATAACATCCCACAGTGCTGACATCAAGGGTTCACTCATCCCACCTCCCGGGCAGGAGATGGCAGCAATAGCTGACAGGCAGTGGCAAACCATCTCTCAGGCTGTCTCTTGCCTTAAAAACCCTATGGGGTTGCCATAGCTCAGCTGTGACTTGACAGCAACAACAGCCATAAGAAAAATCCTGATAAAAGTCCGTTATCTTTACCTGACAAACCCTGAGTCTGCTTCAACATACTTGCCATTCATAAAAGAAGTTCTCCTCTCTATAGTTTCCCTTTTTTCCAGCTGGGTCTCTTTTTTTAAGATTCAAAAGGCTGAGTTCAGACATAACATAGAACTCTGGTTTATATGAACTGTGGTTCATTTGTTAACCCAGGATTCAGTTTATAGACCAGGGATCCCCAACATGGTGCCTGTAGGTGCCATGGTACCCGTTGGCATCTTTCTTGGTGCCAACCAAGTGTTTTCTGAAAGTGGGCAGGGCCTGGTGGGGCTTTTTCCCCAGCAAGGCATCTGACTGACCGTTAGAGATTTGATTGGCAGTGCAGATTTTTAATAAGTGCCTTGGCCGGCAGCTGCCACTACAGCACAAGGATCTTCACTGCGTGTCTGAAGAGAAGCTGCGGCAGCCATTTTGTCAGAATTCCAAAGGTGTCCATAGGCTCAAGAAGATTGGGGACCCCTGCTATTGACACACACTCAAGTTTAAAACAGCCTCTCTCCTATTCCCTTCTTTCTAAGGAAAAAAATATTGTGAGGCTGAAAAGCCACTCACAAGAGACCACTTGGTCACCTGGCTCACAATTTCCTTCCTTCCTTCCTTTGCTTTCTCATTGGAGAGGATCACTGTTATGTCCACGGACCACCACCAGGCTCCAGCGACATACAGCCTGAGCTTGACTCCTGGAAACAATAGGAGTCAAGGATCCTAGGCCTCCACTAGCCCTCCTATAAGAACTCTGGCGGGAAATTCAAACCCGCCAATAGGACCTTTGGGGTGTGTCCTAGGGACTGTATAGAGTTGGCCATCTCGGCCGGTTATGCATGCTTAGTTGTGTACCTGATAAAGAATGCTGATCGCTATGTCATAGTCCGACTCTTCAATGCAACGAACCCAGTACACAATAATTACAGAATTATTAAGCAACTCAATTAGGGTGGCTAGCCTCCAGGTGGGGCCTGGGCTGGAGCTCCCCTGCTTTTACAACTAATCTCCAAGCTACAGAGATCAGTTCCTCTGTTAAAAACGGCTGCTTTGGAGGGTGGTCTCTATGGCATTGTACCATACAGAGGTCCCTCCTCTCCCCAAATCCTGCCCAGGCTCCACCCCAGAATCTCCAACCTAGAGCTGGCCACCCTAAACGCAGTAAGGACCAGCAGAATACATCCAATAAACAATGCAACAAAACTAGTTCACACAGGGAACAATGGAATAAAAAAAAGTACGTTGTAATAAACCTTGAAACAAAGCAATACTGAGGGAGAAAGAAAAACTGCCTGAAATTTTTTCATGGATATAGGGAATCCTCTCAGAGTTAAGCCCTTTAAAGTCCCATTCATTTCATTACGGAAGGGTTAAGTGTGTGCTTGAATTTCTCTCGCAGAAATGAACAGGGCTTTAAAACTGCCACGTTTTAGGCATAATGTAATAGATCTTATTCACATTTCACCTCTTCTTCCTCTTCCTCAGCACCTTCCTTCTCTTCCTCATCTTCTCCCCCTTTCTCGTCACCCTCTTCCTTCTGTTCTTCATTTTCGTAGTCATCTTCGGGTTCCTCATCAGACATTTTCAGTGGCTACGACTTTCGGGACAGACAGAGGTCAAAAGGGGTGTTGGAAACTGGCTGGCCAGAGACAGTGAATATGAAGTGTGTACTCGGCTAGGAATATTCCTCATCCCTCCAAAATGGCCATTTCTTACGATCTCCTGGGCAGGGGACCAATGAACACCCCGTGGCTCAATTAAACCACATTTTATACTCCCACAGGCTGGGGTTATTCTTTCAGTGACACCCTACTTTGAACTAGATTCCACCCTCTGTCCTGATTATGATCATAAAAGGCCTGAGAGACAATCCTGCAAAGGCCAGCCCAGGTTTTGAAACTGATGGGGCTCAGATTTGGGGTGACCACCAGAGATAAGGGAGGAATGCAAGGCTGTTAGATACTCAGTAGATGTGCAGGAAAGGGAGGCAGTACTGGTAGGCGTAGTCTATCTGGGGTTCCCGTTTAAAGGTCCAGCAACCTGGTTGACTTCTTTTGTCCCTAGTGATCCTGATAGAATTGCCAACCTCCGGGGGGGGGGGGGGGGTCCTGGAGATCTCCCTGAATCGGAACTGATTTCCAGACTACAGGTATCAGTTCCCCTGGAGCAAAGGGCTCCTTTGGAGGGTGAACTATATGGCATTATACCATGCTGAGGTCCCTCCCCTCCCCAAATCCCCAGGAATTTCCCAACCCAACCTAGAATTGGCATCCCTAGATCACGAACCCCTTCACCCTCAGACTTCCATAGTGGTGCTTAAATTTCAACCGGGGCCCCCTCTCCCTCTACCAAAATATTTCCCATCAATCCCCTACACTCTTCTGGTGGGGTGGGGTAAGAAAAAAAGGTATCAAACCCCCACGCAGGCTCCCGAACTGCTGCAGAAGTTTTGGTGAAAGCAAGAGATGGTTTGTTATTTTCGTTGCTATGGTCGCTGGAGGCAGGTGAGGAGGCGGGAACTGTTGCTAGGAGGCTTGCTGCCTTGGTAACCAAGGGATCATTGATGGGTTGGGCCAACTGTGCTGAGAGGCTGGAGCACCGCTGAAGTGGATTGGCTGAGAGAGGGGTGTAGTGATTTGCATAAAGGAGCCCCTTCTAAGGGGAGGGGCCGGAAGCAGCTGGCTGGGAGAGCATGACTCATCATTATGCTGATTTAAAGCAACAGAAGGGAAATAGAGGCTGGCTGCTGCGAATGCCAGCATGGAAAAATGGCCAGCGGCAAAGGAGGACAGCAGGGTTCCTGTCCCTTTAAGAGGTGCTGAAGAGGGATTGGGAACAAGGGCAGCTTAACCCTAGAAGCCAAAGAAGAGCTACAGCTTCCCAGAGTCCCTCTTTGAGATATTAAAGGGACAGCGCTCCATTTGCAACTGGCCAGGTCACATCTGAGAACGTGTCCCCTTTCGATATTTAGAGCAGTTGCTTTCGAGATTTCTGTCTTCAAGGGGAGTTTCTTCATTGACTTCTCTGCCCTGTGACCTCCTCACTTTCCAGAGGGTCCTGATCCCTGTTCTTAAAGCTCACCTTCAGTGCCTGTACTTGGTGAGGCAATCAATCAATTTTAGATTCTGGACTTAATCTAGTCCTATTACACTGCTTATTAGACATATCATGGTATTGACTGCAGTGGTTTACAAGGCTTACAGCCTTGAGAGTTAGTGAGAAAGGCAGACCATAAATAATGTAAATAAATAAATAATGGACTTATTCTCCCTCCTTTATTTTTATTTTTGTCTTTGTACGTGTGTGCCCATGCCTGTAAGTCATGGTGACCTCTGGCGACTCCTAATAGGGCATGGAGGATGTTTAGAGAAGTGGCTTGTTCACCTGCCTCGCCAGTTTGGTGTAGTGGTTAATTGCACGGATTCTAATCTGGGAGAACCCGGTTTGATTCCCGACTCCTCCACTTGCACCAGCTGGATGACCTTGGGCAAGCCGTAGTTCTGGCACAGCTGTTCTTGAAAAAGAGCAGTTTCTGTCAGAGCTCTCTCAGCCCCACCTACCTCACAGGGTGTCTATTGTGGGGAGGGGAAGGGAAAGGAGTTTGTAAGCCGCTCTGAGACTCCCTTGGGTAGTGAAGGTACGGGGTATAAATCCAATCTCCTCTTCTTCTTCCGGCCCTAGTATTCCTTGGAGGTCTCCCATCCAAGCGCTTGCCAGGGTTGACCCTGCTTAGCTTCCGAGATCTGATGTGATCGGGCTTGCCTGGGCTATCCGGGTCAGGGCTCGTTCTCCCTCCTTTAGATGGCAACCTGCACATCAAATGTGAAACACAGAATGGAAATATTTATTTATTGACTTCATTTATATCCCAGCTCTCATCCCAGTGAGTGGGATATGGCTAACATGGCTAACGTCCCTCCATTTTATCCTCAGAACAACCCTGTGAGGTAGGTTAGGCTGAGAGTGTGTGGTTGGCCCAAGGTCGCCCGCAAGCTTCTGTGGCACAAGTGGGGATTCGAACCTGGATTTTCCAGATCCTAGTCCAGCACTTTAAACACAACAGCAGCCACCTTCTCTCATCTGATCCCACCATCTGCATACATAAACAGAGAGGGGGGAACCTGATTCTATTCATATGCATATTTACTCAGAAGGAAATCATATTGGGCATAATAGTCTGCAACTGGGGATCCACTGATGGCCCTCCAAGGTTGGACCCTGGACTTCTACCCTAAAGTCTGACTCTGATGCCACCACTGCATGAAGTGAAAATTCAGCTGAGAACACAGGCTGTAGCGTTGCCAACTCTGTCTTGGAAAATTACTGGAGATTTGGGAGCTGACAAGTACTGGAGTTGGGAGGCCGGTGGTAGTGATTTCAGCGTAGCAAATTTATTTCAGGTCCAGATGAAGCATAAGGAAACGGAGGTCAGGGGGCCTTCTTATATACACAGGTAAGCCGCACCTCTAACCTTGCCCAAACAAGGCAGTTGGATAAGGTAATTGAATAAGTTCCAAGTTAACTGAATAAGTTTCAAGGTAATCCCAGGATAATACTTGGATAATCCCAGGGGCAGATAAATCTCAAGGTAATTGAATAAGGTTCAAGGTAATTGGATAATTACAGATTTAATCACGGAACATAACAGGGGCAGAGCCTGGAGACGGGAGAGTTTGGGGAGGAGAAGGAGCTCACCAGAAATGTGATTCCATAGAGTGGGTCCCCAACTTTTGCCCAGCAGAGTTTCTGATCGGCCATTGGAGACCTGATTGGCTGTGCAGATTTTTTGAAAATTGTAATTGACCCCACAGGACAAGAAACTATGTATTTATTTATTGGATTTATACCCCGCCCTCCCTGCCGAAGCAGGCTCAGGGTGGCTGAGTTAAGCTGTATATATGCAAGAAAAGGTTTTAAAGCAATCTCTTCGTTTTAAGACATTCTGTTAAGCAGAGCTTCTGCCTCAGATGGTTTTGTGGTGGTGCCTGCCCACCCTGTGTCAGAATTTCAAAGGTGCTCATAGGCTCCAGAGAATTGGAGACCTCTGCAATAGAGTCCATTCTCTGAAATTAAAAATGGTACTGAGTACCCGAGGCCACATAATTAGGGAAAGAAGGCCGATATACTTAGCTGTGTGCAAACCAAATGTTAATGTGTATAGTGCAAACAGTACAGTGCAAAGTGAAAACAGCCCCTATATACCGTGCATAATACAGTGAGGGATGGACATTCATGTATAAAAATTCAGTGCATGATACAATGAATTACAGCAGTTAGTAAAGTACAGCAATTGACAGTCTGCTGGCTATTTAAGACACCCTTCTGATATCTTCTTCAGAACTGTTTCTGTTACAGTCCCCTTGCAGAATGGCCTTTTACAGTTGTAGACTGTGGTTTATCAGCCAATAATAGAGGATAAAGGAGTACATTTAAATCATATATCTGTGATCCAGTTGCTCATGTATAGTTCTGATAATCTATCATGTACAGCATAATACCTTTTATGATTTCCTATAAAGGGCTCTCCCCATTTTCTTACTCTCTGAAGCTGCCATTTTCTCCAGATGAACGAATTTCTGTAGTCTGGAGAGCAGTTGTAATTCTAGGAGAGCTCCTGGCCCCACCTGGAAAGAAGAAGAAGAGATCGAATTTATACCCGGCCCTTCACTATCCGAAGGAGTCTCAGAGCAGCTTACAATCTCCTTTCCTTTCCTTTCCTTTCCTTTCCCCTCCCCCCTCCCCTCCCCTCCCCTCCCCTCCCCTCCCCACAACAGATACCCTGTGAGGTAGGTGGGGCTGAAAGAGCTCTCTCGAGAACTGCCCTTGAAAGAACAGCTCTGAAAGAACTTGTGACTGACCCAAGGTCGCATCAGCAGCTGCATGTGGAGGATGAGCCAAGAACAAACCATCCAAACTGTAAACAAACGGATATGCATTAAAATATTATTATTATATTGATCTCAGGGTCTTCAATATTATTTTAAGCCAAATTTACCATGTAAATGATGTTTGAAGTATTCACTCGAACCCCTCTGAAAGCTGGTGGTGACGGCTTCCATATTCGCGTGCTCGCAGGCAGTAAGAAATCAGGATCCAAAGAAATACTTCAAAAACATAGCTTACATAGTAAAGTTGGTTTAGAGTAATATTGAAGACACTGAGATTAATATAATAATAATATTCTCAGTGCATATCAGTTTGCTTACAGTTTGGATGGTTGGTTCTTGGCGTTTTTTTCTTTCTTGGTTCAGTCTCACACGCTGAGAGTCCCACTTCGGTGTGCCTCTCTCTCTCTCTCTCTCTCTCTCTCTCTCTCTCTTTCAGGGGAAGATCAGTGGCAAAAGGGACAAAGATAACTTAAACTGCGTACTGCTCCTGTCTCTCTTGGGGGCTCAAAGCAGAAGAGCTTTCTTATCTGTGCTGCATTCTAGCTTACTTTTACCCTTGAGTAACAATCAGCATTCCATGCACCTCGGCATCTAGGCATGCAGGCCACATGACCACAGAAACATCTTCGGACAGCGTTGGCTCTTTGGTTTGGAAACGGAGATGAGCCCCATCCCCTAGAGTTGGATTCAACTGGCTTTTGAGCAAGGGAAACCTTTACTTTTACCTTTAACAATCAGCAGTTGTCCTCCAAGAAAGCTGAAGCCATTAACAGGTCTTTTCATTGAGGAGCTCCAGAGAAGCTTCCAAATAGGGTTGCCAGCTCCAGGTGGTGGCTGGCGATCTCCCGCTATTGTAGCTGATCTCCAGGCAACAGAGATCAGTACACCTGGAGAAAATGGCTGATTTGGAAGGTGGTCTCTATGGCATTATACCCCATTGATGTCACTCTCCTCCTCAAACCCCACCCTCCTCAGACTCCACCACCCAAATCTCCCGGTATTTCCCAACCCTGAGCTGGCAACCCAATTTCCAGAGCATCTCAGGATTCCGAAAACCACCCATTTAGGCTGGCTGGGACACAGGTGTGAATTTAGGGGGAGCCGAGACAACCTCGGATGAAAGAGTTTTGGGGGAGGGGGGGGTACACCAGGATAGGCCTCATACTCCTCTAACTAGCACTTTATTTATCTATCTATTTATTTATTTATTTTGGTTTATACCCCGCCCTCCCCACCGAGGTGGGCTTAGGGCGGCTAACATAGAATTTCATATAAAATACAGTTAAAACCTATAATAAACATAAACTTTCCCTTGTCTCCAATTAAAACATTAGAATCTGATCCAAAGGAATGTGCTATATTAGGTTAGTTCTGCAAAATAAGGGGAGTAGGGTTGCCAGGTCTGGGCTGGAAAATACCTGGAGACTTTGGGGGTGGAGCCAGGAGAGGGCGGGGTTTGGGGAGGGGAGGGGCCTCAGCATGACACAATACCATAGAGTCCTCCCTTCAAAGTAGTCATTTTCTCCAGGGGAGCTGATCTCTGTCAACTGGAGATCAGTTGTAAAAGCGGGAGATCCCCAGGCCCCACCTGGAGGCTGGCAACCCTATAGGGTTGCCAAGTCCAGGCTGCAAAATACCTGGGGACTTTGGGGGTGGAGCCAGGAGAAGGTGGGGTTTGGGAAGGGGAGGGGCCTCCCTATGGTACAATGCCATAGAGTCCACCCTTCAAAGCAGCCATTTTCTCCAGGGGAGCTGATCTCTGTCAGCTGGAGATCAGTTGTAAAAGCGGGAGATCCCCAGGCCCCACCTGGAGGCTGGCAACCCTACAACCCTAGTTGGCAGAGGGGCACAGCTTGCAAAACTTTGAAAGATGAAAGCAAATACTAGAAGCTGATCTCTGATAGCTGGGGATCAGTTGTAAAATTGGGAGATTCCCCAGGCCCCGCCTGGAGGCTGGCAACTCTAGGGGAAAGGAAGTCAATAGCAAGGAAATGCTAACTTCAGATACCACCACAGACGAATGAGAAACTAACATTCTCAGGGTTTTTTTTCCAAATAGATGTGACAAAAGCTTGTGAAAAGGGGAGATTTTTACAGTCGCAAAGACCACTGGCCAGCTTAAACATCTATCTATCTATCTGTCTGTCTTGGGTTTTCCCAGTGGCTGCCAGGGCCTCTAAGACATTTTTCTAGGTCATTGCTGCTAATTTTAGTAGCAGAATTTGAAGATGGAAGAGATTAGGACCTGCGTGCTTTGCAGGTGTATGCGAACAAAAACCACCCTCCCCCTTAACATGGAGTTCCTTCATTCTTAATTTATAGTTTGCATTTTTCTGCTTTGGCTTGCAATCCCCCCCCCCCCCCCCCCAATCATTTCCCTTTCATTTTATGGCTTTTCTCTGAGCTGAGGACATCTCTCAGCTACCCACCCAGCCTCTTTGAGTAAGTAGTAGCCTGATCTTAGGCGTGTTTACTCAGAAGGGGGGTTTGCTCCCCGGGAAGAAATACCCGCCAACCCTCAGGAGCAGCAAATGTCTCCATCATGGTGGGAAACAATTAAAGAGATCCCTTCTGGAGGCCGCGGTGGAAGGCAACTGATGAGACAAAAACAGCTGATGCTGCCTAGCCCATTCCTATCTTTGCAAGACCGAGACCACCACACTTTCTGGCTCATTTTTCGCCTATGTTAATGAGGGCAATCTTTATAAAAAGGGTTTCCCATTATACATTCAATAGGTCAGGGACTATATTATATTCTCCTCCCAGCTACAGCAGTTCGGCTTCCCCAGAGGGACTTTGCCTACTCCGTACAAGACATGGCTGCCTCAAACATCGTAGCACCAATGCCTCATGCGTGGATGTTTGTTAAGTGAACACTTGGAAGATGCTCTTTACTAGAGATTATTACCAGGGTTGTCGACAGCCTGGACAAAAAGGGTTTTGGTCTTTTGATAGCTGTTTTAACGTGTGGAAATGGGCAGTTGAAGTTGGGACGCCAGGCCCACCAGATGTCAGAGTCTGCTAAAGTCTCTGCCATTAATTGTTGGTATCTGGGGTCTCTATCGGTAATTTACGTTTGGCCTTGGGGTTTATTGCATGTTCTGCTTAATGTGTCTTTTCCTCCCCGGGAGGGTGGCTTGCCGCATTCCATCACGTCACATAAACAGTCTGGCTATCTTGTCTTGTCACCTCCCTTTCCCCTCTCCGGAGACTCGAATGTTTTATCTGCTTTTGTAACCTTGGAGAACTGTTGAACTGTTTTTCTAGCCAGGTGTCTGGCCTGCGAATTGCAAGTAGAGGCCACTATGGGGCATGGGGGGAATTTTTAGTGCTTTGTGCCTTTTCTGTGAGAACAAACGACTTAGAAGTTTTCGCGCTTTTTTGTATTCATCCTGATTGGCCCTCTGCCTGCGATTACCAGAAGGTGGGGGGTATATTAATCCCTGTTGCCTGTAACCAAGTATCTCTAACAAACATGAAGTACCTGAACCATCATTAAGAATAAAAGAACTCTTTGCTTCATCAAAGGTCTGGCTTATTGGTTTGATTCAGAAGTCTCACACCACCCTAGTGGGAGACCTCCAAGCATCCTGTTGCTTGGCCCACTGGTGCCTCTGAGGTACTGGTGAGATGAAATGGTGGTTGAATGGAGTGCACAGTGGCACACTGATGTCACTTCTGGTAAAAACTGGAAGTGACATAGTGGACACTCTAGCATGTACAAAAACTATGGTTTTACCATACAGTTCTAGAACATCCAATCACCTTATCTGGTAAATAACATCCCGTTAAACTTCTGTGAAAGGAACAGGGCCTTTCCACCCTCCAGGATCCTGGCAGCCCTAGTGATATCATTGATAACTGCGTAGCTGAAGCTTCCATCTGAGGTGAGGGATGGCGGGGGGATATCACCACAGGTTATTTAGAGGACAGCCAAGGTTACATTGTATCCCATCTCAGAATCTCTTCCTGAATGAGAACCGAAACACCGGGCTCTCAGTGAAGGTTCCTTCTGCTCATTCTTCTTGGGGGTTGCTGAGACCTACATTGGCTTTTAAAGAAGATAATTTTGGAAACAACCTTCTCTCCTAGCCCCTTTCTTCTGCCATTTCGAAGCAGTTCTTTTCTTGTGGTTTGAAAGGGTGAGGTCTCATGTTATTTTTGAACGTTTTCACTCAGCTGCGGTAATTCCAGAACAGAAAGAACCACCCTTCCTGGCAGGAACAAACTACTTGATAGTAAGATTTGCCCATTCTCTAAGGATGTCCTCTTCTCTCTGAGGAGAAATGTTCATGGGAAAGAGCAACATTCTATTTCATGAGCGAAGAGGCCTGAAGTCAGCCACGCTTCCAAATACTTGATTGACAAACATTCAGGTCCAGCTCCGCCTTTGTGCACCCTGCCCTAGCCTCAGTTCAGTCCTCTTGGTGAGTACGTCCGTGGTTCTAACCAGACTGAAGTCCAAGGCCATGCAGCCATCACTCACGCAGCACAGTGCCCAGCACACCAATCCTGTCAACATATAGCTGTGAGCTTCCTAGGTTTATGAAGTTTCTGTTGCCTGCTGTCTTCTGTTTTAAGTTTGCCTTGGTTTTCTTTCCTGAGGGGATTAAAAAAAATAGGAAGTGGCAAAGAGGACGCTAGTGGTAGTTGTGGACTGCTGTTTACAGAGTGGTCAGAACAACATCAGCCTGGAATTGAGGGCGTTTGGTTTGACGGGAATACACAATTCAGATGCAGAGTTTATCTTTCTGCTATTGGGCACTAGGGGGTGCTCTGAGACTAGTTATTGGTATCCGATTCCCCCCCCCCCCCCAAGACAGGATTGGAGGATTTCCAGACATGGTCACCCCAGCACTAGCAGTAAAATACACCTTGTTCATATGATCAAGGGGGAGAGAGGAAAAGGGGGGTTAATGATGTTCTATGCGGCAGAAAAATAAGCGAGCCTGGGGCATTTCTGTATAGCAGCCTGGATTAGCAGAGGCCTCTCTGTTTGGTTCCTCTCCCATAAGGCTTTGCAGGATTAGCTGTTGTCATCTCTCAAGCCTCTCTGGAGGCTGACAATGCATTCTACTCTAAAAAGAATGGTCTACATTTCTCTAGGGTTATCATTTCACCCACATACTGTGTCAGACTCTTGGTGTGGAGGTCTGTGGTAACACTGGCTGAGGCAGGTGTCTGTGCTTCCAGTAAGGTCACAATAAAGTTTACACATAACATCCTTGACTGACTAGGGTATGAGTTTAGGGTAAAAAAAATGTTATCTTTTTATTGTGATAGTCTCCTGCTAAAAGTGCGTTGACTTTGCGTCATCCATGTGGGCTGTACCTATGGGTACTGAGGGTATAAATCATTGAAGATTTCTTTGCTCTGGGCTGGTTATCAACCAGCTCTCTGTGAGCTCTTGTTGACTAGACCAGGGCACTCTGTATTTCATACTAGCACACGATGTTTTGTGTTGAAGTATTCTGTTCTGAATATGGAAATGTTATGTTTTCATTTTGAAAGACTTGTAAGTGCTAAAGTGCTTTCTGTCCTTAAGAACAGAAACTGGTTTTGTATCGATTCAGTCTGCCCCCCCCCCCCCGCCCAAGCAGCCATTTTTTCCAGAGGAACTGATCTCTGTGGTTTGTAGATCAGTGTTCCCTCTAAGCTGAGTTAGTGTGAGCTAGCTCACAGCTTTTTAGCCTCCAACTCACACATTTTGTCTCAGCTCAGGAAGGATGGCTCCAGAGCAAACTCATTTATGCCGTAACCAAATTGCTCGCTCACAGCTTTAATGCCAGTAGCTCACAAATTCTACTTTGTGGGAAGGCTTAGAGGGAGGCTTGCTGTAGATCAGTTAGATTTTTGGGAGATCTCCAGGTCCCACCTGGAGGTTGGCAACCCCACCAGGATCCAGCCTGTTAAGGGTAAAGGTACAGGTTTCCCTTGCTCGAAAGCCAGTCGAATCCGACTATAGGAGCGGTGCTCATCTCTGTTTCCAAGACGAAGAGCCAGGTCTCCATGGTCATGTGGCCGACATGACTAAACGCTGAGGCGCTTGGAACCACAGTGGTACCTATTTATCTACTTGCAATTTCTATGAGGAAAGGCTTAGAGGAGGGCAGGGAGCTGTTCCTGTTGGCAGCAGAGGATAGGACTCAAAATAACGGGCTTAAATTTAAGGGTGGGAAGGTACCGGCTGGATATTAGGAAAAACTTTTTCACAGGAAGAGTTGTGCAACAGTGGAATCAGCTGCCTAGGGAGGTGGTGAATTCCCCCCTCACTGGTGAAGCAATAAGAAAAATTAATCAATAATTATGCTGAATAGAACTCTGCATATTGCTTAGTAAGTTAGAAGCTTTGAAACGCAAGGTCAATGAAACAAGATTCTTTGCTGTTACATGAAACACTAACAACATCTAGCTAACAGTCTTACATTGTTTAGTGGGCAACATTATTGCTCTTAGGCTGGGCTAAAGAACCATGGGAACAGCAAGCAATTAGCAACATTTAGATAGAAACATTCCTAACACTTGAGCAGCTAGTTAGGCGGAGTTATATCGTATGATTTGTTAACAAATATGATGCTGTATGACACTGTCCCCTTCCTTTCTGTGCGTCCCCACCCCCTCGTATAAAACACCAAGCCTCAGTAAAATCTGGGCTCGGTAGCTTTAATGGATTACCATTGCCGAGACTGACGTCATAAAAATAAAGGCTTTCTTCTCTACCTGATGTTCGGACCTTAGGATCATTGGGAAATCTCTATTCTTGGTTTATAGTGCTTCACTGGCAGTGTTCAAGCAGCAGCTGGACAAACCCTTGTCAGGGATGCTCTAGGCTGATCCTGCACTGAGCAGGAGGTTGGACTAGATGGCCTGTCTGGCCCCTTCCAACTCTGTGATTCTATGATCTCCACTCTGCCCAGGAAACTCAGGCCAGTCACACACTCTGTCTCACCTACCTTGCAGGGTTATTGTGATGACGTAATGGATGCAAACCACTTTTGAGTCCTCATTATGGAGAAAGGTGGGGTTGTAAAGGAATAACAAATATTGCCCTTTTGACTGGACAGCAGGCCTACTGCGACTTGGTGATGCACTCCGAGCTTATGGCACCATCTACTAAATTCTAGGTGTCCTTTATTATAGACCCCACAGATTGTGACCCACTCGCGCCGATCGTTGTCCTGCAATAGAATCGTAGTACACCCCGGAGGTCCCCAACCTGGCGCCCACGGAGCATTTTTAGAAAGTGGGTGGGGCTTTCGCCCAGAAAGAATTCTGATTGGCCACTGCAGATCTAACTGTCACTGCAAATGCAGAGAGAATTGCTTTAGCGGCAGCTGCCGCCACAGCACAAGGATGTTCACTATGTGGCTGAAGGTCAGCTGTGCAGAAGCAAGAAAATGAAGTCATTTGGTTAAGCAGGTCTTCTGCCTGAAGTGTTGAAGAGCTACTGTTACAGTTATGCGTAACTTCATTCCCTAACACACTGTGGTAGGAAACATACAGGTGGGTGGCCGTGTTGTTCTGAAGCAGCAGGAGAAAGTTTGAGTCCAGTGGCATCTTTGAGACCAACAAAGTTTTATTCAAGGTATGAGCTTTCGCGTGCACGCACACTTCCTCAGATACATCGAAATGGAAGGTAACCGTTTGTCTACTGTTACCTTTCATTTCAATAGTTCCAGGCGGTCAGCCGTCCTGGTCTAAAGCAGTAAAATGAAGTTTGAGTCCAGCGGCTCCTTTAAGACCAACAAAGGTTTATTCAAGGTATGAGCTTCCGTGTGCATGTGCACTTCCTCAGATACATGGAAACGGAAAGTTAACCATTCGTCTGCTGTTACCTTCCATTTCAATAGCTCCAGGTGGTCAGCCGTGTTGGTCTGAAGCAGCAGAACAAACCAAAAGCTCATAACCTTGAATAAATCTCTGTTGGTCTTAAAGGTGCCAGTGGACTCTTGTTCTTCTAACAAATGGAATAAAATCTCCAGGGTTACTTGCAGGAAAAAAGAGGGTGGGGGGCAGCCGTTAGGAGGGGCCGCTCAGAGCCCAGCTACATACGCAGAGCTGAAATTGCATCAGGTGGCCGGTAAGATCAATGGACAGCAGCAGCAAAAGTAAGTGTAAGAGTTAACAAAAAGAGGTGGCAGCCATTTTGTAGTTCTGCCCATCGCCCTGTGTCAGAATTCCCAAGATGCCTGCAGGCTCAAAAAGACCGTGGACTCCCCATATGCTCTCTGCAGTTTTTAACGAACTAGATGTAATTTGGTTACAGAATGACTCTAACTTGATAAAGGAGTTATATAATATAATTCTGAAATATGAAATGCAAGACGAGGAAAGTAAACAAGTAATGATAAAATGGATGGAAGACTTTGGATATAACATTAATGTAGATAAGTGGTTAAAAATTTGGAAGTCTATAAAATACTTGAAAACAGTATCCTATAAAGAAAATATTTATAAAATATTTTACCGTTGGTATTGGTCACCAGATAGGCTAAACAAATGTTTTAAATCTACATCTAGTCTTTGTTGGTTATGTGGAAGTAATATCGGCACACTTTACCACATGTGGTGGTCTTGCAAAGTAGTGCAAAAGTTATGGCTGATGGTTAAAAATTTAATATGGGAAATTCTGGACTATGATTCAGTCTTGACTCCGGAAGTATACTTATTGAACATGCTACCGGATGGCTTGAGGAGATCTGAACAAAAATTAATGGCATATATACTAACAGCAGCTTGTATATTACGGGCAAAGTATTGGAAAGCATCTACTTTACCAAGTAGGGAAGAAATAATCTCAGAATGGGCTGAATTGGACAAGTTAAGCTACCTATTGAATACAGATACCAAAAGCGACCCTGCTAATGTATGGTCCAAATTTATTATATGGTTGGAATAGTTTGCTGTGCTCATTTGTGTAAATGATGTTTAAGAATGTAGATCTTTGATATGAGAAAATCTTAATTAAAAAATTATATATAAAAAAAAAGAAATAAAATAGATTTTTCATGCATGTATGGAATAAGAAAAAAAAAAAGTGGAGAGTCCTAAATGAGGGAGCCCCAGATTCAAATGCTAGCTCAGCCACGGAGCTACCGTTGCACCTTCGAGCCAGGCACTCTCCGGGGCAATTCTGTCCCAAAAGATTTTAAAAAAATACCACAGGGAAAAGCTGAAGGGTAAGTCTTCCCTCAGCCCAATCAGGGCAAAGGTTTCCCAGAATGTACACACCTTTCGTATGTTACGCAGTCAGCTTAATAAGCAGGGGAAGGGTGAGTAATCGGTTACCGAGGTTAAAGGTCTTCAGGTTCAAGGTGTTAACTTATCATCACACCTTGAAAAAAGAGAGGCAACTTGGGAGTTCATCCATACCCACTGCATTGGGATTTCAGTCAATGACTACCTTTGTAATAAGCAGCTGAGCAACTACACTAATCAATTTGTCCCGGCAGCTCTTCAGATATTTCAGGCGTCCATTATCTCCCAGCTATTGTATGGGGCACCCATACGGATCCAAAGCTTTAACAAAAGAATTGAATCAATAAGCTCTACTTTTTTCCGCAGGATTTTAGGCCTTCCTAACTCTGTTTCATGTTTTTCTCTTTGTGCAGAATTGGGCTCCCATTTTATTGAATCCCAGGCGTGGATTACCACTATAAAATATTGGTTGCACTTACATTTTAGCTCTCCTCCCAACAGCTTTTCTGTCCAACTTCTTGCAGACCCATATATTTCTGCCTGGTCACAAACTATAGTGAATAAAATCAAAACCATGGGAATAGCTTTAGACTCCTTGTACAACTGTGGCGAAACAGCTATTTTGCAGGCGGTGCGGAGGAGGATTTGGGATATGGAAGCCCAAATAATCAATGCTGGGAGTTCTGGAGTCTTGTTCTCCACGCTTCCTTGACCTTCCCCTCCCCCAAGGCTCCCTATATTTCCAATCTAATAGCTCCGCTTCATGGGCGGGTTTTCATGTTAGCAAGATTCAATCTTTTTCCCTCAGCTGTTGTGTCCGGCAGATATAGGGGTATCCCTTATAGGGATAGAACCTGTAGTGGTCTTTCTAGTGAACCTGACTCAGTGGCCCATATCCTTCTACGCTGCCCCCATTACTCCACTATGCGCTGCTATCTGATTGGCCCCCACCTACCCCCCTGAAGGAACTTGTCTGACAGTGACCTAAAAATTTTACTGTCCGACAAGTTCTCGGTAATTACTCTGTCTGTAGCTGAATTTTTAGCTTATGTTTGGAAGTTAAGGGTAAGGGAGTATAAGGCTTAATCCTCTCTGATTAGTTTCATCTAGTCATGTCGACTATTGTTTGGTTTACTGCTAGCTGTATGCTACTGTTTCTTTATTGATGTCCCTGCAGTGTATGCCAATAAAGGTTGTGTATTGTGTATTGTATTGTGTGAACTACACTACCTTAGCGTAGTGGTTAGGAGCACGGACTCTAATCTGGGAGAACCGGGTTTGGTTCCCCATCTCCTCATCCACATGCAGCTGCTGGTGTGACCTTGGGTCAGCTGTAAGTTCTTTCACAGCTGTTCTCGGAGAGCTCTCTCAGCCTCTCCTACCTCACAAGTTGTCTGTTGGGGGGAGTGGAAGGGATTGTAAACCGCTTCGAGACTCCTTTGGGTAGTGAAGGGCAGGGTGTAAATCCAATCTTTTCTTAATTTGATGACATCAGGCACTCAGATGGTGCTAGGTGTTACACTTCTTTGCCCTATGGCTATTTTTCTGAGATTTTTCACACATGTCCCTTTAGATATGTGGGACAGATGAGGTAGAGAAGGAAGTACTTTTCTCCCTTTCTCACAATACAAGACCTCGTGGGCATTCCATGAAATGTCTGAGCAGTCAGGTTAGAACAGATCAAAGGGAGTACTTCTTCACCCAAAGAGTGATTAACACGTGGAATCCACTGCCACAGGAGGTGGTGGCGGCTACAAGTATGGACGGCTTCAAGAGGGAATTGGATAAACATATGGAGCAGAGGTCCATCAGTGGCTATTAGCCACAAAGTATAGATAGGAACTCTCGGTCTGGGGCAAGTGATGCTCTGTACTCTTGGTGCTTAGGGGGGCAACAGTGGGAGGGCTCCTAGTGTCCTGGCCCCACTGCTGGATCTCCTGAGGGCACCTGGTGTTTTTGGCCACTGTGTGACAGAAAGTGTTGGACTGAATGGGCCACTGGCCTGATCCAACACTGGCTTTTCTTATGTTCTTATCCCACTCCTGGCCTTGGCTTAAAGGTCCCATCCAAAGGTACCCCATGATGTTCCAGCCCTGTTTAGGGCTGCTAACTCTGGCTTGAGAAATTCCTGGAGATCTGGAGGCAGCGAGGGTAGAGATCAGAGAGCAGGAGGGAGCTCAGCAGGAATGTGATGTCGGGGAGTCCATGACCCCTCCACAGCTGTCGTTTCTCCAGCAGGGGGGGGGGAAGGATCTCTGCAGTCTGGAGGTCAATTCTAATTCTGGGAGAATGTCGGGCCACACCTGGAAGTTGGCATCCCTAGGTGCCCGTCACACATCCTCAGCTCAGCCTGCCTCACAGGGGTGTTCTCATGAGGATAAAATGTCAGGAGGGCGGGCTGTGGCTCACAAAAGTTGTTGCCATAATGAAGTTACAGCCGACTCGTGGCAACCCCATTGGGCAGAGGTGTCAAACTCATTTGTTACAAGGGCCAGATCTGACATAAATATGTCGGGGCCGGATCACGTGTGCCATAAAACATAACTCCAGGTACTGGAGATAGAAACTGTATGAAGGACAGCAGCTGGTAAGCTCCGAGTGGGTGTGTCGCCACTGCAAGGCCCCCTGGGGTGGGACAGGGGTGCAGAGAACCCACAGAGGCAGACCGGAGAGGCAGCAGTGCAATGCTAGGCAGATGTTCCCACAATACGTGACTGCTGCAGGCAAGGTTGTTCTTCTGTGCTGAAGCCATAATGGAGTGGCTCCGCCCACTCCCCCCCCCCCAGCACTCCCTCCCTTGCACCAGTTGCTCACAGGCTGCATAAGAGCCCTGGATGGGCCAGATCTGGCCCCCGGGCCTTATGTTTGACACCCCTGCCACAGGGTTTTCAAGGCAAGAGACGTTCAGAGGTGGTTATGCCTGCTTCTGTGTAGCGATCCTGGTAGTCTCCCATCCAAATACTGACCAGGCCCAACCCAGCTTAGTTTTCAAGATCAGGTTGTGCACTATACAGGACAAGTTGATTTTCGTAATACTCTGGGGATTGGAGCCTTGTTTTGACTTAATATTCTTCCCCTTCTTACATCTAAATCCAAGGAGAATCAAAAGATTACCCCGATTGCCTGACACCTCTTCCCAGTAGATAAAAGACTTGTTATTCTGCATAGGTAAAGGTTTCCTTTGCTCAAAAGCTAGTCAAATCTGACCCTAGGGGGCAGTGCTCATCTCCATTTCCAAGCCGAAGAGCTAGCGCTGTCCAAAGACTTTTCTGTGGTCATGTGGCTGGCACGACTAGATGCCTAGGCGCACAGAACGCTGTTGCCTCCCCACCGAAGCGGTACCTATTTATCTACTTGCAATTTCTTGCTCTCAAACTGCTAGGATGGCAGGAGCTGGGGCCAGAGACAGGCGCTCACTCCGTCACGCAGCACTTAGGTCTCGAACTGCCAAGCTACTAGCCTTCCGATCTGCAGCTCAGCATCTTAACCTCTGAACCACCGCGGCCCCTATTATTGTGCATACTTGTATACAAATGTAAGATGTTCTCTTTTTCTGCACAACACACCTGGGGAAAGAACAAGTCTTCCTTCTGGGTAAATAAGTACAGAAGACAAACTCTTGGGTCTCATCCATACCATGGGATCAGTGTGGCAGTCTCATTTCTTCCATACGCCACGCCCCCCAACTGAAAAAAAAGGGATCGAGGAGATGGAAAAAACTGCAGGTAACCACTGCAAGCCCTTTCTCAAACAAGTTCTAGGCACCAAACATCTCTTCCCAAAGTTAAGGACAGCGCCACCTCTAGGCTGACATCGCAATACACAACTGTTTTGAAGCAACAGGTATATTTCACAAACTAATAGGGGAAAGGGCCCCTGACCCATGGATAGCCCGTGCCTGCCTGATCTCATTAGATCTCAGAAGCTAAGCAGAGTCAGCCCTGGCCAATACTTGGATGGGAGACCACCAAGGGAGTCCAGGGTTGCTACGCAGAGGCAGGCAATGGAAAACCAACTCTTGCCTTGAAAACCCTGTGGGATCACCCTAAGTCGATTGTGACTTAACGGCAAAAAGAAAAGGGGCTGGGAGAAGTTGTGTTGTGGTGGTGGAAAGTGCCGTCAAGTCACAGCTGACGGATGACAACCCTGTAGGGTTTTCAAGGTAAGCGACGTTCGGAGGTGGTTTGCCATCGTCTGCCTCCACATTGCAAACCTGGTATTCCATGGAAGTCTCCCATCCAAGTACAAGGGAGTCAGTTTGGTGTAGTGGTTAGGAGCGCGGACTCTAATCTAGGAGAACTGGGTTTGATTCCCCACACCCTCCACATGCATCTGCTGGTGTGACTTTGGGTCAGTCACAAGTTCTTTCAGAGCTGTTCTCTCAAGGGCAATTTTTGAAAGAGCTCTCTCAGCCCCACCGACCTCATGGGGTGTCTGTTGTGGGGAAGGGAAGGGAAAGGAGATTGCAAGCCATTCTGAGACTCCTTCGGGTAGTGAAAAGCAGGGTATAAATCCAATCTCTTCTCCTCTACTGTTCAGGGCTGACCCTGCTTTACCCCTAAGGGTATTCGGGGGTGGCATAACCATTAGATACTTTACCACCCAAGTTCAAGAGTCACTCTCACACAATCTATTTTCCCTTTGTTTATTCTCTTGGTGGTTGGCTTTGTTGGCAGGGGAGAAAGACACAGAACAGACAGACAATTTACACCAGTGCAAGCTGGCAGTTGCCAGACAACACCCCGTCCCCGCTGGACCGAGGCCACAACCCTTCCTCAGCAAGAGAGGCGGGCCTTGTAAAACGCGACAGGCATCAACAGTCGGGAAAACTGGCCAGCCTCGGAGGAGGAAAGTGGGATGGCAGAAGGCCCCACGCACTAACCCGGGGCAAGCAAACTAGCTTCCCTGCCTTCAAAAAGGCTCACAGCTAACCGAATAACATGGCTTGGCAACGGTTGTATTTAGCAGCAGCAGCAGTGTTGGACAAATTACAGTTAAGCACAGGTGGAAGAGGGACTGGAAGGTGAAGCCCTCGAACCCGAGTGCCGGGGGTGGGCGCAGCTCTTTGTTTCTGCTTCATTCCGTGTGGATCTCCTCCTCGCGACGGTTATTTCCCCTCTCTCCTGCTGAAACTTAAGGCCCCGCAGACGAATTTTCAGTGTTTTGCATTGATGATCTCGACGAATTCGGGCTTGAGGGAGGCCCCGCCCACAAGGAAGCCGTCCACGTCTGCCTGGGAGGCCAGTTCTTTACAGGTGCCGCCGGTGACTGAACCTGGAAGGAATAAACCCCGTTGACAGATAAGTCTCCAAGGAGGAAAACACAGCAGAAAAAAGGACCCTTCAAAAAGCATTTCCCTGCAGCAACTTTCTCAGGGGCTAGCTACCCACAAACTTGGCAGTGTGTCCCCCCTCACTTTCTTTGGAAGCCATTTCGGGACGGCAGAGTACAGAAATAGAATGAGAAAGGAGCAGGCGGATATTTTCCTGTCCGATAGTTGTCTGTTTCTCACTACACACAGCTGAATTTTATTTTGGTTGGTGTGTGTGTGCATGCGCACCCGGCAGTCATGGTGACCTCTGGAGACTGACCCCTACTGGGGGCCTGGAGGATGTTCAGAGAGGTGGCTGAATAGACCCTGCCCCCGCCTCCCGACTGCTGGTATTCCAAGGAGGTCTCCCATCCAAACCCTTGCCAGAGTCGGCCCTGCTCAGCTTCTGAGATCTGATGTGGGCTATCTAGGTCAGGGTGACACCATTATTTTTCAAGGCAAGAAAAGTTCAGAGATAGGAGTGTGAATTTAGATTTGGGGAAATGGCATGGGGGCGGAGGAAAAGCTTCACATGCTCCCCAACTGGATTTCCCCTTCCAAATCCCCTTGAAGATTAAATAAACATGCAGATCTGCTCACGGATCGCCCAGCTGCCCTCGCCTAGCTTGGTGACCAGGAAGCACGCCAAAGTGAGGACGTCGTGGAACAAACATGAGCATCGCAATGCAATTAAAGCTGGGGTAGCCACATCACACGTGTTGAAGGCTGTTTTGCCAGAATTCTGTTTCCTGGCCCCGTACAGCCAGTTCAGCCTATCAGTGGCCGGGAAGTAGCTCTCCTAGAGAACTTCATAGAATCATAGAGTTGGAAGAAACCTCCAGGGTCATCTAGTCCAGCCCCCTGAACATTGCAGGAAATTCACAAATACCTCTCCCCCCACACACACCCAGTGACCCCTGCTCCACGCCCAGAAGATGACAAAACACCTCCAGGATCCCTGGCCAAACAGGCCTAGAGAACAATTGCTTTAAGACCCCAGAGTCATAATCAGCATTTCCCTGGGCGTGTAAGAAAGGGCCACAAGAACGAAGCACTGGTGCAACCCTTCCTGCCCTCCCTTGTCGTGGTCTGCCTACGTTCACAGAATCAGCACTGCTGTCAGATGGCCACCTAGCCTCTGTTTGAAAACCTCCAGAGGAGAGCCCGCCACCTCCTGAGGAAGCTTGTTTCACTGAGGAACTGCTCTAACTGTCAGGAAGTTCTTCCTAATGTTTAGCCAAAAACTCTTCTGATTTAATTTCATCCCGCTGGTTCTGGTCCGACCTTCTGGGGCAACAGAAAACAATGGAAGATCTTCCGAAGACCCACCGCTTGAGGCTCCACGGAGCAGAGGCGTATGAGTGTTCAGCGCTCAAGGTTCCTCACAACAACCCTGTATTTATTCTGACTACTGCTATCTTGCCTCTTCGGAGTCTTGCTCGAGACAAAAACGGGTCAGTTCTCTATCAGCTCTAGCGTTCTTTGATCAGCTCTACTGACGGAGCAGGGCTCTTGGACTGTCTCTGTCCTCTGATGCAAGCCACCTCTCAAAAAAAGGGGGGTGCGATTTGGCAGCACTTTCTCCCCATACCTTGTCTCTGATCAGTGGCAGGCAACTGAGGCTCCTATAGAACGCCTTGTTAACCACAATGAATGGATACCGTCAACGTTCCCTTTCACAGACAGAAAAAGAGGCGGTCTGTTGGCGGCTTCGTGCTAGTGTCAGATTACTGGCTGTATCACCAGAAGTATAGTGTCCAGATCACGTGAAGTGATGGTATCGCTTTACTCTGCTCTGGGATGACCCCACCCAGAGTACTGGGTTCAGTTTTGGGTACCACAATTTAAGAAGGATGTAGAGAAGCTGGAACGTGTCCAGAGGAGGGCAACGAAGAGGGTGAGGGGTCTGGAGGCCAAGTCCTATGAGGAAAGGTTGAAGGAGCTGGGTGTGCCTAGCCTCGAGAGGGGATGACTGAGAGGGGATACGATCACCATCTTCAAGTACTTGAAGGGCTGTCATATATAGAGGATGGTAGGGAGTTGTTTTCTGTCGCCCCAGAAGGTTGGACCAGAACCAACGGGTTGAAATTAAATCAAGACAGCTTTTGGCTAAACATTAGGAAGAACTTTCTCACAGTTAGAAGAGAAGAAGAAGAGATTGGATTTATATCCCGCCCTTCACTCACTTAAAGAGTCTCAGAGCGGCTTACAAACTCCTTTCCCCTCCCCTCCCCTCCCCACAACAGACACCCTGTGAGGTAGGTGGGGCTGAGAGAACTCTTTCCCAAGCTGTCCTTGAGGGAACAGCTGGTACAGAGCTATGGCTTGCCCAAGGTCATCCAGCCAGGTGCAAGTGGAGGAGTGGGGAATCAAACCCGGTTCTCCCAGATTAGAGTCCGCGCACTTAACCACTACACCAAACTGGCTCTCTGTTAGAGCGGTTCCTCAGTGGAACAGGCTTCCTCGGGAAGTGGTGGGCTCTCCTTCTTTGGAGGTTTTTAAGCAGAGGCTAGGTGGCCATCTGACAGCAATGCTGATTCTGTGAACTTAGGCAGATCATGAGAGGGAGGGCAGGAAGGGTTGCCTCAGTGCTCAGTTCTTGGAGCCCTTTCTTACACACCCAGGGAAATGGTGTAGTGGTTAAGTGCGTGGACTCTAATCTGGGAGAACCGGGTTCGATTCCCCACTCCTCCACTTGCACCTGCTGGATGACCTTGGGCAAGCCATAGCTCTGTACGAGCTGTTCTCTCAAGGACAGCTGTCTCAGAGCTCTCTCAGCCCCACCTACCTCACAGGGTGTCTGTTGTGGGGAGGGGAAGGGAAAGAAGTTTGTAAGCCGCTCTGAGACTCCCAAGTGAGTGAAGGGCGGGATATAAATCCAATCTCCTCTTCTCTTCTTCTAATTGCAACCCTGGAGGTCCCTTCCAAATCTATGATTCTACCACCTGGGAGTCCCTTACTCAGGCACAAAAGCTCACTGTCTGATTAGGAGTCACTCAATCTCACTCTCAGCCTCACCTGCCTCACAGGGCGGTTGTTGTTTTGAGGTTGAAAAAGAAGAGGGGCAAACAATGCTGTAAGCTGCTTTGGGTTCCTCATTGGAGAGAAAAAGCAGGGTACAAACATCTGAAGAAATGAATGGGTAAATCTGCGCCACGCTTGGCTTTCATCATCAGGAAGGGCTCGGCTTACCTCCGTAGATGATCCGAGTGGACTGCGCCACGGCCTCAGATACATTGCTCTTCAGCCAGCCCCTCAGTTTCTCGTGGACCTCCTGGGCCTGCAAAAATTAAGGAACGGTGTCAGGGCAACCAGCCACCAGTTGTAAGCCCAGTTTACCGTGGGAGAAGTAGTGCCACTATGATAGTGGGAATCTCATTGGGAATTGCCTGTCCTCTGGCTCTCGCAGCCTCCCATCCCCCCACCTCTTACAATATAAGGGAGGTCGGAAAACACGCCCACAATAACCGCATCCATACCTGCTGGGGAGTTGCCGTTTTGCCGGTCCCGATCGCCCAAACCGGCTCGTAAGCGAGAACCACTTTGCTCCAGTCTTTCACGTTATCTGGGAGAGGAGAGAGCGGGTCATTCAAAAGGCCATCTACTGAGACAGACGAACAGAACTTGACGGCTGCTGGGGGGTGGGGGGGGAGAGAGGCATGCGGGAGTTTCTGTCCAACTCCAAAACCTTTTAACTCTGCCTTTTAAAAGGAAAGAAAAAGATACACAATGTTCCCTCTAAGCCATGGAGTCCTGTGAGCAAAAATCCTACTTTGTGCGCCACTGGCATTAAAGCTGTGAGCGAGTGATTAGGCTGCTGCACAGATCAGTTTACTCTGGAGCCATCCTTCCTGAGCTACGACAAAAACATATGAGCCAGAAGCTAAAAAACTGTGAGCTAGCTCACACTAACTCAGCTTTGAGGGAACACTGGAGCCCTCCTTCCTGAGCGAAGACAAAAATGGGTGAGCTGGAGGCTAAAAACTGTGAGCTAGCTCACACGAACTCAGCTTAGAGGGAACACTGGAGCTGTCCTTCCTGAGCGAAGACAAAAATGTGTGAGCCGGAGGCTAAAATACTGTGAGTTAGCTCACACGAACTCAGCTTAGAGGGGACACTGACCACAGGACAAGCTGTTAATTTTCATTCCACCAAATCTTACTAGGACAGGTGAACGATTGCTGATCAGATTTGGGAACAAAAGAAACGGGAGGTAGGAGCTAGTTCATACTAAGGAGCTCCAGATCTCGAAGGACCCAGGGGTTACAGGATGCCTCCTGCCCATCCTTGAATGTCTTAACTGCCAACCTGTGTCCCCCCCCCCCATAATGCTGGGTCCTCATACCGGCGATAGCCTTGGTCTGCTGGAAAACCACCTTCTCTGTGATGCCGCCTTCCCTTTCGTCCAGCTTCTCCCCGATGCAGGCAATCACCCCGAGCCCCTCGGCCAAGGCGTGGGCCACCTTCTGTCCAATGAGCTGCAACAAATATAGAGTCTTAGCGGCAAAGAAAAGCTCCTGGCTGGACACCTGTGGTCCTCAACCTCTGATCTACTAAGGTTTCTCCTGCTCGAAAGCCAGTCGAATCCGACTCTAGGGGGCGGTACTCACCTCTGTTTCCAAGCTGAAAAGCCAGTGCTGTCTGAAGACTTTTTCTGTGGTCATGTGGCCGGCGTGACTAAATGCCAAGGCGCACGGAACGCTGTTTCCTTCCCACTGAAGTGGTGCCTATTTATCTACCTGCAATTTCTTGCTTTTGAACTGCTAGGTTGGCAGGAGCTAAGGCCAGAGACAGGAGCTCACTCCGTCACGCGGCACTCGGGTCTCGAACTGCCGAGCTACTGAACTCCTGGTCTGCAGCTCAGCATTTTGACCTCTGAGCCACCACGGCCCTTCTGATCTACGGCCACCCACCAAAAACACGCCAACATCCTCAGTGAATTGCCACCCATAAGTTACAGAAGAATTAAGGACATAAAAACAGTACCCTCCACAAGACCACATTACTTCTGTCAGATGTATATGACACTCAGGTCTCATTTAACGAAACCATTGCTTCCAATGGCTGTCAGTTAATTTCTTAACTTCAGGCTGGATTCCTATCTGCCAGTGTTTTAACCTTTTGATACTGTGGGTTTTAAATGCTGTTAGCAACCTAGAGCTGGCTGCACTGGCTAGGTGGGGTATAAATTGAAGCAAATAAATAAATAAATAAGTGTTCTAAGAGCCTGGGAGAGAAATCTGGGAATTTATCCTCAGCGAGGGGAGAGAAATTACAATTCTACTTCACTGGCTGTCAAGAGCCACTCTAAGCAGGGAGACTGGCCACCTAAAATCCAGATGTGCCAAGGCCCCACTGATCGTAATCCAGGGACTCTAATCTGGGTGAACCGGGTTTGATTCCCCACTCCTCCATAGGCAGCCAGCTAGATGACCTTGGGTCAGTTATAAATTCTCTCAAGAATTGTCCTTGAAAGAGCTCTCTCAGCCCCATCTACCTAACAGGGTGTCTGTTGTGGGGAGGGGAAGGAGTTTGTAATCCACTCTGAGACTCCTTTGGGTAGGGAAGGGCGGGGTATAAATCCAATCTTCTTCTTGTAAGCGAAAGTTCTGAACACCCAACAAGATTTGTATATCCCCTCCCCCCCGCAATTTAGAATCACTGCTGTAGACAAACCCCCAGGTTTCTTAGCACTAGCAGTGGCTAAGGAAGAAACAGGAGGGGAAACCCAGAGGTCACCCACCTCATCGGATTCCCCAAACACGTGCCTCCTCTCCGAGTGTCCCAGGATCACCCAGTTGACGCCAACATCTTTGATCATGGCTGGGCTGCAAAAGAAGGGAAGCCATCACCAACTTTTCTGCCACAAGGTCTCCTCCGCCCCTTTCTGGGCAGGCGCCAGTCCCAGAGCCCCTGAAGACTAACCTGATCTCTCCTGTGAATGCCCCTTTTGGCAGCTTGTAACAGTTCTGGGCGGCCAAGCCAATCTTGGCATCAAGCGCCTGGCGGGCAAAGTCAAGGTAGATGGAAGGGGCACCACAAACCACATCTGTGGGTGAAGAGAGAGAAAAAAAAGAACACAAGGAGGTGACGCAGGCACCCCAAATATCCTCAGCGAGAAAATGCCTTCCTGTGCAGTTTCACCTTCTGTTGGAATTTATACTGGAAGCTCCTTGGGGCACTTTTCTGGGTACCTTTTCTGCCCACAGAATTCTGCAAAGCAATCCACACACTGACAGTAGTGCAAAAAGTTAATGCCCAAACCACTCTCTCAGCCTAACCTACCTTACAAGATAGTTTGAAAGGGCAGCTGTGCTGGTCTGCAGTGGAACAGTGAGATCCAAATCCTAGTAGCACCTTAAAAAAACAACAAGATTTTCGGGGTATGAGCTTTCGAGAGCCTAAGCTCATATGTATCTGAGGAAGGGAGGCCTTGACTCTTGAAAGTTCATACCCCGGAAATCTTACTGATCTCTCAAGTGCTACTGGACTCCAATCTAGCTGTTCTGAGGACAACATGAGATAAAAGAAACATTTGTAACCCATTGGGAGGTAGCTAGAAAATCATATAAGGTAGATCAAATTGGGTAGCTGTGTTTGTCTGTTCATAGCAGTAGAAAAGAGCAAGAGTCAAGTAGCATCTTAAAGCCAGTTTGGTGTAGTGCTTAGGAGCACGGACTCTAATCTGGGAGAACTGGGTTTAATTCCCCAATCCTCCACATGCAGCTGCTGGTGTGACCTTGGGTCAGTCACAAGTTCTCTCAGAGCTGTTCTCTCAAGAGCAGTCCTCAAAAGAGCTCTCTTAGCCCCACCTATCTCACAAGGTGTCAGTTGTGGGGAGGGGAAGGGAAAGGAGATTGTAAGCCGCTCTAAGACTCCTTTGGGTAGTGAAGGGCAGGGTATAAATCCAATTTCCTCTTCTTCTTCTAAACACTAACAAAATTTGTGGCAGGGCAGGAGCTCTCGAGTCCCTGAAGAAGTGAGCAGTGACTCAGGAAAGCTCGCACGCTGCCACAGATTTTTTTAGTCTTTAAGGTGCTCCTGGACTCTTGCTCTTTTCTACAAATGAGGTAGTACTGGTAAGAAAGTGATGTTCACTCCTGTGTCCAGCAGTTTCAGGGCAAAGTTTCGGTCATCTTGGAGATGAGCATCACCACCTGTTAGCGTCCGCAACTCCAGTGGATACTACAGCCCCAGCGACTGTCAGTTGTTGAGATGCATGAGGTTCTGGGGAAACTTCAAGACGGACGATGGTCATGCCCAGAACCACGATTGTTCAGACTGGATTCCAAACCACCTTCTAAACAGGTCTGATGGTGGCAGGGCTTGAGATTCTGACAAAACCCAGCCAGGACTTCCAGCCCAAGTACCAACCTGCACTATACAGAGGATTGGTGGGTAGGCGGAGAAGAGTTTGACAATTCTTGGAAGGCTGGCCGAACAAAGTTAAAACATTTTGACAGATTTTATCATGGGCTTCACCCAGTGTAGGATACCAGGCTGGCATTATGCAACAGCAGTCATTTCACAACTGGATTTCCCTGGTGCCGCTGAGACAATCCAGAGGTGATAAAACTGTTATACCACAACAGTAACGTAACATCCAAAAATTCACAGATGCCGTCCTGGATTTATTTATTCACTTCATTTATACCTCACTTTCCCCTCCCCAACGGGTACCCAAAGCAGCTTATGTGGAGCTTTCCTCCATTTTATCCTTACAACAACCCTGTGAAGTAGGTTACCCTGAGAAACCGTGCCAGTCCCAAAGTCATTCGGCAACAGACTGGGGATTCGAACCCCCGGACTCTAAGCACTACAGCACCCTGGCAAATGGTTCCATCTGGAGCAGCTGAGAAGAGCTACTTCTTCAGAGATGGGTAGCGGGCAAATTTCCTAGTGCCTAGGTTTCTGCACCGCTAACAGCTCGTCCCAGCAACAGCCACAGGGCTCCAAATGCTGGATCTAATCCTTCAGTGACTTCGGCCCACCAGAAGCTGCCGCTTCAATGGCTTGTTTGAAGTATAAACCAACTTCATGTCCTGCATTTTAAGCAGCTATTTAAAAAGAAGAAGAGAAGAAGAGATTAGATTTATATCCCGCCCTTCACTCACTTGGGAGTCTCAGAGCAGCTTACAAACTCCTTTCCCTCCCCACAACAGACACCCTGTGAGGTAGGTGGGGCTGAGACAGCTCTGAGGGAACCGTCCTTGAGAGAACAGCTGTGCCAGAGCTATGGCTTGCCCAAGGTCATCCAGCAGGTGCAAGTGGAGGAGTGGGGAATCAAACCCAGTTCTCCCAGATTAGAGTCCGCACACTTAACCACTAGATCAAACTGGCTCTCAGACCTGGGAAAATGACTCTGGGCTCTTGCAAAAGTCAACTCAAAAGCAGGCTTCTGTGTAGCTGAGATGACACTACTCTCAACTGTAGCAGAACTTCCTAAATTCCAGGAAAGATCTCTGCAGACGTGGCCTTCAGGGCCTAGCCCCCAAATCCCTCAGGCTGTAACCTGTGGGTCTGTTCCTCTAGTTTTCCTCTGGTGTAACAACCAGTTTGGTGTAGTGGTTAGCAGCGCAGACTCTAATCTGGGAGAACCGGGTTTGAGTCCCCGCTTCTCCACTTGCATCCGCTGGTGTGACTGTGGGTCAGTCACAAGTTCTTTCAGAACTGTTCTCTCAAGAGCAGTTCTCGAGAGAGCTCTCTCAGCCCCACCTACCTCACGGGGTGTCTGTTGCGGGAAGGGAAGGAAAAGGAGATTGTAAGCCACTCTGAGACTCCAAGTGAAGGACAGGGTATAAATCCAATCTCTTCTTTCTTCTCAGAGGTTCTTGCATCAGGGGAAGACCCCTCTCGCCAGAGAAAAGTGCCTGGACTGGCAGAACGGACACGGCAGATCCAACTTCACACTTGAAGTTATGCATAATATTCTATGGTTCAAATCCTTGTTTAGCCGGCAGGCGAAATACCAAGGAAGAGAGAACAGCAGGCTTTGTGGAGTGGATCCTCTTTGGTCAGGGACCTCAGCAGCTGGGGATGGTGACTCCAGAGGGGCCCAGAGCCACCCACCTTTCCCCCCTTCTCAAGCAAGGCAGTCAAGTACGATTAGGGGGGTGTAAGAGGAGCAGCTTGCTTGACATACCCCACTCCCTGGTCCTTCCCGCCAAGGCCTGTCTCCTGACCTTTAGCAGGCCGTGAGGATCGAGTTTCCAGCTCCAAGTACAGTAGCTGGTATTTTTAGAGCCCTGCTTCCTATATTTAGGATCCCACCTCCTCCGGGCCCTTTGACATTTCTTCAGGATACCACCAGCAGAAACCGCAGCTCGCCGGGGTCCACTTTGCCCTTTCCAGACTGATGGGAAGAGGAGGGGGGAACCTGCCAGTCGAATCATTTGGCTCAGATAGACTTTGCTCCTATCGTTGGCGCTCTGAGCAGGGGCCCGCACTCGCACTGACACAGCCATGCTAAGCAACCCCCAGGACAGGCTGACAAGCTTGTCTTTGCTGCCCACACCATCCCCCATGCCAGGCCAGGCCAAGCAGGGGTTCCCCAAACCTGCAAAGAGGAATTGGGTAAAGGTGGAGAACAGAAGGAGAGATCAGAGCCCAACTAAGTCCCCTTTCTCTGCTTCTCTCTCGCCAGCCAGGTCTCTTTGAGATCTTTGCCAGAACTGGGTCAGACCACAAAGACAGAATCCGGTGGGTAGCCGTGTTGGTCTGAAGCAGCGGAACCCACGTTTGAGTCCAGTAGCACCTCGAAGACTAACAAAGCTTGACTGAAATTTATTGAAATTGCATTGTGTCTGACGAAGTGTGCATGCACAGAAAAGCTTGCACCCTGAATCAAACTGTTGGTCTTAAAGGTGCCACCAGACTCAGCCTTTGCTTTGGGTCGGACCACCTCACTCGGCCACTCTCCATGACGAAAGAGCCCAGGGAGGTTCATCAGCAGGGGATGCCCAGCATCTCCGTCCCTTTGCTAAGTCCCGGGACCTAGTGGTACTGAACACAAAAGGCCCCAGCAGAACCACAGTGACAACCCCACCTGCTGGGTCTGATCCTCTTAAAGCACAGGTAAATTATTCCGGGAAGGTGTACAAGGGTACTGTAAACCCATCCCTTGGATTTCCTCCTACTGTTTTTTTTTATTTTAAGTGTCCCCAACTCTTTCAATGATCGAGATAAAAGGCCCATTGATAATCTAGAGATAATACCACGAGAGCGAGCGATGAAAGGCCCACCAAAGGCCCCGCGGCTCCATCGGAGGCAAAGCTGCCCCTGCGCGTCGAGGCCTGCAAAAGGCCCCCGGTGAGAATCATGGCCAGGGCCCTCGCAGAAATAAAACGAAACATCTCAGTTCGTCTCCTAAAAAGCTTCTTGTGCCCCGCGCGGGGGGAGAAGAGCGGGTAGTTTGGCCACTTTCCTGCAGCATCGACGCCACCGCCTCCCCCCCCCCCCCCTCCGGGAGCTCTGCAACAGCAAGAGGAGGAAGAGGAGACCGCAGCCGGCAGAGCCATGGAGGACGTGCGGGCGGGCACGCAGCAAGAGGAGGAGGAGGGCCCAAGCGCGGCAGAGGCGGGTCGGGAAGCCGGCGCGCAGGCCTCCCCGCGCCCCCGGGCCCTCCGGTCGGCCTTTTGCAGCCAGGCATGCCCAACCGAAAGCCAGGCTGTTCCCTTCCGAGAGCTGGCCGCTTGCCCCCCCTCCCCTTCGGCCTCCCATGCTAGTCCCGTCCCACGAAGCTCCAGGGAAGCCTTCGCGAGGGGGACGGACAGGATCCGCCCGAGAGTACCAGTCCGGCCACCTTCGCGCCCCACCCCCGTCAACAGCAGCGGTCCGATCCCCTGTGGCATGCCTCCTCGGGAGGAGACCGACCCACGCGGAACGCCTCCCGACGAAGGACGCACGAGGGGGCGCCCGTGCGCTTCCAGGCGCGCCCTCCTCCCACCGCGGCTTCTCACCGGTGTCTGCGGGGACCTTGGCGCCGTTGAGGGTCTTGATGAGCTCCCCGAGGCTCTTCTTGTCGCCATTCATTTTCCAGTTCCCGCCCACGAAGAATTTCCTGGGAGACATGATGATGGTTGCCCAGAGGGTGCCCGGCCCGCCTGCTTCGGTGACAACAGAAGGACGCTCGGAAGGTCAGCAAAGCGCAGCGCCGGCGCCGCGGCTCGCCCGGCACTTTTATCTGGGGCTCGGGTGCACACGCCCACCGCCCTGATGTCGTCACGCAAGCCCTGCCCCTCCTTTCATGACGGTCCTAGTCCATTATTTCGGCTCCGGCGCGGGAATTGTCTGCAGGAAGCGCTGGCGGGTGAGCGGAGGGAAGCATTGAGACAAGGCTGCCAGGTCTGGGCTGGAAAATACCTGGAGACTTTGGGGGTAGATCTGGGAGTGGGCGGGGTTTGGGTAGGGGAGGGACCTAGAGTCCATTCTTCAAAGCAGCCATTTTCTCCAGGGGAGCTGATCTCTCTCAGCTGGAGATCAGTTGTAAAAGCGGGAGATCTCCAGGCCCCCACCTGGAGGCTGGCAACCCTACACTGAGACTTTTGCACAATTTAACCGGAGGCCCCTTAAAGTCTGACAACAGGCTTTCTGACTCGGAGCGCACTTCATCAGATACTTCCAGCTGTTCTAGGCAAAGATGGGGGGCATTGCCAACTCTGGATTTGGAAAATTCCTGGAGATTTGGGGGTGTAGCCTGGGCAGGGTGGGGTTTGAGCAAGGGAGTGTGCCCCTAAACTGACATTTCAGGCAGGGAGCTGACCTCTAGTCTAGAGATAAACTGCAATTTTGAGAGATCTCCAGGCCCCACCTGGCAACCCTGGGGAGAGAGGCATCTGCTAAATGGATGCAGGCTCTGATTCAGGCAAACTTATAGTGGAATAAACTTTGTCAGTCCTTAAAGTGCTGCTGGGCTCTTGTTTATGGGGCAGTGGTTAAACTTATCCAAAAAGACCTGAATTCAAATCCCCACTCTATCATGGAAGCTTGCTGGGTGCCCTTGGGCTAGTCACACATCACCCCGCCTAACCCACCACACAGGGCTGTCTTAAGTATAAAACAGAGGAAAGGAAGTTGTTTTGAAGTCCCCATTGAGCAAAAAGGGGTGTAAATTAGTCTAGTGAAACAGACTGGCACGATTCCCAGGCCCCTAGAACTATGGTCATGGGAGTCTTTTATCAAATACTCACTTTTAGAAGGAGACTGTAAATATCTCCAGCTACTGCAGAAGACATACAAGTCTGGTCTGTCTGTCAACTTTGAAATAGGCTGACATTTAGGAAGGGTTTCGATTGCACGTCTTAAGCTCTTGAGGGCAGGCCAACAAGAAGCCCTTTTCCTGCAGCGGTCTGTGTTACGCTTCTAAAAACAACCACCTTTTTACAGCAGTAGCATGGAAATGAGCAGAAGGTGGGAGAAGCACAGCAAGGCCCCGATCCAACAGCCAGAGCTGAGGCTGCCTCAAAACCAATTTACATTTATCAGTAAAAATTTTAAAAAACGGCACATGTGCTTTTTAGATGCAGTTTGGGTTTTCTCTTGGCCCAGCGTTTGAATGGGCTAAGAACAGAAATTCCCTTTGCTTTAGTACACACATTCCGGTGGACAAGAATCTCACGTGCCGCTCGCCTGCACGAGAACAGATCGGTCCCTCCAGCAGTCTCTTGAATACCCTTTTTTCGGGAGAGGCATTTCATTCTGAGCAGGATTCCTCTGCTTGTTTGCTTCAAACGGTTGTGAAGACGCTTTGTTGCAAGCAGAAATATTAAAGAGACTCAATAACTGTTCTATTAGGGCTCCTTCCTTGAAACCCAGAACTGTAGAATTGTACTTAAACACATTGGCGCTATCGATAGCCTTCCGAACAGGATAGAAAATGTGATCCTTTCTACAGCTGTAGTGTTGAGGATCCTTGCCAATCTAGCCTGCCCCCAAGTGGAATTTGCCAGGCTGACCTGTGGTGAGCCAGTATGGTGAAACTTAACCCTACCTCACAAGATTGTTGTGAGGATCAAATGGAAGGAAGAACAACGTAAACTGCTTTGGGTCCTGGCAAGAAAGGCAGGTATGAATGAAATAAATATGCTGTAAGAAGGAAAAATCAGGTGTGGCGTAGGCCACTGGGGGAGTGTGGAGGAGATAGAAGAGGAGATTGGATTTATACCCCACTCTTCAGTACCCAAAGGAGTCTCAGAACAGCTTACAAACTCCTTTCCCTTCCCCTCCCCTCCCCTCAACAGACACCCTGTGAGGTTGGTGGGGCTGAAAGCACTCTCTCAAGCCCTTGAGAGAACAGCTCTGAAAGAACTTATATCTGACTCAAGGTCACACCAGCAGCTGCATGTGGAGGAGTGGGGAATCAAACCCAGTTCTCCCAAATTAGAGCCCAAACTCCTAACCACTACACCAAACTGGCTCTGTGAATTTCCTGTATAGTGCAGGGGGGTTGGACTAGATGACCCTTGATGTCCTTTCCAGCTCTACGCTTCTATGTGGGGTTTGGCTGACTCTCCTCAGGCACCAGATACTAGAATGGCAAATGGCACACAAAGACTCAAAGGACTGAATAGTACTAAATAAGGTGGGTAGACCTCTCCATCCCGTTGAGATAAACTAGAGAGTCTAAAGTGAAACCAGAATGTCAAATTCTCTCATTATGAAGAGGAAGAACCTCCCCCTTCAGTGACAGTCTACCTGTGGTGGTGAAGTCTGCAAAACTCAGCTTGTTGACCCATGTGTCTCTTTTTAACATTCATGATGCAGCCTAGCGAATTCCCTCAGTTCGATTGTGCCAGTTGAGGTGCTTCCCCCGCCACAGCAGATACCTTCTAGCCATGCAAGACACAAAGCATTTCCCCCTCTGAAAGCACCTCTGCTAGGAACAGTTCCAGAGAGCAGCTGTGTTAGTCTCCAGCAGCACCTGAAGAGGCCAAGAGGTTCAGGGTATGAGCTTTCAAGAGTCAGTGGGATCTTCGTCAGATACCAGGTCAATATATTGTCAGGGATCTGATAAAGGGAGTTCTGGCGATCAAAGGCTTAGATCCCCAAAATTTTGTTGGTCTCTAAGGTGCTACTGGACTCAAATCAACGGCAGCTTCATGTGTTCACGTGGGTGTCACTCTGCTTTGAAAAACTATATATCTAATAGCCAAGAGGCCCCACTCCGTGCCGATATCTAAATCCGTGGGGGGGGGCACTTGGGGGGCAGGGAGATTTTCCTGCACACTTGGGGGACTCCTCACGTTTGCAGAAAAATCCTAAAAGTTAAAAAAAACTTGGGGGGGGGGATATTTAAATCCCCCCAAAAGTTAAAGAGTGTTCCCTACGCATGTGCAGGGAATGCTCTGGGAACTGTGTGGCGGCCCAGTGGTTGGGAGGCGGCCAAGCCTTACTGCCAGAGCTGCCGGGGGGGGGGGGGGGAATCGGCCTGGTGAGAGCTGCTCAGGCCTCACCGGTGCCTGTGGGGGGAGAAGCAGCAGGCCCGAGCAGCTCTTGGGCGCTCAGGCCTCGCCACCGGAGCCAGGTGGCAGGAGAGAAGTGGTGGGCCCGAGCAGCTCTTGGGTGCTCAGGCCTCCACGTGGGAGCCGGGGGGAGAGAAGCAGCCGGCTCAAGCAACTCTTGGGCGCTCAGGCCTCGGTGTGGGAGCCAGGGGGGGGGGAGAGAAGCAGCGGGCCCGAGCCGCTCTTAGGCACTTGGGCCTTGGCTTGGGAGCCGGGAGGTATGTGTGTGTCGGGGGGAGAAGCGGCTGGCCTGAGCAGCTCTTGGGTGCTTGCGCCTCAGCACAGGAGCTGGGAGGGGGAGAGAAGCGGCCAGCTCAAGCAGCTCTTGGGCGCTCAGGCCTCGGCACAGGAGCCGGGGGGGGGGGGGGAGAGAAACAGTGGGCCCGAACAGCTCTTGGGCGCTTGGGCCTCGCTGTGGGAGCCGGGGGGGGGGGGGGAGAGAAGACTCACCTGTGGCTGCTTCCTTCACTTGGTGAAGATCCTTCTCCCCCCCCCAGCAAGTATCACTGGTCTCCCCCTTCTTGTAATAGTTATAATCATCACCATCATCTTATGACATTGTGTGTGGTGTAGCCAAGAGATCCTAGGATTCTCTGGAAGCCTGAAGTTCTAGCTCTTTTAGCATTATGCACCACTAGGTGGTGAGCTACACTTCTTTAGGGGGGCTGAGAGAGCTCTGAAGAGCTGTGACTGACCCAAGGTCACCCAGCTGGCTTCAAGTGGAGGAGTGCGGAATCAAACCTGGCTCTCCAGATTAGAGTCCGTCGCTCTTAACCACTGCACCATGCTGACTCTCAACAGCTGCTTTGAATGGCTAATTTGTTACATGCAGGGAGGGCTTTTCAGAAAGAGGAAGACTTCAGAAACGTGTCTGGCCAGCTCAGGTGATGAGAGTCCAGGACCCTGCTGCCTCAGCCCACTGCTCGTTCTTCAGAATACGTAGAATGGCTCTTAAGGCCCATTCAGGAATACCTGTTGCCAGACAGACACCACTACAGCATGGGCCGGGCTTTGCACTGTCTGGGATCATGTCAGGGATTCCCCCCCAAACAAGGTGTGTTGAAGGGGGAAATGCTGCGTTATGGCCTTCTCCTACTCAGCTGGAGTCTTCCGATTTTACCTGAGCGATACAGGAAGGGGAATCTCACAACCCCACGAGGGTAATATTGGAATGGGCCTAATAATTAATTATCATATATCATTTTGTGTAGGATAGCCGGGCGATCATAAGATTATCTGGCAGCCTTACATTCTAGCTTTTAGCATTATGGACCATCAGATGGTGCGCTATTCTTATTTTGGGGGGCTGAGGAAGTTCTGAAAAAGCTGTGACTGACCCAAGGTCACCCAGCTGGCTTCATGTGGAGGATAGCGCACTCGAACCCGGTTCTCCAGATTAGAGTCCGCTGCTGATAACCTGCATATTCTCTGATCAGGCCTATAGCCTTGTTAGAGTCAGCGTGGTGCGGTGGTTAGTGTAGGACTAGAATTGGGGAGACCAGGTGCGAAAACCCACTCTACCATTGAAGCCGTCTAGGTCAGCTCTGCTAGGAATGGATCTTATGAGATAAAACACACAATACCGATTAACATAAACTTTCTGGTAGGTCTGCGGGGTTTTAAAAAGATCTGCACACATACCCTTTCCGAGGCAATTTCACACGGACTTCACTGCCACAGGATCTGGAATATGTTAGGGAATGAGAGCCTGCGAATCTCGTATTTCCTCAAGCCTCATCTGCCTGCCCTTATTTCCGGGGCCCCATGCGGCCATCTCTCCCTCTCAGTTGATGTCTGACTACTTCTTCCCAGTCAATTTATGTATTTGCTTCGTACATACCCTGTCTCCCCCACCGCCATGGGGACGCAAAGCCGCTCACATCTTTCTCTTTCTCCTGTTTTATCCTTTCGACAGCCCTGCAAGACAGGGGAGGCGGAGACAACGGGACTGGTCCAGGCCTGCCCAGTAGCTTCCAGGACAGAGGGGGGATCTGAACCCGAGCCTCTCAGATCCCAGAATGACATTAGCCACGACCGCATGCTGGGTCCCCAATGAGGCTGCAAATCGATTTTTTAAAGAGAATCTTGCTAATCATCCTAAGTCTCAGTATTACATGGTACAGCAATTTCCAGTAACCTTACTTACTTCCCCAGCAAACGTCTATGCAAACGCACATCCCGATGCCCGTTGTTCAGTTCATTCGTTCAGCCCAAAGTACAGAAGGAACAAACCAGGCCACGATGCTTCCTCTCCGCAGATCAAACAGGGAGAGACCTACCACCCTTCTCCAGTTGATAATACTGAAGAAGAGATTGGATTTATATCCCACCCTTCATTCGGAGTCTCAGAGCAGCTTACAATCACCTTTCCCTTCCCCTCCCCGCAACAGACACCCTGTGAGGCAGGTGGGGCTGACAGAGCTCTTTTGAGGACTGCTCTTGAGAGAAGAGCTCTGAAAGAACTTGTGACCAGCCCAAGGTCACACCAGCTGCTGCTGCAGAGGAGTGGGGAATCAAACCCGGTTTTCCCAGATTAGAGCCTGCACTCCTAACCACTAGACCAAAACTGGCTCTCTGGAGTGTCTCCGTCAAGACTGGGCAGGTAAAGGCATGATCCGACCAGAATGGGGTAGAGAAAGAGACACAACTCACGTGCAGAGAGCAACAAGAGATGTACCCATGGCCATAACTTGCCCCAAATCATGAATTCTGTTGGCCGGTCACTAAGATGTTACCTCTGTAACTTTAGTGCCTGCCTCACTGAACAAGGGACTAGAAAAGGCAGGAGGTGGTGGGGGTGGATCCAGACTAGATTTGCCATCAGTGGAAGGTTTCCTGCCTTCCCACACTGATCCTGATGAAACAGGGCTCCTGGAAGATATGGGGCAGTGAGCGGTGACTGGGGAGGTGAGGTCTGTAGCAGGAAGAGGGAATCAGTGGGAACCACCGGTCTAACCTGGCTCCAACTAAAGATTTTACCCGGGGAGTCTACAGGCAGCCAAGATTGCAATAAGCCGCTTCTGCCATTGGAAACATGCTCCCTTTCCATCTACAGCCTTTTTGTTACTTCTATTCCCCACGGACTCAGGCCCCCAGAGTGGGTTGGAACTGCTGCAGTGGTTTTCCAGCCACAGGTGTGTTGCCAGCTTGCACGCAGCTCTTTTCCATCCTTTTTTGGAAAGGCTTGCTGTTAATCCACGTAAACAGCAAGGGCATCTCCTGCCTATCTCAAAACCAGGTGAAGCAGATTTCATTTTAACAGATGGGTTCTGACACCCTGGCTCCTCCTCTTCCTGTTGGGTAAGTCATGTCATGTGACTTCCTGCCATAAGCTTGCTGCCCAGTGCCCGGGGCTGAAGGTCACCCGTTTCCCAAGGTCAGGAAAGACCACACAGACGTTAATATCTCTTGAGAAGACGTATGAAACGGGGTGGGGAGACAAGATGGGCATGCAGGTAGAACTGGGGGGCAGAAGAATTGTTTATTATTCGATCCTTTGTATTTTGGCATTTAAGGAGCGCAAGAAGAACAGGGGGCAACTTTATGGCCCGGGGTTGATTCCCTGCGTAATTCCCCGGGGAGAGGGAAAAGAGGAGGGAGAAGCCCAACCTATATGGTACATAAAGCCACACGTACACGAGTGCTCCCTCCCCCCCTCCCCCCAACCGATCACCCCCAAAGTGTCAGAGTTACATCAAGAAGCAACACAGCGGTGTGTAAATATCCCCCCCCCCCACCCGGGGTGACTGGTTCAGTGAGACACACTTCCTTCCTTTCACACAGAGAGATTCAGATCCACCCCCACCCACCCCCGCCCATCAGTGTCCATAGGGGCTCCAGACGCCAGGCTTTCCGCAGGGAGGAAGCCGGCCCCTGGGGCTGCAGCAGCGGCACGGCACGCAGACACACGCAAGAGCTGAGAGCTGGCCCCACGTCTTCACATCCATCACCGGCATTCCCCTCCCTGCTTTGGCCAGCAGCCGGCTCCCGCTCAGCACCCGGCAGGGGAACGGCCCTAGCTGGGGATCCGCTGGTAGAAGTAGATGTAGCCGAGGTCCTTGGGAGGCTTCTCTGAGGCGCAGACTTTCTGATCGTTGTAAATCACCCATCTGTGGTAGGGGAGAAGGATAAAGAACCGCCGCCTCAGAGGCCAAGGGCTTAACAACTGCAACCCCAAACATGGTTCCTGTGGGCATCGTGGCATTGACGTGCACTCGGTATGTACCAAGCCGAATAAGTATCTGAAAAATGCCTTATTGGTGTTTTTGGGGGTATTTATTCAGCTAAATACAGATCAGACAATCTGATTTGGCTACCAAAATAGCCACACCCAAGTAAAAGCCAATATTATTCGGCTTTTATTTGAGTGCAGCTAGAAGGCACTTAAAGAGACCAGTCTCTTTAAAAGCCTCCAGTCCCCATAGGGTATAATGGAGCGGAATAAATTCGGGTTTCCCGCCTACTTACCCAAATACCAGTACAATACTGATACTGGTGTTTCGGAATGCTGGTATTTTTCAGGTCCAATAGACCCAAATTGGGGGAAAAACCATTTCTGCACACCCCTAACTGACACATTTCCTGGCACCCGCTTCCTTCTTACCCCAAAGACTGAACCAATTACAGTGTCCCCCCCATTTCTTTGGCGTAGGAGGTGTTTCAGAACAGCCCAGTGGGCAGAAGGATGTTTGCTTTGGAACATCTGGAACTGCCGGTGTCCCCCATCCCCTGCCATGGCAGGCATAGCTTCCCTCCACCAGCTCAACTGAAGGACCATATTTTCCCATATGTTCCTGCCTGGGAAATAAGATTATAGGGAGAGGCCCTCGTCACTATTCCATTGACCAAAGGAGATCATCCAGTGAGTACACAAGAGAGGGCCTTTTCAGTGGCAGCCCCACAGTTGTGGAACAACCTCCACCAGGGTGGTGAGCCTGGCCCCCTCATTCTCTGTCTTTAGGAAGTAACTGAGGCAACTGCATTCATGCTGGCATCTGATTAGTTCTTCTGCCTACTGGCAGTCCTACACAGAATTCATGTCCCGTCTCTGGACAGGCAGATTTTAGGCACCCCTTCCCCGAGTCGAATTCTACAACCCGCTCTTCAGTATTAAAGCCCTTCTCCCGGCCGACAAAATCTGATAACTGAATCTACAGCACACATAGGAAGGGCCACTGTTGCTTTGCAGGATCCTACCCTCCGTCTCTCCGGGTCCTCTTTTCTCCCCCTTACCTGCCGTTCTTCTTGATATGACAGACATAGTGGCCGCACATGGTGGAGGTGCCCATGTGGCTGATGAAGGCAAAGAGCTGGTATTCTGAAAGGGAAAGAGAGGCGGGGTGGGAAAGACAGATCAGACTGCTCTTATCCCTCTGAGCAGACCCCTGTAGGAGCTGGGAAGGGGGGCTGCTCCAAGGCTGAGCTATGTCTTTCTAGAAGGGAAACACTCGGCCCGAACTCAGAGGCAATGTTGTCTAGGGGTTCCGGTGCTGGACAGACCCAGGTTCAATTTTCCATCAAGCGTAAGAAGTAGGAAGCAACAGCCTCTGGCTTAGACAGCCATAAGAGATGGGACCTTGGGCTAGCTGTGGTGTTTCTCAGCCTAACCTACTTCATAGGTTCAGGTGGGCAGCCGTGTTGGTCTGAAGAAACCGAACAAATTTTGAGGCCAGTAGCACCTTTGAGACCAACAAAGTCTAATTCTGGGTATACCAAAATCAAACTTTGTTGGTCTTAAAGGTGCCCCTGGACTCAGACTTCGTTCTACCTCCTAGGGTTGTTGTTGGGGGCTACAAGGGGTTCTTTGGGGAGAAAAGTGGGAGGCAGAGATGTGTAAGTAGCTAGCCTCGTTTCTTAACAGGGTACAGGGCTTGCTGATCTCGGAAAGGACTTGAGTCTGCCCCAAATACCCAAACTCCCTTTTCTGGGGAAGTAGCTCTTCAAGGGCCTGGCCTGAACCTAACAGCCCATCTAAGTACTCCCCATGTCCGAGTGTGGCCAGGCAAATACAGCTTGCTAAAGGCACAAAGGCAACAGATCTCCCCCTGCTTGGCGTCTAGCATCGAGTACACCGCCTCTGAACATGGAGGTTCCCAACAGCGGTTGCGGCTAATATCTGGCAACAGGCTTCTTGTGCTCCACCTGACTTAAGCCGGATGGCTGTTGCTAGACCTTATGGTGGCAAATTCCACATGCAGTTAAAAAACCACGTGCTCCCAGACAGGCCCCTCCGTGTCCTCTCCCCCTGAAATGGGCTGCCAAACTGCTACCCCAACAGGAAAGGAAAGAGACAGGTGGACAAGGCGGGGTTTGTGTGTGTGTGTACGAATGGCCACGACCATAGACAATGGCTTTAAAACAGGGTTAGAAAGATTCAGAGAGGAGAGGCCCCTCTATGGCTACTAGGCCCCGGAAACTAAAGGGAACCTCCGCATCAGGGGAAGGCCTCGTCCTTCGTGCCTTGATCACTGGTTCTCCAGGGTCACTCGTTGGCCACTGTGCGAAACAGGCTGCTGGGCTAGACGGACCCTCACTGGTCTGATCCAGCAGGGCTCATCTTATGTTTACCCTTATCCAGGCATCTAAAGAATTGGTCACAAAGGTTTAAAAAGGACAGGGGGGCTTAAAGCTGCAGCAAAAAGAAGAGGCAGGGAGACAGAGCCAATAAGCCCAGGATCTGTGCTCCTCTTGCGTCCCAGACTCACTTCCGGGTCCATCGCGCACTTTTGGCCCCACGGGGACAGATTCAGAGATGGATTCCGCAGCTGACCGCCCCTCGGAGATGTCCATAGCAGCTTCTGCGTCCAGGTCATCAATGTGGCTGAAGATCCAGTCCACAGCCCGCTCGAGATTGTTGTTCTGCAGACGAGAGGGCGGAAGCAGTCAGGCCGGGAGCCCCCGCCATCTCCACTTCCAGAATCGGTACAGTGAGGTTTCTCAAAAGGGGGAAACCTTCGGCCACTGGGGAGCGCCTCCGACTGGGCTCTCGCCCTCGACCCACCGTAGCTCGGAGCGCTTTCATCGCCTGATCCCGGGAGAAGCCCATGGAGACTATGGTGTCCACGCTATCTTCGGGTGGGGGATCGGGACAGGCAATTGCGGAGCCTGGCCCGCTGGATCCGGGAAGAACCAGAGGATTGGCGAAATCTAGGGAAGAGTGAAACCAAGTTTCAGGAGCCTCGATCTGTGAGCAGGGCTGTGTGTGTGTGTGTGTGTGTGTGTCAAGCGGTCTGTTTCAAAATACTGTCGCCTTGGCCCGGCCCGGTGGGAGATCAGCACAGGACTGGCCGGCCGCCGACATACCTGGATCTTCCATGTGTGACATGACCCAGTTCATCGCCGCCTCAACCCCGCTGTTCCCAGTGTAATACACGGCCTTGCGGCAGGCGTCCATCGGGAAGCCCATCTCGACGAGATGGGTGATCACCGACTCGTCCAACATGGGGGCTGCAGGTGGGAAGGAAGACAGGGGTGTTGAATAGCAGGACTTCTGAAGAACTGCTTGGGTAACCTTGCGGCCCACCCACACTTCCCCCAGATCTCTCCCTCCCTAGGCACCAGGCAGTAAATAAGCCCTACTGTCTGTGCCCTGCCTGCAGAAGCGAGGCAGCTGGCAGCTGAGGACAGGACTCTCTTGGTGGTAGCACCCTGTCTTTGGAATGCCCTTCCCCTAGAGGTTGGTCCGGCACCTAATTTGTTGACATTCAGGAACATTTAAGGACATTATAAACATTCTTATTTTAATTGAGCTTTATTCTGCCTTTTAGCTGGCTATTACTGAAAATGGGCTTTATTTTACCTTGTTTGACGTTGCTCCTGCCCCTTGATTGGTATGACTGGTTGTTGGGTTTTGTGACTCTTCATAATAAATTTTCACACGGTTGCTTCCGATTGAATTTTAACTGTTTTGCTCTATGTTTCCCCCTAAGCCACCTCAAGCAGTGCTCTAAGGAGATGGTGTGCCAAGATGGAAAGTGGCCGAATGAGCCGCTGCTTGAAGATGCACGATGCTGCCTCCTGTTCGGTATACATTTCCAAGAGGAACCAGGAGCATAGCTTAGCTCAGCGGTTCTTAATGTTCAATCCACTCCAGCACAAGTACACACTACATGCACTGAATGCCCCCAAAGAGAATGGGATCATCCGTCAGAACTCTGGCTAGAATGCTGCACTCTAATGATTTCACGACAACTCAGGTTGTGGGCAGCTAAGAAGATGCATTTATCTGTCTGGTAACGGGCAGCTGTTCAACCTTTAGGCATCCCAGGATCAGGACATTTGGGAAGCCGCGTCTCCTCCCATCAAGGTGGATGCGTGTCGAGAAGTTCAAGGACCTCCGAGGACCTCACAAGCCTCGTTAGAGGAACCAAACCCAGAGAAGGGAAGAGTGCCAGGATCCGGCGCTCTGCCGAGACGCTCCCCCCAGATGAGGTTTTTGGGCTGGCCTGCTCCGGAAAAGCCTCCCCTTTATGGCCCCTGCCCACCGGTTCAACAGCAGTTCTAACATGAACATCCCAGGACCCGGGGTGGGGGTTAAAGGCAGGCAGGCAGGCAGGCAAGCAGGAAATCACTGGTAAAGTGACACAAAGAAAGACTGAGCAAGGAGGAGGGAAGGCAGTAACACAGGCAACAGGACACCAGGAGAGAGAAGAAGAAGGGAGGAAGGCTCCAGGTGGAGGAGGAGAGAAGAGTCACTAACATGTCGGAGAGGAGAAGTGAGGGGAGCAGAAGGAGTCGTCGTCCTCGTTGCCATAGAAACCCAGGCTACCTTTGGGCTCATCGGGCGTCACCAGCGGGGGCGCGATGTCGGGCATCTCCTCCTCGTCGGGCTGAAGTCCGGTCCCCCGCAGGGCGGAGATGTCCAGCTCCTCCGGCATTTCGATGGAGACATCTGGCAACACAGAGGGGACCCGCTGGGAAAATGGCCCAGGGCACCTGTCCAAGGCGCAGTGCCATGTTTGCAAGCATGGGCCTTCAGCCGGCAAGCCAGCCAATCCCAGTGCTGTCTGACCACACTCCGCGGATATGCTAAATGGAACAAGGTCACGCAGGAATGCTTTGGTGGAGAGCTGTTGTGTTGTGTTGTGGCTAAGAAGGAGGGCTGGGAAAGCCGAGCTGGAATCTCACTGTAGCCACAGCTAGGGATGTGCATTCGGTGTGGCTGAGCTGATTAAGAACCCAAACAGTGCCTGTACGGCATTATATGGGATGACCAGTTACTGAATCAGATTCTTTGATCTGATTCGGCTGGCCGATTAGTGCATCCCCAAATATTCGGGGATCCCGAAAGGGGAGAGGGAAAGGATCTCAGGCACGCCAGCCCCTCTGACAGGCAGAGGCATCTGAGATCCATTCCTTTCCCTCCCTCCCTCCCTCCCCTTCACCTTGCTTCCAAGTGGGGGACGTGAAAGGGGGGGGAGAGAAAGGGAACCCAGCAGTTGCCGTTATTGGAATGGCGCAAGGGTGAGGGAGAAAAATCACGGGCAGACCCTGGGGCATTGTCACGGCTCCACAGAATGACTCTTACCAAGCTTTTTAGGGACCCAGTCTAGGCCAAAGGTGAATTTCTTAATTTGGATCACTAGATAATCCGGGAAGGAGGCAAACCGGGTCGTCCTGAAAAGGGAGCAAGAGAGAGAAGCAGTGAAATATCCTTTTGTCAGCAAGAGAGGGAGAAAGGACAGGCAGCATCTCAGGAAATGCTTCAGAATCGTGTCTGCCTGCCCTACTGGCTGCTGCCGCTAAGTGCAGCAGCAGAAAGGGACTCCTCTAGCACAGAAACAAGCCAGGGCGGCAGACAAACTGGGACACCAGAAGTGAACCTGACAAAAGAGAACGAAAGCTACGATGACCGTGGGCAGCTCTCGTGACTCAGAGGCAGTGGGCGTCAGTCCCCCTGAATGGTCAAGGCTTATGGACTGGATGCTGCAACGTTCCCCGGAGGATGTGGCCACACGCGCCTTTTAATAACTGCATCCAAATTGCTAGGTGTACCTCTTACTTGGAAGAAGGAAGGGACCTGGTTGCTGTGATTCCCTCATCTTGCACTACTGTGTAACATGTTCTTGAGGAGTGTACTGAAGCTTTGGGTTGGACAAGGCTTTGCTCTGCAGTAGGGAAGAGCTAGTGGCAAAGTACAGATCACTCCACATGTGGTTAAATTTGCACAAGACCTGCCGGTATGCTTCTGGGTACATCGAGATGCCCGTTAGCCTCTGAGGCTTTCCGCGGTCTGCGCCCCGCATGACTTTGGGACAAGCCTTTTCCTGAACGAGCCGTTCCCAGAGCCGCTGTTAGCGTCAGTCACTTGGGGGACATGGGATGGAGAACAGGCCCCCGTGGCTTCTCTCTTCCCCTCTGCCTTGCGTGTACCAGGGAGACCCTTACGGCCAGTCCTCACAAGAGCCACATGGTCAAGGCTTCTGAGGCTGGATACCATGTTGCTCCAGAGGCAACTACTGGGTGGGCAGGTGAGGGAGAGGATCACGTGGGGGAAGAAGGAGGCGGGATTCATACCCCGCCCTTCGTTTGGAGTCTCAGAGCGGCTGACAATCAATCCCCTTCCCTTCCTCTCCCCACAACAGACACCCTGTGAGGGAGGCAGGGCTGAGAGAGTTCGTAGAGAGCTGTGACTGACCCAAGGCCACACCAGCAGCTGCATTCGAGGGAGTGGGGAATCAAACCCGGTTCTCCCGGATTAGAGTCCGGAGCTCTTAAGCAAGCTGGCTCTCCACTGGAAAACCCTTATGGGGAAGAAGCGTGAGCATGGTTCCCCCCACGGGATCCTACTCCCCCCTCCCCGCAGTTTCTTGAATCACACATTGCTAGAACGGCATGGGAGAGACGACCAAGGCAAGGCAAGAATCTTTTTTAAAACAGGAGGGGGCCAGGGGAACGAGATGGGGCCTGGACGGTCGCAGCTTCTGGAGACCCTGGAGGTCAGCCTCTCCCCTTAATGAGCTGCGAACCGGCCAGCCGACCCCTCCGTGGGCTTGCTTACCAGAGCCCAGCTATCTCCTCCCCCCCCCCCCCCGCCACTCACTCACTTGAGGGCCACAGACTTGGCCTGCAAGGCTGTGCTCCAGAAGTCGTCCACTTGTTCCGGGGCCCCGTAGGCCTCCAGGCAGGAGCTGAAAGGCACCTTGGCACGGACCAGCTCTGGCAGGGGCTGCTTCTCCGCCTCCGCTTGCCGCTTCTTCTCTTCGTATTCCAGCAGCTCATCTGGGGGGGGGGACGAGAGCGAAAAACAGGAGGCGTGATCCTGTGGATGGCTCTTTAGTGTGTGTGTGTATGTGGGGGTGGGGGGAGACAATGGCAAACAGAGGAGGCGCAATCCTGTGGATGGGGAGCGCTAGGGCTTCATGTGCTCAGGTCAGGATGGGCAAGTCCCGCTTTTGCTGCGGTGGTCGCTGGGGTCAAACCCTGCACCCTTGTCAGCTTCCATCCTCATATCAACTTCTGACCGACTACATGAACACATGAAGCTGCCTTACATACTGCATCGGACCCGTGGTCTATCAAAGTCAGTATTATCTGCTCAGACTGGCAGCAGCTCTCCGGGGTCTCAGGCAGAGAGAGGTCTTCCACATCACCTGCTACCTGGCCCTTTTTTACCTGGAGAGGCCGGGGACTGAACCTGGGACCTTCTGCATCCCAAGCAGATACCCTACTGACTGAGCCACAGCCCTTCCCCAACACGACAAGACTCGCTTTGGGAAGAGAGTGGGAGCGATTCGGGGAAGCCTCTTGGATCTCACAAAGCCTCTCTTTGAGCAGGATGTGCAGAGACAGCAGCACACCCATCTAGTGTGGGGAAAGCTAGTATGTGGAGTGGATAGAGTGCCATATCGGGGTGGGGGAGACACAGGTTTCAAAGCCCCACACTGCCAAGAAGCTCCCTGGGTATCTTTGGGGCAGTCATGCACTCGGGGACAGACCTCACAGGGTTGTTGTGAGGGTAAAATGGAAGGAGGGGATGAGCTCCTTGGAGGGAGGGCAAAATAAGACTCTGATAAGAGAGTTGCACATAGGTGGAAAGCCAAGGAATACGGAGAAGAACGGATTTGGTCATTATGGAAGTTTCAGTTCTTTCACCTGCTACCCTTTGAACTGGAGATGCCAGGAGCTGATCTTTCTGCATGCAAAATACAGGTTCTACCACTGATGCATTGTCTCTGGGCAAGGCGGAGGGGACGGGCCATCTGTCTTGCACTGACCATCAGTCTTGCTTAAGCTCCATGTGCAGCAGAGAGACCAGCTCTCTTGCACCCCCCGCTGGGTCCCATACCCCAGTTTAAAGCAGCAGCACATAGAAGTGCGTTGCTTTCAGCCCCCAGACCTTTATTCAGAGCGGCCTCCATGGGCACCGGCAGCTGCATGATGTAGTCGACCCGCTGGGTGTATTTCACTTTCTCCGTGGCCAAACACTTCAGCTTCTCCTCCACCAAGAAGCGGAAGACCTCGTTCGGGTTTTCCGAGCTGCGGCAGTTCCTCTGGAAAGGAAAGCACAAGAGCGAAGGAAGACAGTTAGGCCATGACTGTCCACCAAGAAACCAGCAGGGATGCAGGAGGGACGCTGACGAGCAAGGCAAAAACGGGTCTCTTCCTGTGTAAAAACCTACACTGATGGTTTTTGGATATGCCCTCTTTAACAAAACAGGTTCCAGGTGAGAAACCAGCTGAGCAAAGGGCACAAGATTCTGGAGAGGATTCTAGATTTAAGCAACCATCAAGATTGACTGGGTCTCAAAGTAGCGTCAGCTGAAGAGGGAACACACCTTCTGAACATGCCCAACCCTCCACAGCAGCTGCTTAGGGAGAGACCTGAATTACAGGTACTAGCCAATAAGCCATATTACCAAACTTGCCTACCCAGTGATCTTCCGCCGTGAGGAATCCCTGAGAAACTTTAGAATAACTCCCCTGCACATGGTTTGAAACCTAATGACCTATTACTTTTTTCCCTTTTACTTTATTTAAATAACTATGTATACAAAATAACATTCAACCTCTAGACAGTTGCCAAAATAACATTTTCACATCTATCACCTACAAATAAACCAGAGATCTGTTAAAGAAATAACACGTCTTGATACAATGTCTTTTTTGGAAGTATATATTTTTCAGTTATATACTGAACTACAGGAAACGCATACTTCAACAAATTTAGTGATGGAATTATTTACTTTGGCATAATTAACTCTGAGATTTTACTCATTATAAAGTAGTCCCAAAGTCGAGCTTGCCATTGTTCGATTGTAGGTATTTTCTTATCTTTCCACATAACTGCCAGTGTAATTCTGGCTATAGCTAAGAATATTGATATTAGAACAAATCTAGAGTCCAGTGGCACCTTTGGTCTTAAAGGGGCCTGCTGCTGCTGTTCAGTCGCACAGTCAAGTCCGACTGTTCGTGACCTCATGGACCACATCACACCAGACCCTCCTGTCTTTCGTCCTGCTCTTAAGTTTGCTTAATTTCATGTTTGTTGCGTCGACAACACCATCTAACCATCTACTCCTTTGCCGTCCCTTTCTTCTTTGACCTCCAACCTTTCCCAGCATCAGGGTCTTCTCCAGTGAATGCTCCTTTCTCATTTGGTGGCCAAAGTATTTGAGCTTCAGGATCTGGCCTTCCAGGGAACAGTCAGGGTTGATTTCTTTTAGGATTGACTGCTTTGACGACCTTGCAGTCCAAGGGACTTAAAGGTGCCACTGGACTCTAAATGTGTTCTACTGCTTCAGACCAACATGGTTGACCACCTGGATCAATACTGATATTAATTTCATTTTATTTCTATCCTCTAAAGCAGGGGTGGGCAATTGTTTTGGCTCGGGGGCCACTTTGTGGGAGCGGAGGTTAGCAGAGGGCCGCACCTTTTAAAATGATTGCATTCATTAGTTAACTTTGCATTTCAGAAAAGGTATACATTGTATCATAAAAATCAATACATATAAATTAAATAAAATAGTGGTAGTTTTATTCAATTTATTTATTGTGCTAATTTCGTATCATCTATAGCTGCAAGCACATTTAATTTTAGAATCAGTTTAATGAGACAAATGTACCCTATCACACTTTTCTACAATTTTTTTGAAATCAGGAGTGAGATTGCTTGTTGAGATTCTCATCACAGCCTGCAAGTTAATGCCTGTTAAAGAGCATCTATATTTACTCTTGTTGATCTTCATGCAAGAAAAATTTTGCTCACAAATATAGGTAGACCCAAATATAGAGAACATTTCCCCAGCAAATTTCTTCATACATGGAAATTTTTCCAGCAGACAAAGATTTGTAAAAGTCAACTAATGTCACAGCATTAAACATTTCTTTCACAGTGTGATCTGACTGCATGTCAGTAAATTCAAGCTGCAGCTCCTCAGGTGCTGTATCAATATCAGCAGTGATGAGATAAGAGAGCAAATTGAATTTAGGCTCAGTTTTCTTGAAGTCCTGAAATCTTCTTGGCGGGCCGCAAAAAACTCTGTGGCGGGCCGCATGTGGCCCCCGGGCCGCCATTTGCCCACCCCTGCTCTAAAGGTTGCTTCCAAAAATCAAGTAGAAACAGTTCTGGGACTAAAGATAAAACATACCGTATTTTTTGCTCCATAAGACTCACTTTTTCTCCCAAATAAAGTGGGGGGGAAAGTGTGTGCATCTTAAACCCCCCTCACCTTTCCCAAGCCACGGCACCGAGCAAAGTTAGGTGCGTCTTATGGTCAGGTGCGTCTTATGGAGCGAAAAATACGTAATTTGTTATTTGTTTAATTTTTGAATGATATCTTCCCAGTACAACTCTATTAATTCACAAGTCCACCGACAGTGGATAAAATCTGCCTGGTGACCACAATATTTGTAACAACCTGGATCATAATTTTTGTTTACTTTATGTAACTGACTTGGCATAAGGTACCATCTTGTTTGCATTTTAAACAATTGGAGTTTTATATTAAAAACAGCAGAGCGAGAGCTGGGAGAGTTCCAGATTCGCTCCCAATCATCCTATTACCATTCCCCTAAAAGGATTCCAGTTCACCGACCATAATCCACAGGTTTACTGGACTACTCTGGAGTAAAAAACACTGCAAAATGTTTCTGCTTTGCTCAGTTCCCCTACCCTCAATGCAAAATTAATCATTCAGAACTGTTTCCTGAGGAAACCCTACAGGATGGACCTTTTGCTGATGAACAGGCCTCAAATTAAGCTCTCCAGGGATGCTGCAGCCAACTTCTTTCTACAGCAGCAGCGCCTGTGGGAGCCCTGTGGTGCTGACCTCTGACACCGCTCCTAAGGCTTCAAATCAACCAAGCCAATCGACGTCCCTCCTCTTCCCAGCTCTGAAACACAGAACCCAACAGAGACCCACAATCAAGATCTTGGAATAAAGCAGGCGGTGATTACCTCCACCATGTTGATAAAGTGCAGGAAGAACTCCTGGGCGTCTTGCTGCCGATTGGTGGAAAACTCCGGATGGCCTTTGCCCACCAGAGACTTAAACATGCGTGGCGCAATACCGTCCTGAATTCCCTGCAGAGACAGAGGAGACGCGAGTAACTGCACTGCAGACAGGAGAGTGTCCTATAACTGATGAACAACAGTTGGCACTCCCAGTCCTCACCTTCTGGTCTGGTTGCTGTTCCCCATCTGAGGAAGCCGGCTTTGAATATTCGCCAGAGAGAAGCCCATGGCCCAGCTTGGCTCTGGAAAGACACATGAATTCATCAGTCTAGAGACACGCAAGAAGGAGGAGATTGGATTCGTGCCCCACCCTTCAGTCGGAGTCTCAGGGTCAATCTCCTTCCCTTCCTCTCCCCACAACAGACACCCTGTGAGGGACGTGGGGCTGAAAGCTCTCTCGAGAACTGTGGGTGAGAGAACAGCTCTGAGAGAACTTGTGACTGGCCCAAAGTCACACCAGCTGGCTGCATGTGGAGGAGTGGGGACTCAAACCCGATTCTCCCAGATTAGAGACCCCCGTTCTTACCCACTACACCACGCTGGCTCTCAGAGACTTCACTATCCACCCCCATTTTCAATCTCAGTGGAGGTTGCTGTCTCACATAACAGCAGCGGGGCCTTATCTGACCATTTCACCACATCAACCAGGAACCCTAAAGCACTTAGAAGGCAGTGGGGGCTGCACATTTTCACAGGGGCAAAAAAGATCTCTAGATCAGTTCCTCCAGGAAAGTAAGACTGTCAAGCACCTCCAGTTTTGTTTTTTGGGTTTTTTTTTTAAACCTCAAGCAGTTTAGGTTCATCTGGGCCAGTCATGCACTCTCAGGGACTTCTGCTGATGAACAGGACTCGTTTCAGTGGCTAAGTTTCTAGTTCTTGTGAGTCAGCAAGGAAACAGTGGATCGAGTTCCCCCCCCAGACTTTAGACAGGACTGCTGGATCAAATAAGCAGAGCGGAGCCAGAGAAGACCGTGATAGGGAAAATGCCGCGGGAGAACCCCTCAGTGCGGGTCGCGCACTGAGAACGGCTGGGGGCAAAGACTGGCCACTACGTACACTTGGGTGCTGAAGTCCTGCGTCGGATCTGTGGGAGCATTTCGGAATATTTTTTCTAGCTTGTCGACGTACCTGCAGAGGAAACCAGAGAGAGCCTGACTGAAGCACTGCAATCGCATCCTTTCAGGTTAGCGGGCCAGGGCTCTGCAGCATTCCCATCCGCTCAGGGTTTGTGATCCAGGCCTTGGAAGTGGACTTCTGCTGCCTGGTTTCTCTTGCGTGCTTGGGGCCGGGGGGTGCCTTCTTCTGCTGACACTTCAGGCACCAGACTTACATCCACGTGGGAGCATGAAGATATGTCCCTACCATGGCAGTACCACCAAGCAGCACAGGAAAAAACCCCTTCCTTTCCCACTCCTGCTGCTCCTCTGTCTTTTCCCTGAAATACCTATGCAAAAGCACATTCAAGGTAGTGATTTTGCTCGGGATTCCCTTTAGGTCAGGGCACCCCCCCCCCCAAATCTGCTCCTTTCCCCTTTCCCTATCAATCTGCACTGTAACACCACAGCGTGGCTCAGCAGGGAAAGCCCTCTGAAGGGCTGGGGAGGAAGCAGCAATGGTGGCCAGCAGTGAGTTGCTCCATGACATTTTGAAAGCAGGGCTTAGGCCCCGTCCCCCGTCCCCCGCTGATGGGAAAAACCTCCCTGCTGACACTTCCCCAGCCATTCCACAGGTTCCCCTTTGAAGGAGATCTTATTTTTAAATCCACCTCAGAGGGGGGACTTCCAGGAACACCACCATTTGTGCTGGGAATGCGTAGTACCATCGCATGGATGTTCCACTTCAATACAGGGCCTTCCCACAGTGAGGAAAACTCCGAGTGCGGAAGCAGCCTAAGTCTACAAGGGTGCTCAGAGAACTGGCTGCGCCTCAACCCCAGAGGCTCACCACGGGCTGAGCCTGAGGGTATCCATTGACATTTATTTATTATTTTTATTTGTAGCCCGCCTTGCTGGAACAAACTGGCTGGTGGGGTGTCAGCGGTTCGAATTCAGACTAGCTTTCGGTGGCCCGAGATGGGGCTAGACGGGATTGAAATCAATGTAACAGAGTGGTTGGTGGGTACACTGTTACTCCTGCGGAACACAGGACAGGATAGAACATAAAATACCTCTCTTACTCCCCTGCCAGAATTATGCACATGTACTCAATGCTATCCCAGCACACAAGTGACTGGGTAATGGCTCCCCACCTCTGTCGGTCACAAAACTGCTCAGTAAGGAGGGCTGTTACTAAAACGTGTGTGCACAAAAGTAGCCTCAATTCCTGCAGCCACACCCAAGAGGAAGAGGGGCTTCCTCCCCCCCCCCCCCCGGCACCGCTTACTTTCGCTGGAAGTCTGGTATGCTGAACAGCACCTGCACCACGGAGTTGAGGTAGCAGCTGTTCCCCAGGTTACGGATGCCCGTGTAGCCGGGGCCGTAGAGAGGCTTGAGCTGCACCCCGGACTCCTGGATCAGCTCCCACTCGCCAATCCGCTGGTTCATGTCGATCTCTAACTCGGTCATCGTCTTGTCAGTCTGCAGCGGGAGAAGAATGACAGAACAGAGGCTCTGGGTGATGGAAAGCAGAGGAAAGATTGCAAGAGGGAACACCCAGCTTGCTGGAGGAGGTGTCAACAGAAGACCTCAAACTGGTGTTTCCCAACCTGCGGGTCCTGAAGCCAGTAAAAGTGGGTCTCGGGCTTTTGACATTTTAATTATCTGGGAATATTCTTGGGTTTTTTGAGTGGGTCCCCGAAACACATATATTTGGACTTGTGTGTCACCAGCCCACTGCTGTAAACTGTGCACTCGTAAATCTGAAGCGACCGTAACGCAGCCATGAGCCCTCTTCTTGGGAATGTTGGAAAGTAGATTGGATTTATACCGCGCCCGTCACAACTCAAAAGAGTGGCTTACAATCTCCTTTCCCTTCCCCTCCCCGCAACAGACACCCTGGGAGGCAGGTGGGGCTGAGAGCTCTTTCGAGGATTGCCCTTGAGAGGACAGCTCTGAGAGAACTTGTGACTGACCCAAGGTCACCCAGCTGGCTGCATGTGGAGGAGTGGGGAAATCAGACCCGGTTCTCCCAGATGAGAGTCTGCGCTCCTAAGCGCTACACCAGACTGGATCAGACCAGTTGTCTACCTAGTCCAGCAGCCTATTTTTGCACAGAGGCCAAACAAGCAGGGCATAGAAGCCACAGTCTCCCCCAAATGCTGCTGCCCAGCACTGTCTTTCAGAAGCTGGATGGCTGCCTGGACGTGGATGTTACCTTCACTCATCAAGGCTAGTAGCCCTGAGGGTGCTCTCCTCCATGGGTCTGTCGAGCCCACTTGCAGAGCCTCTCTCTGAGGATCTCTGAAAGTTCCCCCCTTCCCAAAGGAAGAGCCCCAAACCGAGAGAGAAAAGCTCTGCCACAGATGCCACAGATGCCAACAGTGCTCTGCCCTCGCTGGAAAGCCACGTCCTCTCCAGTGACCGTGCCTGAACCTTTCTGTCCAGGAGGCGATGACAAAGACCCAAAACTCGGAAAGCTGCCGCTCCTGTGCTCATCGCCCCGACTCACCTTCTGCATTTTCAGCATGTCGATTCCAAAGTGGGCCAGGTGTTCAGCCAGGTTGGGGTCCAGCACCATGTCATCTTCGTCATAGGAGTAGACGTCTGCAGAGGGAATGGGGGAGGAGGAAAAGACACCCTTTGGCCCAGAGCTCCTCCACCTCGACAGCAGGGATGGCCAACTATATCAGCCTCCCAGGCTGGGCGGAGCCTGCCACGCAGTTTTTATCTGGGCCGACTGAATTTGAAATCCAGGCGTGATTAAAAGGTTGACAACACTTTCTCTCCCAGGGAGGTTTCCCCCCACAAAAGTGGTGCACCGGAGTGATATTTCATACTTGGACATTTTACGGCTCCTTTCTCTGGTTTCATAGGCAATGCCCTGGCCGGGGACTTCTTCATCCATCTATGGCAGAGGTCCTCAGTGTGGTGCCCATGGATGCCATGGTGCCCACCGACGCCTTTCTGGTGCCTGCTAAGGGTTTTTAGGAAGTGGGTGGGGCCAGGCAGGGCTTTCGCCTAGCAAGGCTTCTGACTGGCTGTGCAGATACTTTGAAATGTTGCTTTGGCAGCAGCTACCACCACAGCACAAGGATCTACACTGTGCTCCTGAAGTTAAGGTATGGCAATCATTTTGTGGCTGGCTCCGCCTCCTGTGGCAGGCATTTTTTGTGGCAGGTATTTTGTGGCTGCTCCCCCCCCATGCTGTGTCAGAATTCCTGCAGGCTCAAAAGGGCTGGGGACCCCCAACCTATGAGATGGGGAAGGAGGAGCTGGCAAAATGCCCTTCCACAGCCTAGCCTGCCGCCCAGATGACTAGCTGGCAGCCCACAGGCCCGGTCTGGCCCCTGCCATGATTGTGTCTGTCCGACCACCTCTTCGCTGAGGTATGCTAAACATTTCCCCTGCAGGTGAGCAAAAAGACAGGCTTGCCAGCCGTAAGTACCAGAGAGATGTTGCCCGTTCGCAATGCATTTCTGTTGCACTTGTGTATATTCATAAGCAAGGTAAAAGCATATCAAGACTTCCACAGCCGTGAAGCGCAGCCCCCTAGGCAGCATTAACTTTCCTGACAGTTCAGAGTGGGCAGCAAGACACGCAACCTCAGGACCATGCAACCCTGGGAGAAGCGCAAGGTAGGCACTAATCACACCAGCCTCCGGCCTCCCACTTGCAGGCACAACGCCACAGGCTGGAAGGGTCCTTTAAGCTGGAGCGAGAAGAGAGCATGCGACTGGGTCAAGAAGACCACAGCTGGGCCCAGAGAACAAAACAACAATGAATCACTCCTCTTTCAGAGCCCTCGAAGGGTTCTTTTCTTTGCGCTCGGCTAGACAGCGGAGTCTGGAGTGGCAGGCCAGGTCTCAGCAGCTGCCTCACCGGGAGCCAGAGGGCAGGTGCCAGCTACAGCTCTTCTTACCCGCTCCGTCGGGCGTGATGGTTCCCAGCTTCACAGCCAACGGGTAGCCAGTCTCCCGGTAATGTTCGACCGCGTGGTTGTTGCCCCCGCTGCCGTCAAAGTAGCGCCGCCCGCATAAGATAGAGCCGTCTGTCATGTTGAGCCACAGGTTCTCGCGCATGTCACACTTGGTGCACTTCCAGCCACTGGGGGAGGGAAGGAGGGAAGGGGGAGTCAACGTCTTCCTCCCTGTATCCTGCCCTGTAAAAACCCTTCAGTAGGATTTTCCATCTCGACGAAGTTAACCGCTTACATTGAAATAAACGTTAAGTCTTTTGAAAACTAATTTTAGTACAAATATGTAGGAATATGGATACAAAACATTTAAACGTGAAATGTACAATACTCTCTCCCATTTCTCATAGTCAAAACAGTTTGAGACAAGGAATCAATACCCCCATTCGACATAGAGAAGGGGCATGCCCCTTCTCTAAGTACCCTATAGATTACTTCCGAAAATTAAAATATACTTCCCAGGATATTTGCGTGTAGAGAAATTCCCTTCCCAGTCAATAACAACCACAGCTGAGAATATTACACATTACTGAAATGAGGAGGAGTTATTCCCTCAAGGCGGTGTTAAATGGAATTCTCTAGTAACCCTAACACTTCTCCCACCCTGGGACTTACCCTCCCCTCTCCTAGACCCAGAACGGTGAATTCCAAACCTTCCAAGTGGAGGGGCAAAGACAGAAAACAGCTGAGTCACAGCACCCTCCATTCCCACATACTTCCAGCCCCACCCCGCCACCCTGCTCGATTCACAAACTGTCCTCCCCCTGCTTGGAATCCAACCCCACTTTCCCCAGCATGGAAAGGGGGCAATTCCCAAACCCAATTCCAGGCCAGGCCAAAAGAGGGGCCCTGTCTAGGGAACACCAAGGGGAATCCCACAAACGCTGTTTGGGGAAGGGAGGGACGGGGCAGTGGGAAGTCTTCAAGGTGCTGCTAGATTTTTACTCCCCTATGACAGCCGAGCAATGCTCCCTCTAAGCTGTGGAGTCTCGTGAGCAAAAATTCCACTTTGTGAGCTACTGGCACTGAAAGTTGTGAGCGAGCCATTTGGCTGCTGCATAGGTTAGTTTGCTCTGGAGCCATCCTTCCTGAGCTAAGACAAAAATGCCTGAGCTGGAGGCTAAAAAACTGTGAGCTAGCTCATACTAACTCAGCTTAGAGGGAACACTGACTGGGGGGTAAGTGGTGGAAAGTGCCATCAAGCTGTAGCTGACTTATAGCGACCTCAAAGGGCAAGGGTCCCCAACGTGGTGTCCGTGAGTGCCACAGTGCCCACCTACACCTTTCCAAGCACCCACCAAATTTTGTTAAGAAGTGGGTGGGACCAGGTGGGGCTTTTGCCCAGCTTCTGATTGGCCACTGGAGATCTGATTGGCTGTGCAGATTTTTAAGAACACTGCCTCACAGTTGCCGTCATCGCACAAGGATCTTCACGGTGTGGCTGACAGTAAGATGTGGCTGCCATTTTATGAGACACTTGGGGATCCAGCTAAACTCACCAAGGAGGAATACGCACACCATTCGGGAGCTGCTGGAGTGAGAAAGCGTGCCGAGACACACGCCGAACCTCCCCGTCCCAAGCCTGCACTTCCTGCTTCCGGGAGGCAGAGTCTGCTGTCAGAATAGCTTCAATTGCACTGGAAACCTGGAAGAATGGAAACAGGGACAGAGGAAGGTAGGGGTGGATTTCTCCCCCCACCCCACCACCTGGAGCACCTTCTGCTAATGTGGACCCGGAGACAGCCCACACATAGTTCTCCGGAGACTGCCCTGTGCTCCAATCCCCCTCTCCCCTGCCCAAGGTAATGCCCAGCCCCAGTCCCGCAGCTTAGTTCTGCCACCATTTCAGACCACGGAGGGTCCATTTTGTAGAGGGGACACAAAACTCACCCTGTCCTTGACCATATCCGGCAGACCCTCCAATCCGTCCCGGGGAATATCCAAGTACTCAGGTAAAATGACTATTTTGACATGCTCATCGTACTCGTATTTCTCCTCGGGGATGTCAAATCCGCCTTCAACTCCTACCGAAGCAGCAGTGAAAGGTAAGAATTACAGGACTCAGGTGTAGAAGTCTGAATTAACCCCTCCCCCCCCCCCCCCATTCTTCAGCTCAGTCTCCTGTTTGATCTGAGAGGAAAGATCCAATTTAAATGTACTGCTAGCTCCCCTACGTGGGAGGGTTTTCTCCTCCGCATAACTGACAGACCTACAGGGCTGGCCTCTTACCAATAGCCAGGCGGGTTGGTTTCTTTCTAGGGGGATCTCCAGCACTGGAGTTGGCATCTTCTTCTTTCTGTAGCCAAGCCAAAAGGAGGAGTGGGGTTAGGAGGTGATTAAGCCCATAACATTTCAGGGAATTCTGAAGCCTTGGATCAAATACAGACTTGGGGGCTTTTTTAAAAAAAAACCCGTAAGCTTTCTCACCAAGCCTGAACTGGTTTTACCACTTTCAGGGTATAAAACGCTCAGTCTGTAACTGAGCAGATAAAATTTGGGAGCAGCGTTCAGAAAATAGTTGTCCCGGGAAAGAGTTCTTGGGACAGCACCGCCAGGCAGTTATACTTAAATTCCATCAATATGCCAAACGATACAATCTTATATGCTGATACAACTTTATACACTAAGTTATATGTGATACATTTTGTTGTTAAAAAGGCAAAATAGGTTTGCTAAAGTATTGAGTATATTTCTATCCCCCCTCCCCTCATTTCCATTTTTCCCCTGGGGTACCCAAAGCCCCTCCTGGAGAAATCCCCCCCTCCCCCCCCCAATAGCTTCATGATTTCTAGAAATCTTCTCCGGCACATTTATGATGTACAAATGCCTTTCTTTTCTCCAAGCAAAGTTATAAAGCAAAGTGTCCTCCAGATACCCCCAAATGTGTGGTGTCCCTCAGGGGGCACTTCTCTCCCTGATGTTATTTAACATCTACAGGCGCCCCCTTGCCCACCTGGCACAGAGTTTCAGGCTTAGGCATCACCACTCCACTGATGCCACCCAACTGCATCTGTTACTGGGCGGCCACCTGGATACCACCCCGCCAAATCTGGCTACGGGCTTGGAGGTTGCGGTGGGGCGGTTAAAGAAGAGCAGGCTGAGACTGAACCCAACAAAGACAGAGGTTCTGCGGCTCGAGCACAGATTTCGCACTCTTGATAGGGCACCACTGATAGCGACGCCGTCCGACAGGAGTCTGGGCATGACTTTAGATGCCTCCTTGTCTGTGGAGGCCCAAGTCACACACATTGCCAGGCTGGCGGTTTTCCATCTGCGTTAGGCTTGGCAACTGGCCTCTTTCGTGTCGCACCCCAACCTAGCCACGGTAATCCATGTACTGGTCATCTCCAGGCTAGACTACTGTAACTCGCTCTATGTTGGCCAGCCGTTCAGACTAACCCGGAAGCTCCAGCTGATCCAGGATGTGGCAGCTTGAGTCCCCACAGGAACATCACAGGTGGCACATATACAACCTGTGCTGTGCCAACTGCACTGGATTCCATTGGAGTACTGAGTCAAGTTCAAGGTTTTGGTGCTGACCTTTAAGGTCTCGAGCGGTCAGGGACCGACATATTTGCGGGACCATCTCCTCCGGTATGTCCCAGGAGAGTGTTATGCTCCTTGGACAGCAACCTGCTGGTGATCCCTGGCCCCAAAGACATCTGGCTGTCCTCGACCAGGGCCAGGGCCTTCTCAGTCCTGGCCCCAGCCTGGTAGAACTCTCTGCTGAGCACCATCAGGGCCCTGCGGAACCCTATGCGATTCCACAGGGCCTGTAAGGCAGAGATGTTCCACCAGGCTTTTGGTCGAGGACAGCAACAGTTTCCATCCTGGCTGGCATCCTCCTACTCTCATCTCCATCAGACTGCTTTGCTCTCCCTCCCCACAAGGTGGTCGCAGTCCAGAACTGGGAAGAAATTGTAATTCTCGCCACTTGATCTTTTCAGAATACTGTATCAGTATTATTTATGTATCCATTTTATGGTTTTCATGTTTTTATTATACGCTGTATATCGCCCAAAGCCCTGCAGTAGCAAGGATTGGGGGATTCATAAGTTTAATAATAAATAAAAATAAACAAACAAACACGTGAAGTACTGAACAGAGAAAGGGGCAAAGTGTTGCCCTCTTAGCTCACTTGTTTTAGTTCTTGCCCTCAAGGGAGGGGAATAAGAGTTGAAAGCAATAAGACACAAAACTTTGTCGTAAAGAAAAAAGCATTGTTATTTGGACTGAAACGTCTCTAACGGCACATTTGGATGTAGAGTTAAAACTTTTTAACACTGAACTATTCAATAAAATATTATCATCATACACAAAGCATACCAATTGTGAACAAAAACCAGCCTCATTTAAACAGAGATATATACTTAAAACATGTTGCACGTGTCAGTATGCACAGGAAGTATTCTCATATGCTATAGATATTTAGTTTAAACAACCTTTATATTCTTACATTCTTATTCTTAAGAAGCATTTAATACATTCCAAAAGAGAACATGTTTCAAAGGAGTTCTCCCCCCCCCCCCCCCGCACTCCCCACAATTCCCAATTTCTCCATGGCATAAATTGGAAAGATTCTGCAGGGAAAATCTAGAAATAAGTATGGCCCCACCCTGCTTCCTGGGCCTTCACATCTCTTAGCTATCAATTCAGAGGATTCCAAAGAGCGGGCATGGGGAGAGACCGCACTGACAAACAGCAAAATAGATACATGCTTGGACACCTGAAGAGAAGGGAGCCCCCCTTTTCCGTTCAAGGAGCAAAACGTCCAAGAAAGCTTTGCCTTCTTACCAATTTGCGTGTCCTCTTGAGATGGAGATAGACCCGCTGGCCTGTTTTCTCGTAATGTTTGTCCACATACTGTTTCCCAAATCCCAGGAATGTGTTCATGCAAATATACAAGCCTCCATCGGACTCCTGGGGAACAGAGATTTTATTTATTTAGTTCATATTTGCCCCCACCTTTGTACCCAAGGCAGCTTACGTCATTCTCTTCCATTTTATCCTCACAACAACCCTGTGAGATAGGCTAGGTTAAGAGAGGGGGGGAACCTACTCAAGATTATTCAGTGAGCATCCATGGCAGAGGGAAGATTCAAACCCGGGCCTTCCAGCTCCTAGTCCAACGCTCTTGGCCACTACACTGCACTGGCTAGAAAGGGTTCTAAAAGGGAAGATGCAAGAGAGCCACATGTAGTCTAACCAAAAAACAAGATTCAGTCCCAAATTCTGTGCCAAGAACAGGGGAATTCCGCAGCTTGGATACATTATGCAGAGTGAAATGTTTTTCATAATCTACGGGGGATTTTCTAACCACAGGTCAGGGCGGCTCTTCCCAGCCATACATCTGTTGCCCCACTACAGAGCACCTTTACTTTGTGACTGCTCTGACCCACGGCATGCTGTTTCACCTTTCTGCCACTGGCAAACCTAAGACTCCGTCACGTAGATACAAGATTCTCTTATTCCCTTTCTAACCTTCTCACCCAAAACCTTATATTTGTGCTTGTGGTCCACATCTCCCTTGTTCCTCTAAGGTTATTTTCATGTACTCGTCTTTTTAAAATGTCCCAAATTTACACACACACCTCTATCTCACATGTAACTGATACATATGTTTTGCATGTCTCATTTTAGCTGTTTCATATATTGATATTCTGCCCTTCCGGGAGGCTCAAGGGAGCCTGTAAGAAGAATTAAAAGCCACCCAGCGTGCAATTCATCCACACTGATCTGTCATATAATGCAACATGACACCCCATAAAACCAGAGTGTTCCCCGTTGCCCTCCAACCTATAGCTGGGTCAAGTGGTCCACTGAAACCATGTAGAGTCCACTGGCCAGTTTACACCAGCATGTTACAGCAAATGCATGTACAGTGTACAGTCTACCCTTGTTTTTAAAAGTGTGTTGAGTAATTCTCATGTTATGCTCAATGTACGTAAAGTTGGATGTGTGATATGAATCCTGCATTTATCCAGGTACTGGTTCCCGGTTTCAAATTCAAAGTGAATGCACATTGGCGCTTTCTTACAAATAGATGTATGCATACAGTAGAATGGAGTTGCACCTTGATTACTGCAACTGGCTCTCCAGAGAGTTGAAGAACAAATGAAAGTTGCAACTAGTACAAAATGTTGCAGCATATTCACAAGTAGGGATGGGAATGAAACAGCTGACGAACTAAAGTTCATCATGAATTTTAACCGGTTCATGAAGCAATGTTCGCAAATTGAATTTTCACGAATTTTGATGCAGTTTGTAAATGGATCATGAAGAACAGAAAGCAGGGATTAAATGGCTCGGAGCCATTTCACCCCCTGCTTTCTGCGTCTTTTCACGAGGAGCAGAAACCTGTAGGGAGCAGAAAGCAGGAGTTTAAACTTTATATGGCTCACAAACCAATACGAACCAAGTTGGTTCTCAAACCAACCTTCCCGTTCCTATGGGTTCGTGGTTCAGTCACGAACCAAACTGCAAAAATGCGGTTCGTGCCTACCCCGATTCACAAACGCTCACCACTTTGCACAACTTCAGCCAGTTCAACCGCACCAACTACCAGTCTGCTTCACAGGAGTTGATATTTCAAGCCTTTAGTTGCCAGCAGCTCTAAAATACCTGCTACCCTTCAGACCTACCCAATTAAGACCAAGTCAAACAAGCCTGGCAGGCGGTATCTTCCCCTTCACCAAGTGAGCTCAGTGGGGACTGGAAGGGAGCCCTTGGTGGCGCCTGACTTCTGCAACTGACTTTGGCCAGAGGCGCGGAACCTCAGATAGCTCTGGGCTGATGGTCATCAAACTGCCTGTAGTTACTTTTTTCCTTTCCTTTGTTCCAATTCATTGGGCTCACCCAACCTGCGTTTCCACTGGGGAAGAACGGAGGACTGTCCCCCTTTAATCACAGGAAGGCTATGCTGGATATCCTGGGACCAGCATGTAGCAGAGCCATGTGGGATGGAAACTCTAGTTAACGAGGGGCATTGGGCACAACTGAATGAGAAAAGAACTGGCTGGATCCAACCCACTGTGAACTGGTTGGACCCAACCCATTGGCCATTTATATTTGTGCATGTCACACTCTTTCATAGCCATTAACTGCTTTGTCGGATGTTCAGCATGGTTTATTAGAATTCTTTAAAATAAACATTGCTCATATCTTTGACGTCTGATGCTGCTTAGGAAGACATCCAGTTTTTAAGAAATGCTCGTTTCAGCTCACCCCAATTTCTCCCCATCAGTGTCCAGCACAGATCTGTGGCCCACACAGAGTTACTGACGCGGGACATTCCATCCCTGCAAGCGGCTGCTGTCTCAGCACAATGGATTAGAAGGGTGGAGCATGGCCACTTGCGAGAGCTGTACTGTGCCATTAAATACCTTGGGGACATTTGATAGAGGACTTCTCTTTCACTGACATTGCTCAGTTTGTGATACTGTCACGCAGGGTGACAGAGTGGAAAGAACAACATGGTGGAAACTGGACTGGGACTGGTGGAAAGAATAACATGGGGGAACTGAACTGGAAGAGGCAATCCAAACAAGGAAGAGAACCCAGAAGGATGTGTAACAGCCTTGCAAACTACAGGCAAAAGGCCCATGTAGTCCATCAGGCAGCACCAGACTGTAGTCACTAGGATGGTCCTTGGATGCTGAGGAACGGGGCTGATGGAGGTAGCCATTTTCAATTCCATCCCAGCATCTGGTACTCAGAGTCAGCCAGAATGGCTAAACTGAACCTTCAAGACCAGCAATCCCAAGCAGAGTCACACCTTTCTAAACAGAGGGCTTTCAACTTTGCTGCTGTCATCCAGAGGCCTCCTTTCCATGAAGTTATCTGCACCTTTAGACAGGCCCCCCCCCCCCCCGGGTCATTACCACGTCTCAGCGCAATCAACTCAATTGTCTGGAAACAGCCTGTAATGCAGATGCCTGCACGACAGCCAGTGTATACAGAACAGTCAACTGACTCTTCACACCATTTAGAATTTTATACAGACCTCTATGTCTTCCTTTTCCCCACCCCATCTTACACATTTTCTTCAAGAAAAGAGCTCCCTCCCTCAGTCCCTCATCATAGAAGAATTAAGCAGGAATACAGCGGCACCTTGAAGACAAACAACATTTATTCTAGCATGACGTTTTGCAAGTTAACAGCTCACTTCATCAAATGAATACAGCGTACGTCCATAGCAGATATATTTACACTTACATAAATACAACAGTATATTGTATCTGCTATAGATGTCCTCTTAGAGCATCTGATGAAGTGCATATTAACTCATGAAAGGTTACACTCTAGAATTATCTTCATAGAAAACAGCCAGATGCACTAACCAATCTTTTGGTTTTCCTTTTCTGCATCTTCTCCCACTAATAACAATATCATTTCAGAAAAAGGCCTGCCACAGCTATCCACAGGACTTGAAGTGCAGCACACGATAACTTTATGGAACAGAATCCCAATGGCAGTTTTATTTTTTGACACACCTAACATCACAAAGACCTGCTATGGGAATGAGCATAAAGTTACCCATGAAGGTCCGGTCGAGCGAGGAACAAGAGCTGTAATAAGTTCAACTGCATTGTCCCTTGCCCTCCCAACTCTGGATTTGTGTTGTCTTCAAGTGCATCCATATTCTCCTTGCCAAAAGAGATGTGATACTTTTTATTTTGTGATTTTGTTCCCATCTTTCTGCGTCTTATTCTATGCTGATTTAAAACCTGTTTTGAGCTGTTAGTGGAAACTGGATGTGAGATTCCCGATCGCTTCCCTCCCCCTGCCCCGGGTGAAAGAAGGGGAGCAGCAGCATTCGGAGACTAACTGGCCGTTGAAAGCTGTCATGATCGAGATTTTGCTCAGAATATCTAGGTTTGAGCTACCAAACTCAACATACATCTGACTAGCTCGGCCATATAACTCCGTTTCCTGCCTCAGTCCTGCCCATGTACAGAATTCTCGGGAGGCAAGATGCTGAGTCCAGCTCAGAAGAGGCTACACCCACACTCTGCTGGGATCAGGAGGAATGGCAGTTAGTGGCTGGTTTTTCCCTGAAAGGAGTGCTGCTTCTGGGCAGAAAAACTGGCCCAGACCATAAAAGGCAGGCAGATCGAACAAGAGAGGTGACCTCCCGTTGCAGGACAGACGCCCTTGGGGAGGCCAAGGCTATCTAAGAAGTCAGACAGCAGCCTACTCAACAGGAAGTGAAAACAGATTTGGAAGGGGAAGCAGGCTCTTTGCCCCCCGAAGGGAGTCCAGTAGCATCTTGACACAAATGTGATGGCTGCCGCCAATGAAACAACATTATTTTAATCTGTATAACCAGTAAGACCTCCAGTAGCCAATCAGAAGCTCTGCTGAGCCCACCCATTTTCTTAAAACACTTGGTGGGTGCCAGGAAAGGTGTCAGAGGGCTCCTGCCTTAAATGCTAACATGATCACTGTACTTTTCTTGGTGGCATTCAATTTGACATGATTACATTACATTTTAGGGCCCCTAGTAAAAAAACCCAATTTCCTCCACAGCCATATTAATAAACTTGTATACAGCAAGGATTCATTCACTGTACCAGACAAGGTCATCTCTAGTCTACAAAATCATAATGCAAAACATTAAATAATAAGAATTCATTTATGTATTTCTGTGCTCATTTAAAAGTGTTCCCAGGCTTTGAAAACTGGCCAGAGGTTACTAGTGCATTCCAGGCTCATTTGTGTCTGAGGGACATATGTTTTTCAATGCCAGCTTTATTGCTAAGCGTCTGAGCAGAAGAAGAAGAGGAGGAGATTGGATTTATACTCTACCCTTCACTACCCGAAGGAATCTCAAAGCAGCTTACAAACTCCTTTCCCTTCCCCTCCCCACAACAGACACCCTGTGAGGTAGGTGGGGCTGAGAGAGCTCTTTCCCAAGCTGTCCTTGAGGGAACAGCTGGTACAGAGCTATGGCTTGCCCAAGGTCACCCAGCAGCTGCAAGTGGAGGAGTAGGGAATCAAACCCGGTTCTCCCAGATAAGAGTCCGTGAACTTAACCACTACACTGGCTCTCAGAAAATTGTCAATGGAAAGCATAAACATGTACCTTTCCCTTAACAAAAATCCGTAGCAGAGGCTGATCCTGTGTAAGAATATGTATGCAGACTAAATAGATCATAAGCCTGTTAACATTTAAATGATAAAATCCTTTATCAGTTTAGGATGGTTACTTCGCTGGATAAAATTAGTGGCCCAAGTGAAAATAAAACCCTGTTAGTCTTTAAAGTGGTAGAAGATTCCTGTTTATCTGTCTCAGAAACCAGGAACCAGAAGAGTGGCTTTTTTTGTATAGAAAAGGCATCGCTACCCACAGGTGTGTGTGTGTGTGTCTGAGACAGAACTACAGCTGCCTGCACCAGAATCCTCTGCCATCCTAGACAAGATGTTCAGAGTAAACAGATGTGCAAAATCATCACATGCACACCCTTGAAATGGAAGGGAAGGAAGGGCGTCGATGCGGGAGGCACCAGCTAGTTATGCAGCAGCACCATGTGCGCTGTGGCAGTTAAAGGCCTGACACTTGCCCTGCCCCCCCCCCCAAGGATTTCGGGATTGGTAGTTCCACAGGGCAAATGCTGGCATCTGATAGAGGGTAGTGAGACTTCATATCCCAGCAGGCACCGCGAATAGCGCCTAGATATTTCCAGAGGCTCCAGCCGTCTGGTGAGGCGCGGCCCCTCGGAGACTCCCACAGGGGCCGCTCAACTACGGAGGACTACAACGCCCGGCATTCTTCGGCCTTTACTCCGATGAAAACCGACTTGTCACGCTTGTTAGGGAGAAGGGAGCCGCCGCTCCCACGGCCGGAGAGAGAAGGAAAAGCAGAAGCCGAGAAAACGGCGACAGGTTTCCCTCAGTCCACCCCGGGCCTATCGCAGACCGGCGATGGAACCCCATCGAACTACATCCCCCACCAAGCACAGCATTTTTTCAAATAAAATCGACGGGGCCCCCGGGCCTGCTGGGACTCGTAGTTTTCATTGGGATTCTTGCGTGTGGATCCGGATAGCTCGTACGCCCCAAGAAAGAATACAAGTCCCATGATGCCCCGCGCGACCTAAGCGCTTCCCTTCCCCCCGGGCCGGGTGGGCTGAGGTGCGGAGTCGGCGGTAACTACCGGGCCCCCTCAGCGGCTCAGCTCACCATCAGGGGCGCTTACCGGGGTATCGAAGGAAAAGGCACACTCATCCTTATGGACCCGGTCGCCGGCCTTAGGTACGCGGATAGAAGGCAATACAGAGAGCAGCGCTTCACTCAGCTCCGCCATGACAGCTGCTCTCTCTGATACCACTCACGGCCCCACCCCTACCAATCAGAGGCCGCCCCTTTGCCAGCCAATGAGTGAAGCACAAAAGAACAGCGCCACCGTCTAGGCGTTAAACCCCTGACAGAGAGGAGCTTTGCTTGGTCAAGTCCCTTTGCCCTATCCTATCCGCATTTTGGCTCCTGAAAAGGACAGCCACCTGATCCAATCAGATCTGTAAATACTGACCAATAGGAATGGTTGAATGCCCAGACTTTTATTGGTGTTAGAAGGGCGATGGATCTTTGTATTGGTCTAAACGAGCCAATAAAGTAGATAAGTCGGGGGAGGTATCCAACTGACTGACAAAACATTAAACCAATAGAAAACCCTAGGTAGACGGCTGGGTCCGTCTTATTAAAAAATGGGTGGGCCTCATTACTGATTGACGGAAAAGCACACCAATAAAAGACGGCATTAGAGGGGCGCGTTTTATTTTTCGCCAATTGGAGGACACCTAGAAAGGGGCAGGTGATGGTCCAAAACTAACAAGGAAAAAGGGGGCGTGATCAGAGTGAGTGGCAGCTGTTGGGTCCAATCAGAATTGGCACATGGGGGCCTGGCGGTAGAAAGCGGGATATTTGAATCGCAGCTGGCCTCTCTCCTTTGAGCTCAGTTTGCACCGAAGGTGATTCGGCTTTTGTTTCATTCTAGCAGCGGATTGAGGTAGGTTGGGTTGTTCCCTCGGTGAATTTCCGTGGAGATTCGAACTTGGGTCTTCCGACTCGACTGACTCTGCGGGGGAATGGAGGGGGTAAAATGGGCTGTAGAACTGCACGGGAGGGGTGGCGTTCCCCCCCCCCCCCCCCCCCAAATCTGTCCGACTCTAATCATCCCCTTGTAAACGGGAAACTAGCACACCCACGCGAAGGGCTGGGCTGGGCTACAACCTTTCTCCCTGAAGTACTTTTTGCAGTGAGTCCTTTTTAGCATGGGCGAGCGCACAAGATACAAGGCCCCCCCCCCCCCCCCGGCCAGGTGCCGTGTGAGATGGTGCATTCCAGTTTGCTACTTCGGAATTCTCCGTCATCGTGATTGGCGCAGGCGAGGGAAGGAGAGGCGCGAAAGAAAGGACTGTACCACGTCGAGACTCCAGGGTCTTTTGTTATTTGGGGAGGGGTGTCCCATTTCAAAACGCTCCATAGTGTTGAACAGCTGAGGCTGCCCGTTCTCCCCCATTCTCTCTTTTGCACTTTCCAACTGGACTTTCCTGTGTGAACTGGCAAAATCCAGTTGGGAACAGTGTTCCTTCTAAGCTGAGTTAGTGTGAGCTAGCTCACCGTTTTTTAGCCTCCAGCTCACACGTTTTTGCCTTCGCTCAGGAAGGATGGCTCCAGAGCAAACTAATTGATGCAGCGGCCAAATCGGTCATTCACAACTTTAATGCTCACAAAGTAGAATTTTGCTCAAAAGACTCCACAGCTTAGAGGGAGTATTGGTTGGAAAGTGAATTGAAAGTGGGTTATTTAGTGTGTGTGACCCCGGGGTCTCTTTTCTCCCTGCCTCCTCCAAGGACACCAATACAAGCATACAGCCAGTTCTTTTTTCAAGACCCTCTTTCCTCCCTATTGAGTGCGTTGAGGCTGCCACCACTTTTGCAATTCCCATGTGAACCGGAGGGAGTTCAGTCTTTGCATGTAGAAGGGCCCAGGTTCAAACCTGACCTCTCCAGCTTAAAAGGTGTTGTGAAAAGCCTCAACCTGAGACTCTGGAGAGCTGCTGCCCTGGTTAGATATACAGCACTGACCTACATAGATGAATGCAAGTTATGCAAAACTGAACTATTTCTAGAGGGCTTTTCTGCACAAAGAATAGGATTGCGCTAGACAAAATGATTCACAAACTTCCTTGGATAAATGGTTGGGGACTGTGGGCTATACTGCTGTGTGTAGCTTACAAGTAGGATCCTATGTTGCAACTTCTGTATAATGCAGACTGTATTGCTTAATGTGTCATGTAAACACATATGCTCTGCTTCAGTTCTTTCTGGTGGTTCCAGACTTTCAAAATGCAAATGTTTTGGTAAGTGAATGCCCCAGTTTGTTCATTGTACTGACTCATTATATGTAATCTGCCTTAAGTCCCTGAGGCAAACTATAGAAAAAAATAAAGTAAATAAATTTAGCAGAAGGCATCTTCCTGCATACTGGAACCTGTAGTCAGAGTGCAGTGGACTAGAAAGAAAAGAGCTCCGCTTGTCTAAATTAGGTTGCAGGTCTTAAATTGCCGATTCCTCTTCTTCTCCCATCGCCTTGGCTGCTCTGCTAATCCATGACCATAGTAAGTAAGGCCAAGAAGCCTGTGTGCATTGGTGAGCTTCTGTAAGGTCAAAAGAGATTCCTTAAGCGTTGCCTGGGTTGGCGAGAAGATGAAGAGATCGGATTCATACTCTGCCCTTCACTCGAAGTCTCAGAGCGGCTTAGAATCCCCTTCCTCTCCCCACAACAGACACCCTGTGAGCTAGGTGGGGCTGAGAGAGCTCTCTTGAGAACTGCCCTTGAGAGAACAGCTCTGAGAGAATTTATGACTGACCCAAGGTCACAACAGCAGCTGCATGTGGAGGAGTGGAGAATCAAACCCAGTTCTCCCAGATTAGAGTCCACACTCTTAACCACTACACCAAGCTGACTCTCCTATGCTAATCTCCCCCTTTAGCAGTTTTCTCCTAATCCTAAATCTCTGCAAGCTGATAACATGGGAGTCAGCCGAGAGAAATAGTATCAGGATCGCAACTCGTTCTGCTTCCAGAGGCAGAAGGGAGCTAACCGCTGTTGTAAATCTATTCTTAATAATAAATTTATAAAAGAATATTCTATTAATAAATTATACATCCAGGGCCCCTGACTTTTCTGAGGCTGGGGGCACATTTGGAATTCTGACACCGTGTGGTGGGCGCAGCCTCAAAATGTCTGCCACAGGAGGCGGAGCTGCACCCACAGCAGAAGCTGTCAGACCTTGCCATGTTATCAGCTTGGTTGTCGTGGAGGTAGCTTGGTACGTTAGGTTTCTGTTCTCAGCCATCCTGTTATCGCAGCTGGCCTGCAAGAGTAGCCTTGACTGTCTGTTCTGCCTGGTGTCATCTTTTCCCTGTGAACCGGTGTCTGTTCTCCTGGCAGGCTCACACCTGTCCCCTGATTGGCCCTGAGCCATTCCAGTGATGTATGCTTTCGGTGTAATTGCTTGCTTCGCGCCAATGTCCCTTAGATCTAACAAAGTTACGTTGAGCACCTGAAGTTCTTCAATGTCTCCATGAACTGCATTCTCTGAAATGACTGGTATTGGGAACTGATTGACTTGGGGGTCTGAAAGAAGCTCAAGTGCAGTGGGAAAGGGGGGATTTTAAAGTACACCGGGGAAGAGAGGTAGTAAAAGCAACGCTGCAGTGGCAGCTTCGGTTAATCTGCATAGCCAATCTTATCTTCAGTGGCGAATCAGAAGCCCTACTCGGCAAGAGACCTATTTGGCCCCATCCACTTTCTAAAAATACTGGGTTTCTAAAAACACCACGTAAGGTCTTGGCAGATGCCACTGTGCCCACAGGCACCACGTTGGGGACTCCTGTTAGACATCCTGAAGTGCCAAGCAGGGAGTAACCCTTGTACAGTAGGGGGCTGGTCTGGAGCAATCTGCTTTGGGACCCCGGTTTCCTTTTTCTCGGACTGTATGACTGCAGAGGGATTCTTCTTTCCACAGAACCCCATCTCTGTCACAGGCTCTGACTGAGTGGGTGCCGTGTCCCCTGCCTGCTGGCAATGGGGGCTTCTGAGAGCGCCCCTGCGACCCCTGCCTCCAAGCCGCTGCTCAACAAGCACCTGGCACACGTCAGTGATCCGCGCTCCCCTACGGCTGGGATCCTGAGAACACCCATAGAGGTACTCACTACACCTATCGAGCCCCGTAGCCAGGAAATTTTCGGTGGGGACACGGGGGTGCATGCCCCTCATGGGGTGACATCACTTGTGACATCACCAGGAAGTGATTGGCCTGCAGGTGGGCTCTCCTCCACCCTCTCCGTTCCCGGAGGCTCAGCCATGTATCTTTGCTCATGGGGCTCCCGGGGGAGGGGGGCGGTCTGTTATCCTCCTGGGGGGGGGGGCTGGGAGTCATCCATGGGGGGGCACCGCCCTCAAAAAGCCCCCCCCCCATGGCTATGAGCCCACACCTATCCAAGAGCACCGTGGCGAGGCTTGGACTTTGCTTCCCCACCTATCTCGTACCCTAGCCTTGGTCCCTTGGGTTCCGTGCTTAGCCTTGCTCTCCTTTCTTTTTTTTGCAGGTAGAGAGCTCCCCGCAGGGGAGTCCCATGCTGGATGCCAAGGAAGAGGGATCAGTAGACGATGACGGGAATCCGAACCTGGACCCTCGTTCCCCAACACCCGGCATCTCACGCACCCCCATGAAAGCTGTGGTGGCTGGTAAGTGGGGGAAGGAAATGCTTTTGCTCCCAGCGAGTGATTGAAATGCAGACTTCACTGCCGGAGGATGCAGTGATGCCTACAGGTTTGTGGAAGAGAGGTCTACCGGTGGCTACTAGCCATGGCAACTAAAGGGAAACTCCACATTCAGTGGCAGTCAACCTTTCAATGCCAGCACCAGGAGGCAGCGTCAGGGGAAGGCCTCAGCCTCTGTGCTCTGTTTGTTGGCCCTCCAGAGGAACTGGCTGGCTGCTGTGTGAGACAGGATATTGGACTAGATGGACCACTGGTCTGATCCAGCAGGGCTGATGTTCTTATGATGTGACTTTTCCTGGTCACTTTCTGGCTCTTAGGACCCCTTTCATACAGTATTTCCCAGACTGGCAACTGCTTCAGCGTGAATGAGATTCTGAATGGCTTTTCTCAATTTCCCACTGTCAGTGGCTGCTTTTTGGGGGTCACTGTTGCTTTTTTCCCCCTGAGCTGTGTGGACTCTCGAAGCATCGTCTCCCAAACACTGGACAATTCTGCTCTCCCTCCAGCATTTCCCTGCCTTTCTCAGTCCCGTTGAAACGCTCTTCCTTCGGGGACCCCTGCCCCGGCCATCAGAGTGCCGGCTGAGTGTGTGGAGGTGCTCACATGCCCTGGCTATCTTCTGCTTTTGTATTTTTGTTGGGGAAATGAGGGGTGCAGGAACCTTTTCGTGCACCCCCATTCCCGCTGTGTTCATTTGGGGGAGGGAGAGAAGCTGGCTTCCGAACTGCATCGAGAGATAGAGAAAGTTGTTCTAAACCAAAGCTCAGTTTGTTTTATTACCCACTCTTAGGTCAGAAAACACTTTTGTAGCATTTCGATATTCGGTTTCCTCACAACGCCAATACATAAACAGTGCACTTCTAATTCCATAAAGGATATCCTTGGTTGCTCTGTCAAGACCCACAACAGAGGGTGGTTGGCCAGAACAACCAGGAACAAAACTAAATTTAGACACTAAGTACTCTGTTCCAACTATAGGAGCTAATGTAACTGTCAATCAAGTCTGTGACGATCATCTGACATACATCTCTGACGTGCAGGACAAAGCTCGGCCCATTCTTTCTCTGGGGTCAGGAAGGTCAAGGAAAGCTGGGTTAAGCTAGGTTGACTCAGAGGGTCCCAGGAAGTTAGCTTTAGATGCTCTGTCAATTTAGGATTTGATAGTGACTCCTGACCTCTGCAATGTATAGACCTTCCCAGAAGGCAAAAGTCACGTGAGGCGAAAATCATGTACAGGGTTATCGGTACCCAAAGGCCACAGTGCTTAGCAGAGTCCTGAAGCCTCCTGGGAAACAACCAAAGCTTCAACTATAGGGGCTAATTACTATAGAAATTAAAGTCTCATAGGTTTAACAGAGGACTGAGCCTCAATCCAGGCCCTAATTCTGTGACAGTTTTGGAATCTAAAGTGTGGTTCTGTAGGCATTGACCCAAAGGGCTGCCTTCAGCTTCAGTCTGCCGAGTTCCTCCTCGAGGTCTTGGAGAAAGGGAGGGGAGGAGGACCCCTAATTCAAATCTTCATTTTCCAGCCGCAGAAGTCCCACCACTTGCATCCCTCTCCCCAACACTCCAGAAAGTCCCCGATGCAGTCTGAGGTGCTGCTCAAAGACAGAGCCTGGTGCTGAATGCATGCCGCGTTCACAGACCGTCCCCTGTCTGGATTGTCTCCATTCCCCGTTGCGAGGTTTCTTGCTGACCCTCAGTTCTGTCTCTTGCCTCTCTCAGACACCATCAACAGCCTGGTGAAGCAGCTCAGCGAAGCTTTTGCCGCGACGGTGGCCGAGGAGGGACCGCTCCCTGAGGACCCCTCCCCTCAGGGCCAGAAGCGCGAGGGGGCCTCTGTCACAGGGGCTTTGAGGGAGGAGGCCTCCTCTGGCGAAGTGCCCCGGAGGGGAGAGGAGAGGAGGGAGCAGCTGGCTGAGGATGCTTCTGTCGTGGCCGCCGCGAGAGCAGGGGCAAACCCCACTGATGCCCTCCGGCCTGCAGGTGAGCAGTATTCGGGTGCCTCCAGGCCCATAGCCACGGTGGGGCATTTCGGGGTGGAGCCCCACCACGGATGAGCCCTGCCCCACCTCGGAAGGATGCCAGACCCCCACTCCCACCGCACTGCCCCGCTGCGGCCTTACCAGCTCTTCCAAGGAAACTGCCTGCTGCTTCTGGTCAGTTTAGGTTAAACAGCTGGTCCACAGGGTTGAAACTGACCAGAAGCTGCAGGGCGGCTCTAGAAGGGAAGGCCCCTTAGTGACCTCCTCACCCCACCCCACCCCAATTTTTTTTTCTGGATATGGGGCTGGGTGCCTGAACGCAACTGCTGTGGGGAGGGAAGAGCGGAGCTTCCCAAGCAATGGAAGATAATAGGTTGTGTATGCAAAAGTATACCTTGGGTGGGGGAGTGTTCCCTCTGGACAGGACTGCCTAATGTCTGCTGGGCAAGAGCCTATAGGGCCTTGGGTTGGTCCAGACTAAAATCAGCAATTTTAGTTTCCCCCCCACCCTTCCTGCTGCAATCCTCCTGGAGCAGTGTTTCCATGGCAATCAGAAGGCTGCGGTGGGACAGCGAAAGTAGAAAGGTCCCTTCTGCCCACGGAAAATTTAATCTAGAGCCGGCCCATTCTCCAAGAGCTCAGTCTTGGTCAGTGGCATTTGTTGGTGGGCTGCAAGTGAGCCCCAGCCATCAGTGCCAGAGGTGTTGAACAATACGGCGCATGGGCTGGAACCGGCCCATCCAGGGTTCTTATCTGGCCCCAGAGCAGCTGGTCATTTTACCTTTATTGCCAGATGACCGAGGCTGTGCATTATGTCCCTGTATCCTGTCCCAGTGCTTAATGAGAGTAATGAATGGTGGAAATGGGAGGGTGGACGTCAGGGAGATAATTTAAGGAAACACTGTTAAGAGTGTTAATGTTTTTAGCATGTTTGTGTTTTGAGTAAAAAATAAAATTGTTACTTGGGCTTGCTGTGTCTTTTATAAAGTGTATGTCTCCCGGACCTGGCATTACATTTTATGGCCCACGTGGCCCGGCCCAACAAAGTGATGTTTATGTCAGATCCGGCCTGCATAACAAATGAATTCGACACGTAGTCTATGCTTTTGTAACCACAGAAAAGTGACCCACCTTTGAGTGAAGAAGCAATGCAGCGCATTCTGCCTGCCGCCTGGTGGACCAAAATGTGCCCATGTGTAAAGGACTGCATTGCGAGAGCCAAGGGGCAGCAGCATGCGCAGATGATGCGCTCAGCCTTCCCCTTGGAGAAGGGAGAGGGACGGTGCCAGTCCAGCCAGGGCTAATCCGTGTTCTGCCTCTTTCTTTCCAAGGGATCAAGCCAGTGAGGCGCAAGCCCAGCGGCAAAATGCTGGCCATCGCCACGGGCTCTGGGCGGTCTCCTCTCAGCGTCCTGCAGGATGACAACTCCCCCATTTCCCTTGCTTCACAGGTAATGCATTTGGGGAGGAGGGGAGGTGGCATGGAAAGGGGGTGGTCATCTGTGGGGCGAAGGGTTTTACCCTCCTTCTGCTTCTTTTCTGGGCTTCTGGCACGTCAGCTTTTCCTACCCTGTTAGAGTCTTCTTGAGAGCCAGTCTGGTGTAGCGGTTAAGTGCGCGGATTCTAATCTGGGAGAACCGGGTTTGATTCCCCACTCCTCCACTTGCACCTGGCTGGATGACCTTGGGCAAGCCATAGTTCTGGCACAGCTGTTCCCTCAAGGAGAGCTCTCTCAGCCCCACCTACCTCACAGGGTGTCTGTTGTGGGGAGGGGAAAGGAATTTGTAAGCCTCTCTGAGACTCTTAAGTGAGTGAAGGGCGGGATATAAATCCAGTCTTTTCTCTTCTCGTCTTCTTCATAGCCCATTGGTAGTAGGAGCAGGGCTACCTGCTTGCTGTTTTCTCAGCCGATTTCTTTCCTCTGGCTTTGGCACTGTCTTTTGGCCAGGGATACCTTTCACACCATGTCCAAACTGGATGTGACTGCGATGGAAAGAGATCTTGGGGTAGTAGTGGACAGCTCAATGAAAACGTTGACCCAGTGTGCCACAGCGGTGGAAAAGGCAAACCCTTATGTTGGGGAACTTTAGGAAAGGGACTGACAAAAACAGGCAATATTGTAGTGCCCCGATATAGGTGCATGGTGTGGCCTCAGTTGGAATACTGTGTGCAGTTCTGGTCCCTGTATCTCAAAAACAATATCGCAGAGCTGGAAGAAGTACAGAAGAGGACAACCAAGATGATTAGGGGGCTGGAGCGTCTTTCCTATGAGGAAAGGCTGAAGAGTCTGGGACTTCTCAGTTTACAAAAGAGACAGCTAAAGGGGGTGGGGCATGATAGAGGTGTATAAAGTTGTGCACAGGGAGGAGAGAGTTGACAAAGAGAACTTTTTCTCCCTCGCCCAAAATACTAGTGCTTGGGTGCACCTGATGAAGCTGATGGGTAATAGATTCAAGATGGAATAAAGATCAGTTATCATATGGCAATGTGTTTAGTATAGCCCGGAGATCTGAAGATTGTCTGGCAGCCTAAAGTTCTAGCTCTTTTAGCATTATTCACCACTAGGTGGCGAGCTAGACTTATTGGGGGGGCGGGCTGAGAGAGTTCTGAGAGCTGTGATTGATCCAAGGTCACCCAGCTGGCTTCATGTGGAGGAGTGCTGAATTGAACCCGGTTCTTCAGATGAGAGTCCGTCGCTCTTAGCCTCTCCACCATGCTGGCTCGGGACAGAGGAAAGGAAACACTTCTTTACTCAACCAGTAATTAAACTATGGAGCTTGCTGTCAGTGGAGGTAGTGATGGCCATGATCATAGATGGCTTTCCTAGGGGCTTTCAAAGGGGGCTAGACAGATTCATGGAGGACAGGTCTGCCTGTGGCTACTAGCTATGGTGAATACAGAGAACCTCCCCATCCACAGGCAGCTGCCTTCTGAATATCAGTGCTAGGAGGCAACATCAGGGAAAGCCTTGGCCTTTATGCTCTGTTTTTCGGCCGTCCTGGTTAATTGGTGTTGGCAGGGTGTAGATATGCAGTAAAGTGGAGCACAAGCTATTTAAAGAATAAAGTCAGTTTATTAAGAAGAGAACAAACTTCTTAAGAAAGAGGAGAAAGAGAAGTCTAATTAGCTAGGGGAGACAGTAACGGACTGTTCTCAGCAGGCTCAATCGATCAACCTTTAGTGGTATAACCTGTCCTCGGCAGGAGCAGGAAAGCCCTTACTGAGCCAATCAGGAGACAGGAAGGAGACTGTTTGAAAATAGTAGGAAGTCCCTAATGTCACTATGCTGACTAGTTCTCTCCTCTGCTGCCCCCTGCAGGATGTTCTTGTCATCTTCTTTATCTATGCACGATAGACCTTGCATATTCCAACAACTGGTTGGCTACTTTTTGAAACAGGACACTGGCCTAGAAGGACCCACTGGTCTGATCTAACAAGGCTCTTCTTACATTCTCATTTGCATGGCTGTCAGCTATAACTTTCCAGGGGCTCATTGTGGAAGCCTGTGATGTATTTGCACAGCTAAGCTCTCTTAGCTGTTTTGAACAGACTTCTTCACAAACAGACGGATTCCGCCCCCCACCCCAAGCTGGCCTTCTGTAGGTGAGGGGCGTGGGGGCTGCAAGGAGACTCCCAGCTTGCATTTGTGTCAACTTTGGAGCAAAGTCCAAGAGCCTCTAGCCAGCTCTTCCAGGCCCTCAGAAGCTACAGGAACTCCTGGGCATCACTATGCTGTAAGCCGTTCTCTGTCGGCAAGGCTTTCTGCTGCCTTCCTAGTTCCCAAAACCTATGTCTGGGTTGTACTATAGCATGATGTTAGAGACTGAGGTGGTGTGTTCTCCACACCAGCCCTGGAAGGTCATGCTGACCACCACCACCAACCAAGCAGGCATGTCTGCCTGTGGGCCCTCTGGTCTGGTGTAGTGGTTAAGATCTGTGGACTCTAATCTGGGAGAACCAGGTTTGATTCCCAACTTCTCCACGCAGCTGCTGGTGTGACCGTGGGTCAGTCACAAGTTCTCTTAGAGCTGTTCCCTTAAGGGCAGTCCTCAAGAGACCTCTCTCAGCCCCACTTACCTCACAGGGTGTTGTGGGGAGGGGAAGGAGATTGTAAACCGCTCTGAGAATCCCTTGGGTAGTGAAGGGCAGGGTATAAATCCAATCTCTTCTCTCTTCTTCAGCAGATTTGAAGGTCTAGAGTGGTCTGTACCACTTCAGTCTGCAGGAGGGGAGGGAGTTACATTTTTGAACTCCCCCGCTTCACACACACACACACATACATTGATTCTCTGTAAGCAGAAAACAGCTAGGGCTTGTTTTCTTGCTGTGCTAATAATTTTTCCCCTGGGGAGAGCATTATATGACTCCCACAGAGTGTGTGGAGTGGTATGCTCCAGTTTGGTGTAGTGGTTAGGCACACGGACTCTAACCTGGGAGATCCGGGTCAGTCACAAGTTCTTTCAGAGCTGTTCTCTCAAGGGCAGTCCTCCAAAGAGCTCTCTCCGCTCCATCGACCTCACAGGGTGTCTGTTGTGGGGAGAGGAAGGGGAAGGAGATTGTAAACTATTCTGTGACTCCTTTGGGTAGTGAAGAGTGGGGTATAAGTTCAGTCTCATGTCTTCTTCTTCTACCACCCCTGTTCTGCTGCCTGGGTAGACAAAGGAAGGAGCCACTGGCCTCTCTCCCAACAGCAGCATCTCCTAAGAGTTGCTGCCGCCATGGAGTCAGAAGGGGTGGTGGTTAGGGGGCTGCTGGGGAAATCGAAGGGAGGAGAAAGCAGTTGGGGAGGGGGGCTTTTCTTTCCCTCCCCTGGAACTGGGCTGGATTATTCTGTCTTGCCAAAAATATTCGCAGTTAGATTCAAATGTTCTCCAACCTCATAATCCGCTTACTGGTTGCCTGATTTCATACCTTGGAATCCTCTTGACCTGATAGACTGAAAAGTTTTTATCATCTTTGTGATCTGCTTTGGGTCCAAGTGAGAAACGCGCACTATGAATGGAAATAATTTCTGTCTCCCCACCCACCCCATATGCATGTTGACACAGAAACAGTGAAGCTGTCAGTGAGCTGTCAGTTAGATCACTGAAGCCATAGTGTTTGCAAGTCATACGACACATCCAGGTAGAACTGGATAGAACAAGTCCAGACCTGTACAGTAAGCTATGACTTGAGAATGACTCAGCACTAACCTGATTGGTTACTGAGTACCTGTAAAATGTATATATGTATTCATGTTGTATGATACTTTTTCTTCTCTTCTGTACTGGTGACTGGCGTAGCATTTTGATGGTGAAAACAATAATATTTTGTGAATAAATGTACATACACTGTATGTAGTTTGTGTCTCTCGTTTGTGGAGTCTATAAGCTCTGCTGGTGCTGTTTAGCACAAACTACCACTCACACACAACAATGCAGTGAGTACCTTGGCCTCCTCTGAGGAACCAAGAGGGCAGGGGGCACAGTAGAGCCATGAGATAAAGCTTCTTTCTCTCCCACCATGCCAGTGGCCACTGTGAGACTGGTGGCCTCTTTCCCTGCACAGAAATTTTGCAGGTAGAACTTGAACTGACGCTGGCCAAAGGCTCTCCTCTCTCTCCCGTGCAGTGCCTTGGTGGAGATAGAGTGCCCCTCTGTGGCTTGATGTTTGTCTACAAATTAGCCTCCGGTTCTCCTGCACATCTTCCTCCCATCCTTGCGTCCAAGGCTTTTGTTGAAGCCATCGGATGGTGGCTTGTGGCTCTCCACCGAAGCAGAATTGCAAGCCACACTCGATTGGGGACTTGGAATTTGCCCTTGGAGAACCCGCTGCAAACCATTGTCTGGATCTCCCAAACTCCAGTTTCTTGCTAGCCAGGGAGTACAGGAAGGGCTAAGGCTTACTGATGGAAAACCAAGCCACGGTTTCAAGTTATCTGGACTCTGCCAACTTGACTGTTCCCCTCTAGCTGCGGGCCTTGAGGGTGAATGTCAAATGCCTTCCTCCTGACACTGGATGTCTCTCATTTTTTCAGGCGAAGAGGCACCCATCAGTGGCGGACAACCAAGGAGAGCGCAAGGAAGGAGCGTTGCCCTCTGGTCGAACCCTTAAAGCAGGCAGCTGTGGCCGGGGGTATTCCTTGAACAAGGAGAATCTTCAGTGTCGCCTGGTGGAAAATTAGTCCCCTTCCAGCCCCTCCCGGGATTCCTGGCCTCTAACAACAGCCCTTCACGAGCGGAAGGAGCTGGAGATGATGGGGCAATGGGCCCTTCCCCTCCCAGGCAGCCTCTGTGTCCGTTCGCTTCGTTCTCGCCTGGCAAAGGAAGGAGCAGCCTTTGTGTATGTTTCTCGCCTAGTTTCTTGTTTCTTGTACAGGCCTCTTTTCTGAAACTGCCTTTTTGCTGTCCCACTTTCCTGCCTGCGGGAAATAAATTTCACTTTGGAATGAGGAAAGAGCTGTCCGTGGTACTTTGCCTCCTTCCGTAGGGCTGACGTTGTGGTTGGAAGCCCAGCAGGAGCACTGGTTGTGAGGACGATTCTTTGGAGCACGCGCCGCTATCACTGTATGAACCCAGGAAGCTCCTTTCTACTAAATCAGACCATCAGTTTGGTGTAGTGGTTAGGAGTGCGGACTCTAATCTGGGGGAACCGGGTTTGATTCCCCACTCCTCCACATGCAGCTGCTGGTGTGACCTTGGGTCAGTTACAAGTTCTCTCAGAGCTGTTCTCTCAAGAGCAGTCTTCAAAAGAGCTCTCTCAAAAGAGCTCTCTCAGCCCCCCTATCTCACAGGGTGTCTGTTGTGTGGAAGGGAAGGCAAAGGAAACTGCAAGTGTTCTGAGACTCCTTCGGGTAGTGATGGGGTGGTTATAATCCCCCTTCAGTCCCTCAAGTTTGTTCTTGTTTAAGACTGGCCATGGCTCTCCAGTATCTCTGGCGGATATCTTACATATGACATACTTCTAGACTGGTTTAACTGGACTTGCTGGGGATTGAACCGCGGAAGTTCTGCATGCCAAGCAGATGCTCTGCCTGTCAGCCACAGCCCCACGCCTGCCTTAAACAAGGCCCTGAGTCTTCCTGCTAGATGCAAGGCAAACCCATACAGTGGTCACCCATCCCTTGGCCAGTCACACGTGTTGCGTGCTGCCTGCCTGAGGATAAAATGGAGGAAAGTGGAAGATGTAAGCCAGCTGGGGGCCGTGTTGTGCAGAAAAGTGGGAAATAAATGAAATCAGATGCACTGGGCTTGTGGAGACCCAGTTCGGTGTAGTGGTTAAGTGGGCAGACTCCAATCTGGGAGAACCGGGTTTGATTCCCCACTCCTCCACTTGCAGCTGTTGGATGACCTTGGGCAAGCCATAGCCCTGTACCAGCTGTTCTCTCAAGGGCAGTTGTCTCCGAGCTCTCTCAGCCCCACCTACCTCACAAGGTGTCTGTTGTGAGGAGGGGAAGGGAAAGGAGTTTGTAAGCCGCTCTGAGACTCCCTTGTGTAGTGAAGGGCGGGGTATAAATTGAATCTCTTCTTTTCACTCAAGAAGTGGCTCTTGATGGACCAGTGGTTGAACTTGAGGCATTTCCAGAGGTTTAGTCCCACGGGGTAGTCCTCAAATCCACAGGGAGCCTTTTCATGCAAGAAGGGCATGAGCAGATGTCTTTTTCTGTTTATGCCACACTTATGCTAAAGAAAGACCAGTAGTATTAATACCCTTACATTCTGTAAGAGTGGGGGAAATCCTGCGCATGGATTCAAAGGTTTTTAAGGGAATGGTTCTTAAGCCATTGAAACTTCACTTTGGCTAAAAACTTGGCTAATCTGAGGAAAGCCACTTTTACTGCAGTTCGGCCTCACCTGTACCCGTTGCTTTGGGGGGGGGGTGATAATAGTGATCTGCACTGCAGAGCTGTGGAAAAATTTACAACTGAGTGGCTCAGTTCAGGCATCGTGTGAACCTAAGGCTAAGGAATTCTCCATATGAGTTTTGCAAGATGTCTAAATTGACATGCTGCGACCATGGGGAATGGGGATGTAAGCAGCTCTAGAATCTGTAAGCAGCTCTAGAATCCCGATATGACTGTGGCCCTTTTGGAAGCTCAAGCCATGTTGTGGGTACTAAATGAAGATTGGCACAAACCATATGCAAAGTGAGATATATTATGATGTGGTTTGAGCGATCTGCTTACGAGCAGTAATGCAAATACGGTTTTGGTGAGGGCTCTTGACTCACGCAGCAGACAAAGCCTATAAGTTCTCAAAGCTTACGAAGTAAGCTCTCAGTTCTGGCCTGGTGGAACTCTGCCAAATGACATCGGGGTCCTGCGGGATCTTAGTCAATTCCGCAGGGCCTGTAAGGCAGAGATGTTCTGCCAGGCTTTTGGTTGAGAGCCGCAATGGTTTTTCCTTGGCTGGCACCCCTCCCTTCCCCCCCCCTCCCTGAATAGCTGTTATGAGTTTCCTCTCCCCCTGCCCAGAAACTGGCCTGGTAGTCCAGAGCTGGGGTAGAAATGTCTAGGACTCCATCATCATGGTCTCTGTTTGGGTCTTTAGTTTTATTGAATTGTTCTGCAGAATTTTCGTGTTTTATTAGTTTTTTATGGCATTTTTTATGGCCCTCATGTATGTCACCCAGAGCTTGTTGTAAGCTGGGATAGGGCAGTTAATAAATTTAATAAATAAGAATAATAAAAACTAGAGCTGTTTCAGAGATTCTAGTAGATCTGGGCATTGTTCCTGATATCTGGAAAGTCTCGTGCTTGGAGTGGGATCACTCAGGGCTGGAGACTGAGACACAGTCCCTCAGCAGGGAAGGGGTAGCAGAGTCATTAAAAAGAAGAGGAAAAGGTGGTGGCGAAAATGGCAGAGAGTGCGAGGCCAGGGCTACAGGTGGTTTTGAAAAGGGATGATATCAGTGCCTGGAGAATAGATCCCTTGAAGGCTGTTAGCCATGATGGCTGAATGGAACCTTCATGTGCAGAGAGAGTGTACCTGAGTGGTGAGGGAGACCGCAACATGGAGAGGCTTTGGATGGGTGACACTTCTGACTGGCGCAGGCCGAAAACAAGATGCTGGACTAGGTGGTCCTTTGATTGGATTCAGCGGGGTGCAAAAGAGCTAGCTGAAGTCAATGTACGCTAGTCTTCTCTTCCTAAAATCCTCCTTTGCTGTGTTAAGGAAGGTGAAATGATTGGTCGGCTGGCAGGAAGGGTTGCCGGCTGGCAGGAAGGGGGCATCATATACAGGGAGAAGGGACAGAGATGCCCTGGGTGGGCAGCCGTGTTGGTCTGAAGCAGCAGAACAAAGTTTGAGTCCAGGGTGGCACCTTTAAGACCAACACAGTTTTATTCAAGGTATGAGCTTTTGTGTGCACGCGCTCTTCCCCAGATACATTGGGGGGGGGGGGGGATCATACTGTTAAAGGTGCTGCTGGACTCAAAGTGATGCCCCAGAGTCCAATCGATCCACTTTTCCACAGTAACTGGGCCATTGAGCACAGAATGGTCTCTGAACAGCTTCCCTACTCTGCTCATGAATCTCACCTGCCCAGGTGAAGGTTTTGTGGTCCTGTTTCTCAATGGGAAAGAAGCCGGTGGGGCGACTGGGTGCCAGTTTTCAAATCATCTAGCAAAGAAGGCCCAAAAGACTGTATCTTTGTGCTCTAGGTGTATTGGTTAAGTGCGTGGACTCTAATCTGGGAGAACCGGGTTTGATTCCCCACTCCTCCACTTGCACCTGCTGGATGACCTTGGGCAAGCCATCACCAGTTAAATTGTTTACTAGCACCTTATGTTGTGTTTTTAAGCTTTTACCTATATCGTTGTTTTAGCTACGGCATTTTATGTAAGCTGCCCTGAGTCTGCTTCGGTGGGGAGGGCAGGGTAGAAATCAAAATCAATCAATCAATAGTTCTGTCAGAGCTGTTCTTGAAAAAGAGCAGTTTCTGTCAGAGCTCTCTCAGCCCCACCCACCTCAGGATGTCTGTTGTGGGGAGGGGAAGGGAAAAGAGTGTGTAAGCCCCTCTGAGACTCCCAAGTGAAGGGCGGGATATAAATCCAATCTCTTCTTCTCTGTGACATCTGGAGGAGCAAGAAGTGCTGCATCCCTGCCTGGTCCACTGGCAATCAGGTGTGTTAGAATGCTAAGGAACATCTGGCCAGCTGACATGTTTCTGCTTTCAATCTCTTTTGCCTTGGTGGATTTTGTCTGATTCTTGGGTTAGCTCTCACATTGGCACTCATTCCGAACCCCCTCACCCTTTATCTGTTCTCATTTTGTATAAATCATCTTTGGTTTTACTCCAAGGAAGGAGCAGCTGCATTTCCTTCTTGAGCTCTCTGTGCTTCTCTGGAGACTCCTCTGCATGGATACCAAAGGGAAGCAAGCAACCAGCACGGGGTAGCCATTAGAGTGTCAGGCTAGGATCTGCGATACTCAGATTCAGTCCTTTGTGTGCCCCGGAAGCTTGCTAGGTGACCCTGAGGTTAGTCATATGCTCTCAGCCCAACCCACAGGGTTGTTGTGAGGATAAAATGGAGGACAGGAGAATGACCTAAGCCCCCCACTGGGGAGAAAGGTAGGGTACAAATGAAGTAAATACAATTAATGAAAATAAACCTTCAGTCCTGGTTTGCAGCGCTTCTATTCCTAAGCTCATGGGGACCGCTCTCCAGGGTCCTGAAAGAGCTAACAGGAAGCTCCAGCATCTAAAATCACTCTGCAGCCGGCAGCAGCAAAAGTGCCAAGGTCGCACCAGCAGCTGCATGTAGAGGAGTGGGGAATCAAACCTGGTTCTCCCAGATTAGAGTCCACACTCCTAACCACTCGAACCATCCTTCCTGAGCAAAGACCAAAATGTGCGAGCCAGAGGCTAAAAAACTGAGTAGCTCACACTAACTCAGCTTAGAGGGAACACTGCTCACAGGGTGTCTGTTGTGGGAAGGGGAAGGGAGAGGCGATTGTAAGCCGCTCTGAGACTTCTTCGGGTAGGGAAGGGCAGGGAATAGAACCAATCTCCTCTTCCTCCCAGGGCCAAATCCTATGACCTGTAGGCTGAGATTTGCTAGGGTTGTAGTGGGGAAATGTTTGTCCCGTTCCATCCCAGGTCCCACCTCAAATGACGCAAGTGGAGCCTTTCGTATCTGAGCAATCACTTTTATTTTGCCTGGGCTATAAAACTCCTTATGATACAGTTACATCTCAAAGCAGTGGCTGGTGGGATCCTAAAGGGCGACAGGCAGGGGAAACACACACAGTAAGTTGTGGATGAGAACTGGAGGGAGGTGTGGAAGGATGGGGGGGTGCTACAGACAGACAATAAATAGGATTACATTTTAAAATTCCCCAACTGCCCCCCCCCCAAACTCGCCCTCTTAACAATGCATAGATTAAAGCAGTGAACTAACTTAACTCTTCCTTCTTTGAATCGCAATAAAAGTGAATAAAGACCAATGCAGTGTCTAAGATAAAGCTCTTTTGTCTGTGTCTGGGATTTTCTGGGTAAAATCTACACCCTTTGGGTGGAGTAAAATAAATGTCGAGGGTGTAGCAGGAAACTCTGGGCGGAGGGGGAGGTTGTATCAAGAATCCTATTTGAGCGCCCCTGCGGAGGAAGCTGTTAGGATATCACAGAGGGGGGTGCTGTGCCTTCAAGGGAAGGAAGAGTGAGCAGGGCGGCCGCCTCTCCATTGAAGCAGTCCCATTTTGGGGGGACCGGGACCTGTGACCTCTTGTGGCAAGACCGGAGTTTTGAGGAGAGGGGACAGAAAAGGAAGCTTGCCTGGTGTGGACTCTTTCCCTGAGCTTCTCCTTTTTTTAAGCAGTGGAAGTGTCTTGTGGATCAGTTAAGTCTGCACAGAACAAGCAGAAATGCCCGTGGTACCCGGTAAAAGATGCACCTGCCGAGGGCTCCCTGCGGCCTCCTCTCACTCTGCGCCGCCTTCAATTCCAGACTTTCAGGAAGCTGTCCCAGGATCCGGTAGCAACCGCCATGCCATCTTCAGTTACTCCCAAACAGCTCACTCGGTTGTCATGGCCTGACAGGATTCCTGCGTAATGAAAGGAAAATGGGCTAGCAGTTTTCCTTAATGATCCCCAGTAATCAAGTAAGCTAGTGTAAATTGAGGGACCCCAACCTTTTTGTGTCTGCAGGCACCTTTGGAATTGTGGCATGGTGAGGTGGGTGCAGCTACAAAATGGCTGCCGCAGGAGGCGGTGCCAACCACGAAACATCAGGGAGTGAGGTCATGCATAACTGTAATGGTAACTTTTCAACATTTCAGGCAGAAGCTTTGTTTAACAGGATGTCCTTTAAAAGGAATCCAGTTTTTTCCTTGCATGTGGTGGAAAGTGGCATCAAGTCACAGCCAACCTATGGTGACCTTGAAGGGTTTTCAAGGCAAGCGGTGTTCAGAAGTAGCTTGACACTGTCTGCCTCTGTGTGCTGACCCTCATCTTCCCTGGGGGTCTCCCATCCAAGTAATAACCAGGACTGACCCTGCTTAGTTTCCACAATCTGACAAGATCAGGCTATCCAAGGCTATTTGGGTGAGGACATTTTCTTGCATACACACAGCTTATCTTCAGCTGATGGAGAAACCATCAGACACAATAAGAAATGTGGATTCTGAACCACTGGCAGATAATAAAAGTCACTGAAATGTCTCTCCTCATGCCTCATGAGGCAAGATGTTATCAAAACAAAAGGTCAGCCGATATCCCTCATGGTGAGGCTAGGTCGCTTTCTCTGGGCATCTACTTCTATACGTGTGAGGAGGTTTTTTTTTTTGTCATGTGAGGTAATATTCAGTCATGAAATTACTTCCCCTGAGGCAGTACAGCTTACAAACAGTTTGAAATACAGCATCTTACAGCATCTATCTATATAGCATATTTTATGAGCTCAGAGATGGTGTTTGTGGTTTTTCTCCCTTTTCTCCTCACAATAACCCTGTAACAGTAGAAAAGGGCAAGAGTCCAGGAGCACCTTAAAGACTAACAAAATATGTGGCTAGTGGCTATGAGCTTTTGTGAGTCACTGCTCACTTCTTCAGATACAGCTAGAATGCACCTGACGAAGTGAGCCGTGACTCACGAAAGCTCCTACCCTGCCACAAATTTTGTTAGTTTTTTAAGGTGCTCCTGGACACTTGCTCTTTTCTACTGCTACAGACAGACTAACACGGCGGCCCATGTTGGTCAATAACCCCTGTAAGGTAGGTTAAGGCTAAGAGAGGGTTCGTTCTCAGGGTCACATGGTGAGTTTTATGGCTCAACTGGGGATCTGAAACTGCGGCCTTCAACTCCTGGTCTGACATTCTAACCATTACACCACGCTGCAGTTTTTTATGAGGTAGAAATTTCTTTTGAGGTTATGAACTTCTTGGTGGTAGTAGAAAGTGCCATCAAGTTGCAGTTGAGTTTTCAAGGCAACAGACTTTCAGAGATGGTTTACCATTGACTGCCTCTGCGTAGCAACCTGGACTTCCTTGGTGGTCTCCCATCCAAGTATTAACCAGGGCCAATCCTGCTTAACTTCTGAGGTCTGAGGAGATTGGGCCAGCCTAGGCCATCCAGATCAAGGCAAGAGGTGAACAGAGGTGATTTTGCCATTGACTGCCTCTGCGTAGCAACCCTGGACTTCCTTGGTGGTCTCCCATCCAAGTACTGGCCCTGCTTAGCCTCCAAAATCTGACAAAATTGGGCTAACTTGGGCCTTCCGGGTTAGGGCTAAGCTGTACCTTCCTCAACAGAGAACAGGAGAGTTTCTGAAGCTGACCTCAGGGTGCCTGAAGGGCTGCAGGCAAGACAGGCCCTGCAGGGCTTCCCTCACTCACCCACACGCTCGGCTTTGAGAGAGTCCCAGATGTTGCAGTTGAAGTCGTCATAGCCGGCCATCAGGAGGCGCCCACTGCGGGAGAACGAGACGGAGGTGATTCCACAGATGATGCTCTCATGGGAGTAAACTATGAGCTGCTGGTCCGCACGGATGTCGAAGAGGCGGCAAGTGGCGTCGTCCGAGCCAGTGCAGATGGCATCGCCGTTGGGGAAGAACTGAGCAGAATCAAATAGAAATGGTCACTTCATGCCCTCGGGTCCTCCTTGGCCTTCTTCCCCCAACTAGTTCAGCCCCGGTGTTTGTTTCTGGCCTTGAGTGGTGGCTGAGGAAAGGGCCATCAAGACACAGTAGATTCATGGCAATCCCATAGGGTTTTCAAGGCAAGAGAGGAACAGAGGTGGTTGGCCATTGCCTGCCTCTGCACAGTGACTCTAAACTTCCTAGGTAGTCCTAGGTATTAACCAGGGCCGACCCTATTTTGCTTCCGATATCTATCGAGAATGGGCCATCCAGGTCAGGGCTGGGCTTGAGTCCCCCGCTCAAATGGTGCACTTTGTGGTCACGTTATACTCTGGACAATGGTTTCACGGGGACCCCTGCCCTTTAGATGGTAATGCATACTTCAAATGCAAAGCACAGAATCGACATTAACAACATTTTCCCATCCCATCCTACCATCTCCACAAATAGATACAAGCGGGGTAATCGGATTCAGTGCAGAAGGAACCCACACGGTACTGATTACAACTTGTATGGGGGGGGGGGTCCCCTTCAGAATCAGGGCCCTGGACCTGTGCCTCAAAGTTCTGTCCCTGCTGCCACCATGGGTCCCTCATCTCAGACAACGGTCCCTGGCCCCCTGAAGATACATACGTTGATGGCATTGATATCCGACTCGTGCCCGATGAGTGTCTGACGGCAAGCTCCGTCCCGGATATCCCACAGCTTGGCAGTGGCATCGCAGGCTCCAGAGACAAAGAGGTTGAAGTCTGGAGAGACGGCCAGGCTCATGCAGTCTCCAGTGTGACCGACGAAGGTGTTCTTCTGCATGCCCGTTTCAATGTCCCAGAGGATACTGCAGTCAATAGGCATGGTGTCAAGAGTATACAGCAATCCCCTTGGGGCGTCAATCACAGCAGGCCCCACTATTATTATTATTTAATTCATCTATACCCTGTCTTTCTCCCCAAAATGGCTTAACTCATTCTCCTCTCTTTTAATGTATCCTCACAACAACCCTGTGAGGTAGGTTAGCCTGAGAGAGTGTGAATGGCCCAAGGTCACCCAGCAAGCTTCCATGGCACAAGCAGGGATTCAAACCTCCGAGATACTAGTCCAACCCTCTTAACCACTATGCCACACTGGATCTCAGTTCCAGCTAGGATTTGCCAAACTCCAGGTAGGGCCCGAGATCACCCGGAATGACCCCTGATCTCCAGATGACACTGATCAGCTCAACAGGAGGAAATGGCTGCTTTGGAGGGTGGACTCTGTGACATCACATCCCTGATGAGGTCCATACCCCTCCCTATACTCTTCCCTTCCTGGGCTCCACCCCCAAATCTCCAGGAATTTCCCAACTGAAAGTTGGCAACCCCAGACCTAGAGTGTCACCTTGATGAGGTGATGTCACTTCCAGTTTGCGATGGATGGGATGCATGCCAGCACACACATCAGATTTCCCCCACACTAACATAGCTCTGGGTTGGGAAATACCTGGAGATTTTTTGGGGGGGGGGAGCCTGAGAAAGGTGGAGTTTAGGGAGGGGCAGGACTTCAATAGGGTATAATGCCATAGAGCAGGGGTGGCCAAACTTGTTTAACATAAGAGCCACATAGAATAACAGTCAGATGCTCTAGAGCCGCAAGACATGAACAAATATCGAACACATGTTTTTTATTGAAAAATATGCAGATTTGCTTTTTATTAACATTAAATGAGACTGCCAACAATAAAAACAAAAAGGATAAAAACGGGTGTTGATATTTATTTGTCCAATGATATTTATTTGTTTGCTAATGATATTTATTTGTCTAAGAGAGAGAGGGAAAGAAAGGTGGAAAGAAAGGTGGAAGGCAGGCAAGGGAGGAAGAAAGGGAATAGATGGGGAGGGAGGGAGAGGTGGAAAGAAAGCTAACTTTAACTTTAAATGCATCCTCCAAACCCCTCCCCCATCTTGACTTGGCTTGGCTTGGCGAAGGGATTGAAAGAGACAAATGCCTTCTCCAAGCCAGCCGGTGGGGAAGGACTTTGAAAACACAAGTTAAAGCTGCTTTCTTTCTGTACTCCCCCCCCCCCCCCCACATCAAGCCTATCCAGGGAAGGAAACACTGGCTGGGGAAGGGAAGACCAATCAGGGAGGCATGCCTCCCCATCGCTTCCCCAGCCACCCTGCTGAGGGCCACACAATATGTGTGAAAGAGCCGCATGTGGCTCCTGAGCCGCAGTTTGGCCACCCCTGCCATAGAGTCTACCAGCAATAGAAAATCATGCTTTGTATGTATGCTGCTCCAAGTAAAACAGATCTCATTCTGTGTGTGTGTGGGGGGGGAGAGATAGACTCACCATGTGGTGTCCCCAGAGCTGGTCACAATGGTGTTGTCATCCAGGAATCGGCAGCAAGAAAGATAACCTGCAGGAAAGAGAGAAAAGAGCTGAGGGTGAGAAACAGGCTTCTGAAGGTAAGAACAGCTGATCCATAGACGAGCTTTTACATCAGGGGTGGCCAACCTTGCTTAACGTAAGAGCCACATAGAATAAACGTAAGAGCCACATAGAGATGTCTGAGAGCCGCAAGACAGGAACAAATATCACACACACGTTTTTATTTTTTAAAATATGCAAATTTGCTTTTTATTAACATTAAATGGGACTGCCAAAAATAAAAACAAACGAGGAAAACCAGTTATAAGAAAGAGAGAGAGAGAAACTAGGAAAGCAAATAGATGGGAGGGAGGAGGGAAGGAAGGAAGGAAGGAAGGGAGAAAGAGAGAAAAAGCATGCCTCCCCTTTGCTTCCCCAGACGCCCTGCCAGGAGCCGCACAATATGTGTGAAAGAGCCGCATGTGGCTCCCGAGCCACAGGTTGGCCACCCCTGTTTTACATGATACCAAGCAACATCGGCCTTCCGCTGCTCCGCATAGTATCATCTGTTGTTGGTAGCGGTTGGCCCACTTGCTCAGGTCTTGGTTTAAATCGAGCACTCGTAAAGATAATCATTCAGGGACTTGTGAATTGTCTTCTATCACCATCTTGCTTTGGTAGGTTTTATTAATTGTATTGTGCTTTTCATTGTCTAAACTAACATATATTATTTGTCTATAGTTATTGTTGTAATCCACCCTGAGCCCTGCTGTGCAGCGGAGGACAGACTAGAAATCCGATAAAATAGATTTTAAAACTTCGAATCAGATTTCAGCCGAGACTCTGGCTCAGATTATGTCAGGCCGTTCAGCTGCGTATTGCGTTGCTATCTGTGATTTTATTTGACAGACTATTTCTGAAGCTACTGAGAGCCAGGGTGGAGTAGCGATTAGATTGTTGGATTAAGATCTTGGAGGCACAAACTCAGATCCCCACTTTTCCATAGAAGCTTACTGGGTGACCTTGGGCCAGTCACACACATTCAACCTAACCTACCTCACAGGGTAGTTGTGAGGATAAAAATGGAGAAGAGGAGAATGATTTAAGCCACTTTGAGTCCCCAGTGGGAACAAAGGCAGGGTATAAATAAACATTTTATAGTTCTGATGATTGCATTAACTTTTTTTCAATATCTGCCATTTCTATGAACACAGAAATGGTACGCACATTTCTTAAGCAAACAAACTGTCCTCATGCTTTTGAGAATATCTTAATAATGCTAAGGACTAGGAACTTGCTTTTTTTTACAAATTAAAGTGGAAAGAAGGAGGAGGAGGCGGCGATTGGATTTATACCCTGCCCTTTGCTACCCAAAGGAGTCTCAGAGTGGCTTACAATCCCCTTCCCTTCCACTCCCCACAACACACACCCTGTGAGGAAGGTGGGGCTGAGAGAGCTCCTTCAAGAACTGCTCTTTTGAGAACAGCTCTAAAAGAACTTATGACTGACCCAAGGTCATACCAGCAGCTGCATGTGGGGGAGTGGGGAATCAAACCCAGTTCTCCCAGATTAGAGTCCACACTCTTAACCACTACACCAAATGGGAGGCCAGTGTTACTAGGCAGAAGCATCCATAAAGTCTCAGGGAGCTGCATTCTGCACCTGTCCCATCTTATGGCTTATTTGCTGTGCTTGTGAGAGATGGGTGGTCCCAGAGATGGTTCAGACTCTGAGGGGTGAAGTCACTGACCTGAGTGGGCTGAGAGCTCCCGGCTGACTTTCACAGTCCCTTCGCGACTCTTGAGATTGTAGATGGAGCACACGTTGTCGAGACCTCCACAGGCCACAAAGTTCCCGGATGGGGCGTAGGCACAGGTCATGACCCAGGAGGAGCGGAGAGGGATGGCATGAACCTGGGGAGAGAGAAGAGGATGTGCATCTAAAGCGAGTCTGGGATTCCATCAGGACCTTGAGGCTGGAGTTGCCAACTCTGGTGCTGGGAACTTCCTGGAGATTTGGGGGTGGAATAAGGTTGCCAGGCCCAGGTTGGGAAATTTGAGGAGCTTTCGGAGGTGGAGTCCAGGGAGGGTACCCACCTATTTCCTTCCTGGGGTCCTCTTGCTTCTTCCCCAAAGCACCCCTTTCCACAAAGCAAAGAATCAAGTCTCAGCTCTCTTCCACCTCACCGGAGCATTCAGTGCTTCAGAAACAGGCCTTACCGTTAGCCCTGGCTGACTGGGCAAACTCCTGCCCCCATTTTTCATCCGCTCTGCTCACAGTGGAGCAGTGGGGGGGGGGGGATGATGTCACTAAAATGATGTCACTAAGTTACTGTGGGTACCCAAAACAAAAAAGTCTTTACCTGTTGATAGAAGACAACAATAGAGGGAGAAAGACAAACCTCCCTGGGGAGGAAAGTCTTGGTGCCACAACTGAGAAAGCCCTGTCTTGGTGCCACAGCCGAGAAAGCCCTGTTTTGGTGCCACAACTGAGAAAGCCCTGTCTAGCCTCAGATGGCTGGGAGCCTCCAAAGGTGACCAGAATGGATGGGTAGGTTCATTCAGAAGAAGGCGATCCTTCAGATATAGTGGTTCCAAGCCACATGGGGCTTTAAAGGTCAATACCAACTTAGAGCCTTCTAGCACAGGGGAGTCAAACATACAGCCTGCACATCGGAACTGGCTCATCCAGGGCTCTTATCTGGCCCATGAGCTACTGGTCATTACCGTTATTGCCAGATGACAGAGGCTGTGCATTATGTATTTATTTATTCATTCATTCATTCAATTTGTATCCCGTCGTCCCCATGAACAGGCTCAGGGCGGCTTACATAATTGGTATAAATACCATTAAAATACATAAAACACATACATGAATAGAATTCAGTACATTAAAATCATACAATTATAAAATCATAAGGTGGCAATGCTGTTGATGTCCCTTGAGATGGAGTTAGGTCACTTAAGTTGGTATTCTGTGACCATGGCAGACAAGAAATTACCAGCTCGGGGGCCTTCCTGAGTCCTAATAGGATAAAGCCACTGTCGAGGTTAAGGGCCCTGGCTTGTTGATGATAATAGTAGTGGCGGCTCCTAGTTGAAAGCCTGGTGGAAGAGCTCCGTCTTGCAGGCCCTGTGGAACTGCAAGAGGTCCCGCAGGGCCCTGATCTCATTCCACCCGTGTGGAGCCGCCACTGAGAACACCCTGGCCCTGGTGGTGGCGAGCCTGGCCTCTTTGGGGCCCGGAAGGGTCAGTCTGTTCTGAGACCCCGACCACAAGGCTCTCTGGGGTATGTCTGGGGAAAGGCAGTCCCTCAGGTATGTCGGATCCTGGCCATAAAAGGCTTTAAAGGTAAGAACCAGCACCTTGAAGCGAATTCGGTATGCTATCGGCAGCCAGTGCAGGGCTTTCAGCACAGGCCAGATGTGCTTCCATCTAGGGAGACCCATCAAAAGCCTGGCTGCGGCATTCTGCACCAGCTGCAGCTTCCAAATTTGCGACAAGGGCAGCCCCATGTAGAGCGTTACTGTAGTCTAGTCTCGAGGTGACCATTGCGTGGATCACTGGGGCCAAGTCGCCACAGTCAAGGAAGGGAACCAACTGCCTGATCAGCCAAAGATGGTAAAAGGCTGACCTGGCAGTGGCTGCTACCTGGGCCTCCATTTTTTATTATTATTATTATTATTGTTATTATTATTATTATTATTATTATTATTATTATTTTAACAAAAACACAAGTAATACTTTTCCCCCCAGAATATAACATATTATGTGGTAAATCACCACAACAATAAACATTTATCTACACAGCTAGTATTATACTCTAACCATTTTTCATACTTCACAGCTTATTGCCTAACAATTATATACCATAACAGTTAAATATCAAAGAAGGAATCAAACTCTAACCTCAAAGCCATTTGTGTAATTGAGACCAATCAGAAGGAATGAAATTGTTTTGAGACAAGTATTCCAATATCGGGTACCGTTTTTCAATGAACCTAGACTGAGTTGAGTGTTGAGACATATAATTTAATTTGTTTGTGACAGCATCCATGATGTGATGATTCCATAATTTCTGAAACCATGCCTCCATCTCTGATGTCTTAGTATCTTTCCAGTAAGATGCAATAGCTGTCTTAGCAGCATCTAACATGACTTCTATTGTGTCCTTGTGTGGCCTCGAGGCTAAGTCTTGTGGCCAAGCGTTTAGAAATAAAATTTCTGGTGTATATGGGACTTGGACTGGAGGCATCAAGGAGCCCTCTCAACTCCTAACCTCCAGTGCCGGCACCAATGGTGCCCCATCAAAGGTCAGGAGGGGGATCCCGGCCCCTGAACCGCCCCGGCTGACACACAGGACCTCTGTCTTCACTGGGTTCAGCTTCAGCTGGCTCAGTCTAAGCCAACCAGCCACAGCTTGCAACGCCCACTCCAGGTCTTCTGGTCTGGAGTCCGACCAGCCACCCAACATCAGATAGAGCTGGGTGTCATCAGTGTACTGGTGACATCCCAGCCCATACCTCTGGGCAAGGGGGCGCATATAAATGTTGAATAACATTGGGGACAGTACAGCCCCTTGAGGCACTCCACACTCCAGTGGGTGCCTCTTGGACTGCTGTTCCCCTAGTGCCACCCTTTGTCCCTGACCTTGGAGAAAGGAAGCAAGCCATTGTAAGGTGAGCCCCTGGACTCCCATGTCGGCGAGGTGGTGGAGCAGCAACTGATGGTCAAACCGTGTCAACCGTGTCAAACCGTGACAGATCGAACAGCAACAGTACTGCAACACTGCCTGGATCCAGACGCCTCCAGAGATCGTCAGTCAGAGAGACCAGCGCCATCTCCATTCTGTGGCCCGGACAGAAGCCAGACTGGATGGGATCTAATGTGGAAGCGTAATCCATGAAGCCCTGTAACTGTAATGCCACCGTCCTCTCAATTAACTTGCCCGAATAGGGCAAGTTGGATACTGGCCGGTAGTTATGTGCTAGTGCTAATGATGAGCAATGAGTGGTGGAAGTGGGAGGGTGGGCATCAGGAAGATACTGTAAGGCTGTGGTCACACACACTAAATAATCCACTTTCAATACACTTCCCAACTGGATTTTACTGTGTGAACTGGCAAAATCCGGTTGTAAAGTGCACTGGAAGTGGATTATTTAGTGTGTGTGATTGCAGCCCAGGAATGTTAATGTTTTAAGCATGTTTGTATTTTGAGTAGAAAATAATATTGTTAACTGCGTTTGCCTGTGTCCTTTATGAAGTTTATATCTCTGGTACCTGGCATTACATTTTATGGTACACATGGAGACTTTGTGTCAGATCCGGCCCTCATAACAAATGAGTTCGACACCTAGCATTTTAGAGAACTTCCCAATGTTTATAATTAGACACTGGGCAGCCATTTTGTGACTGGTCTCCTCCAGGGCCGCCATTTTGTGGCTTTTCCCGCTACCCATTCCCAGAAGCATCCATAATGATTTCAACAAGGTCGGGAACCCCTGGCTTACCTTGTTGGTTGTGTATGTGTCCCACACAATGAGTTTCCCATCTTGTGAGGCACTGACCAGGAGCCTGAGGGAGACAACCGGAGCTGTGTTAGTATGCCTGCATGGATGGACACCTCTCAGAGCAGAATACCCTGCCTCATCCCACCCCACCGCCTTCCCTCAATGATTATCACACCAGGTGTTTCAGCCTACAGATTCGTCCCCCTCCCATAGCATTTTCCTGCCTCAGTCTCAGTACATACAGTCAAGTGGATACAGAATGGCAGAAAGGTAGATTCCTTTTTCTGCTGCTTTTCAGTACACTCTTGTGATTTAGAATCCTGGATCCTGGATTATATTATTAATATAATTATTCAGGGTCATCAGGGTACAGAGGGCTGGATCCAATGCTCCCTCCAAGTTGTGGAGCCTTGTGAGCAAAAATTCTACTTTGTGAGCCACTGGCATTAAACTGGTGAGCAAGCGAATTAGTTTGCTCTGGAGCCATCCTTCCTGAGCTAAGACAAAAATGTGTGAGCCAGAGGCTAAAAAACTGTGAGCTAGCTCACACTAACTCATTTTAGAGGGAATCCTGGCTGGATCCCGCAGAAGATTTCCAGTGACGGAAGTAGCGTTGCCAATGCTGAATTAAGAAACTCCTAGAGATTTGGGGGGTAGAGGGCAGGCTTTGGGAATGGGAGGGACTTCACCAGGATGTAATGTCATAAAGTCCACCCTCCAAATCAGCCATTTTCTCCAGGGAAACTGGAGTCTGGAGATCTGTGTTAACTTCAGGAGATCTCCAAGCCACCACACCTAAAAGCTGGCAGCCCTCCAGCTCTTGCAGCTTCTCTCCTTAGAGTGGATTTCAGGGGCCGTTTTGGGCGGTAGCAGGAAGGGGAGAGGAGGAAGTCATACTCCACAGATGGAAATTCTTCCATCAGTGGATATGACCAGCAGGATGCAAGCCAGAGTGCTTTTACAGCCCAGGTCCCCAAAGGGCAGGTCTGTGCAACTAGGAGTTTATGATCTAAATGTTGACAGTGGAATGGAAGACTGGGAAAGGGGAGGTATGCCTAGACATGAATGCAAAGCAATGCAGGACACATACTAAGGCTACGGTCACATGCACCAGTTGACGCGGAGGGGACGAGAGGCTATTTCCTCTGGAGGAATTTGACACGCAGTTGTGAGATCACACAGCCCTTTGAAGCTGAGGGTGCAGCCCATCACTGTGTGATCAGACGCAACTGTGGCTGAGGTTTTTGGTTTTTTGCCATTTGTTTCCCTTAAGCATAACAGAGGAATTGAGGAATCGCACCTCCACACTGAAGGCCCCCTATGGAGTATGCAATAATGCGCATACTGCAAAGGGAGGGGAACACGGCACGGAGTCAGGATGGCATGATCAGACCATCCTGACAGCATGAGTGTGTGCTTGAGCGATCAGACAGGGGAAAGTCCATCTGTGGCCTGTCGGCAAGCATTAGGACCAGACTTTACCTGGTGTCTTCTAACTCCGCTTCCATGGCGGAGCAGCATAGGTTGCCAACAACTGCGGGACGCTTCCCAGATACTGCTGTCCGATCGCTCCCTTTAGATCTATCAGGCATTCGCACCTATGTCGGATCTAAAGGAGCATGTGATCGCGGCCTAAGAAATGATTTCCCCTACAGATGAGGACAAAGTCATTAAGGGTAAAGCTTCTGAGGAAATCTGAGTTTCAAAAGCAAGGTTGGAAGGGCTTTTTACTTATTTTTGCTGAAAATGAAAATCCACCTGCATCCATGCAACTGCACGCTGAACAGCTTAGCATGCTAAATAATCACCAGCTGACTTGGACGTTTATCTTTTCATTTTATTCCACCACCACCACCACCACCATAATTTCATTGCTACCCGTTGGTAAATCGGGATTATACGATAGACACTGGCCTGATTTAGAATCCCAAGGGGCCAGCAAGGGAAGAAAAGGGATGTGATTGCCTACTTGGAATCTGTGGCCCAGTGACAAGCGTAGATCTTGGCCAGGTGCCCACGCAGGGTCCGCCGTGTGCGCATCTGTATGCGCCCAATCACATCTACCCCAGAGCAAAGCTGCAAAGAGAGAAAAGGATTTATTCAACTCCAAGGAAGAACGATTTGGGGAGAGGGACATTCTTTCTTTCTCTCTTTCTTTCTCACACATTCCCCCCTCTCTTGTGAGTGATGTCAGATTGCATTTTTTTCCCTTCACACTCTGTGACATGAACACATGAAGCCACCTTACACTGAATCAAGCCCTTGGTCCATCAGGTTCAGGATTTACATTTGCCAGCTTTGGGTTGGGAAATACCTGGAGATTGGGGGGTGGGGGGTGGAGCCGGGGAGGGCGCAGTTTGGGGAGGGACCTCGACAGGGTATAATACTGCAGAGGCCACCTTTAGAAGTGGCCATTTTCTCCAGGTGAACTGATCTTGGTCGTTTGGCGATCCACTGCAATAGAAGGAAATTCCAGGTACTGCCTGGAGGTTCGCAATACCTATCAGTATTGTCTGCACAGACTGGCAGCAGTTCTCCAGGGTCTCAGGCAAGGGGTCTTCTGCACCACCTACTGCCTGGTCCTTTCAACTGGAGATGCCGGGGATTGAACCTGGGACCTTCTGCATGTCAAGCAGAGGCTCTTCCACTGAGCCACGGCCTCTGCCTCACAAAGTATGAAGTGGCTGTGTACTACTAGTCCCTTTTACCTCAGCAAATGTAGTGTCAGCAACAGCTTTCCGAGCTTCCTGTAAAGCAAAAAAAGAGAAACAGACTCAGCAGGAGTTAAACGGTAGGACGAGGAATGGAGGTTTCTTGCAATTTTGGGATAAAGTGGGTCCAAAAATTCCCTGCCCTCGGATCAACATTATCTTCGCCTCAGTCAGAGACAGATCCATCCTGCAAGGAGCTGCCTATGACATGCCAGGAAGGGATGGGTTCTTCCCTTTTTAGCCTCACAACCACCTTGTAAGGTAGGCTTGGTCAAAAAGACTATAAGTGGCCCCAAATCACCCAATAAGCTTCAAAACTGAGTGAAGATTTGAACATGAAGCCCCCTCAGCTGTGGGGTGCTCAAAGGGGGTAATTATTATTATTATTATCATATGGCACTGTATGCAGAATAGCCAGGAGATCCTGAGATTGTCTGGCAGCTGCAAGGTCTAGCTCTTAGCATTATGCTAGTGGTGAGCTAGACTTGTTTTTAGGGGCTGTACGAGCTCTGAAAAAAGCATGACTGGCCCAAGGTCACCCAGCTGGCCTCATGTGGAGGTTCTCCAGGTTAGACTCCAACACTCTGAACCACTACACCAAACTGGCTCCATAATGATAATTGTATGGCATTGTGTGCAGTACAGCCAGGAGACCCAAAGACTGTCTGGCAGGCTGAAGTTCTAGCTCTTTTCATGTTAGGCACCACTAGGTGGTGAGCTAGACTTATTTTTTGGGCTGAGAGAGCTCTGAAATAACTGTGACTGGCCCATGGTCACCCAGCTGGCTCCAAGTGGAGGAGTGGGGAATTGAACCCAGTTCTCTAAATTAAAGTTCATTGCTCTTAACCACTACACCACGCTGGCTCTCAGAGGGGGTCACACAAAAGACAGCTGAAAATTCCTGAAGTAAAAGCAAACTAACATTTGCATAAAAACAAAGTTTGAGTCCAGTGGGTACCTTTAAGACCAACAACGTTTAATTCTGGGTATTAGCTTTCGTGCATGTACACAAAAGGGTACACCTAGAATCATACTTTAAATAAAATAAAGATATCCGGCTGTCCTCAACCCTGGTTCCGATCTGGTGGAACTCTCTGCCATATACTACCACAACCTTGTGGGACTTAATGTAATCCCGCAGGGCCTCTAAAGCAGAGATGTTCCACTAGGCTTTTGACTGAGGACAGCAACGGTTCCATCATAGCTGGCCCCCTCCTCCTGTTTTTTCTTTCCCCCATCTTCGCTTTGGCCCTCTCCTCACCTGCCTGTGAGACAGTAAGACAGTCCAGAGTAGGGTAACAAAGGAATGTTTGACGCTGTAATGATTTCATGTTTTGGTATGTGTGTTTCTTTAAATGTTTAGCTTGGCTGCAGTAATGTAAGAAGAATGATAGAGGGAGACAAGTTTGATGTGATTGGCTGATGACTGAGAAGGTGGGAGGAGAGATGTCTCTGGGGGGATTCAGTGTTCTGTGTTCTTGAAGAGACGAGTATGGAGGGTTTTTGTGTGTGTCTGTATGACAGAAGAAGCAGTTTGAGTCTATTCTGTGTGACCAAGACTAACAGTTTAGCCCGTGTGGCTATGAGCAAAACAGTTCAGCCTGTGTGGCTATATATATGAACAAGAAAGTTGAGCCTGTGTGGCTATATGATATATATATATGCCTGTCAGAGTTGAGTTTTGGTGTTTGAGTGATGCCAAGCTTTGTCAGTTATATTTTCTTTCTTCAACAGCGATTCAAAAATACCCAGAAACCTATTTTGTTCTTTATTAAATAAATCATTATTTGTTTAAACTTATCCCAGCAATCAGATCAGTCTTTCTTCAGGGCCACATAGTCCTCTGAAGTGCCCAGACACTGGGTCATTCTACCAAAATAGAGAGAGTTGGAATTTTTAATTCCTGGTTGCAGCAGAAATCTAACAAGTTCAGGTACACAGAGTGTATTTTAAAGGGGAAACAGTCTCCCCACTAAGCAAGGACTCCACAGACACCATCTGAGATAATGTAGCCGATTTTTGGGTTTTGCTTTAAATCTTGTTTTAAACAGTTGTACATCGCCTAGAGCCTGACATTGTAGGGAATTGGTGGTTCGTAAATTGAATATATAAATAATAATAACTAAACTTTGTTCTATTGCTTCAGACCAACATGGCTACCTACCTGAATCTATTTGCATAAAAAGTTAGTTCACTATGTTACACGTCTAAAAAACAACACAAAATGACCACGTCCTGGTCAGTCATCCCAGTGCCTTGGCACTGATTGGTCAGAACACTGGAAGGCGGAAGCAGGTTGGCTTCTTAGGGACCAACTGGACAGAATGCAGACTGAGGGTTTTTTCCCCCTTGCAGCTCTCTAAGAAGAGGGAGCAGAGATTCTGGGCTGGGTCCTCTGGATGTGCTGCATTAGTGAACTCCACTAGCACAACATGCCCGTGGAATTCATTCCCTAGCCTTCCCCCAAAATGGAATACGGCTTTTCAGAAAAGGAGCCTTCTTGGCAGTCTGAATGCTTTACCCACAGCTGAACTGAGTGGGGTGATTCACAAATATTCCATTCTCTAACTGAGACTGTCCCTGTGCCTCTGGCATAACTCAAACCATTGATCACATTTTGTTATCCTGCAGTCAGCCGTCCTCATTAGGAGAACTTTGGATCTTGCTCACTCTGAGCAAATATTGTCACTGAACTCCAGGTAGTTTATTTTCTGCTGGCTGATGTTAACCCTGAGGGGACGCAAGCTGTGGCCAGATTTTTGTCTTCTATGATATCGGTGAGACGCTGTTATGCATGAATGTGACAACTTGGAGGGTTTTTAAGTCTTGTAATGCTATTTTATTAGTGATATAATGCTTTTATAATGTATTATTTGTAAATGTTTCTGACGTGGTCATGTTTTAGATGTACTGTATCGTTCGGCTCAAGACCTCTGGTCAATGGAGCTTATTGTTAATAAAGGAAAGGAACAGGAGCCTGGGAGATCCCTGAGGGAAATCGGTATCCCCTCCCTCTGACTGTAGGCCTGGCCAAAGGGAAGGTTCACCCCATTCCCCACATACGAATGGGGTTTAAATCCTCCTTTGCCTCTGGTTCCTCAAGCAGTTCTCTGTCCTCTGCACCTTTCAGTTCTTCATTATCACATTCCAAGGCGATATTTGCATTGCAAAACCGTATTTAACAGCAAAACCTAAGGGCTAAACTACAGGATATATTTGTTTGCGAGTTGCGTTTGGGTTCAGTTTGGTGTAGTAGAGAGCCAGTTTGGTGTAGTGGTTAGGAGTGCGGAGTCTAATTTGGGAGGACCGGGTTTGATTCCCCACTCCTCCACATGCAGCTGCTGGTGTGACCTTGGGTCAGTCACAAGTATAAATCCAATCTCCTCCTCCTCCTCTTCTTCTTCGTCTTCTTCACTTCTTTGATTAGAGTCACACTCACAAATGCTACTTTAAAAGCCTGAGAACAAAGTTTGAGTCTGTTGGCACCTTTAAGACCAGCCAAGTTTTATTCTGGGTATAAGCTTTCATGTGTATGCACACTTCAACTTTAAAAGCCTGCAAGGCTAATTCTGCTAAAGACAGGTGGCGCAGGTAGAAGAGTGGGCTCCTGTTCTTCTCCCAGCCTTTCCTCCTGAGCCTAAAGAATCTCCAGTGGGAAGCCATTTTGCATAAGTTTGGAGCTGTTCAGACATCTACACATGCAGTTCCAAAGTTGTGCAAATAAAGTCCCAAGGGGGGGGGGTTCTTTAGGCTCAGTAAAGGCGGGGGGGGGAGGCCCTCCTCTACCCAGGCTGTCCACCATCAGCAAAATCAGCTTTTCGGGTTTTTTAAGTGACATTCTTGGAGTTGATGTGTGACTCAAAGTGGTGAACCCAGAGCCAACTCACAAATGTATTTTATAGTTTAGCCTTTAGTCACAACCTTAGAGCCATTAACAGCCACGGAGTGGGACTCAGCAATGGTTAGCTGAAATCCCCTTGATTTCAGTGGCTGCTACTCATTCCTTCTGGGCTGTGCGCTCCAACTGGCTGTAAACAGAGCAAAAGATCAGGAATGGACAATTTGTGGCTCCTTTGCCAAGTGACAATTCCCAGAATTCTTTGGGGGAAGCCATGCCAGCTGGACTTGTGTGTTACCGAGTCAAGTTTGGAGTGGAGTTACAGCCTGCAAATTCCGTTCCTAGCCGTGCGGGCTCTTTCACTCTTTGCTTCCAAGGAACACATCTGAGAAGACGAGCTACGGCTTCTAGCAAAGCAGGGACTGGGGAGTGTTTGTGGAAGGGCCCGGTCCAGACAGTCCCACCCTAACCCACAACATTACCTCAATCTGCTTCTTCAGCTGTTCCGCCTCCTGCTTCATCTGCTCTATTTCACCCATTTTGACAGACTAGCTTGAGGCCTTCCACGTGTGGTCACCTGGGTCCTGTGGATGTCAAAAGAGAGAGGGAGGGAAAGAGATTCAGAAATACCATCTCTTTGATGTCTTCTTTAGTCCACCTGGTGCATTTTTCATCCCACTTTTGCTCCCAGGAGCTCAGAGCAGGGTCCAGGGCAAGTTCTCCCTCCTCCATTTTTTATCCTCACAACATGTGTGAGATAGCTTAGGCTTGGGTTGCCTTCTCCAGGTTGGGAAATTCCTGGAAATCTGAAGCATCTGTGCTCTGAGATCTGAAGGTCTGTGCAGGATGGGCTTTGGGAAGGAGAGGGACCTCAGTTGGAGCCAGTTTGGTGAAGTGGTTAAGTGCGCAGACTCTAATCTGGAAGAACTGGGTTTGATTCCCCACTCCTCCACTTGCAGCTGCTGGAGTGACCTTGGGTCAGTCATAAGTTCTTTCAGAGCGTTTCTCTCAAGGGCAGTTCTCTCAGAGCTCTCTCAGCCCCACCTCCCTCACAGGGTGTCTGTTGTGGGGAGGGGAGGGGAAAGGAGATTGTAAGCCGCTCTGAGACTCCCTTGGGTAGTGAAGGGCAGGGTATAAATCCAATCTCTTATATTCTCTCTTCTCTCAGTGGGGTCTAATGCCACAGTGTGGTGTCTGTGGGCACCCTGGTACCCACCAACACTTTACCTGGAGTCTGCCCAGCGTTTTTAGAAAGTTGGTGGCTTTTGTCCAGCAAGGCTTCTGACTGGATGCTGATTCTGGTCTACTATTGGAGATCTGATTGGCTCTCAGGCCCGTAGCTATGGTGGGGCATTTCAGGGCTACACCCCCTGAAATGTGAGGCACACCCCACAACAGCTGCTGCGCTATGGCTGCTTGGAGTCCAGGTGCGGGCAGTCCCAGCCTGGAAAAAAACATGTAAAGGGTTCTCTTTAACTGGTGTTCTTTCAAGCAGGGGCTGCCTGGGCCTGAACTCCAAGCGGTGGAATTGCCACTTGAAGTGCAGGAAAAGTATGTGGATGCCCCTCTCCCTCTCCTGCTGCCCGCAGAATTTCCCCACGCCCCACCAACCCAAAATTTCTGGCTATGGGGCTGCTCTTCAGTCTCAGTATTGTCTACTCAGACTGGCAGTGGCTCTCCAAGGTCTCAGGCAAGGGTCTTTCACATCACCTGTTACCTGATATTTTTAACTGGAGACACTGGGGGATTGAACTTGATGCTGTACCTCTAAGCTATGGCTCCTCTCCTAATACAATATAATACAGTATTGAAAAGTCACCAGACAAACAGTCTCATGCTGCTTGCAAGCAACCTGTCAAAAAACTGGCTCTCAGTTCATGACTGGTGAGCAGCATGTGAGCTGAACTTGTGTGCCTTCAAGCATCCCTGTCTTCCAATGAACTTTATGGATCAACAGATGTTTGAACTCCCAGTCTTACGTGTCCTTCTAGCCACCACACCATACCAGCTCTCAAAGAACCATCCCTTTATTACAGATAGTGCCAAGAGGTAGAGCAGAGGTGTGTTCACGTGTCATATGGTTTATCTTATTCAGAAAGCCAGCGTGGTATAGTGATGGACTCTAATCTGGAGAACCGGGTTCGATTCCGCATTCCTCCACATGCAACTGTTGGTGTGACCTTGCGTCAGGTACAGATCTCTCAGAGCTCTCTCAGCCCCCAAAATAAGTCTAGCTCGCCACCTAGTGGTGCATAACACTAAAAAAGCTAGAACTTAAGGCTGCCACAAAATCTTCGGACCTCCTGGTTATACTACACACACTGCCATACGATAATGGATTGTTATTTGTTGTATACAGAACAGGAGCAGGTGTGCAGAACTGAACCTGGTTCTTCAGATCAGAGCCTATTGCTCCAATAATGCCGACTGCTCTGCACTAGCATTATACCCTGCTCAGGTCCCTCTCCTACCCAAATCCCACCCTCCCTAGGCTCCACTCCTAAAACCACTGGGAATTTCCCAGCCTAGGGATGGCAACCCTAGGAGCAGCTCAGACTTGATGCCCCCCCATCAGTTCAGAAGACACAACTGTTGGGACCTTCTGTCGCGCATTTAATTTACAGTGATTTATTTAAAACATTTCTACCTTGCATTTCTACTGGGCACAGGACTCAAAATCAGCTTCCCTTTCTCATTTCTGTGGGCGCACAACCTTCTATCTATAAAGATAGTTTCAGGTGGATGGCCATGTTCAGTCTGCAGTAGAAGTGCAAGATTTCAGTCCAGTTGCCATCTTGAAGACCAGCAGGATTTCCGGACAGACTATAAACCTGTCAACTCTTCCTTGCACACCCTGGTGTATCTGACAAAGGAAGTTGTGATTCTTTTCTCTTTTTTTGCCATCAAGTCAAGCTGACTTCTGGCAACCCCTAGACGTGGCTTGCCATTGCCTGCCTCTGTGTCATGATCCTGGTATTCCTTGGAGGTCTTCCATCCAAGTTCTAGCTTTTGGAAGTTCCAGGTGCAATGTCCCTGCCTCAGCTTCCAGACTTCCAGGCAGGAGAGACTAGACAGCTAGATAGGAACACTGACTTTCTTCCTGTGTTTACTCTTCAGCCACTGTACCCTTTGATAGGCAGATTGTGTTCTCAGGGACCGTTTCCCTTTCCTTCTGTTCTCTCTCAACAAAGATGAACTCTCTCCCTGCACACACCAGGAGGGATGACACGCGGTCCTCTCTTGGCATGATGAGGCATCTGCTTCCAACCTTAGCTAGCAAGTTGGTGCCCTATCCTGACTCTGCTCTTTCTTATCCAAAGTGTCGTTCTCAAATAAAGAGAGTATTTCTCTTCTAAACTTACAACATGACTCTGTGTAGCTTTGTAAGCTGGGTAACCTGGTAAAGTGACGCTGCTGCATTTGTAGCTTTATTTAAGCACTCTGCTAACTAGTGGGAGGGGCTGCGGTGGCTCAGAGGCTGAGTTGCAGACCAGAAGATCAGTAGCTTGGTGGTTCGAGACCCGAGTGCTGTGTGACGGAGTGAGTTCCCATCTCTGGCCCCAGCTCCAGCCAACCTAGCAGTTTGAAAGCAAGAAATTGCAAGTAGATAAATAAGTACCGCTCTGGTGGGAAGGTAACAGCGTTCCGTGTGCTTCGGCGTCTAGTCATGCCGGCGACATGACCACGGTAAAAGTCTTTGGACAGCACTGGCTCTTTGGCTTGGAGATAGAGATGAGCACCACCCCCTAGAGTCAGATTCGACTAGATTTCAAGCAAGGGAAACCTTTAACTTTACCTTTTATTTAACTAGTGGGAAATGAGCTAATTACACCCGTTAACCCCAATAGGTTATCGGCCTAGCATAACCCCAATACTAGCCAGGGCCGGCCCTGCTCATCTTCCGAGATCTGACGAGATTGGGCTTGCTTGGACTATCCAGGTCAGGGTAGAAAGTGTTGATTCCCGAAAGCTTGTACCCTGGAAATCTTGCTGGTCTCTTAAGGCACTGTTGGGCTTAAATCTTGAACACTGATCCACAGTCCTTTCATTTGTCTCTAGGGTTGCCAATGGGTCGGGGGGGGGGGGGATCCATCCTGTCCTTTTAGTAGAAGCTTGATGGGCTATTATTTACCAGCTTATGGAATTGCCAACCTCTGGGTGGCGCTTGGGGTTCTGCCAGGAGTGATCTCCAGACAAGACATCATATCCTGTGGAGGTCCCACTCCCCCCCCCCCCCATTCCCAGGCTCTGTTCCTAGGCTGAGGCCCCTCCCCAGACCCCACCATTCCCAGGCTGCACTTCCAAATCTCCAGGAATTTTCCAGCCCAGAGCTGGTAAGCCCAGAAGGTTAGTTAGCTCCATGTCATGTTAGTTAGCTCCATGTCATGAAAAGTGTCTGCTGCCCACTTCCACACGAGACAGGACATTTTCCTCCAGGCCTGTTAGTAACACTATTTCAATCACTCACCCCCCCCCCCAACCAATGCTCCCTCTAAGCTGTAGAGTCTCATGAGCAAAAATTCTACTTTGTGAGCTACTGGCTTTAAAGTTGTGAGCGAGCGATTTGGCCGCTGCAGAAATTACTTTGCTCTGGAGCCATCCTTCCTGAGCTAGGACAAAAATGTGTGAGCCGGAGGCTAAAAAACTGGGAGCTAGCTCACACTAACTCAGCTTAGAGGGAACACTGCCCCCAACTGCTCTATGGACTGATTCTCTTATTGCCATTAGGGTGCAATGAACCAGTTCCCCCAGCCCTGATTTTACAGCCTAAACTGACCAGTAGAGAAACTGCTGAAGATAAAGAATACAGCACTGGTACGAAAGAAAATGTATATCTGTAACGGACAATGTGAATAGTTTATGATTTTGTATTAGCTCTCTTTCTATATTAACAAATGGCTTGATAATGAAATATGGATAATATATGGAAAACTAAATAAAATATATATATATATAAAAAAGAAGAAGAATACAGCACTGCGCCCTCTGGTGACATTTGAGAAGTACTGCTCAAGTATAGGATACACTTCCCCCACCCCATATTAACACATTCATGAAGATTAAAAATTAGTCTTGACTGATTTCATTTTTTAACGGGAACTAACCTTTCCAGGTCGGGACTACTACACCCATCTTGCCATGGCCATGCACATACTGTTATTTGGTCCCCCCCGCACGCACACACATTGACCCAAAAGACAGCATCAACTATGTCAAAACTGCTGGGGGCTCAGAACTCAGGTCTGTGTGTAATGTGGGGAGGGGATTTGTCTCACGTGACCAGATGATACAGATACCCTCGGTAGTTGTGAGGTTCTGAAAGCGATTCACATACGGTCGAGTACACGGGTGAGTGTAACTATCATGTGTGAGTTGCATGTTTTTGTGCAGTGCTTCATTTGGATTATGACCAGCGTGCACATGGAGAAGACACTTCTGCCTCCACCTCCCATTTCCCCGGCCCACAATGATCCCAGAGGTGCACTGTTGGGGAAACGTGTGCTCACCCTTGTGGGTTTTGCCAACTGGCCAAACAGCGCCCCCTCTGGACCATTTCAAGGCACGAAAATGATGTGGAATGGGGAGGCCGAGATTCCTTTGGTACGTGGGCTACAGTCGCAATCCAAGTTAGGCACTGTGCATGTGGGAACTGAGGAGAGACTGCAACTTACACTGGTGACACTAAGCTTGCCACCCTCCAGGTGGGGCCTGGAGATTCCCCCCCCCAGCATGACGACTGATCTCCAGGCAAAAGAGATCAGTTCCCCGGAGAACATGGCAGCTTTGGAGGGTGGACTCTGCGGCATTATACCCCACGGAGATCCTGCCCCTCCCCAACCCCCTCCCTCCCCAGGTTCCATTCCTCAAATCTCCAGGTATTTCCTAACCCAGAGTTGGCCACCACAGTAGATGCAAGGTTCCCAAGGGGCTCCATCCTCAACCTGTGTGCTCTGTAATGTGTGAACCAGCCTCTGTGGAATCCACTGCTGTTCACGGACTCCCCTCCCCTCCCCACATCTCTCCAGCTACAGACTCCCTCGCACCTGTGTTCTCTGGTGCCTCCAGGCAAGTGTCAGGTTTACAGATGTTCCCTGAGTGATTTGCATCTCGCCCGATGAGTCCCCCGGTAGGGCAGTCTGGTGGTAGGAATCAGATTATTTGAGTGCTTCAGGGAGGAGGTGACAGGTGGAGAAGAGCACAAAGGCTGTTCCCGGTCCACAATAGTCAGTGCATGGCCCACACAACCAGCCCCACTAGCTGTGGTTTCCTTTGGATATGAGAGCAGCAGAAACTCAGTGACCGTGTCATATTTGCTTTATTTCCAAATGATACACAGCAGCATGCGCCAGATTCTCAGAGAGCAGCTTGTGCATCGCTGTCCTGATTGCATCCCCAGTTCTGGCCAGAAACCCAGTCGCTCGTTTCTGCCTTTGCTCTTCCTGAGCTGCAAATGGCAGTTTCCCACACACCCTGCAAACCTCTCACAACAGATGTCAGGACTGCAGGCGAATGGCCCATCCAAAGGGTTCGCTTGCGGCGAGTGAAAGAAAGACGGGTGATGATCAAGCCTGCCCATCTGCCCACCCAATGCTTTGGGTCATCCACCAGCCTTAGACGTTCCCCTGGTGTCCCTGTAGTGTCTACCACAGGTCCTGTTGAGGGTTGTGCTTGTGGGGTTCCATAACTCCCAGGTGCATGCCAGTCCGTGCGCACCTAGGAACTCAGTTCTGAGCATGGAACTGGCAGGTCATGTCTATCAGCAGGGCCTTACACATATGGGGGGGGCGGGACGCAAGGGCTTTGCTTTGTGTGAACAGGCCCATCAGCCAATGCTCCCTCTAAGCTGTGAAGTCTTGGGAGCAAAAATTCGACTTTGTGAGCTACTGGCATTAAAGTTGTGAGCGAGCGATTTAGTTTGCTCTGGAGCCATCCTTCCTGAGCTAAGACAAAAATGTGTGAGCCGGAGGCTAAAAAAACTGTCATCTAGCTCACACTAACTCAGCTCAGAGGGAACACTGCTATCAGCCAGCATCTTCCCTCACAGATTTTTTGTATAAGGCAAATAATTTTGCCCAGGGTGGTGGGTGGTGGAGCAGACTGGATGTACACAAAGCTTCTCTTGCACTGAGGCCGGCTTCCTGAGAAACCCTTGGCCTCGGAATACAATTCCCATTCCAAATGAGTTATTTCCATGGCCTTGTTTACCACTCTGCTTGTCTCCAAAACCCAAGGGAAACAAACTGCATAATTTTGAAGTTATCGATCCGGAACAAATTACCACCACTTGCTTTTGTTTCCATGTCAAGTAGCACAGAGGGGGGAGAAAAAATCTCTATGTGTAAATTACAGATTGAAAGGAAAATCAACAAAGCCATCCACCACATGAGTCAGATTCTCTGAATAACAGTGCTGGGAGCCGACATCAGAGGAAGGCTTTGGCCTCTGAGCCCTGTTGATGGCCCTCCAGAGGAACTGGTTGGCCACTGTGTGAGACAGGATGCTGGAACAGATGGACCACCAGGCTGATCCTGCAGGGCTCTCCTTATATTCACATATTCTCATTGCCATACCGTATCCTTCCTTACTGCACATCTAAGATCTTTCAGGAAATATACTTTGTGTTCATTGATACTGGCTGTAATCCTGAACAGCTTCAAATGATCTCAGGGGAACTGATTTTGAGTACTAGAGTTTAAGTTCAAACCCCAGTAGGAGTAAATAAACCACACACAACTACTGGAGGCAGCCCTCCTCCCTGCCTTCTCTAGGCCCTGTTTCCATTATTAGGTTTGCTCTGAATTCCTCAGTTCTCCTCACAGGTTCAGATGCTGTTCTTCCCAATCTTCCAGTCATAGTCACCTGTGTCAGGGTCCATCTATTATTTATAATATTTGTATTATTTTGCCCCCACTCTAACCATTACACCTCACTGGCCCTGTGTGGGTGAACACATGGAGCTGCCCTATACTGAGTCCCACCCCGGTTCTTCACAGTCAGTGTAGTCTACTCAGATCAGCAGTGGGTCTCTGTGGTCTCAGGCGGAGGACTACCACATCACCAGCAATCAGATCCTTTAACTGGAGATGCCGGGGATTGAACCTGCAAAGCAGATGATCAACTACCAAGCTTTGAAGAGGCATGATAACAGAAAGGCAAGCTCCTTCCCAGTTTCAAAAGCTTTCTGTTCCCTTATGCAGCCATTTTGTTGCAGGGAGCTGTGAAAACCCAAGGCCTTTTCCCCACGATGTATTACAGGAGATTTGCAGATCATCAGTTCTCAGTCACTGGGAAACTGGAAGCCCATTTAATTATTCAGAACAGACTCTTAAGGCAACTTTACAGGAACAAAATCTCCGACTGGTCACCAAGCATTACCTGAAGTGAGCTAAAATGGCCTCACGAATGCTTATCTCTCCTTTGGGAGCCAGAATATAATCAGAGTCCCAGACCAGCATCCTCTTGGGTTCCAGACCAAATCCTTCTCTCTTCACAGCCTCTCCCCATTTTCTCCAAGCCCATGGGTATGATGTGAATTGCTTCCTGCGTGGCACAAGATCATGGTGTCCCAGAGTGGTGCCAGGAAACAGCTGCCAGTTGTGCAGTGGTTAGGAGCGTGGACTCTAATCTGGGAGAACCAGGTTTGATTCCCCACTAGTCCTCCACACGGAGCTGCTGGTGTGGCCTTGGGTCAGTCATAAGTTCTTTCAGAGCTGTTCTCTTGGGAGCAGTTCCCTCAGAGCTCTCTCAGCCCCATCTATCTCACAGGCAATGCTCCCTCTAAGCTGTGGAGTCTTGTGAGCAAAAATTCTACTTGGTGAGCTACTGGCATTAAAGTTGTGAGCAGATGATTTGGCTACTGTGTAAATTTGTTTGCCAAAATTCTACTTGGCGAGCTACTGGCATTAAAGTTGCGAGCAGATGATTTGGCGACTGTGTAAATTTGAGCTGAGACAAAAATGTGTGAGCCAGAGGCTAAAAAACTGTGAGCTAGCTTACACAAACTCAGCTTAGAGGGAACACTGCTCACAGGGTGTCCATTGTGGGGAGAGGAAGGGAAAGGAGATTGTAAGCCACTCTGAGACTCCAAGTGAAGGGCGGGGTATAAATCCAATATCATCTTCTTCTTCTTCTTCTTCCTACACAAAGAATATCTGACTCTCTCTCCCCCCTTCCTTTTTGTCCCCCCCCCCCCAGATATCTGCAAAACTGTTTCATTTCCACTGTGTTATCTAGGATTGCTGACTCAGGTTTGGGAAACTCCTGTAGATTTGAGGGTGGGGTTTGGGGAGGGAAGGGGCCTCATCAGGGTATGATGCCATCGAACCCACCCTCCAAAGCGCCACTTTCTCCAGAGGAACTGATCTCTGTAATGTGGAGATAGTTGTAAATCCAGAAGATTTTCAGGCCTGACTGGGAGGATGGCAAATCTAGTTTCACCTACTTGAGTCATCATGCTAGTCAGCCAGCAGAGGAACAACCTGAAAATATGCCAACGTATCTATGTTTCATGCCATTTTAGAGGCCTTTTGCCACAGTTTCACAGCTCATGCCCTCCTCCTGACCGTTCTCCTGGGGTCTGGCCTAGGTCTGGAACAGCCAGACAGACACATCAGCAGCAGCATCTTCAGTGGGTCTCTGATGCCACTGACTCTCCTTTCCATGGTTTGGGGTGATTCTTGTAGACCAGGGGTGGCCAACCTGTGGCTCGGGAGCCACATGCGGCTCTTTCACACATATTGTGCGGCTCCTGGCAGGGCGTCTGGGGAAGCAAAGGGGAGGCATGCTTTTTCTCTCTTTCTCCCTTCCTTCCTTCCTTCCTTCCCTCCTCCCTCCCATCTATTTGCTTTCCTAGTTTCTCTCTCTCTCTTTCTTATAACTGGTTTTCCTCGTTTGTTTTTATTTTTGGCAGTCCCATTTAATGTTAATAAAAAGCAAATTTGCATATTTTAAAAAATAAAAACGTGTGTGTGATATTTGTTCCTGTCTTGCGGCTCTCAGACATCTCTATGTGGCTCTTACGTTTATTCTATGTGGCTCTTACGTTAAGCAAGGTTGGCCACCCCTGTTGTAGACGGTCCCAAGCCATTCTAGGATATTTATGTTGCTCTTTCAGACTCTGTGCTACAGGGCCATCGATCTTAGGGATGGAGATGTGGACTTTTTAAGGTGAGAAACAGGGCCAGAAGACAGTTGGAGGGGACAGCCCTACAAAATAGCAGGCATCCATAGCTGGGTTGGGGGGTGGGACTTGCACATTTACCCTATTCATCATCTGTGCTGGGTTGCCCAAGACCTTTTGGCACCTGAGGAGGAAAATTCCACTGCTGTTAATGAACCCAGTCCACCTGGAAGTTCTCCTGTACTAGCCTCACAGGACAAGAACACCTGTCATTCCTCTGTATTTCTATAATGCATAAGAATGCACTACTGGATCATGTGCCTAGGCTCATCTCTCTGTGTCTTCCACCCCACTGTCCTTACTGGCACCTAAAGGGCCACTGATTCTTTTGGTGTCCTCAGCGGCCCTGGCTCATCACTGAGAGGGGCAAATGCCATTTTGGCACCACCACCAAAATGGAACTGCTCCTTCTAGCCTTGCTTCTCATGACATTAGTGACCTCCCCCAAACCTAGGGTTGGGAAAATATCTGGAGATTCTAGGGGTGGAGCCTGAGGAGGGCAGAGTTTGGGGAGGAGAGGGACTTCATTGGGTTATAATGCCAAAGAGTCCACTCTCCAAAGCAGCCATTTTCATAGAATCATAGAGTTGGAAGGGACCTCCAGGGTCATCTAGTCCAACCCCTTGCCCACTGCGGGAAATTCACAAATACCTCCCCCTCCACACCTGCAGTGACTGCTGTTCCGCACCCAGAAGATGACAAAAAACCTCCAGGATCTCCAGCCAAACTGGCCTGGAGAAAAATTTCTTCCTGACCCCAAAGAGGCAATCTGCATTTCCCTGGGCATGTAAGAAAGGGTCACAAGAACTGAGGCAACCCTTCCTTCCCTCTCTCTCATGAGCTGCCTAAGTTCACAGGTGGAGTTTTCTCCAGGTGAACTGATCTGTCACCTGGATATTAGTTGTAATAATGGGAGATCTCCAGTCACCATTGGGAGATTACAATAGTAATACAAACATGAAAGGGAAATTCGGTGTGAGTAGATACAAACACTATAAATCAAGTTACACTGAAAACAGAGCATCAAACATTATACAGCTCTCTATTAAACACTTTCCAACATGAATTGTACAATACAATAACTTTCACCACATATCATGTTGAAACGTTCAATGTATTCATATGAATTTATACACACCTGAGCAACATCCGTGGTCAAGGAATATGCATTAGGCTAGAAGTTTCCCCCGCTCAGTGTAACGAGCAAGATAGTGCTAGAAATATAATGTTCATTACAAGATTCTTACAGCAATGACTTTCCTTTTTCTGAATTGGAGAAGATCTCTTCTGAATTGCTTGCCTCCGTTAAACAAATATCTACGGATGAAACAGGAAATACTTCCAAAGACTGATACACAAAACAGCAGCAATACTTCCACCGACTGATTTACAAAACAGCAGGACGCGCCCCTCCGGATTGAAGGTAGTTTCATTTAATGACTTCTTCAACTTGCTTCCAACAGCGCGTATACTTTCGACAGTTCTTGTTTGGAACCCAACATGAATGAGAAAAACTTCAATAATGCAGACCCAGCCTGCTACTGTTTAAAAAGTTATTCTCACAAAGGTTCTTTGGAAGCAGGGTTTTTTTTTCTGGGGGAATGTGCTAGAACGGAGTTCCAGAACCTCTCTGACAGAATTCTTTTAAAAATGCTTAAAAGTTCATGAGTTTTTAACATACAGACTGAAAACTTCATTTCCCTCTTGAGAGTTCCGGCACCTCTTTTTCCAAAAAAAGGCCATGTTTGGAAGTATTTCCTGTTTCATCCATACATATTTGTTTAATGGATGCAAGCAATTCAAAAGAGATCTTCTTCTCCAGTTCAGAAAAAGGAAAGTCGTTGCTTTAAGAATTTCGTAATGAACGTTGTGTTTCTAGCGCTATCTTGCCTGTTGCGTTGAGTGGGGGAAACATCCCTTGACCGTGGATGTTGCTCAAGTGTGTATAAATTCATATGAATACGTTAAATGTTTCAACATGATATGTGATGAAAGTTATTGTATTGTATAATTCGTGTTGGAAAGTGTTTAATAGAAAGCTATATAACCCCTGATTTTTGAGCCTCCTGGACCACCTTCCAAACATTGTGTGAACAGAAGCAATCCTCTGGGCAAGCAAGAGCAAAAACCAGCTGGTCAAGCAGAGTAAGGAGACTAGGGACAGGTCTGTGACATCTCTATGAAAATCAGGTATGAAAAAATATATACAGATGTGTGCTAGATGCCCACAGAACAATACAATAACAAAAGAGACTAGATTAAGGCCATAACATCATTTAGTGTCTGGTAAAAGAAACAACCACTTATTCCTTCATAGAGTCACCTGCGAGTCACCACTCAGAGTCTGAGAACCACTCCCCTCCAATAAACTTCTCTTTCATTTCATGTGGTTCCACTTCTCTGACCTGCTGCTGCTTTGCCTGTTCGGCTGGAAGTGTCTACCCCTAAATTACATGAATTTTTTTTGGGGGGGGGGGTATTTTTTGGTATTTTCTCTCTCTGTGTGTGTCTGCACCTGAAAGTCATGTTGACTTCTGGTGACTGACCCCCTACTGGGGGCCTGGAGGACTTGGAGGACTCTGTCCTCCCAACTTGGTATTCCAAGGAAGTCTCCCATCTCAGTACTAACCACAGTCGACCCTGCTTAGCTTCCGAGATCGGGCTTGCCTGGGCTATCCAGATCAGGGCCCCTAAATTACATGACTGACCATCAGTGTTTTCCTCCTCTTTCTCTAATAGGGGACATCCTTTCTCTGCCACTTCTCTCCTGTCCTCTTAGGACCAGACTTTCAGTAGGCCCCCGTTATTAGCGAGACCCAGTAGCCCTCTGCTTGTAGATCCTGCTCAACTGCTTCTTTGTGGGCTCACTTTATCCCACTTGCTGTCCGCTTTCCCACCTGTTTCTCTCTAGTGGCTGTGTTGTTGGTTTTTTAAAGTCCAAATTTTCATTTTGGGGAGGGAGGCTTGATTACTGGATGCGCCCCTGCGTGCAGCAAAGTTGGACCAGAAAGGTAGAAGGGTTACTAAGCTGGCGGAAGAATCCAGGGCTAGGGCACATTTAAGGAGGGATTGGAAGAGCTAAATATAGAGGGAAAGATGCAGTGGCTTAGGTTCAGGTCTCTGACGGAAACTTTAAATCTCTCCAAGAGAACTAACTCCTGGTGGCTTTGACTGGGCACAAAGGCGGGATGTAATCGTTGTAAATAAACAAAAATTGCAGTGAAAGCTTGGAAAAAGAAACCTCAGAAGTATCAGAGTTGAGAAGAAGAATATTAGGTACCCCTAAAGGCTCTGCCCTGTTACAAAGCAGAGTAAATGGCAGAAAGGGGTTTTAGAATGGAAAGGCTCTCTGGGAAGTAACCGAATGGGTATACGATTAAAAAAGATCTGCCCATCAGAACTGAGCCAGAAGTGGATCAGTTAGGAACTGTCCAATGATCTAGACCGGGGTTGGCCAAACTTGCTCAACATAAGAGCCACATAGAATCAACGTCAGATGTTTGAGAGCCACAAGACATGAACGCACATGTTTTTAATTGAAAAAATATGCAAATTTACATATTAAATTAAAGAGACAAATGCCTTCTCCAAGCTAAGCCAGTCTGCTAGTGTGGTAGGGCTTGGAGAACACATTTAACTTTAGATGGAGAGGGAGAGAGAAAAGAAAGATAAAAAGAAAGGTGGAAAGAAAGCAAATAGATGGGGGAGGGAGGGGAGGGGAGGTGGAAAGAAAGCAACTTTAACTTTAAATGTATCCTCCAAGCCCCCCACACCCCATGCTGGCTGACTGGCTTGGTTTGGAGAAGGGATTTAAAGAGACAAATACCTTCTCCAAGTTGGCCGGGGGCGGGGGGGTGGGTGGGTGGGTTTTGAGAACGCATTTCTTTCTCTGCTTTCTCCCACCTCAGTCCCACCCAGGGAGGGGAACACTGGCTGGGGAAGGGAAGACTGATCGCAGAGGCATGCCTCCCCTTCACTTCCCTAGCCACCCTGCTGGGAGCCACACAATGTGTGTGAAAGAGCTGCATGTGGCTCCAGAGCCAGTTTGGCCACCCATGATCTACACTGATCAGAGCGGATCTGGGACCCTCCAAAAGGCTTTGTATACAACAACCAGAAGTGAAAAATGCTAGTTGCGTAAAATCCACGTTATAATTCTAGTCAGCATGTCCTGGGTTTGTAGGCCATACAGTGTTGGATGAAGTCCAGACTGGAACTGTTTCTTAATTCCTTTATTAGGACCACTTAAAATGACAGAGCTGGCTTTTAAGCTTCATTGAACCCTTCCCCAGGCTTTGATGCTTTAAAAAAAGTAAAGAGGGCAGGAGAGAACCTCTATATTCAGAGGCAGCAAACCTCTGAATACCAGTGCCAGGAGGTAGCATCAGGGGAAGTCCTCGGCCTCTGTGTCCTGTTTGTGGGCACCCAAGTCAACTGGCAGGTACTTCGGTGGGAGACCTCTAAGGAATACCAGGGCTGCGATGCAGAGGCAGGCAATAGCAAGCCACCTCTCTGAATGTCCCTTGCCTTCAAGCCTCACTAGGGGTCGCCAGAAGTCAGCCATGACTTCCAGGCAAGTACACACACACACACACACACACAAAATTAAAAATACTTGTCATTATCTTAGAAGCAAACACCATCTGTTGTGTTGAGTGGGTGAACCATTTGGGATTAGGACCTCTGGATCTTCTGCAAATGGAGGTTCTGGCTGTGGTTTTAAGGAGGCTTGCTAATCTCCAGGTGAGGCCTGGAGATCTCCTGGTATTATGACTGATCTCCAGACTGCAGAGATCATTTCCTCTGGATAAAATGGCTGCTTTGGAGGGTGGGTTCTATGGCATTATATCCTACCAAGGTTTCTCCCCTCCTCAAATCCTGCATTCCCCAAACCTCACCCCCAATTCTCCAGGGATTTCCTTGCCTGGGGCTGACAACCCTAAAGGATATCTGTCTACTACTATTGACACAACCAATATACAGTCTCTCATAATAACCCAACCCCCAAGGATGTGCCCAGCATAGCTGACCCCATAGCAAGGCACCCCCTGACCTACAACTGTGCAGTTGCTTGGTTTCAGTGGGGCAGGAGCCAGAGTAGGCCCTGTCGGAGCCCGCTTGCCTCCCCACATGAATTCTTGCAGCACCCCAAGTTTCACTCTTGAGGCAAAAGCTGTCCGAGGCTCGCGCCAAGGAGCCGTAAATAGAAAAGGGAAAGGCCCAGAAGGACTAGGGAAGGGGGATTAATAGCTGTCTTGGGGCTCCACGTGATCCTAGGGCACACTGATTGACCCTGAGCACCTTCAGAGCCGGATAGAGAGCTGATCCACCCCCGGCCCCCCTCCTCCTGCAAGAAGAGATCAAAGGGCAAGATAAAATTACCCTGATCTCTTCCTCTCTCTAGATCCCTTCCCCAGAGAGAAGGCTAAAAGTTTGATGTGACCAAAGATCCCCGGAGAATGTGGCTGTCAGGTTCTGAGACGACGCAGGTCCCTCAAGGCACACTGTGTACTTGAAGATGGGACCTCCTTTTTGGATAGAAGCGAGAGTGGGCCATGCCTGAAAGTTTCTTCTTTTTTGTAACCCAGCAAAATGGATTCCGGTCCTGGACAACTTGTCTCTAGGTCCAGTTTACGCCAGATGTAAGTTTCCCATATGACAGTAAAAATGTACCCCCCAAAAATCCCTCCTTCTAGCATTGTCGTGAGTGCCCAGGTTAAGAAAACAACACAGACACTGAAAGAGAAACGCTCATGTCCCACTTCACAACAACGGATATGCACATTCTGTGCCCCCACCCCTAGCTTCTGTTGGGAAAGTATAGTGTGCATTTATTTATTTCCTTCATTTATTTCACCAATATCCTTCCTTTCTGTCCCACGGGAAGCCAAAGCAGCTTCCTCTCTTCCATCTTATCCACATGACAACCCTGTGAGGTAGGTGAGACTGAAAGCGTGTGACTGGTCCAAGGTCACCCAGCCGGCTTCCGTGGCAGAGCGAGGATTCGAAGTTTTAACCAAGTTAAAAAAAAGTTTTTGTGAAATAAGCCCACTCCATAAACTTAGCCAGTTCAATTTGGTTTTTAAATTGGACCTATCCTTGCATAAGTTATGGTCCACAAGGACACCGATCGGTCTCTTTCTGTATACCACTGAACATGGATGGGAGTTTGCACTCCATCAAGTCCAGCATTCAGAGACCCAGTTCCCACCAGGCAGGGAGAAAGGAGAACTATAGGAAGGGGTACCATCTTACCGTGCTATACGGGTTGACCCCCCTCTGCTCAGGACCCCCTCCGGGGCGTTAGGCTCCCTCAGGCCAGGAGACAAGCAGTTCCACCACGGGCTTCCTTCGGCGGTTCCTATTCTGGCACCAGCCGCCGGTCCACCACGCTCTGCGCCTCTCGCTCTCACTCGCAGTGTCTCATCCTCTCCTCGGACAGATCTCCCTGTGAGGAGCTGGGAGGATGGGGAAGGATGGGTGGGGTGGAGGTTTTGGGGGAGGGCCAATTCCAGGAGCGGCATCAGGCAAATTAAATCAGACACCAGCGAGTTGGGGAAATCGGATTGGGGCTTAATGCAAAGCAGGTGGATCGGGAGGGGACAGGGATGGACAGAGAGGGATGTGTGATCATTTCTTTTCCTTCCAGAAACACACAACCAAAAAGTCGTTCTCATTAGTCTGCATGTATTAATGTTGCATTAATAAAAGGGGGGGGGGAACCACACGTGGTTTCACATTTTGTGGGATCTGGGCCCCATAAAGCATTGTAGTGATGGTGGTGGGGAGTTATGGGGATAACTCTTGTGTTTGGATAAATTCTGCCTTAGGCCCCTATGGTGGTAACAGAGGGCAGTGATCATCATTTGCAGTACTGTAGTTGTGGCAACTCCATTTTCTAGAGTTAAGGGACAAAGGTGTGCGGCAGCCTGGCAAAGGCATTGGATCGAAGGCCTTTTGGCCGCCGCGTGCGGTGAGATGCCTGCTGCCGAGGATTACCGTGGCCTCAATCTCTTCTAATCTCTCCCGCAGCTTTGGCCCAAGCCCGAGATAAATACCTTTTAACGGATTGTATCTGACGTCAGGAAGCCATCAATCTAATCAGCCGGGCCACTTCTGGGCCAGAGGTAGCCACCACAAGGCCGGGATGGCCGAGCGCCTCACATGTATCCGAGTTTCTGCCATTCTCCTACAAAAAGAGCACACGGCTGGGTTCCAGATTGCCTCTGGAGGAATGGAAGTCGCCAGCAGGGGCAGGGGAGACTGAGAGATTCAAAGGGTCGGACTTGACAGGCACACAGTTTCCCAGCGCCTCTGTTATGAGAAAAGGATATTGACACCAAGCTGATTCCAAGCGTTCAAAGTGCTTCACATTCACACACACACACACACACACACACACACATTTCAAAAAAAGGGGGAAAACAAAGGAAAAAATTAAGATCCAGCAACTAAGATTTTTAAAAAAGAAAAAATACATAAAGACAAGACAAAATTATAACAGCAGTGGTGGCAAATGAAGAAATGTTGTTGTTAGCCATTCAGACATGTCTGACTGTTGGCGATTCTATGGGCCGGCTCTCTCTCCATGTTTTCTGATCTTGTGCCGTTTCTTTGAATCGTTCCATGCTCAGGCTGCTGACTTATGGTGTCTAGGCACCATGTCCTTTGGTGGCCAGGTTTCCTTTTGCTGCCAACCAATCCAAGCATAATTGCTTTTTCTAGTGAGTTCTTCTGCATGACATGGCCAAAATAAGTCAGCCGCAGATTTGTGATTTTTCTTTCTAATGGCATGTCTGGTTTTATGTGCTCCAATACTTGCTTGTCATGTTTGCTGTCTGAGAAATGTGCAGAATGAACACATAAGTTTCTGTGATTTCCAAATAGGTCCATATACAATTGCCATCTATATGCCATATGTTCAAATGTTGGTAGAGTTCTGAGGTCTTTGATCCACTGATTTACCAGAAGTTATTGGACATAACAGTAACCTGTATGCCAGCATAAAATGACCCCCCATTGTTTTTGATGGCATGTCTGTCGGGGGAAAAACCTAGATTTGCATTTGAGTAAATGTTTACCATTCATACATCCCGGAAAAGTAGGCCAGCATGAGTATGACCATTGCACATGGGCTTCAAAGAGGTGATTAACTTATGACCATCTTAAGTTTTGGAGATGGACAGGGCTGGTTCTTCAATCAAGGCGCTCGCCAAACTGCTTGAGGCAGCACAATTGGGGGGTGCCAACAAATCACCAAAGTTTGGCTCATTCCTGGCTATGCGGGAATTGGCAGCTGTCATCTCCTGGACTGATACCACCGCTGGCCGTGCCCAGGCCAACCCAATCTGAACCTAGAAGATGAGACACTATGGCTGAGGTCACACACGCTAAATAATCCACTTTCAATGCACTTTCCAACTGGATTTTTACTGTGGGAACTGGCAAAATCCAGTTGGAAAGTGGATTGAAAGTGGATTATTTAGCGTGTGTGATCACAGCCTTAGTGTATCTTGCTTGCGGGTGACACAATCCTTTTGTGTTTGAGCTGGCCCTGGAGGGGAGGTTTGTGCTGGGGGGTAGGCTTCTCTCAGTTCATATCTAGCAGCAGGACCGTGAGGAAAACTATTTAATTTTCAACAGAAATGCATCAAGGCCAGCAGTGCTCAGTGTTGTCAAAACCCAAGGAGGATCTGAGCATCTCCTTGACTTCCGCGGTCTCCTGAGCTGCCCTCTAGCAGCTAATAGCTCCAATGCCAGGTTGCAGATGAAGCGGAGATTCATTCATTTCACTCAGATTTTCACCTCGGTTTTCTCCCGCCGCTCAGGCCAGCTCTTCCTACCACAAGTGGCATTGGACCCATTGTAGGCGCTTTCACACACACTAAATAACAACACTTTCAGTGCACTTCACGACTGGATTTTACTGAGCGAAAAGGCAAAATCCACTTGCAAACGGTCGCTGAAGTGGATTGAGACTGCTTTATTTAGCATGTGTGAGAGCACTTAAAACTCTGCCTCAGGCCTGTATCACTCCCAGGAACGGGGCACTCCTCTCCTCAATGCTATTTCCCTCCCTCTCCCTCTCAGTTTCTCTTTGGCTACAATATAATCCCATCTCTGGAAACTAATCCCACATGCAGGAGTGAATGACACTAGATTGGTGTGTATCCTGGCCTGGAATACAGTCAGTGATCTAGCAGAGCCCTCCTCAGAATACTTCACGGGGAGTATGCTGTGCTGAAGCAAGAGACCTGACTGACTTGCTTCAGATGGCTCTCTAGAAAGGAGGCTGAAGTTGGTTCCTAACTTCAGCCTCCTGCCACAAAAGCCTGAAGTCAAGAGTGGGAAGAATTTCCCTCAGAGTCCGAGCTGCTTGCTCAGGAGTCTCCTCTTAACGCACCCTAAAGCAATTTACACTTGCTGAGGGAAGGGCTGCTCATCTGCTTTCCCTTTCCCCATACCTCTCATTTGTTCCCTGACCAATAATTTGTTAATTAAATCTCTGTTTCAACAGCCACACAGAGGCCTCCAGGCTTCCTCTCTCTGCCTGTCACTTATCTGAGGCACTCCAGAGGCAAAGTTTATCAAATTGGATCTGTTGGTTTTTTATTCCTAGACCCAGCCTAGCACTACGTTTCCTCTATAGCCACATTTAGTTAGTGCGACTGCGGCCTGCCTTCCCTTTTCCCCTACTCAAATATATAAAATGCCACAAGTTTTGTGTGAAGGCATGCGGATGTGATTTATGTACCAAAGCACAGTTAGTACACGGTGAAGATGACACAGCATAGGCGCTGGCAATGCAAAGCTTGAATTTCTGGCCATTTTCTTCTCTCTGAGAAACAATTTCTACACCTGTGGCTTATAGGAGTCAGCATGGTGTAGTAGTTAAGAGTATTAGACTGGGAGACCCAGGTTTTAATCTTGCCTCTGCCACAGAAACTTGCTGAGTGACTTTGGGCCAGTCACACGGTCACCCTTACCTACCTCACAGTTATTTTGACGATAAAACAGAGGAAAGAATCATGTACTGAATACCCAAGGGGGACAAAGGTGGGGTATAAATGCAATAAATGAATGATATTCATACGTCAGTGCTGTATTCGATGTGTTTTAGAATCTATGTTGTGATCCGCCCTGAACCCGCTTGCAGGAGTGAAGGAATCCTGTAGCCTTAAGGCGCTGGCAAACCACGTCTATAGATAGCTAAAACACTTACAAGGTGTTGGCACACCACATCTGAAGGTTACAGAGAATTCCTCTCTCATTTCTCTCTCTGAGCAGAATAGGAATGTAACTATTAGATAGAACAGCTCAGCTTTCTCACAGAAAACCGCTTCCCCAGAAACTGTATCTCGTAGCAACATTGTATATGTCTCAAGTACAGCATGCCACTCTCTTGCTGACTGAACAAATAACTAACTGCATCTATCATCTGATGTAAGCAGAAAACAGCTAATAAAAGCAGAGGCCTCAAAAGCCCTGATTTTATGCCTCGAATCATATCTCTGTCTCCGTGTGTCTGCTTTCCATCACCTCATCTGGAGGTGATCCCTCATTACCTTGCTGGGTAAGGTAATCCCATAATCACCAGTGATTCCTCACTGCTTCACAGGAGGGCGGAATATAAATTGAAATAAATAAAATTTATGTGCTGCTGTTTCCATCAGTGTGGCTTGAACAATCATGTGGTAAAAGAAAAGTTTCTGAATACTTCACCATAGGTCCAGAGAAAAGATATGGAGTGGATGAATAAAGAAATGAAGACTAAATGAAAATCTGTATGTGAGGTGGAGCATTCAACCGCTCTACCCGGTCCTTTCAGTCTAGGGGTGCACAGCAAACTGGAAAACCTTTGTGCATGCTGGTGCCGCACATGCATACTGGAGCTTCTGCAAGCACCAAAAGGCACTAAGACATAACAGCTTGGGTCCAACAAGATCTTTGAGTGGAGCATGGCCCATGGGATCGGGATTTCCCACCTTCTCCTGTCTGCTATAGCCCATGGAGCCGCTTGACATTCTGTTCCTGGGTATGTGTGAGTGAGTGAAGCCCCCCCCCCATGGAAAAATTTAGGGGGAAACCCAAAACCTTTCTTGTTTTTTCCAAGGCCTTTTTTCATTTTTCCAACAAACCCCCTGCACATTTGGGGGAGTGCTGAAAAAAACTCCTATGAAATATTCTCATTTTTAGAATGAGTGAAATGCTTTTAAAGACAAGGTAGGCATGCTGTGGTCATATACAGCTCTTAAATCCAAGATGCAATTCCTGCACCTAAGAGGATACCCGATCTTCCTGAGGGGTGCATGCAGGGCTTTCATTGCTACTCAACAGTTGCCTGCCTTCTGTTGTCCTCTTGACCTGACGTGCTTGACATTTTCACCTCTCCCTCAAACCACTGTGACACATTTACCCACAGGCTGGGTTAAAAGGAAATTATTGCTGTACCTTGCAGGAGGGAGAAAAATGATCAGGAAAGGGTGGAGTAGAAACTGCACCAACGCCTCAGATGGAAATGTAAAGTCTGAGAACTTTGCTCTCTCTAACCGGATAGCAAAAATTAAAGTATGTGTGCTAAATCATGAAGGGTGCATCAGCTTGCAGTTTTCTCTCAAGTACTGGGTATATTTATAATTTTGCACATCCAAAACTAAGGCATTTATAATTTTTAAATTCCACAAATAAGTCAAATATTGCAATTTTATATGTTAAGTAAGTTATAAATTTTATGTTGTTAAATCAGTAAAATTAGTTTAGGTTTGATAGGTCAATAAGTATTGCACATATTACAATTTCTCCCAAAATTTTTGGGGGGGGTGAGGAGGAGGAGGAAAAAAACCCATATTTTAACTTTAAAACAGACTGAACAAGCAGAGAAAAAACTTTTTTTGACTGCCATGGTACCTTGATAAAGGACCGAACATGGGTGTGGAGCTGGCCCATTGGAGCCAAAACAGTTGATCAGATATCTGAAATAATTTACATCTGCATCAAAGGAGGACTGTGTAAAGACACTGAGGTTGTGGTCAGACGGTGTAATTATCGTGTTGTTGACACGCCTCAAATATTAGCCAGGTTTATTTATTCCGCAGTGACACGATCAGACACCCCACGGTCTGCCCTCCAGACACTCGCTGAATGTGAATGCATTTGTGCATCTATGCGCTCATGCGCATATCGCTAACTGCTTTTTAGACAACTACGCCAGAAGTGAACCTGGCAAGGGGGTTCATTTCGTGCTGGAGTGACCAGACATCCAGAAACGTGTGGTGATAACAATAGCTTCCACAAAATACAGACTTTCTCCGGTGTCAGGAAAGTCAGCAGTGACACTGGGGTGGCGATGACTGCAATGTGGGATACCTCCTCTGATGTCTGGACACACTTTTTTAAACCAGAGGGGAGACGGGGCGACACTGGATCAAGAAGCCCATCTGATCGCGACCTGAGGTGTGTTATACAGAGGAACTTTGAGCACAGACAGTTTGGTTTACAAGGACACTTTAAATATTTGTATATTTTGTATTGGAATGTGTTTTGTAATTTGTACCATAACATAAATGTGTGATAATAATTATCGAATAGATTGCATAATAATATCATAGTTGTTTTTTGTTTGCTTACTACATATTTTAACCTTGGCTGGAGTCACTTCCTGATGGCTCAGTTCCTGAGTTCCCATTCCCATACATTCTAGTTCTACCCTGAGGCCCACTTAAATAAGTCGGACTGTGTGCCTGTTATGTGTACTTAGAGGGCTTCTTGTAAAAAAAAAAGGAATCCAGCTTTTAAAAAAACCACTCTTTCAAGTAGAACAATTCAGCAACGTAAATATATTCAGACTGTGATATAAACACTGAACCGATTATCAATTCTGCAAAGCATACAGCTGTAGAGAGAGGGAACACCGGGCCATGTTCAACATCCTGATGAAGACAATGTAATTCTTGTCCAAATGGCTAATACAAGCCAGGGACCAGAGCCCTCCTCTGCTTGGTATCTGCTACAAAGAGCACTTAGCTGGCCTTGGAATATAACCTGGAAAATAAACATGCGCACTTGCACCCTTTGCGTGTGTTTCTCTGCTCCTCATGCCTGTTACCCTTTGGACAAGAACATGGGGCTTGAAGATCCTCCACTTTCTAGTTTCTCCTTTATTTCGGACTTTAACTTTCCCACTCCAGATCCCTACTTTGGAATGGCTAGACCTGCAGGGGTGGTTGGTTTCTGTCACAGCAGAAATTCTCAGACTCACTGACCCGTTCTCAGAATTTTCACCCGTTGTTTGCATTGGGTTGCCCCACATGACCATGTAAAGCGCGGGGGGGGGGGGGACTGGGAGACTCACAGTGTCTACAATTTACATGGCACTTTGGAGTATTTGCAGCACTTTTCACACACGATTTCAGTTGCCCTCACGACAACCCTGTGAGTCTGATCAGTATTATTATTCTCACATGACAGATGAGGGGATGAGTGGGAGAGGGAGTCAGGAAGACGGCGAGCGAATGTGTCTTGCTTAAGGCCACCCAAGGACTTTGTGGCAAACTGAAACTGAAGATTCGCGGCTCGTGGCTGAGCCTCCCCGGGCTCCTCTGGTACACGGGTTCACAACTTCAGCTCCCTTGGCTGGGGCAAAAGGACTTTCAGGCGAAGATGGTGGGTGTGGCTCAAACATCACCTTCTGAGGTCATCTTCCTTGCTGTGATGTCACAGTGAAGTCAGGTAGACTTCCTTAGCCCATTGCACAAGGGCCAGTCTAGAGATAAAAAGTCACAAGAGAGGCATCTCTGCTCAGCTCAGAGTTCATCTCTGGCCTGCAGCCCCTTGGACTGTACCCCAGACTCTGAGTATTGCTGGCTCCTCCGGCCAGCGGATCTGGCCCTTCCCTTGGGAGCGGGAGGCTCAGGCGAGTCTCCAGTGCTGCGGCCAGCTGCGGCATTCTCCTTGTCGTCCAGATGTGACTCTTCCTGTTCTGCCTCCTTCTGTTTCACCAGCTCTTCCGCCTGGGCCCTTTCCTGTAAACCAAGAGACCGGGTCTTATTTGTGAGATGAAGAAAGGGGGGAAACTGGTCCGTGCCACTGTGTGGCTCTCCTTTTGTTCCGAAAGAGAGAAGTGAGAGTAGAGATTGGATCTATACCCCGCCCTTCACCCGGCGTCTCAGAGCGGGTTTACAATCTCCTTTTCCTTCCCCTCCCCACAAGACACCCTGTGAGGTAGGTGGGGCTGAGAGAGCTCTTTTGAGAACTGCCCTTGAGAGAACAGTTCTGAGAGAACTTGTGACTGACCCAAGGTCACACCAGCAGCTGCATGTGGAGGAGTGGGGAATCCAACCCGGTTCTCCCAGATTAGAGTCCATGCTAACCACTACAACTAGCTCTCCCTTGACCTCTACAGCCATATACATATAGGAAAGCCCCTCCTCCCGAATCTCAGCCCTTTCCCAAAGCAGTAAGAAACCTTTGTGTTCCTGAAATTCCACATACTTTCATTGATGCCTGAAAACTCACTAAGAGTCTGCTTCATCAAGCCTTTGGACAATGTCACTGATCCTTTCTCTCCTTCCCCATCGCTTCCCAATTCCTTCTTACCTGTTCTGAATGCTCCGGAGAGAAGGTATACCAGAGGGCGATGGCACAGCGTCTCCCACGGGTCACAGCCCACACGCCATGGGGGTTCTCCCCACCAGAGCTGAAGGCCACCAGCCTCCCACATTTTGGCCGTACCTGGGCCTACCCAAGAAGGAGAAAGAGAAAAATGGTAAATCAATGCTCCTTGTGTGATCTGCCCCTTCACCCACCACCCAGCACAAGAACTGTCCTTCTGGGATCTGTGATAAGCACCAGGCTAGCACCCTTCCCCCCACCCTTTTTGCTCTGAGTTCCCTTTCCCCCTGCCCAGAAAAGGGGCCGGTAGTCCAGAATTGGGATAAATAATATTATAGAGGAATCACCATCTTAGATCTTTTATTCTGTATTATAATTTTTATTGAGTTATATATTGATTTTTAATGTTTTTGTACATTTTATGGCATTGTGCCTTGTATATCAGCCAGAACCCGACGCAAGGTGGGATAGGGCGATTAATGAAAAAAAGGTAAGAGATTCCTGTGCTCGAAAGCCAGTCTAATCTGACTCTAGGGGGCAGTGCTGATCTCCGTTTCCAAGCTGAAGAGCCAGCACTGTCTGAAGACATTTCTGTAGTCGTGTGGCCGGCATGACTAAACACTGAGGCGCACGGAATGCTGTCACCTTCCTACCAAAGCGGTACCTATTTATCTACTTGCAATAATTGCTTTTGAGCTGCTAGGTCCAATGCTCCCTTCTAAGCTGTGGAGTCCTGTGAGCAAAAATTCTACTTTGTGAGCTACTGGCATTGAAGTTGTGAGCGAGCAATTTGGCTGCTGCATAAATTAGTTAGCTCTGGATTCATCCTTCCTGAGCTAAGACAAAAACGTGTGAGCCAGAGGCTAAAAAACTGTGAGCTAGCTCACACTCACTCAGCTTAGAGGGAACACTGGCTAGGTCTGCAACTTAGTATCTTAACCTCTGCGCTACCGCAGCTCAGATAATAACAATAATAAATAGGGAGAGGAGATAGCCCTCTGGCTGCTCTGGAGCAAAGAGCTCTGTGCAGACTTAGAAGAACAAAAGGAAGGAGGGGATGCAGGGAGCTGGATGTAATGCCAGGGAAGGCGTTAATGTTTGTCCTGCAGTGAAATTTGGCTGAATTTCCCTTTGGCTGCTCCGTCTGAATTCTGCTGGGTTGCTGAAGACAGACTGTGCTGGATGCAAGGGCAGAATCTCAACCCGGGCACGGCCCTGGCGGTGCCCTCCCTGTTCCTCCAGACCTATACCCAAGCTCCGACTCGGACTCACGGTCACGGTCACGGCATCCATCTCAGTGAAGAAGAGGTTTCCCCCTTGGAAGTCATCGTTCAGATAGAGGATTGCACTGCAGAAAAGAACGGAGACCGGTTCGTGATCCTTGGCTGCCCACAACTCACAGTGAGAAGGAGGCGTGAATGCCAAGAGGACCGCAATTAAGGTTGCTATGGAGAACTCTGCAACCAAACCCGTATCCTCTTGCTACCACAGCAACATCAACCTGCCACTATTGCCCATATCAGAGTCGTGAGAATGTAGGACTGGATCAAGATCCATCCATTCCAGCATCCTGTTTCCAATGGTGGCTTGTTAGGGGCTTCAGGGAAGCTGAGTTCCCTGTTCATTGGACTTATAAACAGAGGGTAAACTTCCTCTGAACATGGAGGTTCCACTGAGTTACTGTGGCTGATATCCTCCCATCTTCCACAAATTTGTCTAAAGTCCCTTTGAAGTCATTTAAACCGTGGCCATCGATATACATTCTGGCAGTGCAGGAAAAATATTTTTTTGTCTCAGTTTAACTGCCAATACGTATCCAGGGAGCTGAATACAGGAAGCTATTTTGGTTGTAGTGGTTAGGAACACAGACTGTAATCTGGAAGAGCCAGGTTTAATTCCCCAGTCCTCCACATGCAGCTGCTGGGTGGCCTTGGATCAGTCATAAGTTCTTTCAGAGCTGTTTTCTCAAGAGCTCATCATAGGGTCACTGATTTTTACAGCAACTGTAATGTCTAACCCAGTTCTGAACTCCCTCCCTCTTCTCCCTGGTTCTGCCACAGCTCTCTCCCTCTTTACTCCAAAAGTAATTCACTTATGGAACTCCCTGCCACAAGAGACAGTGGCAGTCACTAACATAGTTAGCTTTAAAAGGAATTAGGCAGATTCACGGAGGATAGTTTGGTCAATGGCTGTTAGCTAAGATGACAAAATGGAATCTCCGTGTTCAGAGTCAGTAACCCCTCTGAATATCTGGGTGGGAGAGTATCTACAGTGGGAGGGCGTGGCCTCTGTGCCCTGCCTGTGGGCTTTCTGGGGGCATCCTCATGAACACAGATGCCTGCAAAGACGCTCAGACTCTTTTTCTATTCCAGCGAGGCTAGTCTTATGTTCTGGGGTACATACAAACATACCCCACAGGTGGCTTTAAAAGGGGGTTAGACAGATTCATGGCGGACAGGTCCCTCAATGGAGATAGCCATGCTGACTTGGGATAACATCCATATTCAGAGGCTGTAAAAAATCTCTGAAGACTAGGAGGCAACATCCGGGCCTCTGTGCCCTGTTACACTGGACCTCCAGAACTACTGGTTGGCCGCTTTGTGAGACAGGATGCTGAAGTAGATGGACCACTGGTCTGATCCAGCAGGGCTCCTCTTATGTTCTCAGCAAGAGGGGCGGGGGAGGCGGTTTCACTGCTTTGTAAGCTTGTTTCTGTTTTAAGGTGGGCACTTTTCACACAAAAAATGGAGAGACTATATAGACAAGGCACATCTATGGGAGGAATCTATCGTTTGGCACAAATCTCCCTCCCCGAACTCCTAGGCCCTGGCTGGGACACCACCAAGGAAATCTCCAGGGTTGCTATGCAGAGGCAGATTAATGGCAAACCACCTCCGTCCCTTGCCTAGAAAACCCCATGAGGTTGGCTGCAATTGGGACGGCACTCTCCCCCCAAAACTCTCAGGGCAGTCTTGTGGTTCTTTTAAGACGCGTCTAAGATGGACTGCTATGTAAATGAATAAACGAACGTGGCACTTAAACGTGGCACCTGTCTACACGCTCGATGCCTCACCTGTAGTCTCTGTAGATGTAAGCGGGGGGCTCCTTCCAACAGGTGTTCCCTTCCGGGTCCAAAAGGCAGTTGTCCGCGTGGACTGGGTGGCTGAGGTCCATGCGACCCTCCTGTTCCCCTACAGGGAGATCCGCAAAAGCCATCACTGCCCTTGTTCTGGAGACCACCAGTCTCCCCCACACAGACCACACAGGCACACCCCTCGCTCTCCCTCACGCCTCTGCTCAGAACAAAGCCTGCAGCTCTTTTGCCAGAAGAGGGCAGTGCAGATTTTGCAGCCAACAGTCACGGGAGTGCAGCTTCTACAGAACAGCATCGGCATGGTACCTTTTTTTGGCCGTCAAATCACAGCTGACTTATGGCAACCCCCGAAGGGTTTTCAGGGCAAGAGGTGGTCTGAGGTGGTTTGCCATTGGCCGCCTCTGCATCACGACCCTGGGGTTCCATGTCAGTCTCCCATACAGATACTAGCCAGGTCTGACCCTGCTTAGCTTCCCAGATCTGACAAGATCAGGCTAGCCTGGGCTACCCAGGTCAGGGTGATAACTTTTATTAGGACAGATCGGATTGGCACAAAACACCCCATTTGTTTTCTAGCTCACCAGGGCTCTTTGTTAGGCTGGGTGTTCCAGAACTGGAGGAGGAGGAGGAGAAGAAGAGTTGGATTTATACCCCACTCTTCACTCAGAGTGGCTTACAATCTCCTTCCCTTTCCCCTCCCCACAACAGCCACCCTGTGAGGTAGGTGGGGCTGAGAGAGCCCTTTCAAGAACTGCTCTTGAGAGAACAGCTCTGAGAGAACTTGTGACTGAGCCCAGGTCACTCAGCTGGCTGCATGTGGAAGAGTGCGGAATCAACCCCGGTCCTCCAGATTAGAGTCCACCACTCTTAACTACCACACCAAAACGTACAAGTAGAAGACAGAAATCTCAGGCCACAAGCTTAAGGTCTGATCTGGCAGGCACCTTTGTGAAATATGAGCAGGCAGTCTGCTTATTCACTTTGTGGTTGTTTACTCTACGTCTCGGCTACCGAGAGCAGAAGCAGACTGCCTGCTGGCCGCTCACAAAGGATGCCTGCAAGACCAGACCATAAAATCACAGCCTGCAAGTTCTGCCTTCTATCTTCTTAAGTTTTGCCACGTTCAACCTGGTGAATAACCCTGGTGAGTTCAAAAGCTTGCACAATGTTTTGAGCCGGTTTTGTTCTTGACCTATAGGGCTCAACAGCCTGGCCCCTGACCTGTCTGATCTCGTTGCAGCTTGGAAGCTAAGCAGGGTGGGCCCTGCTCAAGACTTGGATGGGAAACCACCAAGGAAGACTGGGTTTGCTACGCAGACAGAGGCAGGCAATGGCAAACCACCTCTTCCCTTGAAAATCTCACACTCCTGGGGTCCCCATGAGTCGCCTACGACTTAATGGCACACAATTATTATTAAATAACTTTTTCTACAAGGGACCAGGCCAGCCCAAGACAGTTGAGCGCAGCAGAAAGAAAATACACACACACAAACTCACTCGCTCGCTATTTGGAACAGGACTCCATCCACAGGGAAGTTCTCCTGGGCTGACTTCCTTGAAATTAACCCCCCCTGCCATATCAGTACGGACTGTGCAGCAGAACATCCCAGCAGATTACGCTTTGCAGCTCTGATCTGCCGCTCCCCGCTCTAATATCAGACAAAATTGGCTGTCTGAAGCAGGCGGTTGATCTCGGCCCCTGTTGTGTGGCTGTCCCCGTGCAGGGAATCTTAACAGCACAGGGGAATCTTAAGGAGAATCGCAGAACTGCCACACATGGGGCCACCTAGAGGCCCTTTCACAAACAGCACTAAAAGCGCCTTTGAATCGCTCTTAGCCTGAGAGGAGTGGGCCCACTGATCCATTCAGAACGCTACTCTCCACTCCGACTAACAATGACTCCCAAAAGCCCCCCTCAAAGATCCTTCCCAGCTCGGCCATTAGAGACTGAACTTCTAAGGAGGAAGAACAAGATAAAATGCAATAAAATAAAATATTCACCAAATATTGGATATCAGCCATGCACTGGGAGCTCAGTGCTTAGAACTTAATTCCCGCGGTTGTGGGGGCCTGATTCAGATCAGGACCTTGACATACAGGGAGAAGGGAGCTTAGCCCCCCCCCCCCCCCCCGATACACACATTATTTTCTTGACCTGAAATGGCCCTGGGGAGGTGGCTATTTGACCAGTTGGAAAAAGAAGAAGAGATTGGATTTATACCCCATCCTTCACTTGGGAGTCTCAGAGGGGCTTACACACTCCTTTCCCTTTCCTTTCCATCCCCACAACAGACACCCTGTGAGGTAGGTGGGGCTGAGAGAGCTCTGACAGAAACTGCTCTTTTTCAAGAACAGCTGTGCCAGAACTACGGCTTGCCCAAGGTCATCCAGCAGGTGCAAGTGGAGGAGCGGGGAACCAAACCCGGTTCTCCCAGATTAGAGTCCACGCACTTAAGCACTACACCAAACTGGCTCAAAACTAACATTAAGTCCGTTTGTACACGTAAGTCTCCCCAGTGGGGCAAATAACGGGTCTCTAAGGTCTTTACAGGTCAGAAAAAGAGTGTGAGGAGAAAGGTTTGAACTGAAGTACACCTCGGAATTAAAGTTCTGAGCGCAACACCATGTGGGAGGTAGATGGAATGGATACAAGGAAAGTGTAACCTATAGAGCAAAGTCTGAGTCTGGTGGCGCCTTTAAGACCAACAAAATTTTATTCTGGGCCACCTACTTGAGCGTAACCTATAGTTCGTCCCTCAGGCGTGGACTCAGAACTGTTACTGAAGTCATATCTCCATTCGGTTCCTGGGTTCATACCTTTTCCTGTTTTTCCTCCTACTCTTTTCTGAGTAATAGTTTAATTCTGCAATAGTCAGTCCTCAGTTTCCCAGCTGCACACTATCACTGCCAGCAAAAACAAATGCTGTTTATCAGTGCAGAAGACGTTTGGTCAGTTTAGGTCAGCATAGATTCAGGCGGGGTAGCCGTGTTGGTCTGAAGCAACGGAACAAAGTTAAGAGTCCAGCGGCACCTTTAAGACCAAAGAAGTTTAATTCTGGGTCCACGCTTTGGTGTGCATGCACACTTCTTCAGCATGTAAAAGGAGTGAAAGGCAGACGGGTGGGTGTGGTATCAAGAGGGCCTTACCCTCAGCAGCCGTGCGACAGACCAGGTGCGTGAATGAGAAGTAGAGTCTCTTCTCAGGGGTGAAATAGGACTCCACCATTTCCCGGGACTTCTCGCTGGCTTGCAGGAGCAGTTTAGCATCCCTCCAGTTCACGGTGCCCTCCTCCGCTAGCTGCAGATCGGGGTGGGATGGGAAGGAGACACACATTGGTGCAAAACAGCACATAGGCGTGTGTGTGAATCGTATGAAGTATTAGGCGCGCTTGGGTGTGGTGTGCGTGGTGTGTTGAAAAAGACGAAGCACAAAACCAGAACATCCCTAATGAATGCTGGCAAAAGGAAGAATGTTTCTGGAAACCCATAAAAAAAGGGGTGGGGATTGATACAGAGCAGAGACGCAACAGAGAGGACAAGGCTTAAGGACTCCTTTGCTGCTTTTCTGCGGGAAACCACATTCTTCCGAAGCTGCTTTCCCCCGAACGGAGCTGCTGTCAGGAGCTACATTCATTCACACGTGATGTGCAATTCCAAACGCAAGCCCTTTGCGAGCACTGTAACGGGGACACCAGGGGGCCTGCCAGCCGCGTGTAGATTCCACTCCCGCCCCACCCGATACACACGGTTGTCATGTTGTCAGGAAGAGGCAGCACACGGATTTTCAGGATTGGTGTACACAAACCAAAAACCTGAACAGTCCAGGGCCGTAGCTCACACAGGGCACACTGGGCAATGCTCCCTCACAAATTTTCAATGCCCCCCCCCGCTCCCGCTGCCAGTTGCTGCTGCTCCTGCTGCTGCCATCCCAAGATGATCCCCTACTTCTCCGCCGATGCCATCATCCCGCAGAAAGCCACCAACCAGATGTAAGTAGCCGCAGCTCGGCTAGGAAGCCGGCGGTTGCTGCCCCCACCAGCCGCCCCGATGCCGGCACTTTCCCAGCACAGAAAGAGCCCTGTTTGGTTCGCCGGCCAGCTGTGTGTTCGACGGCTGAAGGGAAGCACCTTTGCGAAAGAGTCTTTGGCACCCCCCCTTCCCCGGCGCCTGCGTGCTCCCCAGCCCTCTTTGCCAGCAAGTGTGCGCCCAAGGCCAGCCCGCGCAGAGCCTTTAACCCATTTTATCTCCCAACCCTTCTCCCCCTGCCCCTCCTCCATCCAGTGTGCCCCCCCCCAATCATCTAGCTAAGAGCCTGGAACAGTCTGAGTTTTGTCTCGCACATACAGAGGCTGTAACCAAGTGCCAAATATGCACATTCGTATAACATAGCAACTGTGTGTATCAGGAGCGTTGTGAGTAATACGTGCTCCCAACGCACAGACTCCTGCGCATTGTATGCCTGAAGCAGGTCACATGAGCATTACGGAAACAAGCAATGAAGATTCTCTCATACCAGTTTCACTGCTCTTAGAAATATGATTCATCTCCATCCAGCAAAATTTTCTTCCCTGGGCAGTATACTCTGTCCCACCGTCTTCACAGCCTAGTTTGGGGTCCCCTTGCAGGCTCTGAGGAGACCTAGTGATGAAACCCACCCTGCAGGACTAGGAATGGACTCCTTCTGAAGTTGCCCAGGCATTTACCTGTAAAGCCTTGAGCACCGTCAGCCCTTCAAATCTCTCATGTGGGGTGTGGGGTGAACGCCGCCCGCGATACCCATCTCCTGATCCACCGGCTGCCTGGAACAGAGATGAAGATGTGAAGGACACGAGAACATAAGAAGAGCCCAGCTGGATCAGACCAGTGGTCCATATAGCCCAGCATCCTGTTTCATACAGTGGCCCCCTGGTAAACAAACAGGGCACAGAGGCCGAGGCCTACTACCCATGCTGCATTGCAGCACTGGGATTCAGAAGTTCACTGCCTCTGTAGATGAAGGCTCCCTTCAGCCACCATGGCTGATAGCGGTTGATGAAGAAGGAGGAGGAGAAGGAGAAGAAGAGTTGGATTTATACCCCACCCTTCACCAGGAGTCTCAGAGCAGTTTACAATCTCCTTCCCTTCCTCTCCCCACAACAGACCCCCCCCATGAGGTAGGTGGGGCTGAGAGAGCTCTGAGAGAACTGTCCTTGAGAGAACAGCTCTGAGAGAACTGTGACTTGCCCAAGGTCACCCAGCTGGCTTCATGTGGAGGAGTGGGGAATCAAACCCAGTTCTCCAGATTAGAGTCAGCTGCTCTTAACCACTATACCACAGCTGGCTCTCCAGTGTTGTTCTCTGTGCCCCTACAAGCTTCCCCCCCCCCCCCCCACAGCTCTCCTGCCGATGGCGAGGGTGACTCTGAAGTTAGTCCGGCACCTGTCTTCACCTTGGCCAGGCGGAGGACATCTTTGCATTCTGATTCGGTCAGGACTCTGTCCAAGACGACCCTTCGAGAGCCATTGAGCTGCTGGGAATCCATAGTGATGGCCACGCCCTCAAACGGCAGCGAGCCTGGCATGGGATGAAATGTATTTATTTAAAGCATTTTATACTTCTTTTCCAACGACAAGCAACAAGTCAAACCAATACAACACACGACAGCAAAAACAAGCATTTAAATCAGCCAAATTGTCTTCTAAAACAGGGAAGTTTTGCATCCTCTGCAGAAATTTAAGACGGTTGCAGGTGTGCGGGAATCTAAAATTGAGGACCTAAAATTGGGTTTCTCACCCTCCTCATCTGCTTCTGATCTTAACTGATGTTCTGGCTTAGTGTTCCCAAATCACAAGGAGCTTTAGAAGTGAAAACAAGCCCTTGAGGTTGAACCCAGAAATGGGTTTGTAGCTGGCACAGAACAAGAAGAAACCTACGCCTCCCCCACTTCTGACAGCCACATTCTGTGCCGGTTAGAGCTTCCAGAGCGACAGGGTCATGTAGATGTGCATAGATGAGGAAATCCTCCCAAGCTGTTGCCCTGGGCCTAAAGGAACGCAAAGGAGGGGACATCTGCTCTTCTCACAGTTCCCTGTTATGTCATCTGTGGTTATCAAAAATTGTTAGCGTCATCCTGTCAGGTTCTATTATGATGAGGAAAAGTGCCGTCAAGTCGCACTTGGATGGGGACTGGATAAGCATATGAAGCAGAGATCCATCAGTGGCTTTTAGCCGCAGCATACAGATGGAACACTGTGTCTGGGGCAAAGTGATGCTCTGTATTCTTGGTGCTTGGGGGGGCCACAGCGGGAGGGCTTCTGGAGTTCTGGCCTCGCTGGTGGACCTCCTGATGACACCTGGGTTTTGGCCACTGCGTGACAGAGTGCTGGACTGGATGGGCCATTGGCCTGATCCAACGTGGCTTGGTGTAGTGGTTAGGAGCACGGACTCTAATCTGGGAGAGCCGGGTTTGATTCCCCACGCCTCCAAATGCAGCTGCTGGTGTGACCTTGGGTCAGTCACAAGTTCTCTCCGAGCTGTTTTCTCAAGAGCAGTCCTCGAGAGAGCTCTCTCAGCCCCACCTACCTCACAGGGTGTCTGTTGTGGGGAAGGGAAGGGAAAGGAGATTGTAAGCTGCTCTGAGATTCCTTCGTGTAGTGAAGGGCGGGGGTATAAATCCAATCTCTTCTTCTTCCTCTTTTTCTGTTCTCATGATGGGAGACCATCAAGGAAGACAGTAGTTGCTAGGGGAGCCAGGCAATGGCAAACCACCCCTGTTTGGGTCTTGCCTTGAAAGATACCCCTGAGGGTTTCCATGAGACGGCTGCGACCTGACAGCGCTTTCCTCCACCCTGTTCCTCCCCGATGAAAAAATATCTCAAGGAATCCATCAGATTGCCACAGAGGAAGCTCCAGCCATTTAGGAGTTTCAAAGGAAAGATCTCTCAACAACAGGCTGCTGAAAACCCTACAATGCCTAAATAAAATTAAAAATAAAATAGAACTAGCTGCTTGACGATGGTGGAGAGTGCTGTTGAATCAAAGCTGACTTACAGTGACCCCCCCCTCCCCCAAGATCAACAGAGTTAAGATTTTCCCACTACCTGCCCCCGCCTCCCGACTGCTGGTATTTCAAGGGGGTCCCTCACTTTGCTTAGCTTCCGAGATCTGACAAGATTGGGCTAGCCAGCCAGGTCAGGGCAAACCAGCAACCTACCAGAGCCAAGGTCATTCTAGTGGGGAAAGCGCTTCAACAAAAATGGTTCAAGGTCCCTCCCCCTGATTCTAGTCATAGGAACAAGAAACATGAATCCTACTCAATATTTTTTCTTCCCCACAGGCAATATTAGGAGATGGAGGAGGAGGAGGAGATTGGATTTATACATCACCCTTCACTATCTGAAGGAGTCTTGGAGTGGCTTACAATCTCCTTGATCCCCCACTTGCAGCTGCTGGATGACCTTGGGCAAGCTATAGTTCTGTCAGAGCTGTTCCCTCAAGGACAGCTCTGGAAAGAGCTCTCTCAGCCCCCCTATCTCACAGGGTGTCTGTTGTGGGGAGGGGAAGGGAAAAGGAGTTTGTAAGCCGCTCTGAGACTCCAAGTGAAGGGTGGGGTATAAATCCAGTCTCTTCTTCTTCTCCCCCCGCCCCCAACAGACACTCTGTGAGGAAGGTGGGGCTGAGAGAGCTCTTTTGAGAACTGCTCGTGAGAGAACAGCTCTGAGAGAACTTGTGACTGACCCAAGGCCACACCAGCAGGTGCAAGTGGAGAAGTGGGGAATCAAACCCGGTTCTCCCAGATTAGAGTCCGTACCCCTAACCACTACACCAAACTGGCTCTCTAGGCCACACCTTCCCCAGAGAATGCCCTGTGGCTCTGCCTCAGCCACTCACCTCTTTGCTGCTGCTGCTGCTGCAGTTGCTGCTGCTGTCCCACATCTGGGGCCTCCAGCCTCTGCCTCTCTTGTTCTTCTCTTGGGAAAATGGAGAAAAGGCTGTCAGTCACACAGCCCAGGGCCTTGAGGCTCTCCCTCCCCAATGAAAAAGCTCCGCAAAAACCAAGAGCAGAAGTGCTTAACTGCTTGCTGTTAAATGTTGGAAGAGAAGGATCGGACACTATCTCTTAGCCTCAGCCACCAGAGGGAGGGTCACAGGAGAGTCAGATAGATAGACAGGCAAACTGTGGGTTTCCTTCCTGTTTTCTCTTCTGCCTCTGCCCCTTTGATGCTTCTTTCCTTTCATTCACACCTCTCTCCCTCTCCCTCGCATGCGTGCGCATGGAGGCACATTGCTCTCCATCATGGGCACAATGCACTCTGCATCCGTGTCTATCCAGGTAGTTAGTTAGATTATATTCCTGTCTCTCATCTATCCTATCTAGAATGGAGTTCACCAAATAAGGAACTCTTTATTAGTTCTGAAACTGACAAGTGGCTCTGCGTAACTCTGTAACTTTGCCAGCACGTGTAGAACAAAGGAGCTCTGCTGCGCGTTGCTAATAGTGCACTCTGCTAAACTGATACAGGCCCCGGCTTACCATACCAGTGAATCTATCTTCCATTATAGAAGATAAAAAGGAGTCACTTCTCTCTACGGAGATTTCGAGGAGCTGCCCCTTCACCTGGCCCAGCCTCAGAACACCTCTGGAGCTTACCTGTGTTTTGCCTTCATGCTCTCAGGGATCAACTCCTCCGGAGTCCACGGATCCTACAGAAACAAACCACAGGGCCGTTGTCGCCGCACTGTGACAGACCCATTCCCAGTTCCCCCCTCTTCCACTGCACGCCAGAGGACACAGATCCTGTGGTTTGTGTTGCCACCCCTGAGGGAGGCAAACGGCTCCATCACAAGATATCAATACACCCAGTCCTCACACACACCTCAACTAGTCCACACAACAGGGACCACTGTGGGACTGCAACAGACTAAGGGGTTTGACCAGCTGGCTTCCTTCAGTGAACACACAGGCTTCCGGTTTGAGGGAAATAAATGACTTGTGTCTTTAGCAAGGACATTCCTCACGCTTTCGGCTTTGGGAATTTGCCACCCTCAAGCAGCAGAAGCCATCTGGAAACACGCCACTCTGTTCTCTAAAGATGGCAGTTCTTCCTGCTCGTGACTTCCGCCAGGCACTTGAACAGGAGGAAAGAGCTCCTCCATACTTTCAAGCCAAAGGCCCAGATATCAGCTTGTCAGACTGGGTTCCACAGGTGAGAAAAACAAGAAAGTCACTATGAGATGAAGCCTAGAAGGAACCCCCCCCCCCCCCGCCCCACAAGGAGGCTGCATTTACTTACAGGGTCATCGAAAGTTTCCCCAAGGTGCTCCACAGCATAGTAAATCAGTTTCTTCTCCATGAGAGACCTTTGTACGTAACTGCGAATTACCTGCGGATAAAATTAAGCTGTTCACGCCACTCCCGATAAAAACCGTTCCAGCTTTACTTGAATGGGAATACTACTGTTCCAGAAAATATACACCACCGTCTCCACTGGCAATGAATTCTCCTCTCTCTCTCTGGCCCAAAGTTAGATGCAAAGGTTTTTTTTAAATTTGGGTATGGGCTACAGAGAATTGCTGTTAAATTTTTTTTAAGGGGCTGTTAAGGGCTCCGAAAGTTGTTGCTGGGGGAGGCAGGTGCCCCCCTGTGGCCATTTTTCCATGCCAAAACATTGTTGGGGAGGAGTCATTTCCCCATTTTTGCTGCTCCACATGTAAAGAATACATGTAGAACAGCAAACAGAGTAATAACTGTCCTCCCAGTGCTATTTTGCCATAAGAAAATAGCTTGGGCCAGTTTGGTATAGTGGTTAGGAGAGCAGACTCTAATCTGGGAGAACCGGGTTTGATTCCCCACTCCTCCTCCACATGCAGCTGCTGGCGTGACCTTGTGTCAGTCACAAGTTCTCTCAGAGCTGTTCTCTCAAGGGCAGTCCTCCAAAGAGCTCTCTCAGTCCCACCTACCTCACAGGGTGTCTTGTTGTGGGGAGGGGAAGGGAAAGGAGATTGTAAGCCACTCTGAGACGCCTTCGGGTACTGAAGGGTGGGGTATCAATCCAATCTCTTCTTCTTCTGGGGATAAGGCAGGAGCCCTTCTTTCCCCCCACAGTGGCTTTCCGAGCCCAAAGGTCCTCTCCTTTATTTTTAACAGCCATTTCCTCCAGCTGCTGTGTGGCTGCGCAGGACCCAACTCCTGAAAACCCCCAAACATGTAGTTTGGTCCTCTCTTTCTCTTGCAGGGAAAACATTTTTTAAAAAACCAATAAACCTCATTGATGTTTACTGGAAATTCTCAGAGTTTTATCATTGTTTTCAGGGGTAATTTGGGGTCGGAGCCTGTCGGAGCGCTGCTCCGGGAGCTCAGAAGCCGGCACAAATGGCAGTGGCGGCAAGCCCTGCCCCCGTGCTCCTTCTCTTTAGAATCACGCTGCAGCTGCCGGGGCCCTGCAGAGCCCACCCCCCCGTGCCTAGGCCAGCAAGTGAGGAAGGGCCAGGGAGGGTGCAGAGAGGCATTTCAATGCCTCCTCCTGGCTTCCTCTACTTGCCCACTGCAGCACGACTCTTGAGAGAAGGGGTTTAAACTTTAAACCCCTTATCTCTTCGCTTCCCCCCCACCCCCGCCTTGGCAGGCTGGCTGGGGAAGGGGAGGGGAGGCTTTCGAAGATGCCTCCCCCCCTTTTGCTTCCCCTTCTGACACACTTCCGGTGATGTCAGTGGGCGTGGCATATGCTAGTGAGTTATGCTAATAGTAGGTATGCTAATGAGCTCCTGCACCTCTTTTTCTATGAAATGACCCGACTGTTTTTAATTGTAAGCTGCCTCAAGCGAGACTTTGAAGAGGTGGCACAGAAATGCTCTCAAGCCAGTTCTTCAAAGTTTTGTCGGGGATCTCAATAGGAAGCATTTGAAATAAGAAGTATAATTTTGGCAAAACACTTGTTTTTATTGTGGAGATTTTACCAAACAAAGATAGTTTTGATTTGGACCACCTTTCCACATCTTTTTGTATTTTCTTCCATACTGCTTCATAGTTTTCTTGAAAAAGCGTGTCATTTTTCCCTGACACATTTATTCCTAGGTGTTGGATTGCGGTATCATATCCAGTAATTGTCTTAATATTTTCCTCTTCCTGCTTTGTAAGAGCTTTAGAGATTATTTTAGATTTTTCCTATTAATTTTAAATCCAGAGAATGAACCAAACCTTTCTGGGTGTTCCATGACAAAGGCATTGTCCTTTGTGAATTAAGTATTGTTAAAACGACATCATTCGCATAGCGTTTAAACTTAAATTCTTCTCCATCGATGTTCAGTCCTGTAATATTTTGGTCTTGCCTGATATCAGCTCTTGAAAACCCCCAAACATGTAGCTTGGCCTTCTTTTTCTCTCCCAGGGAAAACATTAAAAAAAACCCTAGGTGATGTTTCCTGGAAATTCTCAGAATTTTATAATTGTTTTTAACTGTAAGCTGCCTCGAGCGAGACTCTGAAGAGATGGCATAGAAATGCTCTCAGTAAATAAAATAACGTTTTAAAAAACGTTTTGGGAAGTGACTTTTGCTGCTACTGCTGCTGACCTACACCAGATTGGTGTAGTAGTTAAGTGTGCAGACTCTAAACTGGGAGAACCGGGTTTGATTCCCCACTCCTCCACATGAAGCCAGCTGGATGACCTTCGGCAAGCCCTAGTTCTGTCAGAGCTATTCTCTCAAGGACAGATCTCAAAAGAGCTCTCTCAGCCCCACCTACCTCATAGGGTGTCTGTTGTGGGGAGGGGACGGGAAAGGAGATTGTAAGCCGCTCTGAGACTCCCTCAGGTAGTGAAGGGCAGGATGTAAATCCAATCTCTTCTTCTTCCCTGTCTGGAGATGCCAGCAGGTGTCCAGAGAGAAACCTCTGCTGCGCTGCTAGAGTTCCTTCAACCCTTCTGCCCTAGGGATGCAGGAAGTGCTCACTCCTTCCCTCACTAACAAACGACATCATAACAAACACTTAAAATGATACACCGCCACCAATATGGCAGCATTCTTGGTTTCATGGAACATCTGGCTGCGGTCTGTTGACCGCCTCTGGTGGGGGGGGGGGGGTTTCACTCTTTTCATGTGAGATCTTCTCCATGGGAACTGGAGTGCACCTGGCATTCTCTGGCCTGCACCCTGCATGCCAAGAGCTGAGCCTCATTTGTCTAGGAGGACCAGGGAGACAGATTCCAGGCCGGGCAAATATCGCCAGTACCTCTCTGGCTTCAACAGGTGTTTCTGCCCCCAGGGCCGGCTGATACTGCTTCATCTTCTCCAGCATCCTCTTGTCCGAAGGATAGAAGAGCAAGTAGGTTGCCGCACATTCGGCCGCGAGGGGCTGGTTCCCGACTGAAAGAGAGAGCAGAAGGTCAAGGCGCTTGCCCCTACCCCCCACCCCGCTCCGGCAACACTCCCTGCCACAACCGAGAGGGACAGCTCCAGGCTTCCTCTCAACACACGCAGGGCCTGTTTACCTTGGCCATAGGCAAACTGCAGCAGGTCAAAATGAGAAGGGATGAAGTCCTCTACGGAAGAAACCCTCCCCGGCTTGGTGGCAATGTCAAGGACGCATTTCTGCCTGCACTTCAACACCTGGATGTAGTGGGCTGGGAGGCAAAGAGAGAACATGACGGTCACCAGTATGGTAACTCAACAACATGTTATAATATCCCTGTGTCCTCTGTAACTGTGTTTGTGATTATTCATGTAATTGTGTTGTCTTGCCATTTGATTGTCGGCCCATGAGTTTAAGTCCTCCGCATGTGCTAATTGACAAGACTGCAAGTCGGAGTGCTGACCTCACGTGACAGCTTGTGAAAGTGGCAGAGGTGTCAAACTAATTTGTTACGAGAGCCGGATCTGACATAAATGTCACTTTGCTGGGCCGGGACATGTGTGCCATAAAATGTAGACACTGTATAAAGGACAGCAGCTGGTAAGCTCTGAGTTGGTGTATCCTCACTGCAAGGCCCCATGGGCTGGGAAGGGAGGTGCAGAGGAAAACCGACATGGGTGGACTGGAGAGCCAGCGGTGCAATGCTGGGCAGATACTACCACAATGTGTGACAGCTGCAGACGAGGTTGTTCTACTGTGCTGAAGCCACAATCGGAGTGGCCACGCCCACGCTCTCCAGCACTCCCTCCCTTGCATCAGTTGCTTGCGGGATGCGTAAGAGCCCTGGATGGGCCGGATCCGGCCTCCAGGCCGTATGTTTGACACCCCTGCTCTATGGTTTTTAAACACCGAGGAGGGGCTCTGCAAAGACTGCTGGAGATCCCTCTTTCCAGGGAAACCCTTTCCTGCCAGGGATCCCCACGGAAGACCAGACCTGAAACAAATGTCAACAGACGCCCGATGCCTGCCAGCATTTCCAATTCCACCGTTCATATCTGAAATGTGACATTTTAAAGTGTGCAGGTTGTCAAATTTTTATCCCAAAACCTGAACTATGAATGCTGTAAACATACTGGCAGTTTCTGGAATGTTTTGGATTTGGCAGGCATGAAATAGCGGAAGCTGTCAACTGATCCGTGACTTAAGGGTGAGATAGCAGAGTGCAATAAAATAAAACACTCAGGCGAACCAGCATTTGGAGTAAATGGAACCAGAAGGGAGACACAGTGGAGGAGCCAATGTAGCAAAATGAGGCTCCACTCAGGACTTGCTGTTCATTTGCCAAGTCAGTGGTGCCATGGGGCAGAGGAAACAGAGTGGATCGAGAACAAGAAAAAGGGCAGATCTAAGAAAAAACGCCAGAGACAAGTTTAGTGAACAGGAAAAAAGAAACCGAGGAGGAGGAGGAAGAGACTGGATTTAAACTCCACCCTTCACTACCCGAAGGAGTCTCAGAGCGGCTTACAATCTCCTTTCCCTTCCCCTCCCCACAACAGACACCATGTGAGGTAGGTGGGGCTGAGAGAGCTCTGAGACAACTGCCCTTGAGAGAACAGCTCTGAAAGAACTTGTGACTGACCCAAGGTCACACCAGGAGCTGCATGTGGAGGAGTGGGGAATCAAACCCGGCTCTCCCGGATGTGAGTCTGCTCTCCTAACCACTATACCAAACTGGCCCAAGCTATTTTCTCATGGCAAAATAGCACTGGGAGGACAGTTATTACTCTGTTTGCTGTTCTACATGTGTTCTCCCAGATTAGAATCTGCGCTCCTAACCACTATACCAAACTGGCTCTCAGGGGTCCCCAACCTTTTTGAGCCCGCAGGCACCTTTGAAATTCTGACACAATATGATGGGCACATTCACAAACCGGCTTCCACAAAATGGCTGCTGCAGGAGGTGGACTCAGCCACAAAATGGCTGACACAGCCTACCCTTCAGTCACACAGTGAAGATACTTGTGATATAGTGGCAGCTACTACCAAAGTAATGCTGTTAAAAATCTGCACAGCCAATCAAACCACCAATGACCAATCAGAAGCCTTCCTGGACAGCTCCACCCACTTTCTATAAACACTTGGGGGGCACCAGGAAATGCACTGGGGGCCCCTGGGATAGATAGTCCATTGAACTAAATGAAATAGTCTCACATGAAAACACCTGGGCAGCGTTAAACCTCTGCCTGTTTATTTGGCAGTAAACCTCCCCTCCTCAGTGGGACTTGCTTCAGAATGTTGTACTGACGCTTTAAATGCTACTGGACTGAAATCTGTTGTTTCCACTTTTTAAAAATTTAATTTCTGTATACATTTACTGTTTCTGTGCAGCAAAGAACGGAATAAACCCAATTTGGCTAGTAGCTGAGCAGTAAAGAGAAGCTGGCAGCTAGAATTCCTTCTGCGTGCCCACTGGGGACTTGGGGCGTGCATTTTTCAAACCTCTACCTACACAGCCTACATGACAAACCACTTTTAAAACTCAGGAGACGGCTGTTCTATTTTTTAAAAAGAGTCAAAAGCTCACTGGAGAGCAACATTTGAGTCCAATGGCACCTTTAAGACCGACAAAGTTTTATTCACGGTATAAGCTTTCGTGTGCAAGCACATTTCTTCAGATACATGAAAGCTTATGCCTTGAATAAATCTTTGCCAGTCTTAAAGGTGAAACTGGACTCAAACTTCGTTCTGCAGCTTCAAACCAACACAGCTACCTACCAGCTACCTACCAGCCTACTCACTTTTTGGGTCTTTGGGTCACAGTCTCGGAGCCAAAGCAAAGATGCTCAAGAGTTTTGTGTTTCACCTGTCCAGCAATTGTTTAAAACTGAAGTTTGAGGTGCACAGAGTGGGCTGGATTCTACAAATGGTGACCGCAAGATGCTCACCAAGGCTGTTCTTCTCCCCCTACCCCTGGTAGTCCTGGAGACCCACCTGGAGAAGATACCAGACCACAGCAGGAGCTGCCTTGAGAAGGTGGAACTGGACAGAATCACCCTCCCGTCTTCTGCTAGCAGAAGACGCTCTCTGATAAAATAGGGGGGGGGGGCTGATTTGGCCCAATCGCCCCTCGTCGTTTCACCTGCCTGTGCCGCCTGTTTGTTCACAAGGGTCCCTCGGGCCTAGCATCAGGTTTGGGGAAGGGTCACACAGGACATCTGAGGAAGGCAGGGATGATTAGACTCCATAGGACCTAACCGATGTCTTTAAGGGAACGGAGGCAAAGTGAGAACAACTTCCCAACCCCCACCTCACCCCCATAATAATGAAAAAGGAAGCACCGCATGGGTGGACAAAAGAGGAGAAAAGACAAAGGTTAAAAGCTAACCTAAATTTGCAACTCTATCCAAACTGTACATGAGATTATGCCTCACTAGTGAGACTTACTTCTGAGTAAACTTGTACAAGATTGGGCTGCACCTTAGTTTCATATCTAAGCACAATAATTTAAAAGAAACAAACTATTGAATACTGGGGCTGAGGACAGACTGGCAGTCTGGCCCGCTCTGCCTCCGCTTTAAAAGCGGAGGCAGAGCGGGCATCCAGACTGCCACATCTGCCCCGTGGAGTCGCCCCAAACTTACCTCGTCTGGTGGCGCGCTCCTCCCGCAGCAGCTGGGCACCACTTCCAAGTGGTGTCCCGGTGGCTGCGTGCACATACCACCCGCTTCCGGCGGGTGTGAACGTGTGCAGGCGGAGCCGCGCGGTGTTCTGCCGCCGCCAGAAGCCGCCCGCAGTGTGGACGCTGCGGGCGGCTTCCTTGCGGTGGCGTCTGAATACCGCGCTGCGGGGCAGTTCCCCCATGGCAGAACAGTAGTCTGTCCTCAGCCTCGACTCCATGGAAGTGCACACCCCACAGCTACTGATCAGCTCTACTTTATAAAGTGATTTCAGCTAGTACAAGATGAAACTCCACACCCAACTCCCAACAACAGGCTATTTACATTATATTACTTCCTCAATGGTCACCTCTAGAGTCCTGGTGGGATACTGTTCTGGAGCTCCAAGCTCAGCCCATCTCTGATAGACAGTCCTGGGTCATTCCAGCCCCAATAAAAAACACAAACTAATCCTGGATTTGTACTAGTGGAAGGGAGAAATTCAACACCCAAAGAAAACAATGGTAGTCAAGAAAAACATTTTTTCCCTTTTTACCCCAGATCAGTTCTGTTCAGGAAAGGTGTACACAAATACTTACTGGTAACAATCGGAAGAAGAGTTTTTGACGCAGAGGTGAAATGGGTGAGGTGCAGCAATCAATATTAGAAGCTTGGGAAGAAGGAAGAAGAATGAAAGAAAGCAATTTGTAGACATTACAGGAAAGGAAGCTGAGGGAGCTCACAGTCAAATGCAACTGATGCCTAACATCCAATTCCACAGAGTGTTCCTTCAGACATTTAGAAGGATGCCATAAACAATGGGTTGGCTTTCATGGATCTGGAAGAAACATTCCCCGAATTCAAGATGCCTCACATGTGGTCTTGCATTAGGGGAAAGGCTTTTTCTCTCAGAGAAAAGTGCCTCCACTACCAGAATGGGTGTGGAAGATTCAAACCCATAGTAGGGAAAAACTGTAACATGAGTAAGACCATTCCCATCTTGAGAGAAACCAAAGGAACAAATATCACATATGAATTACTGTTTCACATTCTCCACAGATTTGTGGAATACAAATATGCACAGAAGCTGAAAGGCGACACTGAATCAAATGTTAGTAAAAAGAGACAGACAGACAGGTGGACATGACCAATGCTCCCTCTAAGCTGTGGAGTCCTGTGAGAAAATATTCTTCTTTGTGAGCAACTGGCATTCAAGCTGTGAGTGAGCGAGTCAGCCACTGCATAAATTAGTTTGCTCTGGAGCCATCCTTCCTGAGGTAAGACAAAAAAAATTGTGAGCTGAATGCTAAAAAAACTCTGAGCTAGCTCACACTAACTCAGCTTAGAGCAGTGGTTCTTAACCTTGTTGGAGGTACCGAACCCCACCAGTTTCATATGTGCATTCACCGAACCCTTCTTTAGTGAAAAACAATTCTTAGTACTTAGTAATAGTACTAAGTTGGAGGCCCCACCGAACCCCTGAGACTGACTCGCCGAACCCCTAGGGTTCGATCGAACCCAGGTTAAGAACCACTGGCTTAGAGGAAACACTGGATATGTGTCCCCCCCCCCCAAATAGGATCCTCCCACAGTCCACACATGCAGTTGTGAGTCAAACATCAGGTTTTGGGTTTTTTTGCGAATCTACAGCAAATACCCAGAGAATATCTGGAGAATATTCAATGACAAAATATTCAAGAGGAAAATTTCTGGAAGCAGATTCATTGGTGATGCTCCTCCCCCCAGGTGACTTTGCTCCTCCCCCCATACCACATGCACTTCCCAACTCCAGGGCATTCTTGAGACTTCCAGCTGGGCCCTGACCTGGATAACCCAAGCAAGTTCGATCTTGTCAGATCTCGGAAGTTAAGCTGGGTCGACTCTGGCAAATACTCGGATAGGAAACCTCCTTGGAATACCAGCAGTCGGGAGGACAGAGGCAGGCTTTATTCAGCCACCTCTGAATACCCTCCAGGCCAGTTAGGGGGTCAGTCACCAGAGGTCACCATGACTTCCAGGACGTCCGACTTGCCTTGACTATGGCCAGGGCCTTTTCAGCCCTGGTCCCCACCTGGTGGAATGAGCTCCCATATGAGATCAGGGCCCTGTGGGATTTATTACAATTCCGCAGGACCCGTAAGACGGAGCTCTTCCACCAAGCTTTTGGTTGAGGCAGCGGACGTCTCTCCCCCCCCCCCCCCCAAGTTGATCTCCCATCAGTGGTCTGGAACTGCATAGCCGTCTAGGAACCCACACTTCTGTTACATATAAACTGACCAAATTTATATGGTATTTTATAATCTCTGTTGTCTTAAATTGTTTGCAGGGATGGCAGGATACAAGTCCAATAAAATAAGATAAAATAAATAAATAAAAATATGAAAAATACAAAAAAAAACCAAACCCAAAAACCAAAGGAAAAGAAAGACTTCCAGCCGGCAGCCAGAGAGGCACCTTGGGCCATTGCTGCTACCTGCGATGGCTTCATAGAGGCCAAGCTGAGTCTCCTCCTCCTCGTCTTCTTCTTCCTCCTGCAGCCCCTCGCAGAGGGCTCGGCAGTCCCGCAGCGCCAGCAGCCCTTCGCTGAGCGACTCCTCCAGCTTCGCCACCGCCTGCTGGTAATCATCTGCACTGTAATGGTGCAGCCCGGCTTCATAGGCCACCTGCAAAGCCACAAAGCCACAGGCTGGTCATTCGTGTCTGAGAACAGCCCACAGACTAGTTCTCTAATAAAGAAGTGCTGCCCTCTAGGGGCCTGTCTCGACTGCGCATGCAAGCAGAGGCCTAGTTCTCAGGACTAGAGCCCCCGAGGGCAGCATGGCCAACTCCAGGCTGGGAAATTCCTGGAGATTTGGAGGCAAAGCCTGGGGAGAATGGGATATGCGGAAGGGAGGGACCTCAGTGGGGTATAATGCCATAGAATCCACCCTCCAAAGCAGCCATTTTCTCCAGGGGGCCTGATCTCTGTCATCAGGATATCAGTTGTAAATTGTGGAGCTCTCGAGGCCCCACGTGAAGGCTGGCAACCCTGTCCTCTCAATCTCCTCTTCTCCTGACTGAACATTCCCGAGTCCCTCAGCCTTTCCTCACAGGCCTTGGTCTCCAAGCCCCCATTCCTCCTTGTTGCTCTTCTCTGCACTCGCTCCATTCTGTCCACATCCCTTTTGAAGTGAGGCCTCCAGAACTGTACACAGTACTCCAGGTGTGGCCTGACCAATGCGGTGTACTTGGATGGGAGACCACCAAGGGAGCCCAGAGTTTGCTGCAAAGAGGCAGGCAATAGCCAAACCCTCTCTGCTTTTCTCCTGCCTTGAAAACTTTAGGGTCCCAGGGCTGTCAGCAGTTGGTTGCAACTTGACAGCACACGTTTGTTAAGACTGTAGAAATGTTTTGGGAAGAGAGGGGGGTATCTGGGCTTTTAATCTATTGGTTTGACACTCTAATGTCAGAGCCCCACGGAAAGGTGGGATATAATTTTTTAAAATACGTATATGCATACCTTTCCCAAGAAGAAAGGCTTGGAACAGTAAGTAGTTCCATGACTGCTGGGCTTGGAACAGTGGTCACTGTGTGTTTGTGTGTGTGTGTGGGGGGGGTTACTGGTAAATTTCCTGCACTGTGCAGGGGGTTGGACTAGATGACCCTGGAGGTCCCTTCCAACTCTATGATTCTGGGAAGATAGTAATGGCTCTGGTCAGGAAAATGGTATCTGTGTTCTCTGTGTGTGCGGAGGTATAAGCCCCCTCTCCCCTTGCGCCAGTCCCAAACCGGTCTGCACGTGCCTGGTAATTAAGCCGCCAGCACACAATTCGCAACAAACATCTGATGTGCAGATCCAGAGAGGACACGGGGAGAACACAACCGGTAATAGGATTCCCAGTAGGAATTTGAACCTGGGTCTCCCAGATGTTAGTCTGACCCTCTAACCGCTGCATGACGCTAGAGTTTTATATGGAGGGAATTTCTTTGGAGGGGATGTAGTTCTTTTTTTATATATAACTTTATTTTTTTATTAAATTTATAATTTTTTACAACTTACAAATTAACCAAACAATTATAACAATTATAACCATTAATCCCACCAACAAAGCTCAACATTTAACATTAACTTGGCAACCTTTCAGTTTTCTCTGTGTATCAAAATTCTCTATATTGGCTAATAAAAAACAAAGTCTTTGTATTTATTTATTTATTTGATTTTATACCCCGCCCTCCCCGCGAACAGGCTCAGGGCGGCTTACAAGGGCACAATGTGCCGTATCCAATACAATAACCGGAGTGCCCGCTGGGGAACATATGGGGATATGCGGTCCCTCAGGTATGTTGGACCCTGGCCATACAGGGCTTTGAAGGTAAGTACCATCACCTTGAAGCGAACCCAGTATGCTACATGCAGCCAGTGCAGCGCCACTAGCACAGGCTGGATATGGTCCCTCTTAGTGAGGCCCATCAGCAGCCTGGCCGCGGCATTCTGCACCAGCTGCAGCTTCCGGGTTTGCGCCAAGGGCAGCCCCGTGTAGAGAGTGTTTCAGTGATCCAACCTCGAGGTGACCGTCACATGGATCACTGTGGCTAGGTCGTCACGGTTGAGGAAGGGAGCCAACTGCCGCACCAGCCGCAGATGATAAAAAGCTGACTTGGCAGTGGCTGCTACCTGGGCCTCCATTGTCAAGGAGGGATCCAGGAACACTCCCAAACTCCTTACCTCCGACGCGGGCACCAATGGGACCCCGTCAAAGCTCGGGAGTGGGACCCCCCGCCCCGGACCACCCCAACCCAGGCACAGGACCTCCGTCTTCGCCGGATTCAATTTCAGCCAACTCAGCCTGAGCCAACCAGCTACGGCGTGCAATGCCTGGTCCAGATCTTGTGAGCTGGAGTCCGACCGGCCGCCCAACATCAGATAGAGCTGGGTGTCATCAGCATACTGGTGACACCCCAGCCCATACCTCCGGATAATCTGGGCAAGGGGAGGCACATTTATCTGGAAGCACAGTCATATCATTCTTTTCAGTCTTCATATAGTCAAAAAAGGAGAACCACTTTTCCAAAAAGCCAGATTTTGGAGTTGAATCTTCCATTGTCAGTAGTTGATATGCAATTCTGTCATAAACAATTACATTCCAGATTTTCAAAAACCATTGTCTCAAAGTTGGGATTTTTGTTGATTTCCAAGGTTGTGCTATCAGGGTCTTAGCTGCTATTAGTAGTAAAGCAGTTAATTCTGCCACTGATTTGGTCATAGATTCAGGCTCCCAGTAATTTAATAAAACAGATTCTGGTGGTAAGTGAGATGTTAACACCAACTATTTTTCGAATTATTGGAAGGATCAGGTTCCAGAAAGACTGGACTTGAGGACACCCCCACCAGCAGGATAGGAATGACCCAGTTTCTTTACTGCATTTCCAACATGCAGGTGATTTTATTGCTTGGCTGTAAAATAGTCTTTGTGGTGTAAGGTACCATCTTGAGTAGATTTTATCATTTTATAATTTAAGACTCAAAGATTTTGTCATGAATAAAGAGGAAGCCCATATCTTTGACCATTGCTGTTCAGATAAATAGATGTTACAGTCTTTGTGCCATGCTTTTTGTTGCGATGACAGTCCTTTCCATTGTTTCTCATTTAACATCAAATACAATATTTTAATAATTCCTTTTTCCCCACATATTTCATTTTTAACTAATTCTTCGAACCCTGTAAGCGGTCTATCTAAACTATGTGCCAAATCACTTGTCATGAACAAGTGATGTAACTGATGGTATTGTATCCATGGTACCTGAATCTGGTGTTTAATTTCTATTTGAGCCTTAGACCATAGTTTTCCTTGTTTAGATATTTGATTTAACCTAAAGATATTTTCCCCCCTCCATTGATTAAATGAATCCATATTCTTTCCTGGTTCAAACCAAACTTGACCTAGGAATGCTGCTGTTGGAGAAATATCTGGAGCCATAGTATTTCTATATTTGTCCCAAACATTTAGCGTTAATTCTACAAAAGGGTTTGCTAATTTGTGTTTTTTTCCTATCTTTTGGATGTTTCCAAATGATTTCATGCAAATGAAAGGGAAAAAACTGTTCTTTTTGTATTGCCACCCAATCTTTGTAGACTATAGGTGTGGTATAGTATAGTACATTTTTAAGTTGTGCCGCTGTAAAATATAGCCTTAAATCAGGTACTGCTAAACCACCTGTTTTTGTAGAACGTGTCAGCAGGGCATAATTTATTCGAGGAGTCTTTTTACTCCAAATGAAAGATTTCCAAAGACCTTGCCAATATTGAAACACTTTGTCAGGTAATAAAAAGAAATAAAAATTTTGGAAATAATATAACTTTCAATAATTCAATTTTTTCTAACATAGATAGATTAAATTTAGTCCAGTTGTCAATAGATTCCTTAACTACTTTTGTTAAGTGCTCATAGTTACTTTCATATAAGGCATCAAACTTTATTGGTATATTGATCCATAGATGCCTCCAGTGTTCTGTCACCCATTTAAATGGAAATTGTTTTGTAATATAGGTTTTGTCTTTGTTAGAAATATAAACAGGGTAAAGCTCTGTCTTGGTAAAATTTATTGTAAATCCAGAAATGAAATGAAATGAATTGATTAATAAGTGGTTGTAAAGAAGTTGTGGGATTTTTTAGATATATGACCATATCATCCGCAAACAATCCCAATTTATATCCTTTTTATCCTATGATTATACCTTCTATTTCTACATCTTGTCTTAAAGCATGTGCCAAGGGTTGCAACGATAATGCAAATAAAACTGGAGAGAGGGGACACCACTGGTGTGTCCCTCTCTTTAATAAAAGGTCATCAGATCTATGGCTGCGGACAGACTCAAGTTCTGCCGCGCCTCTGCGGCGCAGCAGAACAAAGTGGGGGGAATTGCCCCTGCCATGCGGCGTTCGCATGCAGCCGCAAGGAAGCTGCCTGCAGCATCCAGACTGCGGGCGGCTTCCGGTGGCGGCGTGTGAACGCCGCACGGCTCCCCCGGCTGGTGCGTGTTCACACCCGCCAGAAGCGGGTGGAACACGCGCCGCAGCAGCCGGGACACCCCTTTTAAGTGGTGCCCGGCTGCTGCGGGAGGAGTGCGGCGCCGGACGCATTGCGTCTGGGCCGCCTCCTCCGGGCAGATGTGGCAGTCTGGACTGCCGCTCTGCCTCCGCTTTTAAAGCGGAGGCAGAGCGGGCCAGACTGCCAGTCTGTCCTCAGCCTATAATTGTTTACCATTATTTGAGCTTTAGATGATTTGTATATTGTGTCTATGGATCGTAAAAAGTTTTGGCCAAAGTTCATGCTTTCCACTACCGCCTTTAAATACCAGACTTCCACCTTATCAAAGGCTTTCTCCACGTCTAACGCGAGTATAGTCGATGTAATTTTGTTTGTTCTACTATGATTAATTATATTTAGGGATTTTCTAATGTTATCAGAAATTGACCTGCCTGAAATAAATCTGGACTGATCCGTGTGAATATAATTTGAAATTATTTTGTTAAGTCGGGCTACTAAAACCGAGGAAAAAATTTTAAAATCGTGATTTAAAATTGAAATTGGGCGATAAGATTCCAGTTTAGTCTTATCTTTTTCTGGTTTAGGGAGTACGATCACTTTAGCTTCACACCAAAATTGTGGCATTTTCCCATGGGTCATTACAAAATTGCATGTTGTCAATAATGGGTCTAAAATTAAAGGTTTAAAACATTTATAAAACTCTATAGGCAGCCCATCTCTACCTGTACATTTATTGTTCTTTAGTTTTCATATGGCAGCCTCTAGTTCTGCTTTTTTGACTCGTTTATCTAAATACTCCTGGTGTTCTGTAGTTAGCTTGGTGTTACACTTAACTGAGTGTAAATAGTCTTTAATTGCTGTGTTCTGTGGGTTTTCTGTTTTATATAACATTTCATAATACCTATAAAATGCATTTGTAATATCTTTTGATCAGGGCTATTTTTGGGCAGGAACGCACAGGAACGGAATGGCTTCTGAGTTGGTCACGTCTACAGCCTCCCTCTGCTTGGGGTTCCCCAGGCACCTCGCAAGCCACAGGGCACCTGTGGGAGCCAAGCTGATCCAGCAAGCTGCGGGGCACCTGGGGGAGCTGATCCTGGGAGGGAGCTGCACTGTCAGGGGTGTGGCTTAATATGCTAATGCGCTTTGGCTGTTAGGTGTTATTTGGCTGTTATTTGGCTGTTAGGTGTTATGCTAATAAGTTCCTGCTGGGCTTTTTCTACAAAAAAAGCTCTGCTTTTGATAAAATTGCCTTCTTTCCATGTAGGAGATGAGTTGCGTGGACTTGTGTTGAAACCTTTTTTTGGGAAACCCTATACTTTAACCATTTTATGGCCCTGGGTGTTTTAGTTACATAACTTTGTTTTAAATATAAAAGTTTTTTCGGTATTGCTGAAGTTTCCATTACCTCCAGCTTCTTCCTTTCCATGGCTAATTTTTTAAGAGTTTCCCCCCCAAAAAAATCTTTTATGTCTATACTCTAGCTTAGTAATTTTGGTGTGAAGTTCATTGATAACCTGCTGTTTGTTTTTTTTATAGGAAAAAGCCATGGAAAGGAGCTTTCCCCTTAGCAGCGCTTTGAATGCATCCCAAATGTTTTCCTGTGATGCCTCACAATTTGACTTAAAGTCAAAATATTCATTGATGTCTTTTGCTATACAGTCTCTTAAGGACTGCTGTTGTAGAAGTAATTTATTTAAAGACCACATAGACCTTTACCATCACTGTCTTTTTGTGAGAAGTAACATGATACCCATGCGTGGTCTGATAGGGTTCTATTTCCTAGGTCTGCGTCTTTAAGTTGATTTATGAGTGGTTTAGACGCTAAAACATAGTCACTCCTTGTGTATATGTTATACACGGAAGAACAGTATGTGCAGTCTCTTACTCCTTGATTTAAATTGCGCCAAACATCTAAATAGTTAAAAAATTCCAATGTTTTACCTAATTCTGTAGGTTTGAACCTTTTGTGTTGTTTCTCTTTATGTGTTTTGTGTGTTTTATCTAAGTTTGGGTCAATAATTAAATTGAGGTCGCATCCTATCAGTGTTTCCCCTTCTGGAAATAGTTGTAGCTTTTCTAAGATTTCTGTAATAAATTGCTGTTGATTGTTGTTTACAAAACCAAAATAGGACCCACGGTAGGACAGAGAAACCAAAAACTACCGTGCTAAAGACAATTAACAAAATATCATATTTTTTTTTAAAAAATTTAATATTATATATATTTTCTTTTTATAAATAATTTACTCTTTTTAAATAATTCACTATCATATTAATTATCACACCCATAAAGTATAAATCCCAAAATACCATCCAAAAATATAACATATAACAGCAGATATTGCACAACCCCTCTATAAGTTCCAGTCCTCCTCAATAGCACAAAGGTGTTTTTGAAGGAGGACTCCTTTTAAGTCCAAAAATGTATTTGTTATTTGCACGTGCTTTTTACTTTGGATGAAGCCTTGAGCTCACTATGAGAGACTTTTTGCAGCGTTCAGTAGTGAAAAATTGGAATAAATATTTGGGTATTTAGCAACCCTGAGCTTGAAAGAATTTTTAGAACTCCCTGAAGAAGACCTGGAAACAGGAGGATATCTGGACCTCTGTTGGAGGAGGAGGAAGAACAAATACATTTTTGGACTTAAAGGAGTCCTCCTTCAAAAACAGCTTAGTACTATTTAGGAGGACTGGAACTTATAGAGGGGTTGTGCAATATCTGCTGTTATATGTTATATTTTTGGATGGTATTTTGGGATTTATACTTTTTGGGTGTGATAATTAATGTAATAGTAAATTATTTAAAAAGAATAAATTTTATATATATATATATATATAAAATTTAAAAATTAAAAAAATTGTGATATTTTGTTAATTGTCTTTAGCACAGTAGTTTTTGATTGTTGATTGTTGTTTGGCGCATATATTGATGCAATTGTTAAAAGTGTATCTCCAAGGTTTCCCTTAATAAAAAGGTATCTACCTTTGTTATCTACCTCAGTTTTTTTAACAGTAAACGGAACATTTTTTGATATCAGTATCGCGACACCCCTGGATTTTGACATACCTTTTGCCTGAAATGTTTGCTCAAACCAAGTAGATTTTAAGAGAGGGGTTGCTACCTTCTTTTGATGTGTCTCCTGTAAGCAGAGAAAGTTAGGACGCTCTTTGTTCATTAAATTTGACACTCTTCTAAGTTTCACAGGGTTATTTAATCCTCTGCAATTTCCATGTGATAAATTTGTAGCTCTGATTCATACTTGCCTTAACCTAACTATTAACCTAAAGAATTCTTGACGTAGAAAGTTTTTAACTTAAGAGAATTAAAAATAGAATATATTCTACATCTATATATTTCTTTGTTACTAACCTAAAGAATTATTAACCTAGAGAGAAATATTTAACCTAGAGACTTAAAAATAGAATATAGTCTATAACTATATATTTTCTTTATTAAGTGAGCAGTTGCCAACAATATTACTAAATTAACTACAATTCAAAATAAAACCGGGCCTTAATCAGGCCAACTTACAACACACAACCAAAACCAGCCCTATATAGGCTTACTCTTCAGGGCTCTCCTCAATAGGAGAGAAATGGGAAGTATTAAATGACTTCCCTATCCTAAAGTGGAAAACTAAAAGTGGGGGAAATCTAAGACACAATTTAATATTAAGTATTTAAGCCCTTACCTACTCCTATAATTACCTTAAATGACTTTCAATTAGACGCAAAATAAATAATATATAAATGATTTTTAACTCTTAAATTTTTAACTGTATATGTTTTAGGTCTAACAGACCACAAAAGTAAAAAAAATTCTATATCCAATATAAAACTATAAATAATGTACAATTATTTTGTCAGTCAGTATAATATAATTTTAACTGCTAAATGTGATTATATAAACATAACAAATTCTCTTTTTTTGTGATCTGTAAATTGATATAAATAATGCTCCATCTTATGTAATAGTATAAACTTCTAACCTTAACAATAATTTTAACGTTTTATGTACTAAAGAACAATAAACTATAGCATTAGAAAAAAGTATCATAGATAGAAAATATACATCCTTATACTAGAGATATATAACCATAATTACTTTAAGCAAATGTTGACAGCACAAATCCGCTTCCATTTTTGGTGTTTAAAACTTTACCAACATGTCCTTGGGGAAGTTCAGGATCTTAATTTAGAGTTCAAAACGTAGAGGTCTTCTTCTTCTGACGAGAGACTTGAATCTAGGGTTGCTAGCAATTTTTTCCTGGATTTGATGTCTGTTGCTTGAAGCAGGGTTCCATCTTTGAAGATCAATATATCTGATGCTTGGCTCCATCTAAATCTTATTTTAGCTGCGTAGATTTTTGCTGCAAAAATTCTCAGAAGCTTTCGCTTGTCAAGTGCCTCTGGTGCAAGATCGAGGAGAACGCATACTTTTTCTCCATTGTAGAGCAGTGAGCCTTGTTTCCTGGCTTCCACTAAGATTTTATTTCTGGTGCAGGGATGTGCAAATTGAATAATGATGTCTCGGTGTCTCCCACGCCGCACCATTGCCATAGGGCCCACTCTGTATGCTTGCGTAATGGCCAGGGCTATTCCGTCTTCTAGTTTAATTGCTTTAGCTAGCCATGACGAGAGAAAAATCGCTAGCTCCATGCTCCCTTCAGTGTTTTCTGACAGACCCCTCAGTTTTAAATTCTGCTGTCTCCAACGGTGTTCCAGGCTCGCAACCTTCAGCATTAATGCCTGTTCTCTATCTTGCAAGCGTTTAACTTCAACTTGCAGAGTTTCTCCTAACGCCATAGCAGTTTCTGCTGTTTTGGCTGTTTCTTTTACGTCTTTTGTTAAATCAGTCAGCTTAGAATTAATCGGGTCTAGCATTTCCTCCATTGTTTCCCTTATCGATTTAGTTATGTCAAATTTAAGTTCAAATAAGTCTTTTTTTGTTCAATACCTTGTAGCTTCCTCTGGCTCCGTAATGGCCACCATTTTAGGGTTGAGGATCTCTTCGTCCTCAGTCGCTTTTTTCGTGTCTCCACAGGGAAAATAGGATTTTACCAAGGTTATTTCTTTTTGGATAGGTTTTGCCTTCGGTCCACCTGATTTTCCCATAGTTTAGGAAGCATTTTGAGGATTTGTGTCTTGTGGTCAAGCTGGTTAAAAGGAGAGGTTTCGGGAGCTCTAAGGTTTTGCGTCCGCCATTACTCAGCGACGCTCCACCCCCGAGGGGATGTAGTTCTTATGGACTCGGAAAGTAAAGCACCTCAGGTATAAGATGACCCTGAGGTTTTAATCCAGCAAAAAAAATGGGCCTCAGCTATCAGCTATGTGTTGGGGCTCCTAGATACGATGGCCAGAGGGGGCACAATGCGGGCTCCTCCTAGATTTGGCGGCTGGGGGAAGGGGGACATTGTGGCTCTTGGCCCCAACAACTGGGACCGACTTACACATTCTCCCATACACAGAGTCTTCATCATTATCTCAAAAACTCCTGAATTTATACTGTTATGAATTGTGTTGTTTTTTGTGCCCTACAATATTTTTTTTGTTCAAAAGCTGTCGTCCCCCCCCCCCCCCCGTCTCCCCTTAGCTGCACCCAGAGACCATGTGCTCGTCCCCGGGAAGGGAAGAGTTCACCTCCCACAAGTATTTCTCACCAGCTGCTTCCTACCCCTGGCCAGGCTATCTCTCAGCAGCAAAGCCCCCCCCCCCCCACACTGGGGGATGCAAACACTATACGGGGCCAGCCATCTGCTGCGTTACTACCCAGGGAGATAATCTCCCATCTGGAAAGCAAAGCCTCCCAGTGAACCAAGTCCTGGATCAGATGCAGAAAAGTGGAGCAAATGCGGAAGTGAATCCATACGGGCGGTTTATGAGGACAGGATCATTCCTGCATGTTCCCAAAAGAACCAGTGTGGCACAGTGGTGTGGCACATTAGGATCTGGGAGAGCCAGGTTTGAATCCCCGCTCTGCCAGTGAAGGCTGGCTGGGTGAACTCAGGCCAGATGCACAGATTCGCAACCTGGCCTACCTCATTGGGTTGTTGTGTGGATAAAACAGAGGCAAGAAGAATGCTGTAAGCGGCTTGGGGTCCTAACTGGAGGGAAAGGCTGGGTATAAACGAGGTAAATAAATAAGCAGATAAATATATAAGTAAAGGAGTACGAGCCCAGTAGGACCTTAAAGACTAACAAAAAATTGTGGTAGGTATATAACCCGTATCTGAAGAAGTGAGCCATGACTCACGAAAGTGCATCCCCTGCCACAATTTTGTTTGTCTTTAAGGTGCTACTGGACAGATCTGGACAGACAGAGCTTTTCTCCTGCTACGGACAGATTAACACGGCTAAATTCAGGTGGAGGTAGCCGTGTCGGTGGCACTTTTAAGACCAACTTTGGGAAAGATCGCATCTAAGCCAGGGTAGTCCCCGTAGAGATGGAATATACAGATTTTCTGGTCCCACCCACGTCCACGCCATTTTTCCTGCCCCAGTCCCAGGGGTGGCCATTCCCTCCCCCCCACCATCAGAAGGCTGTGCTTTTTTTTAAAATAAAAAATTGGCAATACGCTGCTGATACAGGGGTCCTCAGCCTGTTTCAGCCTGTGGGCACCTTTGGAATTCTGACGGGGCGGTGGGCACAGCCACAAAATTATGCTGCTATCGCTTGGCTTCAGTCACACCATGCAGATCCTTGTGATGAGGCGGCAGTTGCTGCCCAAGCAACATTTTAAAAAATCTGCACAGCCAATCATATCCCCAATAGCCAATAGCCCCATCTGGCCCTGCCCACTTTTAGGAAAAACTTGTCAGACATCACAAAAGGTGACCACATCAGGCCTTAATGATTTCGGGGCGCGTGGCCTGCCTGTCTCTATTGGCAGCAGCTTTTCTACCCAAGACAGCTCCCAGCCTCTAGAAAGCGGCCTTTCTGAACAGCCTCAGAGCACCCCAATTCCCATAAGGGTCTTACCCAATGTGGTACGGCCTCAAGATCCCGAAAGCTCTCTGCTTTCACCCCCGCCATGCGCTGGTATTTTTCCATATCCTCGCGCATCTGTAAGTGCTGCGGATTGGCCACGAAGAAAGTGTGAGCGGAGGAAACAGCCTCATCCAATCTCTTGAGCTGTTGAGACAGAATAGGTCAGTTGAGACGCCCTGGTAGGGGAGAAGGGTGCCATTACGGATTGAGGGACGAGGGAGAGACAACATCTAAAGCCTGGCCTCTGACCAATTAAAAGTGGTGGGGGGGGGGGGGGAACCCAGTTTAAGAGCATTTGTTGTGGAACTGCAGAATTCATAATGTGAGCTTAGTGGCAAAGATCGAAAAGTTACACTTTTTCAAGCAACTGGGATTTGTGCCTTTGACATGCTCACCTAGAACACAGGTTTATTTATTCATTTAGAACAACAGTCATTCTGGAGCAGAACCACCTATTGGATAAAAATATAGGTGCTCCTAAAGGATAATCCTCCTGCCAACCTAGCAGTTCGAAAGCAAGAAATTGCAAGTAGATAAATAGGTACCGCTTCGGTGGGAAGGCAGCAGCGTTCCGTGCGCCTTGGCATTTAGTCATGCTGGACACATGACCACGGAGTCATCTTCGGACAGCGCTGGCTCTTCGGCGTGGAATGAGCACTGCAACCCTAGAGTCGGATTCGACTGGCTTTCGAGCAAGGGAAACCTTTACCTTTACCTAAAGAATAATCACTGTAGCCTGGTGAATCAAAACCTGTTCTACAGATTAGAGTCCACGCTCCTAACCGCTACACCAGACTGGCTCTCTACAGACTGGCTTGTGATAAGGCACAAGGGATAAGGCAAACTTGTTATTCACCTGGGGCTGGCCCCAGCACTTGGTGGCTGGTCAATTGTCAGATCTTGGAAGCTAAGCAGGGTTGGCCTTGGTTAGTATTTGGATGGGAGACTGCCAAGGAAGTCCAGGGTCGCTATGCAGAGGCAGACAATGGCAAACCACCACTGTCTGTCTCTTGCACTGAAAAGCCTTTGGGGTCACCATAAGCTGGGTGTAATGATGGCACGTTCCACCATAAAGAACAATCATATTTAGCTTGGAATTTAGGGGCAAGGACTATCCTTTCCCCTAACTGGTGTCCTTAATAGATCCTTCACATTTTGTTCCCCAGCTTTTAAAGCCTTCATCCTGTGCCAGCCAACTGCAACTCTGTGAAATTATTTGAACAATTTTTTAAAAAAAATTAGCATCCATGAGGGATAATGTTAAAAACAGAGGTGTCCTGGGAGAATATGAATTTCCTAATCTGCAGCATGGGGGAGGTGAGGAAAAGGATGCTGATGGATCCCACATTGCAAGCAAGGGTGCAAAGGTTAGAGTGCCCAATTACAATCTGAGTCACCTGGGTTCAAATCCAAATTCTGCTACGGAAGCTTTCTGGGTGACATTGGGCCAATCACACTCTCAGCCTAACCTACCTCACGGGGTTGTGGTGACAATAAAATGGAAAGAAAGGAGAACAGTGTAAGCCATTTTGGGGGCTCATTGGGGAGAAAGGTGAGAAATAAAAAGATGGTACTGCTTATTGCCAAATCTGGTAATGCCCCCCCGCCTGCATCACTCTATTTAAAATATTCCTTTTACTTTATTTCCCCTCCCTTCACCAGGCCTTTTCGAAAAGGCAAACGCGGAATTGCACAGTGGCCTGTGATTGTGATTTGCGTGCATAACTCACACCACTGTAACGCAACCCGTGTTATGTTCCCTGCATGCGTGCAGTCACATCCCGTGACATTTAGCAGCCTACATGGAGTGGGCGAAAATCCTCAGAACTGGGAACCTGAAAACGCAAACACAGGAGATTGCTATATTCAAGCTAACATGACTTATTGCAAGGCTTGAATTTCCGAAGAGCATCAAGAGTTCTTTGGGATCTGTGCGTCCCACCCCCTTGAGAACTGCACATTTTGTAGGTTGGTTGCACATTAAAAAAAAAAAAAAGCCTTGTCCTCTATAGCCAGTCTTTGAGAGGTAACTCTGGCATATGAATGAAAAGGAGCGGGCAGACTTTCCAGACAAAGGGGGGAAAATATACATTCATACCCCACCTTTCATAGAATCATAGAGCTGGAAGGGACCTCCAGGGTCATCTAGTCCAACCCCAAAGGAAACACAAAGGGGCACTCTCACAACAACCCTGTGAGGTAGGTTAGTCTGAAGAGGGTGTGTCTGGCCTAAGCTTCCATGCCAGAGTGGGGATTCAAACCAACGTCTCCCAGCTCCTAATCTGCTGCTCTAAGGCTGCAATCACACACATTAAATAACCCACTTTCGATCCACTTTCAATGCACTTTCCAACTGGATTTGTGAACTGGCAAAATCCAGTTGGAAAGTGCATTGAAAGTGGATCGGAAGTGGGGTATTTTATGTGTGCGATCGCAGCCACACTAAAGACACTTTAGCAGCACAAGTGATGGGTCCCCTGAAAATGTTTCTGGCACAGATGTCGACTTGGGGACTATTCTGTGGCCGCTGCTCTGCTTTGGGTGGCCATGTCTGGGTTGGGAAATTCCCGGAGATTTAGGAGTGGAGACCAGAAAGGGAGGACCTCTGCAGCGTATAATGCCATAGGGGCCACCTTCCAAAGCAGCCATTTCATCCCAGGGGCCTGCTCTCTGTAGTCAGGAGATCAGCTGTGATTCCGGGAGATCTCCAGGCACTGCCTGCAGTGTTCTCCCTAAGCTGAGTCCCTATGAGCTAGCTCACAGTTTTTTAGTCTCTAACTCACAGATTTTTGTCTTGGCTCAGGAAGGATGGCTCCAGAGCAAACTAATTTATGCAGCGGCCAACTCGCTCGCTCACAACTTTCAATGCCAGTCGCTCACAAAGTGGAATTTTTGCTCACAAGACCCCACAGCTTATAGGGAGCACTGCCCGCCTGGAGCGCGGAAACCCCAGCTGCGCTCCAGGCCTGGCGGGAAGAAGCGGGCAGCGGCGGACACCTCACCTTGAAGAAGGCCACTTGGAGGTAGTTGTAGGGCTCCCTCTCCTCGAAGTCCTGCTGGATCTCGGCGGCGGCCCGGTGCAGGGAGGGCTGCCCGTCCAGGCGGCGCCCCAAGCACTCTTCCAGGCACTCGGCCCGCTGCAGCACCCGGTCAAAGAAGCCGGTCTCCCAAGGCTGGCCCAGCGGCGGCCGGGCCGCCCAGCCGGCCTCGGCCTGGCACCCGCGCTGGCACTGGCGGCGCGCGTCTTGGAGGCGCGCGTAACTGTGCAAGGAGCGCTGCAGCAGCTCGGCGGCCCGCGGCCAGTCCTGCGCGAAGTACGCCCGCACGCCGTCGCCGTAGAGGAGGTCGAAGGGGGCCAGCGGGCTGCAGGAGCCGAGCGAGACGGGGAGGAGGAGGAGGAGGAGGAGGAGAAGGCGGCAGCAGAGGCGGCCGGGGGAGGCTGGCATCGTGGCCGGGAGGGAAGAGGGCGGCAGGCGCGAAGGCGACGCAGGGAGGTCGGGACCAAGAGCGCCTTCGCTGTCTGGCCACAGTGGGGAAAGAGGCCTGCCCTGCTGGCAGAGGGGGAGTGGAAGGCGGGGATCCGAAGGAGCCTGCCGCTGCCGCCGGAGGCTGGGAATTCCTCCGAGGAGGAGGAACCCAGAAGGCCCGCCCGCTCGTCTGGAGAGCGGGGCCAAGAGACGAACAGGGCCGAGGCGCCGGAGTCCCCAGACGGTAGTCTGTAAGGAAGACTCGGAGGAGCATCTTTTGGGGGCCGGGGAGAGGCGTGCCGAGAGCGGGGCCCGCTTGTCCCCCTTTTTCTTTTAAAAATAAACTTTTTATTTTTGAATGTTTAAGTACAAAGTCAAACAGTATAATAAGCAATGCTCTCTCTAAGCTGTGGAGTCCTGTGAGCAAAAAGTCTACTTTGTGATCTACCTGCATTACAGTGAGCGAGAGATCTGGCTGCTGCATAAATTAGTTTGCTCTGGAGCCACCCTTCCTGATCTAAGACAAAAATGTGAGCCGGAGGCTAAAGGACTGGGAGCTAGCTCACACTCACTCAGCTTAGAGGGAACACTGATAATAAATCCAGGTGGTCAGCGGTGTTGGTCTGAAGCAGTAGAACAAATTTAGAGTCCAGTGAAAAAATGTGCCTTGTTCATGAAAGCTCATACCCCCCATTCCTCCACATACAGCTAGCTGCTGGTGTGACTTTGGGTCAGTCACAAGTTTTCACAGAGCTGTTCTCTCAAGGGCAGTGCTCCAGAGAGCTCTCTCAGCCCCACCTACCTCACAGGGTGTCTGTTGTGGGGAGGGGAAGGGAAAGGATATTGTCAAACCACTCAGACTCCTTAGGGTAGGGAAGGGTGGGGTCTAAATCCAATCTCTTCTTCCTAATGTTTCCATTGAGATGCAAGTAAAGATTTAGCTGCTGCAAGTAAGATAGAAATTAAGCCCTTCCTTATGATTGAGATTTCCTTATCTCCCCATAGATTCAGAAGAATAATTTCAGGATGTTTGGGTACCCAGTATCCTGTAATACATTTGATCTGAAATGGAATTTCCCCTCCCCCGGAAGATTTTAATCTTACAGCAGTCCCACCAACAGTGGATATGTGTACCCACCTTGCCACAACGCCTCCAACAAAAATGCTGATTGTTAGGGTTGATGTGTTTAAATTGTCATGGTGTTATATACCATCTAGCCAAAATTTTAAAAGAAAGTAATCTGATATTAATCAATTTTGTCATAAGAGTTGTTGAATTCCACATTGAACTCCACTAGTGTTTGTTATATTGACTTGACAGTCTCTTTACCATTTTGTTTGGTATGGTATAGTTAATTTATCATTTGTGGTCAAGATTTTATATCATTTAGAAATTAGACCTTTGCAGTTGTTTGTGTCTCCTTTATTCTTTCAAATTCAGTGGCCCGCTGTGCCTTCATCAGCCTACCCACCCTCCTGTGGCTTGAACAGCAGCTTTGCCTGGTGTGCCGGGGTGGGGGGAAGCACTACCTCACAGGGTTGTTATGAGGGCTGAATGGAGAAGGGTTTCTTTTCCTCAGCTGCGCTTAAAGGCTTGCAGCGTTCAAAACATTCTCTTGTTAGATTGGAATCCAGTAGCACCTAAGAGACCAAGAAGGGTTTTAGGGTCTAAGGTTCCGAGAGTCAGTGCCCCCTTCTCAAAAGATTATACCCTGAATCTCTTGTTGATCTCTAAGGAATTACTGTACTTGAATCAAACTGCTCTGCCGCAGGGCTACTACCCCCTGAAACTCGATTCTCTTGCTGGCATCCATACAGCAGGCCAGAAAAGTAGGCCTGAATTGCTACCTCCAGCCAAAGGCTGCATGTGGGGCATTCCTCCAGATTACACTTGCGGTCCTAATTGTTGCAACCTGGGTCTGGGCTTACCTGAAGCTGCCTTATACTGAATCAGACCCTTGGTCCGTCAAAGTCTGTACTATCTACTCAGAAGAAGAAGAGATTGGATTTATATCCTGCCATTCAGTACCCGAAGGAGTCTCAGAGCAGATTACAATCTCCTTCCCCTCCCCACAACAGACACCCTGGGAGATAGGTGGGGCTGAGAGAGCTCTCCAGAGAGCTGCCCTTGAGAGAACAGCTCTGTGAGAACTTGTGACTGACCCAAGGTCACACCAGCAGCTAGCTGCATGTGGAGGAGTGGGGAATCAAACCCAGTTCTCCTAGATTAGAGTCCGTGTTCCTAACCACTACACCAGAATGGCAGCGGCTCTCCGGGGTCTCAAGCAGAGGTCTTTGACATCACCTACTGCCTTGCCCTTGTAAGTGGAGACGCCAGGGACTGAACCTGGGACCTTCTGCATGCCAAAGCAGATTCTCTACCACCGAGCCACAGCCCCTCCCTGGAGTAGCCCCTGAAGCTCTGCTGGCACCAGGGTGGCTCTTCTGTACCCAGCCTGCCTCGGGCTACCAGTGGCCCTGCCAGGGCAGCAGCCTCTGGGGAGTTTCTCGGTAAGTCGGAGAGCTAGTCTGCCCACAGGTGGCAGGTTTGCCTAAGGGCGCTCAGTGTGTTCATAGCGCAGGTGACATTCAAGCTCCGAGGACAGAGCACATTCCCACATTCCTTTAGCCAGCATGTGACAAAAAGCTCCTTTAAAAAAAGAAAAAGACAGTGGGGGGAAAAATTCTTCTCAAATTACGTTTCTGTGTCTTATAGGGCCATGTCACACATTGCTGTGCTCAGGTGTACACTTGGGGACCCTGGATGTCCTCAGAAGGCTCACGATGTGGAGGTTGTGCTGAAGCTAAGACCCACATCTCAGTCAGGACAGTGCCTAAAGTTCTGGGGGTCCCCACATATGCCTCACTGAGAGCCCAGTCATTCAGGGAAGGCAGGATATACTGAAAGAGTTTTCTCAATGGTCAACAGTTGATTGCAGCCTAATGGGCAGAAGGGTTTTCCAGCAGCACTTAAAGGCTTAGGAGGAGGGCCAGTTAAAGGAGGGGACTTGCTGATGAAGTAGCGTTGCCAGCTCTGGGATGGGAAATATGCAATCAAAGGGGGGGGGGGGGGAGAATCACAACCCAATTACTACTACAGGTCTTATCTCTATTGAATAAATTAAGTTATGCGATAAATCAATATAGTATTGTTAACGTCTACTCTAAAAATATACAAAGATGTAGTCTAGACATGAAGCAACGTCCTTGCTAATTTTCAAAGTCACTCCTTTTCTGAAGCCGCTCCCAACTTGAGTCACAGCCCCGTGCGTTCATGCCGAAGGACCACGAAGATTCTCTGATAGGATCCAGTTCCTCAACTTCACAGCCATATGCCTGATAAATCATTGATCCAAGTGCAGTCCCGGCAACAAGCAGTTGATGTAGAGTGCCCATTTCACCAGTAGGTTTTTTCATGGTCCCAGTGTTCCCTCTAAGCTGAGTTAGTGTGAGCTAGCTCACAGTTTTTTAGCCTCCGGCTCACACATTTTTGTCTCGACTCAGGAAGGGTGGTTCCAGAGCAAACTAGTTTATGCAGTAGCCAAATCGCTCGCTCACACTTTAATGCCAGTAGCTCACAAAGTAGAATTTTTTGCTCACAAGACTCCACAGCTTAGAAGGGAGCATTGGTCAAGACAGTCCAAAAATCCAATAGTTAAATTCTCACTTCAAAGCACAAAGCTTCTCTCAGCCATCGGCATTGCTCACATCCCTGTCAATTACCTGGAGATTCGGGGGTGGAGCCTGAGGAGGGCGGGGTTTGGAGAGAGGAGGGACTTCAAATGGGGTATAATGCCATAGAGTCCACCCTCCAAAGCAGCCATTTCCTCCAGGTGAACTGATTTCTGTCTCCTGGAAATCAGTTGTAACAGTGGACACTCCCCAGCCACCACCTGGAGGTTGGCAACCCCATAATGTTGTGGAACCTCAAAGCTCGTCTTTTCCTGGCCAGTCTACTCCTGGGCCGGCCAGTGGTAGAGAAATCAATCCCAGCAACTGTGTAGCTTTCATGGCAGAAGAGGGCTTTGCTTGCAATGTTTCTCAGCATGGGGCCGCTGTGAGAAGCACTGGCACAGTGATGGAGAAACACAGTTTGAGTCCAGTGGTACCTTTAAGACCAACAAAGTCTTATTCACGGTATTCACTCCTCCGAAGTGGAAACAAAAAGCAAGGATCTTTTGAAGCAAAGTGCTCCAAAATTGGGGGAAATCTGGGTACAAGCTTCCGTGTGCATGCGCATGAAAGCTTATACCCCAAAGTAAACTTGGTCTTAAAGGCGCCCCTGGACTCAAACTTTGTTCTGTTGCTTCAGACCAGTGCGGCTACCCCACTTGAATTGTTCTACCGCAGTCCAACAGGGCTATCCTCTGGAACTGTGTGTGTGAAGAAGAAGAAGAAGAAGTGGTTTTTATCCCCCACCTTTCACTACCCGAAGGAGTCTCGGAGCAGCTTTGTCAGTTAATGCTGCCATCCCCTGCCCAGGAGGTGGGATAGGTAGCCCCGTGATGTCAGTACTGTGGAATGTTATGTTACAGTTCTCATAGCACTCTGCCTGCTCCTCCGACCATGAAAGACTGTTGGTGCCGGCTCATGTATCTTTTCTTATGAGTGCCTATAAGTCTTCCCACTTGTTCTCTGGGAACTGAAAGCCTGTATTTTAAGCGCCTTTTTCCTGACTTAATGATTGGTTGCAATGCACCACTAGGCCTCTCTTTGAATTCTGTATAACTATCCTGGTTTCACAATTGGCCGCCATTACTAACACAAGAAGTGCAGATGACCATAGCAGACCTTTCTCAATAAAGCTTTCCTGCCTAAGGACACTTGTTGACTGACTCTGTAGGACTCTCACAGGCTTACAATCACCTTCCCTTCCTCTTCCTGCAACAGACACCTAGTTGTTGTTAGGACTTTTGTCCAATAATCAAGAAAATTCAGGGTAATGGATCTTGCTTTTCTGGAAAGAAGAGATTGCTTCTTTTAGTTTAAAAAGAACTTTATTACTAAAGGAAAAAGGGAAACGGGATTAGCTACAAATAAACAAAACATGCTTACTAAGCAGCATTGTGCTGCGTCTGCACACTAAGACAGCCTACTACAGAGAGAGAGAGATTATAATAGAGGATCTCTCCTTCTTGACCCCTGAGAGGAAACACCAGATATCATTGACCATTTAGCAAAACAGTACACCTTTAGGTTTCCCGGGCTTAGAGTTAATTGGCCAGCTGCCAGGCACTTCCAGGTTAAACTAAGAGACACAACAAGCTGCATAGGTTAACCCTATAATGACTGAAATCCCAGGTCTTGTCTTTCATACTCATTTCTCCAACAGTTGTGAGGTAGGTGGGGCTGAGAGAGCTGTGACTGACCCAGGATCACCCATTGTCAGAGTCCCACAGCGATCAGTCCCAACAACGTTCCTTAAGCAGGATCTAGTTTATTGAGATCAGTAAAGGCAGATCATCTGTGCATACATTTTGTGTCAGGAATGGCTCTCAGGGCGGGAGCGGGGTAGTTATACAGAATTCAAAGGAAATCCCAAAATGGATGAGAGCCAATCATAAAAAGCAAGCAAGTGCGCCTGAACTAACCTATATAGGTTCCCAGAGGAACGAGAGCAACTAGACACCAAGGTCGGAGCTAGGCAGGGAGATAAGACACACAGCAAGAAATGGAACCTAAAATTCCAAGAGATACAGGCGTTCAATACAGGCATTCACCCAGCCGCCCCCATCCTTCTCCCCTCCACAATGACAGCATAGCTGACACCCACCTGGCTTTGTGTGGAGCACTGGGGAATCAAACCCAGCTCTCCAGATTAGAGTCCACCCCCCTTGACCACTACACCAAGCTGGCTCTCAAGTGAGAAGTGCCATCAAGTCAGTGCCAACCCACGGCGACCCTGTTGGGTTTTTCAAGGCAAGAGATGTTCAGAGGTGGTTTGCTGTTGCCTCCGCTGCATAGCAGCCCTGGGTTTCCTTAGTGGCCTCCCATTTAAGAATGTCTTTTCAAAGAGGAAGACCGGGTGTGAGATGGATTGACTCTATAAAGGGAGCCAGGGCCCTCCGTCTGCAAGACCTGAGCAAGCCTGTTAACGACCCGATGTTTCGGAGGGCATTCATTCCTAGGGTTGCCATAAGTTGGAAGCAACTTGATGGCCGTAAACACACTCGAGGGGAGATACAGGAAGAGCCCATATGACCAGTCTTTGTCAATGTGATCTGAGGGAAGCTGAAACTATTGAATAAATGCTATTTAGGTGCCCATGGTGCAACCCAGTTTGAGTCAAATATATTTTACCTTTGATAAAGGTGATGTCTGGTCTGATGGACTCTGATTATGTTAACTACTTGCTATCAGACGAAAATCAGTCCATTACTAAATATGCAGCTAAATTTTGTGCAGCTTGTTACTGTATCCGCAAAAAAAGTCTAATTTTTAAAATTTGAGTGGCTTAAGTGGTTAAGACATTGAACTGCAGACTGGAAGATCGGTAGTTCAGCAGTTTGAGACCTGAGGGCTGTGTGACGGAATGAGCTCCCGTCTCTGGCCCCGGCTCCTGCCAACCCAGCAGTTCGAAAGCAAGGAATTGCAAGTAGATAAATAGGCACCGCTGCAGTGGGAAGGTAACAGCGTTACGTGCGCCTCGGCGTCTAGTCATGCGGGCCCCATGACCACGGAGATGTCTTCGGACAGTGCTGGCTCTTTGGCTTGGAAACCGCATCCCTAGAGTCGTATTCGACTGGCTTTCAAGCAAGGGAAACCTTTACCTTTACCTATTTATATTATATCTTAACAAAGAGTTTAAAATATTGCTTATGTGTAATGTTCAGATTTTCTGGCTTGTGCTGTAGCTAATAAAGATGGATTGATGTTTCTGATTGTGAGCTGCCTCATGAACGTTTGGGGTCAACACTGCAGGATAGAATTATTTTCCAGTCAATATGTCTGTGGTCTCACTGGGTAGGCTGGAGCCAGTTGTCCCTTTCCCACCTACGAGACAAAATAATAGCCACCCCTCCCCACACCCAACACCGACTTAACCATCTTTGTTTCAAGGATCCTCTCAACCAACCTGTGTTGTTAATAACTGGCGCATGCATGCTGAATGGCGGCCGTCCAGTAATCGTTGGAAGCTTGGGATAATACACTATGCCAGTTCGCTTGAAGGATCAAGCTAACCCTTGCTCTGTGATGCAGCGGGAACCGGTTTCCCTGGTGAATGCCAGTATCTAGGGCTTGAAGCTGCCCTTGTTCATCCGTTGCAGACAGAAGACGATCAACGAACGCTCTCTTGAGTGTACCATCTGTGCGTCGGGGCGCGTGTTCTGGGCAGGGACCCATTGAGTCAAACTAGGCAAGCGCTCATGCTGCCAAATTTCCTGAGGCCCCCAGCGTCAGCTATGAGCATCTGCCTGGACCCATGCACAGAGGCCTTTTAGCATCTGAACATCTATGCAAAGCTGCCGAGTGAGATCGTCTGGGAATTTGGAGCACGGCAATGCTCTAATTCTCTTTTTTCAGTGAGGCAGGCGGTGTCCCGGATCAGCAGCTGGAATGGCAACAGGACGGACGAGGCTGAATAGCTGAACTTCAGTCTGAATAATGTAGAGATCTTGTTGACTGATATTAAAACCGGTGGAAAAATATGGAGACAGGTTCTTACGGATAGGGTCTCACCCCCCCGCCCCCCGAAAAAGCAAGTTCACAGCTTAAGGGAACTCCTGCATAGAGATGGAGAGTATAGGAATTTCCTGTGTTCTGTATGATACAGAACTTTCTGGTCTCCTCTGGCTAGACAGGGGAGTTACAATCACACAGTTGCTCAGCATATGATGATGATGAAGAAGAAGAGGTTGGATTTATACCCCACCCTTCGCTACCCGAAGCGGCTTACAATCTCCTTCCCCTTCCCCTCCCCACAACAGACACCCTGTGAGGTAGGTGGGGCTGAGAGAGCTCTCTCCAGAACTGTTCTGAGAGAACTGAGGCTGACCTAAGGTCACTCAGCTGGCTGGTCAATTGTCAGATTTTGTTGTCCTGGATACATCAGAAAATCTAAGTCTCTGCACTTTCCAGAAGTGACAAACAGTTTTTGGTAGCTTTGGCTAGAGTTGGCTCAGGGTAATAAGTCCTGACCTGCATGGCCCAGGCTAGCCTGATCTTGGCAGCTCTCGGAAGCTAAGCAGGGTTGGCCTTGGTTAGTATTTGGATGGGAGGCTGCCAAGGAAGGCCAGGGTCTCTACTCAGAGGCAAACCACCTCCGAATGTCTCTTGCTTTGAAAACTCTCTAGGGGTCACCATAAATCAGATGATACTTCACAGGACTTTCCACCACTACCAAGGAAATTGATGTATTGTTACCTGTTCCAAGGCTTTGGAACAGGGCAAGCTACAGGTTTTACTCATTTTGAAAATGTATATGCCCCCTCTCTAGCAGGGCCAACCTCAGGTTTGTTTGCACACTAGGCGAGGCTACCTTGTGTCCCCCCCCCCCCCCCAGGCCAGGCTACCTCCTGGCACCCCCCCCCCCCCCCGTGCGCCTACCTGGGCTGTGCGGAGCCCCTGGAATGGAAATGGGGACCGTACGAAATCTTGGCGTTCAAGCTTCAGAGGTGCCCGAGATGCTCCCACCAGCACCCCGCTCCGCTTGCCCAGACTTGTCCGGAGGACAGCCCGCTTTGTTGTCCTCCGAAGGCAGAACAAAGAGCAAGGAAGCGGCTGGCAGCACTCGGGCTTCTAATCAGGAGGACTCCCTGCTTCAGCGTCACCAGCCCGTCAGCAAGCTGGCCAGAGGGCAGCAGTGGCGGCATGGCGAGGGAGTCGCACCCAGCACCTGCCCAAGCCAGATCCAGCTACCCAAAGAAGGGCAGATGGGAGAGGTTTGCCTAGAAGTGGTGGGGATGTGCTCTGCATTTCGATTTGGAACTTCAGGGTCCCGCACCTACGAGTGCACGGCCCAGGCACACCCCCCCCACCTTGGCTCCTTGCAGAAAGCAGTGAAAAAGCCTATGCTCCTCGAGGGAAGGGGGGCGCCGCCGGTGACATGTTACTTCTTCCTTCAAGAGCCTCTCCCCCCCCAGCCAAGCAGGGCGTGAGGAGAGTGGAGGCGTGGGAGGGGAGGGGCAGCAGGCAGGCTGGCCAGCACCGCGCCCTCATGATGACCGTGCCCTAGGCCACAGCCTAAATTTTGTCTATGACGGGCCAGCCCTGCTGTCTAGAGACCTGCTCGGTGTATTAAAAAAAGGACACAGTATGAAGTGGTTCTAGGTGGCTATTTCTGATACTGATTGATGTCATAAGAGAAACAACACGAGACCCAGAGGATGGAAGCAGAAGCACTGAGTGCTAAAATAAAACTGCCAGGAAGGGGGATTATGAGTACTGGGACAATTGACTTGGGATCGTAATGGATTCTACGGCTCTCTTCTAAAAGGGATGCTTTCTGCCCCACTATTAATTTTGCCTCCCATACAGGAATGCCTGAGTGAACTTGTGTGGTCTGAGTTATGCAAGAGGGCAGGTTACATCAGAGTAATGGCTCTCTCTGGCTTTAAAATCAATGAAAATTGCATATCGCTCGCGCACAATAATCGGATAATGCACCATTAAGGATTAAAAGAGGGCCTAAACTCACGTATATTTCAAGGTGTCTTATCTCGATTAAGTTTTGGCCGAGGTTTTAGCTGTTCTTGGCAAAAATCAGAGTTAGCTGAGCGTCTAACAGCGCGAGCTCTGAGTTAGGAACGTCCCGGATAAAAGCTCACCTGTGCTATGAATTCATTAGATGGCCTGAGGCCAACCAGGGTCAGAGACATCAAGCCTAGCCTGTTTGCATCCAACAGTTGTTAAAGCATTCTGATTCCAGACACCGAAACGGTCTTTTAGGACACATTTTCTGTATTTTATTTTTTTAAATTATAGGTTGCTGTATAATTCTCTGTTTAGTGTAGGGTCACCAACTCTGGGCTGGGAAATTCCTGGAGATTTGGGAGTGGAACCTGGGGGGGTGGGTGGGGATTGGTGAGGAGAGAGACCTAAACAGAGTACAATGCCCATAAGATTCCACTCTCAGTGGGGAAGAATGCCATAAATTCCGCTCTCGAAAGCACTCATTTTATCCAGGGGGAACTGATCTCTCTAGTCGGGAGGTCAGTTGTCATCCTGAGGGAGTCTCCAGGCCCCATCTGGAAGTTGGCACTTCTACTTCAGTTTGTGTCAGAATATTTTGAATTTTCTGAAGCAATAGAACTAAGTCTGAGTCCAGTGGCACTTTTAAGACAGCAAAGTTTTATTCTGGGCATGCACACGAAAGCTTATACCCAGAATGAAACTTTGTTGCTTTTAAAGGTGCCACTGGATCCAATTTTTGATGTTATTGGATGGTATGTTGTGGGATCTTATGTGGAGAGCCACTTGTGTCGAACCCAGGTGGACTCTAATCTGGAGAACTGGCTTTGATTCCCCCCTCCTCCTCCACATGAAACCAGCGGGGTGACCTTGGGCCAGTCACAGTTCTCTCAGAACTCTCCTCTGACCCCCACCTACCTCACAAGCAGTGTTCCCTCTAAGTTGAGTTAGTGTGAGCTAGCTCACAGTTTTCTAGCCTCCGGCTCACCCATTTTTGTCTTAGCTCAGGAAGGATGGCTCTGGAGCAAAATAATTTATGCAGAAGCCAAATCGCTCACTCACAACTTTAATGCCCGTAGCTCACAAAGTAGAATTTTTGTTCACAAGACTCCCCAGCTTAGAGGAGCAGTGCGCACAAGGTGTCTGTTGTGGGGAGAGGAAGGGAAGGCAATTGTAAGCCGCTTTGGGACTCTTTTAAGGTAGAGAAAAGCAGGGTATAAAAACTCCTCCTCCTTCTCATTGAAATTGCCTCCTTACTGTAACATCTGGAAAACTGGAAAATATTGAATGGAACACCAATTTCTAATCAAACCTTTAAGAGGTCTGGTCTGAGAAAATTATTGCATTTGGAGCTCTGACACAAACTAAAAGGGAAATAACTGAGAAGACACACATGCAGAGCTAGCAAATGATCAGAGGAAAGTGAAGCGGAGTTGAAGAGGGATGACCATATTAACGTGAGGCTGCCTTCTACTGAATCAGATCACTGGTATCTAAAGGTCAGAACTGCCTACTCTGGCAGGCAGCTGATTTCCCGGGTCTTTTGCGTCACCTGATCCTTCTCACTGGAGACACCCCCAGACCGAACTTGGGACCTTCTGTATGTAAACAGATGCTCTACTACTGATCAACAAGCCAACATTGATCCAAGGATCCATCCCTTGGACCTGTGTCTTAGTTCTCATGGAGGTGAAGTAACAACCCTGTTCGAGTTGTACCACTGCAGGCTGTAAGCAAGGGGCTCAATAGGGCCTCCCCCCAATCATCTCCATATAGAAATTGTAACTCTTCTCTCTGACCCACTCATTTTCTGTTCCTTGCAATAAAGACTGGCACCACAAAAATCTGCACACCTGAGATATTGAACGTCAGTGCACACCTGGCGATTAATGGTGCCTCTTTGCCTCATAGCAGAGTCCATCCTTCATAACTGGTTCATCTTTTAAGTGAAAATCGCTTTAATACCCTCTTCCGTTGGTACTTATTGCCCAATTATGTGAAAAATATAAATCAAGAGGGAACAATAGGAAGAGACATAGGAGTACATTTTATAATGGACTGCAGGTTTCTTGGTGAGTGGGGGAGGTCAGGGACACGTCGGGTTTTTTGCCTACGAAGTTTTGTTCGCTGCCAGTCCACGAACTGCACTGTGTAAAGATACAATTCTAGTGTGGGATGTACCCTGATGGCATGCCCCGCATCCACTCCTTTCTTGTGGGGGCCGGCCAGAACTAGCTCCTCCAATCCTAGTGGTAGGAGCATCATTGGAAAATGAGAGCGTCTCCGCCACACACACACACACACACACGTAGAAGACAGCAGGAGGTACAGTCTAGAAAACCGGTGGTGATATATAGCCGCCTCATCCATATTTGACACTCGCCACTAATCTCCCTGTTCTCCCAACAATTATCACTCGCACAAGGAAGAACAGTTGTGCCACTTAACGGGGTTAATTCACAGCAGACAAACTCTGATGGTGGCCTGAAAAGGGCCCCTGTTTCTGAGTGGAGAATTGTGAGGGAAGACCCACAGCACGATTTCGGATCTAGTCACGGTGGGGCAGGGACTGCCAACTGGCTCTCCGTGACAGGAAAACCTGAGGGACGACTTTGTAGCAGGGTTGGCAGAACACACACACACACAGAGACCCCCGTTTCAGATGTCTGACAACAAACAACCTCCATTAAGGTTTCCGATTACTAACCCGCTGGCAGGAGCTGTGGTCTTCAATCATCGTTGTACACTGCTTTGTATCTTAAGGTGCTCCAGAAATAAACATGGACAAAACAAAATGAAATAAATATGAGGATGGGCAGAATGGGAAATGCCGCTTGTAAAAAGGGAAGGGGAATCAATTGCCGGACTGAAATGGCAACAGCAGTGTGGTTCTGACCTGAACGAGTCCTCCCCTCCCTTCCCCTCTTGCTTCTCCACCTGAACTGACTGCTAGTCTTTTGGCCTGGTGTTGGGAAGATGCCTGCATGTATGCAGGGACACGAATCCAACAGCCTTTTGTGATGAGCTCAGCCCCTGCTGGTGCCTTTTGCTGGAAATGGCACCTGTATGGCTCGGGGATGGGGGAGCTGCCAAAACCCTTGCCCGGAGAGGCTGGCTTTTAGTATTCTTTTAGGCCGGCAGCAGAGACTTTCCTCTTAGCTTCTTCAAAACGCCTCTCTTTAAGCTCTCCTCATCTGCAGTATGGGC